>CM053585.1:546129778-546169075 GCA_028646515.1 Pseudochirops corinnae
GGCCACCATCTGTTCCCTGTATTGTGTACAACATTCCCAAATTCAGAAATGTTGAGCCACACAGGCTTTAGTTGAACACAGCCTGTGGCCAGCAAAACATGAACCTTGTCCATTTCAGGCCTGGCGTAATGGAGAGGCAGATGCCGAGAAGCTGGGTGACTGGGCACAGCAGGATGGAGTGCTTGCCCCTGTGGGGCTTGTGCCATACCACTGAGCCCCCAGGAAAGCTCTCGGGTCGGAGCTTCTAGCACAAATCTCTTTCAAATTGTTTTTTTTTTTTTTTAACCACCCTACTTTTCCCCAGGAGAATATCTGAAGGTGGCTTGTTGTGCTCCATCCCAGCTTCCCCCAAAGGAAAATCTAAAGGCAGCCTCCACCTCAGTCTTCCCTCCAAAGGGAGGAACAGGGAAGGCCCTCAGCTGCTGCTCAAGCATCTAAGCTCACAGCAGATTGGACCCTTGGATCCAAGATGAGAAAAAGCACCAAGATTCATACCAGAGACCACAAACATGCAACACAACTCCCTGTCCATCTTCAGAGCTTCACTGTTCTGTTCCCAGGGCCCTTGAAGTCCTCCAGAACTTCACTACAACATTGAGGGTTAGGACCCCTACACAAGAACAAAGACTGGATTTGCTAAAGAGGCAAGGTTCCCTCCCTTCAGGCACACAACAGTTCACCCGCGAACCAATACAGGTTTCCACTTACAGCCCTACTTGTGATTGGCCTCCCACTCCTGACCAAGGCAGAAACATTCAGTGACTCCAGAGGAGAGCCCAGCTCCCCAGCCCCTCACAGCCCGCATGACTCAGAGTACCCTTTGTTCCTCAGCTTCCTGGCTCTGTCCACCTTGCTGCGCATTGGCTCCAACTCACCCTTGATCCAGGAACTCCTCTTTCCTCTCATCTCCACCTTTCCAGAGCTTCCACCTCAGACTCTGACAGCTTCCAGCTTGGACAAGGCATTCTTCACGGCTACTGCCACTGTTATCTGACATCCCTGAGACCATGAGGTTGTAGCCTAGAATTCAGTTCCCTCTGGAGTCCACACTGCAAGTTTCCTTCAATAGAACTGAATCCCTATGTGTCCAAGGAGGCTTTCCTTGTCCAGCCTCTCAAGGTCTGCCCTCTACACAGGATCACAGATTCAGAACTACCTAGTTCAGAGGTGGAGAACCTGTGGCCTTCTAGATCCTAAAGTGTGGCCCTTTGACTGACTCCAAAAGTTGGACTCGGTCAAAGGGCCACATCTAAGGCCCTGAAAAGACCACACGTGGCCCTGAGTTCTCAGGTCCCCCACTCCTGATCTAGTCTAACCCCCTCATTTCAGAGATGAGGATGATAAGTCCAGGAGAGGTTGGGCGATGTCCCCGAGCCTTTGTCTGGAAATTTGATCTCCATTCTTAAGATCTATGTCTCAATTGTGCACAACATACGAATAAGGCCTGGATGTCTCCCAAGGTGCCACAGGAAGTCTGATTGGATTGGCCAAGGGCTCTCCAACCTGTAAGAAAAACTTCAAGCAAACCCCCCAGGTTCATTGTGAGACTTAGCAACGAGATGTCAAAGTGAACAGAGTACTCAGCTTGGCACCAAACACTTGTTAGTTGTGTGACCCTGGGTAAGTCACTTAACCACTGTCTGCCTCAGTTTCCTCAGCTGGACAATGGGATAATAATAGAGCCTACTTCCCAGGGTCATTGTGAGGATCAAACAAGACAATATTTGTAAAGGGCCCAGCACAGTGCCTGGAATGTAGGAGGTTCTAACAACAGGCCTGTTCCCTTTCTTCCTTCCTTGTGGGCTGGGAAAAGAGGTATTCAGCCTCAGGTTAGGTCTCTTCCATCTCTTCCTCCTCCCCCCCTCCACTGGCATCCTAGCCGCCTCCATGGAACAGCTGATGCCAGTGTCTGGCTTGGGAACCAAGAGCAGATCGGATATAGTTTGAGGGTCTACAAAGACTCCAAGCGAAAAGCCACATCGTCCCCAACAGGAATTCTCTTGGGGATTCTACCTTCTAGGTCCTCAGGTGTGGCCCTTAGACTGACCCCAAACCTTTTATTATGGGGGTTTGTTCTGCGAAATTTGGATTCAGTCAAAGGAACACACTTGAGGACCTAGAGGGCCACATGTGGCCTTGAGGCCACAGATTCCCCACCCCTGCCCCATGCCACATTTGTTCTCTAAGTCTGTGCCCACATTCCTTTGAACTCTCTGTGCCCTCATGGGGCAGTACCACTAACCTCTGGACAGATGCTTGTACCAACTGTTCTTTCTCTGCCCTCTTAGCAAATACTCCTTTCTAAAAATGAATTGTCTAGCTGACTAAATGATATCAACTTATACTTGTAATGGAAAGCCTACCAGCTCATAATATACGGAATTAGGACCCCCCCCCCCTCAATTCCTTGGGGCTAACCCCAGAGCTCTGAAAGGACACGATGGCCCCCCCTTTGGACCTAAGTCATCAGTGCAAGGGGGTGCTGAGAGAAGGACCCCACAGAATCTATACGAGCTACAACTCTCATTATTGTTATTAGTCAATAGAGCTTGTGTATCCTGATGATATAATCTGAGGAGCTCCAGTGAAATATGGCATTTTCCTTTGGAAAGTCTAACTACATGCTTTCACTTCAGGAAGACCTGAGATCTTTTTTGAAGGAGAAAAAAAAAAAACCTTTCAAGAATGCTGAGGCGAGGCTCCAAACCAGCACCTTGGTAAGATAACCATTGTTAACATTTAGCGGGCACGTTAAGGTTTATAAAGTGACTTACATACATTGTGTCTTTTTATTCTCACAACATATTTATTGGAAAGATAGGCTGAATTCAGGTGAGGCCTGAAAGGTTGGGGCATGTCCACGGTCACAAGCTCAGGGGCACTGAGGCCACGGTCACTACTCCAGCCACCACACCATGGGATACTCAGGGATGCCCCCTTTGGGGACCCCACATTACAGGGGTTTACACTGGAACTAGAACAATTCCCGGCCATTCTGATGAAATTCCAGCAGAACGTCTCAAACTCTTTGGCTAAAACCTATTGTTTCTTCCATGTTTTATCTTTTTCCTTGGTTATATTTTCCTGTTTGCCAGTGTGCTTTTGGAGCTTCTTTCTGTTTCTAAGTGGACCAATCTCAAGGGGGCAGGAGAGGTATTTGAAAAGCTCTCCAGCCTGCCCCAGGGGGTCAGAGCCTATGTCCTCTCCATCACATCAGGAACCTCACTTGATGACCCTGCCAGACGTTACCTCCACCACAGGGGACTGTGACTGGCTGTACTTCTGACGCCTTGCACAAACAGCAGGCACTTCATAAATGTGTCCTGAATTTAACTGAATCTCAGGCATCAGATAGTGGGAACAGTTTTGATTCCCCTAAAAGCCACGTGATAAGGACATTCTCATTAACAGCCTTCATTTTTACCTTTGTGACTTTCAATGACATTCGACAAAGAGCAGGAATGAAGCTAATAATCAGGCTACTAAGATCTCCTCTCCTCTGCTGATCAGAAGGAAGCTGGGTTGGCATCTGGATGTTTCTTATGGAAAAAAGAGATGACTTTTCAAGTCAAAGAGTTCCAGACATGCTTTAGCATTTCCTTTCCTTCCAAGGGTCACACTGGTGCTTAAGTTCTTTTGATCCACAGAAAGGATCCTAAAAGAATAATTTACAAAATGCTCCTTCAGAGGAGCAAAATTATACAGCTCAGGATTCAGTTCGATGAACATTGAGTGGGCACTGATATGGCTGAGACCATACATAAGGTGATGGAGAGACATAGCTGAGACTCAAGGAGGAAACCAATATTGGGGATGGGGGGGGGGGCATCTGTACTAGGTGTGGGAAATGGGGAACGGTGTGAGCAAATGCACGAAAATGGGAAGAAAGAGGGCAAATCCAAGGGAGAGATGGAAGATACCTCAGGTAGGGTGAGAGACTAAAGGAAGGGGAGCAGTAGGAGAGAAGGTTGGAAAGGTAGGCTGAAGACGGATTATGGAGGGCCTTCGAGGCCAAAATGGGATTTTGCGCTTTATTTAGCAGGCAATGGGTAGCCATTATGACTCTAGAGTGATGCAACAGGGGAATTATTTAGGGATGAGGTATAGAGGATGGCAAGGAAGCTAAGTGATGTAGTGTATAAAGCACTTGAACTGGAATCAGGAAGATCTGAGTTGAAATCCAACCTCAGACTCTTACCAGCAGTGTGACCCTGGGCAAGTCATTTACCCTTGTTTACTTTAGTTTCCTCAGCTATAATGTGACTGCGGAAGGAGATGGTGAACCACTCCAGAATCCTTGCCAAGAAAACCCCAGTTGGAGTCACAAAGAGTTAGATATGATTGAAATGACTGAATGACAAAAACAATAACACGGAAGACAGTCAGGGGAGAGGAGAGGCTGCAGGCAGGAAGACAAAGAAGGAGGCGATCACACTAAAGAAGTAAAGAGAGGAGAGGGCCCGAAGGAGGGGATTGCTCTAGGAGTAGAAGGGCGAGAAGCTGTGGGGGAGATCAGCTCTGAGGCAGGGAAGAGAAGGACACTGGAGTGGCCCCGACACAGACCCCTATGATGGAGAAGATGGAGCATTAACAGACCCCCTGGGAGCCCCCCCCAGATAAGCAGGATGGCCTTGGAACTCAAGGGTTAAATCTAGTACGTGCTATTTTTAAGAAGAGCTATATGGAATAGAGATTGGTGGCTTCATGTATAATCCTCTTTTTCTGTTCTTGGCAGATGGAAACATTCATGTTTGTTGGTGTTTTGTCAAGTTCAGGATAACAAAGAAGTAGGAGAAAAAGAAGCTGATTCCCTTGATTTCAGACTGGATCTCAAGCAGTTTGGGTGGTGGAGGTAGCTGGGAATTGAGGGAGGGTAGAGGAGTAAGGGGGGCCCTCAATCCTTACTGAAAGCCTCTGACTATAATGCTGAAGGTCTTTCTTCTTCTCGAACATCACCTAAACCCAATTCCTCTCCCCTTCTTCTGGCTGGGCCTAACGTTTGCCATACATAAGGGGAACATGTTGCCTCTCTCCACATTCAATGGGCCAGCTAATCAACAGGCAATGGGTACAACTATGGATAACCTTCATGCTTTGTCATCAATCAATCAGGTGGATTTATTAAGTACCTACTATGTGCCCTCAAACTGAGCTGAGCAGTCTCTGCTCTTAAGATGTGGGTCTGGGAAGCCAGGGAGCCAGGTTGGTCTTTACAGGGTTACTCTCCAAACCCCAAAAAGCCCTCTCTGTTCACATGAAGAGAAAACAATGACCACCACACAAAAGACCCAAAGAAATCAGGAGCCTTTCTTGGCTCATGAGGCCTTCCCAAAATGCTTTTCAGTGTTCATAAACAGAGACAACAGGAAAAGAACCTGAGAAAAACGCTCCCTGGAGGCCTCAGGACCATCACCACCTGGATCCTTGACACTCTTAGGAAAGGATCCTTTGCAGCCCTCAGAGCAGTATTAAAAGCAAAACGAGCCAATTCTCCCTTCAAATTAGGCAAGAACATTAAAGGTGCAATGAAAGAAAGAGCCGACTGCTGCCCAGTCCAGAGGTAATGCTTGAGAACTCAGAGAATTAAGTGAAGCCAACATAAACAGTATCTTCCAAAGGGTTTTGGCCAAGGACACCTTTTTGTAAAAAATTAGATTGCTACCCAGAAGGCCTTTCATGAAATATTTTGCATTAAATAAAAATCCTCTCATTATGAAAATGTCTATAGCGAAAGAGAGAGAAGTCCCCTGAAACAAAGAAGAACTCCAGAGAGGAGGAAGGCCTTGAGAAAGGAATCTAAATGCTTCTGCAGGAGAGCAGATGGTGTGTGAACGTTAATTATCTGGACTTTTGTTTGGCACGCTCCACGGTGAAGACACCAAACTTAGAACAGGCCAATGGCTCCCAGGTGGCCCTTGATTATGCCACAGCTACTTGGCATAGAGATGCACGACCTCAAAATGCAAGAATGGAAGGGGGAGAGAAGGCTTTTCTCTCTGTCTACCCAGCACGGGATGAAGGGTCTTAAAAATGAGGAAGATGGCAATGGCATTTCTGCAGCATTTTAAGATTCCCTGGCACACACCTCCTTCCATCACTGTTCATTATTTTCTCAGCTTTATATAGAAAGAAATTGACACAAAAATGGAGTGCCTTGCCTAGGCTACCCCTCGGCCCAGTGTCTTCAGGAGGACTGGAACCTGGAACTTCTGTAAAGCCCAGCACTCAGCTCCCAACACTGCGCTTTCTCATATACTGAAAGTCAACAAAGCAGGATTTGAACCCACAGAATCATGACCCCAAATCCGGAAATCTTTCTCCTAGAGCATCCTGCCTCACTGAGTGACTCCATCAATCAAGAAGCATTTTGTAAGCATGTTTCATTTGGTGAAGGAAAACCAGGGTGATATGGGATTTTTTCTGATTGTGGTAACTTTTTCACAACTCTCACAATTTTGCCATTGAAAATATTCTCCAAATTGAGAAGCAAGGCAGTGTGCTAGGCACGAGGGACACCAAGAAGAGGTGACGCTGTCCTCAGAGAGTTTCCATTCAGTCAGGGGAGTTATGGATCTGTTTGTACACACATACACACACACACAATATATGTACCTAACACATGTACATGTGCATAACACATATGTATATACTATATGTAGTATACATGTGTATAATCTGCACACATACTTGCACACACATGTCTCATACACCACACATTAATATGTGTACAATTCACACATCTATGTGCACATGCCCCTGTATGTACATATACATATATGTACACACATGCAATACACATGTCTTCTGATAAAATTGATACCAGGGGGTTTGGGGAGGGAGGGAAGGTATTAGTCCATGGGGAACCAGAAAAGCCTTCATGTAGAAGGCAGTGCTTGAGAGGACCTTGAGGGAGGGGGCAGTGAGAAGCCAGGGCAGTCAAGGCCGACTGGCTGTGTGAAGGGCCCCAGTTGGCAGAGGAGTGAAAGAGGCGGGTCTGGGGGGAGCACAGAGAAGGAAAGGTACAGTGCTCCATCCCCAGGCTCAGGACCAGGGCTTCTAGTCCTCAGTCCCTGGGCCAGGCATTGCACTCTCAGTGCCCTAGGCAGCTCTCTAAGACTGGCAGGGGCAGATGGTGCCAGCTTGGATTGGGAGAGGAACGTCCCCACCAGGAACTCCCTGAACCATAAGTCCAGTTTAAAAAAGGTTATCGGGGTAGGTTGGAGTCAGGTTCAGAAGGGCTTTAAAGGTCAGGCAAGGCCTTTACATTTATCTTCCACTGCAGCTTCTTGAGGACAGGCATGATAGGACAGAATAGACCAGCCT
Source organism: Pseudochirops corinnae (assembly GCA_028646515.1). Taxonomy (NCBI): domain Eukaryota; kingdom Metazoa; phylum Chordata; class Mammalia; order Diprotodontia; family Pseudocheiridae; genus Pseudochirops; species Pseudochirops corinnae. The sequence continues at coordinate 546,137,102 of CM053585.1, forward strand.
TCACTTTAGTTTAAAAAAAAAAATCACTTAAAACTTAACAAGTACTTCTTGGATTGGCTTGGATTGGCCTGGGGGGGAGGAGGGTGCCCATTGTTGGCTTGTTTCTACCCTGGTGGGCCTACCATGGCCAACAGAGCAGCCCCTACCCAAGGCAAAGGTGACATCTTCTGTCACCACCGACCCCTCTCTCTTCAGAGCAGCAGCAGACACACTCTGGCTTCCTGACTCCAAGCTGCTCCTTCCTTCTCACCACCAGGTGTGCCATCCCAGACCCTCCTCCATGAGCTCCCACCTCCCTCTGCCTCTTGGCACCCTCAGCTCCCTGACAGCCTCAGATTGAGGGTTCCCTCCTACAAAGAGGTTTCCTCCTGAAGAGGTTTTTCCTGATCCCAATGAAGTTACACTGTATACATTTAGTATTAACTTTCATTTTTACAGGTTCTCTTCTTTCTTTTCTTTTTTCCCCCTCAAAACAAAACAAAACAAAACGATAAGCTCCTTGAGGGCAGAGACTGTTTTATTTTTTCTCTCTATTTTTGTGCCCAGTTCAGGGCACATAGTAAGAGTTAATATACACTGTTAAGTACCAGTCACTGTACTAAGTTCGATCAATACAAAAAAGATCAAAGGGGTCCCTGCCTTTGAAGGGCTCCCACTCTAATGGGAACATTAAGAACAAACAGGTGATACTTTATGTTGGGAATAATCTATGGGCCAACGCTAGCGTTGAGGGGGAACCAAGAAGTGTTTGTGAAATTCAACAGAGGCAGGAGTGCCTCGAAGCACCATTCAAAGCAATTCCGTTATATTAGAGAAACCAGAGGAGCTTCTTCAGCTAGACATTCCCACTTAGGACCTTAATTTAAAAAATTAAAAAAAAAAAAAAAAAAAAACATCTTCCAGCCGATGAATTTGGGCCCAGAAAATGCCCAGAGATGCTGAGCAGCCGGCTGACCATTTCCCCATATTAAATATTTACACTACTTAAGCCCATTAATGTTCAACATTTCCTGATCATGGCCACCATTCTTGGAGAGTTCACTAAGACTCCAAATTGCAGGGCGGTTTCAGTCGGCAGGGGCGGAGGGCTTTCCTCACAGAGAGTTCCCAGCCCCAGTGAGATCCCTGTTCTCAGTCTCCAACCACAGGTCACCGGCCTGGAGAAACTGAAGCTGCCCAGGCCAACCCCAGAGCTCCAGCTTAGGCTGGGAGGCGAGCTTTCAGCCTTAGGAGATGAGTTGTCAGTTAGCAAAGAGGCATCCGAGGGAGGTCTCAGGGAAAAGCTCTGTTGGAAGCTGGGTAGCCGGGTGACCTTGAACAAAGCCCTTTCCCTCCCTGGGCCTCAATTTCCTTGGCTATAAAAGGAAGGGGGTGGAGTTAAATGATCCCTAAGGCTCCTTTCAGCGCAAATATTCCTGGCTGCGCCTCCCCCTGGTGGGCAGAGCATAGTGCCCTGGAGGTGCCAGCCAGCTCCATGGGAAAAGTAGAAGGCCTGTCCTCAAGGAATTTTCAACCCCTCTAAGGCCAACAGGTGGGACTTTGGGTAATCTGTGGCCCAGGTCTGGCTCGGTCTATGGAAATATTAGCAGGAGAGGACTGAATTCTGGCAACTTAGGCAATAAAAAGGCACCACATCGCACCATACATGAGCTGCTCCCTCCCCCCCCAAACATACACACACACTCCCACTCTCCCCAAGCACTTTATCGGGTTTGTGGATTCCTCGCGTGTGATGCACTATTATAAATCCCAAGGAGCCAGAGAACCTTCTGGCAGTGGCTATCATTGACAGAGTGACAAGTCCCTTAGATATCTGGAGAGCATCAGGCAAGAGGAAACGATTTTTCCGAAGCGAATTAAGGTCTGGTAGTCCCCTCACTTTGAGTTCTTAGCTGTATGGAGGGATTCTGGGATAAGCTTTAAGAAATGCTTGGACTCCAATCGCTCCGGTCACAGGACAGAAGTGGGAGGGACTGAGGGGAAGTGATCTGCACAGGGTCCCGCAGGCACTGTCAGAGGTGGGTTTAGAAACCAAGCCCTTTGCTCCAGGGGCACTAAGTGTTTTTTACATCCACTATCTCATGGGATCTTTCCAGCTCCACCAGAGAAAGGTGACCTCATCTGCCCAGAGTAAAACTGACCCTGAAGGCGGTGAATGAGTTGTCAGTTACAACAAAAAGCTCTGGATGCCTCCAAAGTTTTTAGGCGCAAAGCCCTGAAGGGAGCCCGAACCCGAAAACGAACCCCTACTCCACCCCATGCCTTCCGCATCGGAAGGAGCTTTGACACCCATCAACCTACAAACCTCGTCGTTCAGGAGGAGACTTTGCCCGCTTTCTTGGGGAACCAGATGGGTCCCCAGAGAAGCATCCAAGTCTATCTGTGTGGAAACAAATAGACTGACAGAACGCTAACGTAGAAGTCAGCAGCTTCCCACGGCTGCGCATCACACCCCTGGTGGGAGAATTGAGGCTGCAGTAAACAAAGCTCTCACAGCCACGCACCAGTAAACCACCACCTGCCTGTTCCCGGGCTCGGGGTTGCTGGGGCCTAGGCTCGAGTCGTGTGTATCTGAAGTCTATGAAACCACAGAGACCTTGCACCTGTTCCCAATCAGCCCTGAGCTCACTGTCCGTGAGGCTCGGATCTCACATACAGGGAGCCCCTAATAGGCTCGGAGCCCACAAACATGCCAGTAGACCGTTTAGGAACCAGCTTGGTCCCCAAGAGTTGCCTCGGTTTCAAGCCAGGAGGAGCTGAGGCCCCACAGCTATTCAATGACCGTCCCCCACACAGGTAGTAAGTACCAAAGGAGAGATGTGAGCCGAGGACCTCCGACTCCACAGGCAGTGCCCTCTCCAGGGTGCCTAGCTCCCTGAAGCCGAGAGACTGGACCAGTTTGTCTTTTTTGAAAACCTTTGCCTTCGAGGCACCCCGCACAGAGCTCCCACGGTGTAGGCGCCTAAAAAGACTCGAATGAGCTCAGGTGGGTCAATCAAGCGAGTTACAAACTTTTCAACGCATTGTCTACGGCAGTTATAATTGGGGTTACTACTGTCAAGGATGTCGCGGAAGGAAGCCAGCTGTCCCAGGGTGAGATTGAGCTTTGGCACATTCAGGACCTGGACTCAGTGCATCCAAAACAACATTAATTAAGCGCCCACCGTATACAGGGTGGTCACTAGAAATAAGGCAGCTACAGCCCCGACCCTCCCAGGGCTTACGGGGGAGTAGGGGTGGAGTGGGGTGGGGGAGACAGGTCCCATCCGGCCAAAGCAATCCGTGAAGCAGCCTCGTTCCCTGTCACCACGCATCGAATCCTCCCGCCTTTCTCCGGAGCCCGCACCTCGAAGGAGGCTCCGGCGCTTGGGGCGGCGCCCCCCTTCCCGCCTCCCCCCCTCCCCCGTGGCGCCGAGGCCGCCAGTCCTCGCTCCCCTCCGTCCCGGGTCCCCGGGGAGGCGCTCCTGGCTATGGGCAGGGACCGAGGCTGGAACCACGGCATGAACAGAGGCGGCGTGCCCCTTCAGCCGGCGCGGGCCACTGGCGGCGGCCGCGGCTCCTCCTCCCGCTCCTCCTCTGTCCTCCCCTCCCCTTCCCGCTAGCAGTGCGGCGGCCTTTACCTGTCCGGGTGGGGGCGGGCAGCGGGGCCGGAGGAAGCAGAGCAGGAGCCCGAGAGACACTAGCGGCAGCAGCGGTAGAAGCAGACAATGGAGCAGTGAAGGACGGACACATTGACAGCCGCGAGGCCCCGCCTCCTCCTCGGGCTCCGCCCTCCCCTGGGCCCCGCCTTCTCCTCGGGCTCCGCCCTCCCGGGCCTCGCCTCCTCCTCTAGTCCCGGTCCTCTCGCGCTCTACCCCACCCCATACTCTGTCTCCGCCCTTCCCCTCCATCTCTAGTGTCTCCCTCCCCCTCCTCGGTTTTTGGTCCCCGCCTTCTCTTCTCTTCTCCCCCTCCCTCTCTTCGTCGGACTACACCATTTACCCAAGGACGGGGGGAAAGAAATGCCCGATGTCCATTCTGAGCCATGTCGGGACCTCCCGACTCAGGCTGAACCGCCGGCCAGGAAAGGATAAGCTCTCACACGTAGTGTAAAATGTTCGGAACCCCTCGCTGACCTCGAAGAGCCGTGTAGCTTGGGGAGAACGATTCTGCTTCCCCCTCGGTCCCTGTCCTCGTGGTCTGTCCTCCCGGGCTGGCCCCATCAAAGGAGGAGCGGGCGGGAGGCGGCTCCCGAGGCGCTCTGACTGCGCTGCTCCTGGACTAGGCTGCCGCCCGGCCTAGAGGGCTTTGCTACATTGTGTCCCTTGCTGAGATTCTTCCGGGATCACGGAGTGGACGTTTGCAACAAATACTGCAACAAAGTTTCCCAGGCCGCTTCCGAAAGCTCCTGGCGGGAGGGCGGGCGGGCAGGAGGCCTGCAGGCTATTTGGCCCGGCGTGCGGCGGCCGCCCCCATGGCTCCTCCCAAGAAAGGCGAGCTGACCCGGGAAGAGAAGGAGCTGTTGGAAGTGATCGGGCAAGGTGAGGACGCCCGGCCCCAGCTGCCCGGACCGTGAAAGGCTCTGGGGCGGAGCGGCCGCCTCCTTCCTGGCTGGGACGGGAACGGTGTCATAGGGAGCCGGGAAGCTAGGGAAAGCCAGCCCTGAGACTGGGGTTGCAGCCTCACGACCACCACGGGGGGAAGATTGGGCTTTCAGACCAACATGTGAGCGCCTCTGGGTGCGACTAACCCCTCCCCCCCCATACCGTCCCTCCCCCTCCAAGCCTGCACTGCTTGTCATCTTTGGTTTCAGGTTACTTGCACGCAGTGACGCCCCCACCCCCAACTCGTGTCAGAGCAAGCTTCCGCTTCCAGGGCCAGCCAGGCCTCCCTAGCTAAGGCTGCTGCCTCCGGGAACGCTGGGCCCCGCCTCGGCGGGGGCGGGGGGAGAGAGAGGAGGAGCTCCCGGACACGTGGGAGCCTGACTGGGCCGGGCTGGGCTTTGCCTCTTCTAGGCCGATCTAGATCCCGCCCCTCGAACGCGTCCCCCAGCCCTCTCTGTACCTCCTCCCTACTGACTCGTTCCCGAGTCGACACCGCAGGCCACCTATGCTCTCTGAGGGATGGAGTTCAGGTGAGCCCACACCTCCCCATTGCTTTGCTCCTGGGGACTCGGAACCTCCTGCGTTCCTAGCACTGTTCTAGGCTCTAGGAATTGGGTACAAAAGCCAAGCGGCCCCTGTCCAGAAGAATTGTTCCAACACAAGCCCAGTTGTCCTCCTGAACTATCAGTGTGTCATCGGACAAATCTAAGAGGTTAAGACAAATCGAGAATGTTAGATCAGGGAAGCACCTTAGAGATGCCTCCAGGATGTCTGTGTCCTTTGTCGGGGGAGGAGAGGCAGCTGGTGGCCTCTCTGTATGCCACAAGACCCTCACATCACTTCCTGATGGTGTCAAATCTTTTGATGGGGCAGCCAGCTGGAGCTAAGATCCCACAAAGAAATGCCTTAATCCTTTAGGTAAACATGATTAGTAATCAACTTCCCAGAAAAACCCTGGTTTCCAGACCCAGATTCCCTTACACCTTTAATGTACAGGCTAAAAGGACAGGCTAATACTATTAAGGAATCTGAGATTACAAGCTGGAAGGGACCTCAGAACCCATCTAGCTCAGCCCCCTGGATTTACCGAAGCTGGGACTCAGATGTGAAAGGAGGCCCAGAGAGGGTCAACTGACTTGCCCAAGGTCACACTGTAAATGGGAGGCCTAGATTTGAGTCCTAGTCCCATACTTCACAATCTAGCACACTTCCCACTGTTCTTAGCTGTTTCTCCTGACTCAAAGGATGGGCCTGTAGGGTCTATATAGTGCAGCCTAACTCATTTTGTAAATGAGGAAACAGGGCCCGATGAGTGAGGTGATTTTGCCCAAGGCTTTGAGGGTAGCTAGTCTGAAGGGCTCAGAGAGCCACAGCCTGAAGGGACAAGCCCTGAAACTGTCCATTTTACCCCCAGAGGGGAGCTGCCTAATGTCACTGAGGTTTACGTGGTCAGCCTCAGAGGTAGCATTGGAACTCAGATCTTCTAGCTGCAGAACCAGCATTCTTTTCACCTTCCCCACCTTCAGGAATGAATGAATGAATGCTTTGTTACATGGCAGCAAGAGAGTCAGTCTGGCTTAGTGGATTGAGAGAAGCTCTGAAGTTGGAAGGCATGCTGGGCCTTGAGGGGTGACAGCATCTCCTAGGGCCCCATCCAGCTCTCCACCAGACTTCCCTTGTCCTCTGGGGTGGAGGAAGCTCCCTATACCAATAAAATCCTAGGTCTAGAAGCATTCCCCCCAAAGTGCCAGGCACTGGGACCCAAAAGCAAAAATGCCAATGTCGCTGAATTCAGGGGCTCATGTTGTGCTTCCAGGAAACATTGACACAGGTCAGTTGGTGCAAAACATATTCAAAGTAAGTTCTCCATGATTAGGAGAGAGAGTGAGCTCCGAATTTGAGAAAAGGCCTCTTCTAGGAAGTGACTGAGACTTGAGACAAGTCTTGGTTGGAGCTGACTACTCCCCAGGAACACCATGACAGGCCTGGTGGATGGCCTGGGCAAACATGCAGAGGTGGAACAGAAAGCTGTGCTCCTAGAAATGAGAGGCACACACAGGCGAGAAAAATGGAAAGTGGAAGGCAGGTTATGGTGAGGAGGAGGGATTGGATGCTGCTGGAGAGACCAGTTGCTAGGATGGGAGGCCAGAGCAGCTTTCCTGGGCAGACTGGCCCCCTGCCCTGTAGATCCTATGGTGTGGACCAGCCTCCAAGGTTTCCAATCTGGATGCCCCTTGTCGGTGCTCCTGTGGTGGGGATTCTGGTACTCTGAGACCTTGGTCCAGCTGGTGTGCTCACCCCAGGTTCTGCTCAGCTTTCGGAGGTGTGCCCTCCCCTCCCCTCCAGGTGTGAATGGCCTGTCTCTCCCCCAGCTGTGGCCATGGGAGCACATCACCGCTAGAGGAGAGACACAGCTGACCCACATTAAGGAGAGCAAAATAGTTTGGAGGGAAGAGAAGAAAGGAACAATCAGTTCTCTGTTGGACCTAATTCCTGGAGTCCTCCCCCCCAGGATGTGGGTCATGGCAACGCCTTCTGGGATGCTCTGACATACACATCCATTGTCCCTGCTTCCAACTGAACTGGGAGGTTTGGCTCAGTGGCTGCTCCTGCCTCCCAGCTCTGGTGATGGGACCTTCCCTCAGGGTCCAGAGATTGGGGCTGCCCTGCTTAGCCACAGCAGTAGATCCTGGAGGGGGCTGAGGACTCAAGATAAGCCCTCTGAGTTCTTGGCCTGCCTGGCTGATATCACCCGAATGCAATTTTAATCATATGAATGCTACCATGAGATCAAGGGACTTTTCTTGACTGGAATAAAGGTTCCTACAATTATTTCCTTTTATCCCCTCTGCCATCCATTCTGCCCTGTCCCTCCCTGCAATGCCCTGGCCTTCTTCATCCCCAACCCCATATCAGGCTGGCAGAGCAGGGGCCGGGTGCCCAGTGCTTGCCCTGGGAGCTCTGACCTCTTCAGATTTTACTTAGGTCCAGTCACCCCTCCTTAGGCCAGCTGGTGGCCCTTTTGTCCCCGGGGCTCCCTATTGATGTCTTACTTAGTGCCTCTCAGAACTCCCAGGTTCAAGAGATCCTCTTCCCTTAGCTGCCCAGGGAGCCAGTATTAGAGACCTGCTCACCCCACCATGTCTCATACCACCAACACCTTGTCTCTTCTTGCTGGTTCCTTTATCATTCTTCTGGGTTCAGCTCAGAAAGACTTCTTTGACTGATTCTCTCTCCCTCCTACAGTTAGTGCTCATTTTCCCCCTCAAATTATCTCACTGAGAGTGGAAGCTCCCCGAAGGCAGAGGTTGAATTGCTTTGCTTTGTGTTTGGAGCACAAATAAGGTCATCTTTGTCATCCTATGACTGCCTAAGGGAAGCTGATCCACAGCTGTGAGTCTGAAGCATCTGGTTTTAGTCATTGACTCCCAGACCTGGGAGAGAAGGGATCTAGGCCAGCTCAGAGCTGAGCAGGAATCTAGAGGAGCCGATTCCACATTGACAAGTGGGCCTCCCAGGACAAGTCCTTGGGCTCTTGCATGGGTGGCAATGATGTAGTTGATCTAAATCCCCTCCCTTAGCCTTCAGAGAGCAGTTAATTCATGCAAAGGAAGAGTCAGAGGGTTGCTGCTTGACAGCTTGACCTGACATGCTTTTAACAATTTTCAAATGGCATTTCTTTGATTGAGGGGTGGACGTGAGGGCCATTTTCTGCATTTTTGAGTACTTAGACTTATTTCTGTGTGTTTTCTTTCAAGGGAATGTCCAGGAGGCTGGCAGACTATTGGGAAGCAAGAATGTTCGAGTCAACTGTTTGGATGAGGTAAAGAAGTTTCCTGCACCTGCTGGGGGCCAGGACTTACAAAAAGTGAGGGGTGGAGTTGTTTCCCGGGCCTGCACTCAGGTCTCCATTCCACTCCACACTGACTTGGCCCCCAAAAAGTTCTCAGGCTGACCAGAGAACAAAGCAGTACTGGGGTGAAGCCTGGTCATTTAAGAGAGTGGTCAGAAATCCTGCCTGTGAAGAGAGAGCCAGGCAAAAGCACTGTGCACAGTCCCTGTTCATCCCTCCTTGATGGCACAGGGTGAGGGCCTTTTACCTGGCTCCAGTCACAGTGGCTGTCAGTGTGGGCTGAGCAAAGCCAGCTGCCTGGACATCTGGCAGGGACTGCAGAGGTCATGGGCCCAGCAAGTCCCTCCCTAGAGATGAGCCATAACTCAAAATACAGAAAGACTTCTTGGGGGGGGCGGGGCACAGGGAGGATACCATGGTACCGCTGGGAGGATTTGGATTTCCACTCTGAGCACGTGGGTTGGATCTGGACCTTGAGAGGTCACTGAACCTTCCTGGCTCTTGGTTTCCTCTTGAAAATGAGGGAGCTAGCCCCCTTAGATTATAAGCTCCTGGAGGGCAGGGACTGTCTTTCGCCTACTTAGCCCAGTGCCTGGCATATAGTAGGCCCTTAATAAATGTTTATTGATTGATTCTTTATTATTTTTAACATTCGTTTTTTAAAAATTCTAAAATCTCACCCTCCCTCCTGTCGCTCCCCCACTCATTGAGAAGACAAACAACATGATTATCAATTATATGTATGAAATCATGCAAAACATACATCCATATTAGCCAGGAGGCAAAAAAGCCAAGAAAGTGAAGTTAAAAGAAGTCTGCTTCAGTCTGCATTTAAGGCTTAGCAGATCTCATTCTGGAGGGGGAGAGCCTTGTTCATCCTGGGGATTGTCCTGCTTCATCTTCTTGATCAGAGTAGCGAGGCTGTTACTGTATGTGTGGGTGTGCGCGTGGGCCTGCGCGTGCCTGAGAGACAGAGAAGGCAGCAGGTAGAATAATCTCCCTGCACATGGAGAAGAAGCCAGAACCCGTGGGGTTTAGGGAAGCACGAGTGTTGACTGTTCTTTTGGGGAATTGGGTGGTGGAAGAGAAGAAGGGAGAGGGGAGTATGCATTGATCAAGAAGACCCAGAGTACAAGTGTGGCCACAGGGCAAGAGAGGATGGGAGTAAAGAGACTCCAGGCTTGGCAGCTTCGTCTGCTTATGGCAGATGGCCGTTCTGAGAATGGAGCTGGGAACGCTGGGCAGGGAGCTCATCTGAGCCCAGCTAGGTTTCTGGGAAGGGGCGTGGGGATGGCCATGGGGCCGACCAAAGAACAGTTTGCTCATTGGATAGTTGGGCTTCTTGAGAGCATTGCCAGTCACCCAGAGGGGCCTTGCAGCTCACCCTTGTCCCGTACTGGAGGCCGAGGACGTGGGATGAAGTCTCCACCTCTACTGTCACTTCTCTTTCTTGGACTTCATCATGCTGTGGTCAAATTGAAGGGGTGGAGGGGGTTGCGCTCCAAATCTCTGCTCCCATGCCCTAGGACAAGAAGCCTGCTCGCTGGAAGGCCTTGTTAGTGGTGGGGAAAGGAAAATCAGGCGCATCCTGATCTTCTTAAAAGGGCTGCAGATAGAATGCTAGTCTCTGGCCAGACTGGCCTGGGGGTGGCCAGAGACAGGAGCATGAGCACTAGATGGAGAGCCAAAAGACCTTTCGGAAGCCACTGAACACCTCTGATCCTGGGCCTCATTTCCCTCGGCTGCAGAGTGAGCAGAGAGGGAGATTGGAGTCTTTAATTTGGTGATGGGCAAGGTAAGCCCAATGGTTGCCTTGGAGTGCATTTTCCTTGTTGTAAAAAAGACATTTTTAAATGTCATTACCTAAAACCATGAGCCATGACTTCTAACAGGAGCCCAGGCTAAGCAACGGTCCCAAGAGGCTTTACTGGCCAAATATCAAACAATTCGATTTTACTGTTTTCCTCGTATTGTCTTTCAAAGGAAGAATGGAAAGGGCACATAGGCAGTTGGCTGGGACTTCAAAGGAGGAGACTGTTGAGTTGGGACAGTGCCAACTATGGCAAACTTGCTATGGAAAGCAAAAATGAATCTTGGTGAGGGTCTGTGTCCAAAGAACCGGGTGGTATTGACCAAGCCCCAGCCCAGAAGAAGGCACTGTGGGGAGGGACAGAAAGTGGTCCCGTCCCGGGGTCACCATGCCCCTGGTCAGACAGGGCAAGCACAGAGAGCAGCGACACAGATAACATGCCTGTGAGCATCTCCCTCGAGCTGGGGCATCCTGAATGCTGCGCACGAGCCCTCTTGATTTTGCTCTGGGATGAATAAAAGATCCCCAACACCGTTCTCCCTCCAGCTTCCTTGAGAAGCACGTCTTTAAGTCAGAGGGGCCACTGTTCTTACGCTGCTCACTGCTCGTGAGTTCGTCTGGGAGTGTGGACACCGTTTCTCAAACCCTGGCCCAAAGGGTCAATGCCCATTGCTTCCGCACCTATTTCCGTGCTTTATGGAGCCGTGAGTCCACAGCAGACGGGTCACAGTTAACTCTCTGACTTTCCTCGTTGCCGTGTATAACTGACCCCTGCCTTTCCTTGCCTTCCCCCCAAGCACGGGATGACGCCCCTCATGCACGCGGCCTACAAGGGGAAAGTCGACATGTGCCGCATGCTCCTGCGACACGGGGCCAACGTGAACTGTAACGAGCATGAGCACGGCTACACGGCCCTGATGTTCGCCGGACTTTCTGGTGAGTCGGGGGTGCCTCGAGCTCTCAAGCTTTGTTTAAATTTGACCCAGGCATCTTTCATTCCTGATCTTCTGCCTTTGAAAGAGGCTTTCTTTCCTCTACTTAATTGTTCAGCACTGATGCCCCCTTAGGTTTTTCAAGAAGCACTTAGTAAGTTCTCCCCCTCCCCCAAGCTGAGATTCTTTTTTAAAAATTTAAAACCTGATGTGTATTTGGCAAAGGACCCATAGAGGAGGTCAGACTTTAGAGGCCATTGAGGCCAGCAGCTTCACTTCCAGACGAAGCAGCCGAGGCTCAGAGAGGTTAGGCGATTTTCCCAATGTCACACAGCCAGGAAGGATCCAGGGTGGAATCTTAACCCAGTCCCAGTCCAGCTGTCTCTCCAGTCTGCACTGCCCAGCAGCAGGTCTGGAAAGAGGCCTCCAGTCCTGCTGAGTGAGTTAAACACCTCCCACAGGTCATTTCCACGGGAGGGTGGAGAGGGGCTCTGCAGTCCAGATAGGCCCAGCTCCCGTGGCATAAGCCTCACTGATCCCAGTTCTGAAACTGCGAAAGATTCACCAGATAAAGCCCCTCAAGAGTCTTGGGGAAAAGTGTTTAAGATCATGCTGCTCTTAAGGGTAAGGCACATATTCCTTTCACCTCTAGGAAATAAAGAGATAACTCGGGTAATGCTGGAAGCTGGAGCAGACACAGACGTCGTGAATTCAGTTGGCAGGACGGCAGCACAGATGGCAGCTTTTGTGGGTAATGAGTCCAGTGCTATTGGTGATTAACCCAGGGGGTGGTAAGGTTTGTTCAACATTGTCCCCTTGGAATGAAAATCATCTGACATTTCAAATGCCCCCTTGACATCAGCTGTTAGTTGCGTTTCAGAATATTGGCCACAGATTTCTCCCCTCTCCACGCAGTCACTTTGGCTGGCTTTAGTGAAATGGACACACGCCATGGGGATGGTGGCGGGGCAGATGTGGCAGGCTCTTGCAGCTCTTGAGAGAAGTGGGGAAGGATGGGAAAGTCCTTAAAAAAAGCTGTGTCTTAAGTCAGCATCTTTTCGCTCTTTGAAATTCAACAAACATTCATTGAGCAGCTCCTTTGTGCCAACTCTGGTCTGGGTGATGGGGAAAGAGAGGCCAACATGCAAGACAGCTTCTGCCCTCCAGGACCTTACATTCTGCTGGGGCGCACAATGTGCAGGCAAACTTCCAGGAAGGAGAGGGCTACCAGTGGGGGGATAGACAAGCCTTCCAGTACAAGACAGCACCTGAGAAGTGAGCCTAGAAGGAAGCCATGAATCCTAATCCTTAGAGGCAGAGATCAGGAGGGAAAGGGAGCCTCTGCAAAGATTGGACTGTGGAGTGGAGGAAGGGGGCCTAGGAAATGAGCCGGAGCAAGCGAGTTGGAGTCATTTCTCTGAGGGCTTCCAGCCCCAGACTGAAGTGAGGCCCCAGGAGCCATATTGAAGGAGACTGAGCAGGGGCATGACCTGGTGAAGCCAGTGCTTAGGAAGCTACTTCTTATAACCAGGAGAATGAGTCTCAGAGAAATAGATGTCCCAGTGGTCTATTCCCTCCTAAGGAATGGGTTATGAAGCAGAAGCCTTCTCTTGGACTTGGTTCTACTAGTCAGTGATCGCGAGAGCTCTGGCTGCTTTGGTGATGAGCAGTCCCAGTGCAGCATTTATTAAACACCTCCGTGGTTCATTCTCTCATGTTCTCTGGAGCCCCAGTGAGCCCCAGCCTTGCTGGGCTGAGTAGACTGCAAGGTCAAAAGGCAGTACCATTAGGACATGAGTCTTGGAAGTATTAGCTCATCTGGAATGTGCTCATTTAAGTGCCCATATTTGGGGGGCAGTGACAAGGGTGCCCTAGAAGGGAAGGAGGCAGAGGTTCATTGAGAGAGGGATACCTTCAGAGAACCTGTCTGGGCAAAGACTTCCACCCTGATCTGGCCTTTGCTACTTTGAGAGAGTCAGAGAAGAGGCTGAGAACTTAACTGGGGAGGCAGAGTGAGGAGTCCAGGCCGAGCTACCTATTTCATAGGGAACTCTGTTCACTTCACAGCAAGACAAGTATTTCTGAAGCCCACTCATCCTCCAAGAAAAGGAAAAAGAAAACCTTCTATAGAAGGGAATTAGATTTGAGATAAGGAAGCCAGATATGTTTGGGGGAGGAGACAGGAGGGGAATGGGGGCTCCCGGTTTTGCAGTGAGAATGAGGGAACAGCTCATTTCTGCCTTTCAGCAAGAAATTGCATACAGAGTTCTTTTCCCAAAGCTGGTTAAAAATCAGGCATGTGTTCAGTGGCAGCCTCGGCAGTGTCGTAGCCGCTGTAGTGGAAGTCAAGGGTCTGAGGTTAGAAGATGGTGGGTGTGGAATTGTTATGAGCCTCTGGGCTGCTTGCCTAGTTTGTGGCCTGTCAGTCAGTCAAGCCTTTTATAGGTGCCAACCATCCTGTGAGCACTGGGAACATGAAGACAAATAGGGAACCAGGCCCTGCCTTCAAGGAGTTTCCATTCTATTTTATGCTATTCCGTTGAGGGAGCCATATGTAGACATGCAGATAAATTCCCAGTTTATGAAAATCCAAGATGCTTGGGGCAGGAGCACTGAGAGCCAGGAGCCAAATTTCTTGTAAAGAGCAGACACAGCAGCCCAGGTTCTCCTCCTGGGCTCCTGGGGAGAGGAGCCTGACCAGAACGTAGGCAGGGCCTGGGCCTTCTCTCCAGATGAGGCTTCTCAGCGGCTATTTCTTTTCAAAGGCCAACACGACTGTGTGACTGTGATTAACAACTTCTGCCCTCGAGAGAGGCTGGATTACTACACAAAACCCCAGGGACTGGAGAAGGAGCCCAGACTGCCTCCAAAGCTGGCGGGGCCCCTGCACAAGATGGTCACCACGACCAACCTCCATCCAGTCAAGGTACTTCTGGGGGAAGCTTGGAGCTCCCCTGGTGGGGAGAGGGTGTTCTGCCCCTTGGGGACTGAATGGCAGTGGGTTGAGGCTGATACTGTCCTTAAGGTCAAGGTGACACAGGTAAGCTCCCCCAAGATGAATGCGGCAGCCAGGCCTCCTGACCTTGGCTGGGGCCTGACATTTGGCTTCCCAGTGATCTCTTCGCTGGCTGTGGCCTTGCAGGGCATCTCCAAGGGGGAGCAACAATGCAGGAGCCTGGATGTGGTCACACCAGGGCCAGGGGTTGGGGGCTGGGGTAGAGCTGGGACCCTGACTCCTGAGAAACAGAAACCCACATAGAGACAGAAGGTCTCAGGTGGCATGACTCCACCACCCAGACGGTGAAAGGGAGGAAAGTGCAGAGCTGGGGATTTTGCTCCACAGGGGAGGCAGTGACCGTGAGAGCCATCACGGCTGCCTTCAGGCCTGACTGAGTGTCCCCTGTGCAGCTCACAACAGCCTGGGAGGTCAGGCCTCCTTTTATCTCTGTCTTCCAGGTGGAAAAACTGAGGCTGAGTCCCAGTGCCAATGAGTGTGCGAGGCAGGGTTTGACCTGCGTCCCCCCTCCACCGAGCTGCTGCTGCACACTCAGAGCTGGGGCTCCTCTGGGGCTTTCAGCCTTTGCGTTCACCTACAACATCTCGTTAGCAGCTTACACAAATGTTACTCAGATTATTATCCTCTTTTGCCAGAGAGGAAACTGAGGCTAGGGACAGTTAGGCGACATGTCCAGGTCATCTTGACTCAGCGTCCAGAGCTGTGGCCGCTCCAGCCCAGTGACCCTCCAGAGGCTGGAGCCAGGCTGAGGAAGGGAGGGCTCAGACCCATGCGATACAGGAAGATTATTTTGGCAGCTGAGAGGAGGCAAGTTTGGTGAGGGTACTGATGGGATGTGGGGGAGTCGATCAGGAGTCCAGTCTAGGCAGGAGGAGATGAGGGCCTGACCTAAGCAGGGGGCCATGTAAGTGGAGAAAGGAGCAGAGGCCAGAGAAGATGTGCTCAAAGTGTTGACAAGACCTTGCATCTGATGGCGTATTTGGGGGGAGGGAGAGAGGGCAGGAAAGGATGTCTGATGTCACAAGCCTGGGTCACAGAAGAGGGCCCTTCCCCCTCGAAGCTGAAGGAGGCAGATCCTGGAGCTGAAGGAGCTTGGGAGATTGTCGAGACCTCAGGGGTAGAAGGATGGGAGCAGAGGCTGGGATTCCAACACAGAGGTCAGAGGTAGCTGAGCTGCTCAGTTGTGAGAATAGCACTGGGAAGCGAGGGGGGAGGTGGGGCCTGCGAGGGCAGGGAGGGGTGCAGTGATCAGAGAGAGGAGGATGAGTGAGCCGGGCAGGGGGAAAGATGGAGGGCCTGGGGGCTGTGATCAGAGAGGGCTGGTCTCAGAATTCTTGGTCGTGGATGTAGGAGACTTAGAGGTAGCCTTGAGGTCAGCGGTAGGCCTTCCTCTCTGGGTGGCTGAGGTTATCGGCATGTGGCAGCACAGGGATCCAGGCCATGGGGACCTTGGTCTGTATAGAGGAATCCTCCAGCATAAGAGCAAAGGTGGGTAAGGAGAGACAGACCGAGCCAGGGACTGACCTCGATGGGAATGGAGAGAGAAGGCACTGCAGACCAGGGGGCAGCTGTCTGTAGCCTAGGTGAGCCAGAGGAGCAGTGTCGGAGCTCTGGCAGTGAGGAGTAAGGTGTCTTCTCTCCCTGGGCCAGGGAGAAAGAGACCAGAAAGGACAGCCAAGTTTGACATTCAGTGGTACAAGGAATTTGTAAGCACATTCCAAACAGAGGCCTAGGACAGACAGCAGGTAAGGAGAACCAAGGCTTCAGGGGCCCAGTGGAGGGGCAGACAGAGCATGAAAGGGCTTGGGATGAGGTGCTTGGAGATGTGAAAGCCAAGCCTCAGGAGCTGGCATCTCTGAATGTCAGGAATTAGGGGAAAGGAGCTGGAAGGGGTGCTTGCCAGCCAGAGATGGGGAAGCAGCCTTGGCCGGGGCTCCCACCTTCCAGGGCGCTCTCTCAGACACCAGAGAACAAGAGACTGAGCCAGCAAGGAGATGGGATTGGGCATCTGGCTCTGCCCAAAAACAGATCTGCTGCCCTTGAATGATCCCAGGAAGGAGAAGGGTTTATACGAAGTGAGAAGGTAGCCAGTGTGTAGATGTGCCTGGTACTTGTGGTCCTTCCATTGGGCAAGGTCCTGGCAATGTGGGGTCTGGTACCTGAGGCTTTGGTCCTGATGCCCTCATATGTATGGAATTCCCTAAATGCTGTGAAAAGTGGCCGTCCAGCCAGAGGGACTGTCCTCTCCCATGAGCCTTGGTAAAGGGGAAGCCTTTCACTGTACCCTCCACCGAGATGGAGCCTGCTCTAGGTGCCCAGGCCCCTGTGCTCCCTGGGGCGTTAGGGGCTCAGTCATTTACCTGGCACTTTGGGTTTGTGTGACTCATGGAGACCATACTCCCCCTGAATTCCAGCCTTTAAAAAAAGTTAAATTCCATGATTATTGACCTGGTCTTTTAGGCAAAGACACCATGTTTCTGCTGAGCAGAATTCCCCCCTCTTGCCCCCCAGTGGTTTTCTGATCCACCTCTTGCTGGAGGCCTCTCTCCTCTCACGGAGCCAGGGAGGCCCAATCTTGGGGATTTTTTTTTCAGGTAACCTCCTCTTGCCAGGACCAAACTAGAGGCCTGTAGTCCCTTGGATCAAACTATTTAAGGGCTGCAAACCTGATAACGTTATTACTTCAGAGATTCATTTGTTACAAAAGAGATGAGTCATTGGAAGATCCAACAGCTCAGAAGAACTTAAGGGCTTCGGAGGGTGCTGAGCCTTAGGACTGTCTCTGCAGTATTCTCCTTCACAGGATCTCAGCCCCATTTGGCTGAGTGGCCCCTCTGTTGCATCCCTCACCAGTGGGCGTCTGGTCTTGGCTTAAGGCCCTCCCAGGAGGGCGAACCAGCTGCCTCCCAGAGTGGCCTGTCCCTGCTTGGAACAGCTCGGAGGCTTAGGAAGCCTGCCCTGACAGCCCTCCAGATTTGGCCCCTTGGGGCAAAGAGCTCTGCATCTTCCCACACCCATGGCTCCTCTTTCTGCCCTTGGGGCCTGGCAAGTCTGGGGCCTCCTCCATAGGACAGTCCTCTAAATACTGAGAGGGAAGAGATCCTGCCACCCTCCCAAGGCCCCCCAGCTCTTCTCTTTCAGACCAAACCTCAGCCTGCCTGTTGCCGGGCCTACTTAGATCTACAGGTCTGGGCACCAACATTCTTTTAACCACACTCTGGACACCCTCTCTCTGCATCCCTTCCTGGAGGCCCAGGGATGCTACAGTAGCCCTTGTTCATAAGGCACCATGTTCATAGGGAGCACCTCAGAACAGAGCAGGCTGCTTCACACACGCAGCTAACCCCCAGACCTATTGCAGAAGCATGAAGCCCTCCCTTTCCCCCCCACCTCTGTGACTTCTCTTTTCATTGCATTGTACCTGTGTGTACAGCAGCATCACAGCCCTGGGGTCTCTATGGCAACAGAGGTTTGCTTGGGCCCCTGTGGAACTCAGGCAGTGCTGGGGGATTTGGGCTCCTTGCCCAGAATCTGCAGCATATATCATCAAAGGAGACAAACAAAGGTATAGTGAAGGATAGCAGCAGAGCACCAGGGAACAGGCTGCTGGGAGGCCAGTGTGGGCAAGATGGGCCTGCCACTAATCTGCCAACTCTGGAGACCCTGCACTCTTTCTGAGGAAACTGGATCAATAAGAGTATTTAGGAGAATCTCATAAGCTACCTCAGCTGAGCCTGGATGTTTGAGACCATGAACAGAGGAGAGGAAAGAGACAGAGAGAGGGACAGACAGACAGAGGGAGACAGAGAGGAAGAGACAGAGCCATCAGAATTCTGTTAGAAGCTTCTGCTACTATTGTCACCATATGAAAATACTGAACAAGACCCACTTCCTAAGGAGACCTCAGTGTCAGCAAACAAACGAGTAGAAGTGACACCCGTGTGCAAACGGGTTTGCTAATTGTTCTTCCCAGCCTAGTTCAGGCTCATAATCAAGGCCTGGGTGGAGAGCCCAGACCTGGAGAGGGTCTCTAAGCAGCCCCTGTCCTTGGCTCTCCCCTGAGCCTTTCTGAGCCCCTGTGTGCTCGCTCGCCCCAGAGTCTCCTTCCCTTGTCTGATCTCTCCTCTTCCCCACCCCTCCTAGTTTCTCTAAAAGGCTTCCTCTTGTTATTTCTTTAGCACAATAGTATTCCATTCTAGTCATATACATGTGCTCTACCGTTTCCCAAATGATGGGCTTCCCCTGCATGTCCAGTCCTTGGATGCCACAAAAGTTCCTGTTATTAGTATTTTTGTATATTTAGGCCCTTTTCCTCTTTCCTTCATCTCTCCCAGTTTGCTCATAATAGGATCTCTAGATCAAAGGGTATGTCCAGTTTAGTAGCTTTTGGGGTGTAGTTCCCCGTTGCTTTCTAGAGTAGTTATGAGGTGGACCTTCCTATTTAGAGTTATTTGCATTCCATAACTATTGGTGATCTAAAGTGTTTTTGTTTTTTTGTGGCTGTTAATAGTTTGAATTTCTTCCTTTGAAAACTGACTGCTCATATCTTTTGACCACTTATCACTTAGGAATGGCTGTTATTTTTTAAAAATATGTTTTATTTTCCCTCAATTACATGTAAAACAATTTTTAAAACATTTTTTTCAAGTTTTGACTTCCAAATTCCATCCTTCTATCCCTTCTTCCTTCCCCACTTTCCCTAAGACAGTAAGCAATCAGGTCTAGGTTATACACGTGCAGTCATGTAAAACTTCCATATTAGTCATTTTGTACAAGAAGACTTGAAAGAAAAGTGAATAACAGGCGCTTTAGTCTATATTCAAACAATATCAGTTCTTTCTCAGGAGGCAGATAGCATGCTTCATCACTAGTCCTTTGGGATTGTCTGGGATCATTGTATTGCTGAGAAGAGCTGAGTCACTCACAGTTGAACATTGTTACAATGTTGCTGTTCCTATGTACAGTGTTCTCCTGGTTCTGTTCACTTCACTTTGCATCAGTTCATAAAAGTCTTTCCAGGTTTTTTCTGAAATCATCCTGCTTGTCATTTCTTGCAGCATGATAACATTCCATAACAATCATGTACTGCAACTTGTTTAGCTATTCCCCAATTGATGGACACCCCTTTGATTTCCACTTTTTAGCCACCACAAAAAGAGCAGCTATGAATATTTTTGTACAAATAGGTCCTTTCCCCTTTTTTGTATGTCTTTGGAATGTAGACCTAGCAGTGGTATTGCTGGATCAAAGGGTATGCACAATTTTAGGCCATTTGGGCATTGTTCCAAGTTGCTCTCCAAAATGGTTGAATCAGTTCACAACTCCACCAACAGTTCATTAATGTCCCAGTTTTCCCACATCCCCTCTAACATTGATCATTTTCATTTTTTTGTCATATTAGGCAATCTGGTAGTGTGAGGTAGTACCTCAGAGTTATTTTAATGTACATTTCTTTAATCAGTAGTGATTTAGAGCATTTTTTCTTATGACTATAGAGAGCTTTGATTTCCTTGTCCAAAAACTTCCTGTTCGTATCCTTTGACAATTTATCAATTGGGGAATAAATTGTATTTCTGTTGATTAGAGTCAGTTCTCTATATATTTGAGAAACGAGGCTTTTATCAGAGATACATGTTGCAAACCTCCCCACCAGTCTTTTACTTCCCTTCTAATTTTAGTTGCATTGGTTTTGTTTGTGCAAAAGCTTTTACATTTTATATAATCAAAATTTGTCTATTTTATATCTTGTAATGCTCTCTGTCTCTTGTTTGGACATAATATCTTCTTTATCCATAGGTTTGACAGATAAGCTATTCCGTGCTATCCTAATTTGCTTGTGGTATCACCTTTTAAGGGTAAATCATGTACCCATTTTGACCCTATGTTTGTATACAGTGTGAGATGTTAGTCTATAGCTAGTTTCTGCCATACTGTTATACAGTTTTTCCAGCAGTTTTTGTGCAATAATGAGTTTTTGTTCCAAAAGCTTAGATCTTTGGGTTTGTCATATACCAGATTGCTGTGGTCATTTACTATAATGTAATTTTTACTTGGTCTATTCCTCTGATCCACCACTCTATTTCTTAGCCAGCACCAGGTTGTTTTTATAATTACTGTTTCATAAGACAGTTTGAGATCTGGTATGGCTACACTGAAATGGCTGTTATTTCTCAAGATTTCAATCATTTCCTTTCCTAGGAAACAAGAACTTTATCACAGAAACTTATTACAAAGATTTTTTTCCCTCTAGTTGACTGTTCTCCTTCCAATATCAACTGCTTGGTTTGCTTTGAATGAAAACTTAAATTTTATTTAGATAAAATTACCTGTACTACCTTCTGTGGCCCTCTTGTTTGGTAATGAACTCTTCCTGCATCCAAAGATCTGAAAGGTAATTCCCTCCTTGCTCGTCAAGTTTCTTTACATTCGACTTTTTATGTCGTGTCATGTAGGTTATTTGGAGCTTACTTGGTAAATGGTGTGAGATGTCAGTCTATGCCTAATTACTACCTGACTGCTCTCCAGTTTTCCTGGTGGTCCTTATATGGGAGAGAAAGGAAACTAATGAAGGAACTGATTGGAAGGCTAATTGTTTGGGTGGTTGTTGCTTTCTGCTTGGAACACTTTCTGAAGTTGACTCAAGGCAGCAAGCATCCGTGCGGATGGACGGCTGACCTTGGAGTCAGGAAACTTGAATTTAGATACTTGCTAGCTTTGTGACCATTGACAAGTCTTACTTCACCTCTCAGCCTCAGCTTCCTCATCTGTAAAATGGGCATAATAGTATCTCCTCACGGGGTTGTTTTGAGGATTAACTAAGTAACTAAAGTATTTTGCAAACCTTAAAGCACTATATCGTTGCCAGCTATCATCATTATTGAAATTGTTATTAACAAACTATATTCTGAGCCTGTTAATTGGCGCATTTAGGGAGATTCCTCCTCATGTTTCTGAGTCCTTTGCTATCTCTTGAAGATTGTGATGCTTGTAAAAGAAAACCCTCTGCTGGCTGAGGTGGATGCCCTGAAAAAATGCTACCGAGTGATGGATCTGATCTGTGAGAAGTGCATGAAACAGAGGGATATGAATGAGGTCCTGGCCATGAAGATGCATTATATCAGCTGCATTTTCCAGAAATGCATTAAATTCTTGACTGAGCGAGAAGACAAGCTGGATGGTTTCATCAAAAGGTGAGATCTGGAGCTGTCCGAGGTTCAAATGGGAGGGAAGTGGCCCTGCTTCAGTGGGAGGTGGGGTGGGCAATGGCCTGAGAGCCAGGCCTGATGCTAAGGACCTTGGGCCGACTCTTCATTCTTCTAGGCCCCAGCTTCCTCATCTGTAACATGAGACAGTTGGACTAGATAAACTCCCAGGCCCTTCTAGCTCTAGATCTAAAGTCCTGTGACATCTCTGTGTCTGTGACAGTGGATTGTGTTGATGGAGTAGTAGTATCATTGCTGGAGTCAGGTCCACAGCTTTTATTCCTACTGTGAGCTGGACCCTGTGCTAAGTGCTGGGCATACCAAGAGAGGTAACAATGGTCCCTACCCTCCAGTAGCTCAGAGTCAGATGGAGAGACACAGGCTCGTCTGGGAGGACCAAGCCCTAGGATCCACCCTCATTTATCCCGAAGGCCAGAGCATGGCCCTGTGTCTGCCTCCATGTGGGTGCTTCTGCGATCGGGCTTATCCGAGGGTGGGGATGGGATTCCTGGCTCTGCTTACAGCTATGGGGCCTTTCCGTGCTGCCTTAGTCACCTTATCTGTAAAATGAGAGTGTTTGAGCAAGTGATGCCAAGGCCCCTGCCAGCTCTGAGACTGTGACTGTGACCCTTTCATGTGGACAGGACATGGCAGTGCTGAATTACCAGCACCTTCATGCCAGTGCTTGGTGATATTTGACAAAAGGGTGAGACACATCATAGAGGGGTGGGGGAGGACCTCCTTTGGAAGAGACTTGAAGGAAGCCAGGTGATGGGGAAGAAAAAGGAAGGCTTTCTAGGCATGGGAGGGCCAGGGACAATGCCTGGAGTCTGGAAATAGCATGTGCCATTTGAGGAAGCCAGGACTACTGAGTCACAGAGTATGTGGGGGCTAGGAGGAGGAAGAGGACTGGAAAAGTGAAGAGGGCAGGTTAGGAGGGCTTTGAGTGCCCAAGAGAAGGAAAGGGATGATAACAACCCCACCACAGTCTTACATGATCATTTTGATGGCTGAATGGACAATGGACAGGAGTGAGGAGAGACCTGAGGCAGGCAGAGCCCCCACCCCCAGCAGATACTGCAGTGATCCAGGAATGAGGCGGTGAGGGTCTGCACCAGGGTGGGGGCCGTGTCCAAGGAGAGAAGGGGCCCATTGCAAAGTAAAGTGAATGGACCTTGGCACCAGATTGGAATGAGGAATAGAGGACGAGCAGTGGGTGCCTGGGAGGGTGAGGACAGTGGTGCCTTAACGGCAATAGGAAAGTGGGGTCCCTTTTGGATGTGTTGACTCGGAGGTGTTACTTTACAGAGGAGGGCACTGGAGGCCCAGAGGGGCCTCACAGATGATGAGGATCAGAAGTGTATTTAAACCAGGGCTTCCAGCTCTCACTCACTAGGCCATGTGCTCTCTCCTTTTTAACATATGAAGTAACAGCCACTGGGAAACTGAGCCTTTGAACACAGTTCTGGTTTTTTTGCTCTCTAGTCTGTTAAAAGGCCGAGAGACAGACGGCTTTCCTGTCTACCAAGAAAAGTTCATTCGAGAGTGTATTCGGAAGTTCCCTTACTGCGAAACCACCCTGCTCCAGCAGCTCGTCAGAAGCATTGCCCCCGTGGAAATTGTAAGACTGCCCTTGAACCTAGAGAGCTGGGGCACAGGAGGGGCTGCAGGATGGGAGCAGTGAGGAGTCTTGGGGAACCGGGTTGGTTCTTCTGGGAGGGGAAGTGGAGAAGTGTTTGTGCTTCCCACTTTGATTTGGGACAAATTATTCAAATTACCAACTCTCTGACATGGAGGAGACCTCAGAGGCCCTCAATAGAATATGTCCCCCCACCCACTGAGAATCCCCATTTATATCCCCAGCCAGTGGTCATCTGACCATGGCTCAATGGCCCACCACCACCTGAGGCAGCCCTTTCCATTCTGGGATGCTGGCATGGGCAGGTGCTATCCAGCCATAGGAAATCATGGACCTTCAAACCCATAAAAAGAGAGAGCGGTGACCAAGCTGCCCTCTGGTCATAACTAGTTCTTAGCCGTGTCTGGAAACCAGTAGGAGATCACTAAATGCGTGGTGCCTTGGTGGCCGGTCATTCCTGTTTCCTAATCCAAACCTTCCAAGAAAAGGGATAGCTGTTCTATTCTCAGGAACCCATGGTGCCAAGAGATGTAGGAAATCCCCTTCTATAACCCACTTTCCAGCACCCCTAGGACAATGATTTTCATATTCTCAATTTTCCTCTTTACCCCCAGTACAATCCCTTAGAGCCTGTGTTCTTCATTAAAAAGAACCAGGAGAGGCCTGGCTGTCCTGATTAGCAATTGTACTAGCAAAATTGGCTGCGTGAAATGTTTTCCAATCTACTCAAATTCCTTAATATTATTTTTAAATGCACCTAGTTAAAATATCCCCATGGCCTCAAGGCCCACGTGTCTTGGCTGTGGTTCTGTGCTCTAAGGATGGTGTGCAGTGTGGACTCGATGGGACAACGGCAGTGATTTTGCTTTTGGGATTGTGTTGGATGTTCATCCATCTTTGATTCAGCTGAGATTCCATTAGGCCCTTTGTCCTCTGACTGTGTCGTGCTCTGCTTCCCTTCCTCAGGGCTCTGATCCTACAGCCTTCTCTGTGCTCACTCAGGCCATCACTGGTCAAGTGGGATTTGTAGATATGGAGTTCTGCACCACATGCGGAGAGAAAGGCGCAGACAAGAGATGTTCAGTGTGTAAGACGGTAAGCTGAGCCCTCGACTTCAGCATAGTGCCCTGCATAAATGGCAATCCTAATGGATCCTGGGGCAGCAGAGACCTTTGGATGGGTCGGTCATCTTCCTGGGTGGATGCTCCCTCCAACGTGGCACATCACACCCCCTCGGCGTCAGTATCCCATGCAAACTCTGTTCATATCCTCCAATAAATCACCCACAGGGAATTCACCCACCGAGCCAGGGGCCTTCTTGGCATTGTGGCTGCTGTGAGAGCACGAGGGGTTTCCACTTAGTTTCCTCTATGGTCTCCTTTTTTCTGGTCAGGGGTCTTTCTGACGGCATCCTTTTGATCCTTCCTTCCTCGCTGGTAATATGGTACCACCTACTCACAGCTCTGGCCCATCGTAAATGCTTTTTCATTCATTCATTCACAAAACCCTTTCCCCGTCCGTTAACTCTTGAGGCGAATGACCTCTTAATATAACTACTGTGTTTCCTAGTCAGTGATTCTCTTTCATTCTCATTCCACCAGTGTCTTTCCGAACTGACTGGCAGGTTCTCAAGCTAGCTCCTTCCTTGCTGTCTCTTCTAACATCAGCCAAGCACGTTTTGGTCCTGTGGTCCTTCGGATCATGGCCCGTCCCGTGCTTTCCAAGCCTGTGCTGAAGGCAGAGCAGACCCTTAACAGATGCTTTCGTTTCATTGATGAATGTGTTGTCCAAAATGCACTTTTTCCAGTGAAGAGCAAGTGGGGGGGGGTGGGGTGTTCAGGAAATGATTTGAATGAGAAATTCCTTCCTTGGTCACTTTCAGGTCATTTATTGCAACCAGAATTGCCAGAAGATCCACTGGTTCACTCATAAAAAAGTCTGTAAGGCGCTGAAGGCTGTGTATGAGAAGCAAGAGCTAGAAGCTGCCAAAGAGGAGAGGCAAGAGGAGAGCCCCTACAGTGGTGAGCAGGGTTAGCAGGGGGCTCCTTCACTCTCAGGCCGTGGGGTTGGGGTGGACAGCAGGAAGATGAGCCAGGCTGCACCAGCTAGGTGGACCCCGACCCTCATTAGTGTGCAGGCTCTTGGAGGGCAGGGACTGAATAATGGTTTATCTTTGTATCTCCAGAATTTACCCTCATGTCTTCTTCATACTAAGTGTTTAGTAAATGTTTGGTGAAATGAAATGGCTCTTTTGATAGCAGCACAGAGGAGAAAAGGAAATTGCAGCTTGGAGGAGCCCAGAATCGGAAAGAATCACTAAGCCCTTATTCCAATGACTTATCCTACCATGGGGTGACAGGCACAGGAAAGGCTGATCTTGCCTCTGACATCCAGGAGGGCACGATGCTTTTCCTACTTCCTGGGATGCTAAGCCTGTGATTTCACAGATGTGGGAAGTTCTCACTCTTTACAAAGGCAGATTGACAGCCCCTATGTAGTTCATAGTCTCAGAGAATTGCCTGGAACATGGAGGTTCATCATGGTCATGCAGCCACTGTGTATGAGCAGTGAGCCTCAAGCCTCCATCTGACCAACTCCAAAGCCAGCCCTCCATCTCTGGTTCTAGACTTTAAGTACTCCCTCACTTCCAGTGTGAGTCAGTACTTGCTGTCTCCCAATTTGGCAACACTGGCATTATTCTCCTCACTCCCTCTCATCCCACACGTCCAGTCAGTTGCCAGATCTTATTTCTGCTGCCACAGCTTCTCTGTCATTGAGCCCCTTCTCACTCCGCGCATGGCCACCACCCTTGTGGCCCTTGTTATGGCTCACCTGATCAAATGCAGTGGCCTCTCGGTTGTCCAGTCTTGGTGAAGGTTAGGGACTTGGGTGGAGGGGTTTTCCTCCCTGGGAGTTCTCTGCACCAGTGAAATCACAGATGAGGCCATAGGGGGAGGTGGGATGTGAGGTTTTGCTACTGTTCAATTGTTTTGGTCCTGTCTGGCTTTTGGTGACCCCATTTGGGCTTTTCTTGGCAGAGATACTGGAGGGGTTGGCCATTTCCTTCTCCAGCTCATTTTACAGATGAGGACACTTGAGGCAGACAAGGTTAAGTGACTTGCCCAGGGTCACACAGCTAGTAAGGGTCGAGGCTGGATTTGAACTTGGGAAGATGACTCTTCCTGACTTGCCACCTAGTACTCTACGCACTGTGGTGCCACCTAGCTGCCCAGTGGTGTTACAGCATGTCCCTTTTCTTTCCCTGGGCCTTTGGCTCCTTGACTACACATCTAGGGCTTGAACCACACGTTAAGGGAGGCCCTGTGTCCCAGTGGAAGGAGTGCTGTACTTGGAGGCACAGGATCTGAGTTCTGATTTTGGCATTGCCGTTTCTACTCCTTTGAACCATGATAAGCAGCTCAAGCAGCTCACCCTTTTCTGAGCCTCAGTTTCCCCATCTCTAAACTAAGGGGATTTGCCTGCATGACCTTTGAGGTCCCTTCCAGCTCAGGCTATAGGATCACATGAAGGTACTCAACATCCCTTGGCCTCAGTTCCTCATCAGTAAAATCACAGGGTTAGACTGGACGCCCTCTGAAGCCCCTTCCAGCCCCAAGTCTATTCTCCTGCCATCCCAGGAAATGGTTTGTCCAGAACTGGGCTGCCCCGCACTGGCT
Organism: Pseudochirops corinnae; assembly: GCA_028646515.1. NCBI lineage: Eukaryota > Metazoa > Chordata > Mammalia > Diprotodontia > Pseudocheiridae > Pseudochirops > Pseudochirops corinnae. Next base: position 546,163,814 of record CM053585.1, read on the forward strand.
TCCTGATTGTGATCACCTCCATTCTGTTTACTCAACTGCCCTACCCCGAACGTGGAGCTGTGAATGTAACGATCAGCCCCTGAAATGGACAGTGGCTCTCAGTAAATGAGTACGTCATGACGTCCAAGAATAGAGATGTTGGCACAGGTCAGTGCTCACCTTGTGACTTACCTTTTTCCTTAGAAAAAGAGCCAGATGTCAATTCGCATTCACCTGATGAGAAGCAGCCAGGAAGTGACCCTGGAGATGCCAAAGAAGACCTTACGAATCTCGCTCAGGAGGAAGAAGCATCCGTGAAAGAGGCCCCCCAACTGACTCTGGGGGCGGACAGTGACGCTGACCTCCTGGACGCAGTAGGGAATGTGAAGGCACCAGAAGAGTAGGGCCCAGCGGGCTCTGGAGGTTGGCAATGTATGAGACAAACAGCCCAGCCGTTGTCGCCATGGAGACAGGCAGCAGGGGGCTGTTCCACGTTCCACAGAGCCTACCTTTCGTGGAGCTGTGCTCTGCAGTGGGTGCAGGTCACAGCTCACTCTCCCCTTCTCATCCCGTATGGCCCTTATCCATGTCCTCCGGGCACACTCCCTCTCCTCCCACCCGATCGTGCTGGTCTTCACTCTATCTCTAGACATGGTGTGGATGCCAGTCACATCACCATGGTGCCCATCAGGCACCTCTAACTCTCACTCCCTGACTGGCTCACCTTTGCCAGGCAACCCTTTGGCTTTTCCTCCATTTCTGTCATTGGCAGTATGTTACAGCCACCCCCCCAGCTAGCAGAGTATCTAAATCAGACCAAGCACATACAGGGCAGAGCAGGGCAGGGCTTGCCATGCCACCATTCTGAGGGAGGAAAGGCATCTCATTTCAAGATATTTGAAAGAAGGGAGAACTTGGGGAAAACATCATAGACTTGATTATTGACAGGTAGGTTAATCAATCAGCAAACATTTATGAAACACCCCCTGCGTCCAGGCACTGTGTTAAGCCCTGGGGATACCAGTACAAAGACCTAAGTTATAAATATACAACAGTCACCAACCAGGCCATGTCAGCACAGACTGAGAGTCCCATCTCTGTGGAATGTTCAAGTGATTTAAGGTGTTTCTAGGGGATCCCAGATGCAGTCGGGGGAAGGGAGCAAGCAGGCTTTCATCACTACTGCAAACCACAGGTTACAATCACACTACTGAAAGTTGCTCTTTGTCTTTATTGGCTATTGCCAGTTTTAAGAAAAGCATTTGATTTAGTGGCCCATGTGCCATGGTCAGGCTAAAAGTGTCTCCTGAGCATGACTCAACATTTTAGGAGATTCCTTCAAAGAAGACAGATGGGGCTCTGAGAAGCCACTCTCGTACCAATGTGGCACAGCATGAAGCTGGGAGGCGTGGGCCAGCCAAGGGCATGTGCCACCTGCCTGCCGGCCACCATCCTAAGCTGAATGGCATTGCAGTTGATGAGGGTGCCAGGCCCTTCTGCTGTTGAGGGCACTGAGCACTAAGACAGTGAGAGCCTCCTCGTGCCCGTCATCTCCTGACGTGTCTCTGTCCTTGGAGCAAAGCTACCCGTGGCACCCTAATTCCCCACTAACTTCCAGCACGTGATAGAAGCTGTGTTCCCTGGGGAAATCGCTTTTTTCAGTGATGGAAGGTAAACTCTGTCCCTGGAGGTTTCTCCTTTCCCACACCCAGCGCCTCACAAATCTGCTGTGTCTCTCCCTTGCACTTGATTGCCTTGCCCGCTCCAAGGCAAGCCTTTTATTTAACCTCCTTGAAAGAAGGAAAGATCCCAAATGGAAAGGAAATGGTGAGACAGGGCTGCCTCAAGCCACTTCCAGCATTGCCCCTTTGACAACATCTCCTTCATCCTTTCAGAGTTGGGGGGGGAGGGAGGCACTCTACCTGTCTGCCAGCTGTGGGACTGTCAGAAACCCAAGGGAAGAAAACAGAAGGTTATCAGATAGGAACTACAGGAGACAGTCATAGAACAGAGTCAGGGCATCAGACAAAAGGAGGGATGTTCCCTGGAGTTGGCCTGAGGCTGTGGGATAGTGGAGAAGCCTGGGGATTGGGAGGCAGAGCCCCTGGGCTTGAATCCCACCTGTGGCAGGATCCTGGGCAAGTCATTTCACCTGGGAGACTCAGTTTCCTCATCTGTAAATTGAGGCAGTTAGACCATTCCTCTAAGCTCCTTCCCACCTCTAAAATCCTTGCTCCTGTGACACACCCAGGAGAATATAATTCAGAGGATGTTAAATTATTCCCGATGGATCGCTGCCTCTGGGTGTGTGTGATTGCATCCTTAGGTCAGAGGGAAATGTGCGGGAGTGATTCTTGCTTGGGGGGAGGTTGATCACCGTGAGTGGACTGACCGCTACCTGGGCATGTCTCCACTGAAGACCTTCCTAAAGGTGGTTGGGGCTGCATAGTCTGAGAAGGAAGCCAGGCAGCAGGGGCTCTGTTCGCATGGCTTGTCTTCTCATGGTTCCACCACAGGCCAGTTTGATGCATGAAATCTTCAGGTTCCCTTCCTCCAGAGTGTGGCTGGTTTCCATCCTTGTCACGCCCCATTCAGAAGGCCATGTGAGCCTAGGCTGACCTTGGAAGCTAGCTGATCTAGATAGAATGTGTGGCATCTGAGAGACAGCCGCCCCACCCTCCAGTCTCTTGGAAGAATTGAAATAAACATGCCATCCCATCCAAACGGTAAATTCAAACTTTATTCCTCACATCTCTTCTCACTTTACTGGAGGCTCACTCATAAAGATGGCCGGGATCCTCCAAGTGCTTTCTTGGCCTGACCTTGGTTACATTCGGCCGTCTGTCCCCCGCTGCACCCTCACCCTGCCACGGGAGGGGGGGAGGGGGAGGGATAGAAGGGCAGGCGAGGGTGAGTGCTGGGAAGTGAAGGTTTTAGTGGTCTTTGTCTTCCGAACTCTGCCCCTCTTTGAAACACAAAGAGGCCAGTGGAGTTTCCAGCCCCAGCAATCTGCCATGTAACCAGTGCTGCCCGCCCACCTGCCTTCTGGCTTAGCTGCAGCTTGGTTCTGCTAACAGGCTTGAATCCCAGAATCTTAAGGGTCTGATCTGTGGATCCACAAATCAGCCCGAGTCTGGGGAGAGCCACTAATTTCCTCTCCTCACTGCAGCAATTGAGTTACCACGCAACACAAACTTTCTCATTTTATTTTGGGATACTTGGAATGTCTGTAAGTTCTTAGATGGTGTTTATGACCAGATAAGTCAGAAGAACCCTCCCTCGTCCCCGGCAGATCACCTCTCTCTGTCCAGCTTTCTGAACAAGTGGCCTCGCTTTGAGCTTCCTGTTACCCTAAAGAGTCGTCCCCTGGCTTCTCTGCCCCCTGAGGTGCTGAAACTGCCCTTCAGGTGTTGCCCCAAACTTCTAATTGCTCATCCAGGGCCCACATTTCTTTCCTCAGCCTTAACCTCAAGCATGTTGAAACCCCAGCATCACAGGACTGTAGATTAAGAACTAAAGACTAAGCTCCTTGGGGCTGGGCAAGTACTATCTGCCTTTGGATCATACCCACTTCCCACAGTGTTTCAGACAGGAATCTGCATACAACACACATTGACGATCTGCATCCAGTGTTAAATAAATGTAATTTCTGAACACCATTCTCATGGAGGAGCTGGACAGAAACATCTCCCCATCCCAGAGCTCTGGGGAAAGTGCCCAGCCCTTATCTGATCCTGACTGTTGCCCACTCAACCGGTTTCTCAGCTTTGCTCTCACAATGCCGCTCGATTCTGGTAGGGACAGTGTTCCAGTCCACAAAGTTATACTGGGTCACAGATCTCTTCATAGACCTCACAAAAACAGCATCCTCTTTGTTGTGAAACAAATTCCTTAAGAGGAAAAAAAAAATTATGTGTATCTACGTATATTCTGTTAGGAAGAAAAACTCACCACCAATCTGCTCCTAAGAAATGTTCTCTTAAGGAAAATTAGCAATTCACTCAGCTGACATTAAGAACCCAGTAGGTGCCAATCCTCTTCCTCAAGCAGGTAAGGTCTCCAAGGGTATTTCCCGCCTCTCCCAGCCCACTGAGATAATGACCAAGCAGCTTTCATGTGGCTCCCAGTCATTTTTATGCTAATAACATACCTTGTTTATCCTAAATTCTGCAATTCCATTGGGCCCATATTTGGAGCTCAGTTGTTAAAAGTTTATGCTTTCGGATACCATAGTTTTGGAGCTGTAAGGCACTTTCAAGGTGGCCTTGTCCAAGCCTCCATGTTACTGAAAAAGAACCACATCTCACAGGGGTGAAGTTATCACCTTGAAGATCACAGCGGGGATTTGAACCCAGGCCCCCTAACTCCATGGCCAAGTCTCTTTCTGCCTTGCTTTGTGACACCTAGGTTCCTGTTTAAAATCACAGGATCAGAGTCCTAGAGCTGGAAGGGTCCTCAAAAGGCCATCTAGTCCAAGGCCCCTGTTTTACAGAAACTGAGGCAAAGGCAAGTAAGGATAATTGGCGAGGGTCACATAGCAGTAAGTGCCAAAGCTGAGATTCGAACCCAGGTCTCCTGACTCAAAATCTTGAGCTCTTTCCATCAAGCCACATTGCTTCTCTATTACATTTGATTCATATTTAAAATCAATGTCTGCATGTCTGATTGCATTTATCTTAGCTTTCATGCAGAACAGGATGATGAAAATTCATTAAGATAAGGGAGTAGCCGTGGCTCTGGCACTTACTAGTTGTGATGTCGGCAAGATGATGCCGGAGGGGTCTGGACCACCTAGGTGGTGTTGAAGGCTGCTTCCAGCTCTAACATTCTGAGGAAGCCTGGGCCAAATTCACAGACCTGGGCCTGTACACAGAAATGCATTGCCTTTCCCCGCCCCCCCCAACAAATGCCAAGAGCTGGGGCTCTGACCCAGAGCCTCTGGGAAGCTCCAGAAGGTTGGGCCAAGTTGTCAGAACCTGAACAGGTGCCTGGCCCCACCTTACAACCAGAGGGATGCAGCCAAGGGTCTTTCAGAGCTGACCAACGGGAGAGAATCCCCAGGGTGCCTGTCAGTCCTGTTCCTTACAGCTGACTTTATGACTGTCACTAAGGAAGCGAGGTGACGGAAAGGATAGGGGCCTGAATTTAGAGTCAGGAAGAATTGAGTTATTTTTTTCAAATGAAACAAATACTCCTCTCATTTAAAATTCTAATAATTGGGGGGCGGAGCCAAGATGGCAGCGTAGCAGCAGCAACATATCGCAGCTCTCACATAGCCACCCC
>CM053585.1:546169575-546220912 GCA_028646515.1 Pseudochirops corinnae
GGGGAGGGGGGACACACTGGGATGGCTGTTTTGGGGTGGTGGGTGGGGGAAAGGGGGAGCAAATATGTAACTCAAAATCTTGTGGAAATGAATGATGCAAACTATAATAAAATTTAAAAATAAAATAAAATAAAATGTTTTAAAAAAAAATTCTAATAATTGCATTAAAACCCTGAAAATTTCTAAGTCTGAATAAAGACATTATCCCAGGAAAACAAAACAGGTTTGGTTTTTTTTTTCTTTTTTTTCTGCCTAGTTGAGGTCACGTGTCTGTGATTTCAATTAAAAAAAAAAACTACTTTCAGAAATGACTCAAATATTTGGGCATTTACAAACCGAGACCTACACAACACCTACAAAAATACAGCTAGCAAAGAACTGAATTGGAATAAAGGGGAGGAAAAAAAAACCAGGAAACCCGGTGGACATCGTTAGGTGATGCCCACCTAGTAAAAGTGGGAATGAAATCTAAAATAACACCTAGGTTTAATAATGCGTGGATTAAATGTCAATGGTAATTTTTCAAAACTAAAACTAAAAACAATGGAATAATAGTGTTTATACTGAAAAACAAATGACATAAATATCAAGGGGAATTAGGGAGGAAGGAAGATGAATTGGAAATAGTATTATTATAGACCAGAGGTGTCAAAAATGCTGTGGGCCCCTCCTGGTTGTTTGGGAAATATTTAACAAGATGAACACAAACGCAGTAGACCACAGACCATACTAACGGGGCTTTCTAGGTAAGTATATGGCCAGAAGGGATGCCCCGTGTGTCTGCTGCTACTGTCCTAGACCACATTATACTATGAAAAGAGAGATGGTCACAACCACATGGTACTAAACATGAAATATAAAATTTAATCAGTGGGACAACATAGACAATCTGGATTAGAATCAAAAGCATATTAGAGATTAATATTTGTTGAAAGAGTATAAAAACACTGTGGAAGGAAACTATTGCTCAATAGAAACTCTGGGAAAACTAGTCAGTATTATATTAGAAAACGGAATTAGATCTTCATCTTTTACCATACATCATTTTAAATTGCAGGCAGATTAATATCCTAAATATATAAAAATAATTTTTAAAATGAAAAGAAAAATAAGTGACTAGCACAGATAAGGAAAATTGAACAAAGAGAAGTTAGGATAAAACAGGAAAGCTGGTCCATTTTATGAGCTGATGTGGTATAATGAATTGACAACTGTCATCAGGAAGACTAAAGTTTGGGTCACTTTGGGTAAGTCACTTCCCTGCTCGGGGGCCCCAGGCACCTTTCTAAGACTTTACATTTTAGAACGGGTATAGCTTTGGGATAATAGAGTTAGTTGATAAAAATAACATCTCTAGCACATGTACACACACACACACACACACACACACACACACACACACACACTGGATATTTAAAATCTATAGGGATTTGACAAAAATTGTCAAAAAAATCACAAACTGTCCAGAATGACCTGAAAAATGTTTCCAAATGCTACAAACCAGAAAAATGTCAGCAAAGCATTTCTAAAAGCCCACCAAAGCCCCACTAAACATGAAGGTGAAGCTGGTACTTACTTGTGGAAGTATGTAGACCATATTCCTTCTAAAATTACAAGAAATTTTAAATTAGTCTTTTCCAAAGATCTGTGCCACAATTTAAAAACATCTATCCTGCATCTAAAAATCACTAGTAAATAGTCTTCCCTTCTTGGCTGAGGAGTTAGTATTCCTCTTGACCCTAAAACACTGGTCTTTATATACAGGACTTCGAATGAATGAATGAATGAATGAATGAACAAACGGATGGACAGACGGACAGATGGATGGATGGATGGATGGATGAATGAATGAACCTGATTAATCCCTCACCTGTGCCAAGCACTGTATTGGGGGTGGTGAGAACCTTCTATTGATATATTGATAATGCCTCCTCAAACACTCTTGCTGTCTCTAGCTGGACCTTCACTGGACACTCGTGATCCTGAGGTCATCATGCAAAACATTCTCCCTTTCACAATCTGACCCTCACCAACTGCCCAGGGGTTCTCTCTGAGCCTCATCTCCCAATGGCTTTAGCAATCCCTTGTCTGTCCTCACTCCAACCTCCAATCTTTCCACCATCTGCTTTCCCAGGCCGTCTCCTCTGTTCTGGTCTCACTCTTCCTCCATTCAGAATCAGTTCAACTTTTCACTATGGATGACTCTGAAATGCCTGGCCCCATTGTCCTTTTCCAGACCGCAGCCCTGAGTCACTCCCACCATCTGCCTTCCCCACTGCAGCCCTTCCATGCCCAGGAAGAAGTCCTATAATCATCCTGAATATGCCACAAAAGTGTTATCCAGCTTCCCATCATGATGCTCCTCTGGTTCTATCACATTCCCCACTGGACCTGTCCCAAATCTCTTCTCAAGCTTTCCACACTGTCTTAGCACAGGACCTGCCCCATACTTCTCTGGGCAAAAGCAGTGCTCCTCCTTTTCCCAGCTCCACTCTCCAAACCACACTTCACTCTCTCCTTTGCCCCAATCTCTTGAGTAAGAGAATGCTGCTTCTGGTAAATCTCTTCCTGTGCCCTGCTCCCATCCTCTGCTGTCATATTCAGAAGCTTCTCCCAATATTCAGTCTCTCCTTATCCACCAGTGCCTTCCTTGCTGATTTCAAATATGCTCAGTTCTTCCCCATCTTTGAAAACCTTCCCTTACACCTACCATCTTTTCAGCCTACCAGCCTATAGCCCTCCTCCCTTTCACAGCCAAGCTGCTAGAAAGCTCTCCACATGGCTGACCTCCATTTTTTCCTCTCCACTCACTTCTCAATCACCCCTTGAAATAATCTGGCTTTCTCTGACCTCAACATTCAACTGGCATGCCTCCCTCCAAGGCTCAGGATTTATTTGTTGCCAAATCTAACAGTGTTTTCAATATCTCCATTCTTCTGGACTCCCCTGAAGCCTCTGACTTGAAAGCTGAATCTGGAGTTATAGGAAGCTCAAGTCTTCACTCTACTGTGTGACCTTGGGTGAAATTCTGAATCTCTCCTCCAGTTATCCAGACCCACCTCCAGTCCCAGAACCATGACTTAATTAAACTTTTCAGTCTCTGCCAGCCCTCTCCTGTTTAAATTGACACCCTTCTTTTCTTGCCCTCACTGGCACCATGGATAGAATGCAAGGTCTGGAGTCAAGAAGACCTGAGTTCAAATCCAGTCTCAGATACTTACTAGCTCAGTGATCCTGGATAAGTCACTTAATCTATCTGCCTCAGTTTTCTCAACTGTAAAAAGGGGGTACTGACAGCACCTACTTCCCAAGGTTATTGTCTGAATAAAGGAAGATAATATTTCTGAAGTGTTTTGTAAACTTAAAGCATTTTTTAAATGCTAGTGATTCTTACTCATGGGCCTTTGTGTCCCCCTTTCTGTTCAGAGTGATTCAGAAGTCTTGGTTCTCCTGGCCTGGCCTGGCCCGTCTTTCTTGGGCCCATGTCTTGATGGGACATGGAGTGATCTGAGTTCTTCCGAATCCCTGAATGAAAGGGTCCACACAATGCTAGGCACATCACTGGTGCCTGATAAATTCTCGTGGGCTATTGAGTGGCAATCTACCACAGTCATGCCAAAAAAGCCAGGATGAGGAAAACAGTCATTTTCCCTCTGAGCAACATCTCTTCGGGCAAAGAGGGATGGAAAAGTTTTTACTGAGGAGCTCAAAGGCCCTCTCCCTTCTCACCCCTCCCCCAGGTACCTGAGGCCACCGTTGGGCGGGGCTTGTAGGGTATCACACACAAGGGCTTATCCACTTTCCTTCCGAATGCTAGTGCCTGAAGAATACGAGACCTTTCATGGTTAAACATGTGCATGGCCGTTTTTCTTTCTTCTACTGTAATTTCTAAAAAATAGAAATGAAAAAGCAATTGTTATCTCCTACTGAATGACCCAATCTACATTTGCATTTTTTAACTTCACAAAAAATCCATTTTCTAAATGGATTTCAGTCACTGAGGCAGTGAGGTGGGTCAGTACATGGGGAGTGCGCTGACATGGAATCCAGAAGACCTGAGTTCTAATCCAGCCCAAGACACCATCTAGCTCAGCAACCCTGAGGAAGTCACTTAGCCTCTGTCAGCCCCAGCTTCCTCCTTTGTCAAATGGAGGCAGTAATAGCAGCCAGCTCACAGTGCCATTGAAAACATCAAGGAATTAATACAATAATCATACACACTCTAAAGTGTTAGGGAAATGTGAGATATATATGAATGTATGTCAGTAAAATAGAGATTTCTATTCACATGTGTTTTTTTACATATATTTACACACATACATGTGCATGCATATATATAATTTGACATGTTTATCATATTTAAAAATCATGAATGACAGTTTACAAATGCTTTGGTATCCCCACACTGGCACTAAACCCCACTGCAATAATGCACCCACTGTTAGAAGATGCTCTGATCAGGCTGCAACTGAGCAAAAAGAATTTCATCCTCTTCCATTCCTACTACATTTTCAAATGTGAAACTCTCCATAAAGTTTAGACAAAATCTAGGATTAAAAAAATCAATAAAGCAAATTTTAAGGCACTTGAGAATTTTGAATAAATGCAGCGAACACTTCCAACATCAACAGCTTTTCAAATTAAGTGATTTGAGGGGAAAAAATGAAATTGTTTGGAGGAATCTTTGTGTGTGTTGGCAGTAAAAAGAGAAGTGCAGCAGCAGCATTCATGGTCAGGGCTCTCTGTGTGAACAGAGGAAAGACAAGTAGGGGGACCTTTCCCCTCATACTTTGCTTTTTTCTTTAAAGTATGGAATTTGCTTAAATCTCTGTACGTGTAACATGAAAGGTTTGACCCATGTGAGTTTATCCAATCAGCTTATAATTCGAAGGGTCTAGAATTTCTTTTTGTCCAGTCCTATCCCACTCTTCATGACCCCATTTGGGTTTGATATTTTTCTTGGTAGAGAAGCTGAGCAGTTTGTCATTTCCTTCTCCAGTTCATTTTACAGAGGAGGAAACTGAGATAAACAGGGTGAAGTGACTTGCCCAAGGCCTCAGACACTTTATAGCTGTGTGACTCTGGGCAATTCACTTAACCCTGCCTGCCTCAGTTTCTTCATCTGCAAAAAAAAGCTGGAGAAGAAAATGGCAAACCTCTCCAGTATCTTTGCCAAGGAAACTCCAGATGGGGTCATGGAGAGTCAGACAGGACTGAAGCGACCCAATGACAGCAAAACTTCCCAGGGATGTTGTGAGAATTGCATGAAGTGATATTTGTAGGGCACCTTTATGGGGCACACCAGATGCCAGCTCTCTCTGGCAGAGCTGGTCCTCTTCAGGCATCGCCTTGGAGACCCTGCTGTCATGCCTAGGCACTTGGAGGCATCAGAGGAGGTCTTTAATGAAGAGCACAGCTAGGAAGCTCCACAGGGCACAGAGATCCAGGTTTGGAGGCAGGAAGACCTGAGTTCCAATCCAATCTCAGATGCCTCCTAGCTGTGTGACCCTGAGCAAGTCACTTAATCTGTCAGCTTCAGTTTCCTTAACTGTAAGATGGGGGTGATAATAGCATCTGCCTCCTAGGATTGTTGTGAAGACTAAATGAAATAGTATTCTCAAAGCGCTTTGTGATCACTTGCTAAGGTCTCCTTCAAGAAGCTTCCTTACCTTTCCTGTCAAGTAGCCACAGAGACGGAAGATGGTACACTGTGTACATGCGATACTGCTTCGCATCCTGGGACAAAGGGTTCCGGTACAGGTCTGCAAAGGGGACACAGGAAGGTTTATAGGTGGCAAATCCTGTGTGACCTTGGCTAAGTCCCCTAACCAATCCTGGTCCCAGGTTTCTCCTCTGTAAAATAAAGGCAATAGTATCTCCTTCCCAGGACTGTTGTGAGGATCACTTGAGACAACAGATGTGAGCTCTTTATAAAGAGCTCTTAAAGCACTACGGAAATATTATTATTATATGCTATAGGTAACCAGGAAGCCATCAGCTCGGGGGAATATTGACCCCTTGGGAAGATCTGAGTTCAAAAACTTCAGATACCTACTAGCTGTGTGACCCTGGACAAGTCACAAACTATCTCAGCCTGAATTTCCGCATCTGGAAAATGAGAGGGCTGGATTTGGTGACCAGTTAGTTCTAAATCTATGATGCCAAGATGTCACTTTAATACACACATGACTTAATTTCCTACTTTACAAAGTGAGGGGCCCTTCTTGCTCCAGACTTGAACCTATGAGCTGGTCAAAAGCAGATGTCCAGTTAGGGAGTCTTTAGCATGTACAGAGACAGCTCTCCCAGACCTCCTGCCGCTTCCCTTCCCGGAAAAGCTGCCATAGAGAACTCTTTAGTGTTTCCAAAATGCACCACTTCCTTTGAGTTAGGGGAGAAGGCTGCTAGCATTACAGGTTCAGTCAAGTCTGAACTTGGAATTCTGTAGTCCCTTTTCTATGGAAACTTTACTGCCAGCAGTGGGCAGGCCCCAGGCTCTGAGCATCCTCATTTTGGGTGCACTAATCCACATCTAACTGCCACTGGCCACTCTGTTTTCCACAGGAAAATGCATTAATTGCTAGCTCTGGACAGGGAATAGCAAAGGCACTTGGGACATGCCCATCTGGGACTTAGGGGCTGCCTCTAACGTGTACTCAGTGTCCCTAAGAAGCCAAGCTCAGGTTGTCTTTGTTGGATTTTCATTGGAAAGTTGGATTTCTGGCAGGCAACTGTAAAAATGGTGTATTTGTATTAAGGGGACCTCTCTCATCCAGTTACTAAGAGTGTAGCTATCGACCATAAACTCTCTCTGACTATGTTTCCTCTTCTTAAAAAAAAAAAATGGAATGGCCCTTCCAGAGCTAAACTTACAATTACCCCATCCTCTCCTTGGCTTTGCCTTTGGTCATGCAGATGGAGTTGGTTAGGACCTCAGAGGCAGGAGAATGGACTTGACAAGGGTCACACCAGCAGTAAATGAAAGGCCCAGGATTAAAACAGTCCTTTGACTGTGAATCCCATGACTCACCCAAAATTATACCACTATTATGTGATAGAGCCAGGATCTGAACCCAGGCACTCTGATTCCAGACCTATAGCACAACAATGGGTCATTCAAAGTGGGTGAGTCCTCTTCTAAATGCCACTGAAGGGTGGTGGTGATCTGGCATAACATAAAAGGTGAAACGATCATGATGGTGCTGAGGGTGGTAGAAGTGGTAGCAGTAGAAATAGTAGTAGTAGTAGTAGTAGTAGTAGTAGTAGCAGTAGTAGTAGTAGTAGTAAAAGAGTAGTAGTAGTAGTAGTAATAGTAGCAGTAGTAGTAATAGTAGTAGTACATGAGTAGTAGTAGTGATAGTGATGGTAGTAGTAGTGATAGTGATAATAGTAGTAGTGGTGGTGATAGCAGTAGTAGTAGTAGTAGTAGTTTAGTAGTAGTAGTAGTAGTAGTAGTAGTAGTAGTAGTAGTAGTAGTAGTAGTGATAGGTGATAAAGCAGCTTGGTGGCACAATGATTACAGCATTGGGCCTGGACTCAGAAAGACAAGAGTTCAAATATGGCCTCAGACACTTCCTAGTTGTATGACCCTGGACAAGTCACTTAAACCTGTTTTCCAAAATTCCTTATTTATAAAATGAGCTGGAGAAGGAAATGGCAAACCACTCCAGTATCTCTGCCAAGAAAACCCCCAGTGGGGTTATGTCAAACAGGACTGAAAAATGACTGAATGACAAAAGGGATAGTGCGAGCATTAGTGATGGTGGTGGTGGTGGCCGTAGTGCTACTAGCATCAGCAGCAGTGGTAGCAAACATAGTCTGGTGCTGTTTCCATAGGGCTTTCAGGTTTGCAAGGTACTTTACACACAGGTGGGTGGGACAGTGGAGAAAGCCCTGAATCTGGAGTCAGGAAGACCTGAGCTCACATCTGGTCTCCTACTCTTACTGTGTGACCATGGACAAGTCACATAACCTATGTCTGCCTCATTTTCCTCCCCTCTAAAAAGGAGTTAATGGGGAGGTGGTGTCTACCTCTCAGGCTTCTCATGATGATTAAATAAGATGCTTACAAAGCAGTGTGTGAGGCTCCAAGCACTCTGTCAATGCTAGCTGTTACTATTCTCCCATTCCCAATTATTGCCATTTCACGGACTAGGAAGCTAAGAGTCAGAGAGCCCACTGGCCACTCAGCTCATGAGTGTCTGAGGTCACCTTCAAACCTGAGTCTTTCCGCTTTCAAAGCACAGCTGGACTTTGCTGCCTCTCAAATGCAAGCTCCAAATGGCCCCAGGGTGGTTATCCACACAGACCTATTTTGTACATGCTCGGGAAGGTATGAGTTACTCCCTTCTGCAGGGGTCATTCTGCAGAACAAAACCGCAACTGATTTCAAATCCTCAGGTAGCCAGCAGATGGCAGCAACACAAAGAGCTTTGCTCTCAGAGTACATACTGACCGTACTCTGAGCAATGCCTTTGCTGGAGTGTCTGAAGCTGGGGTGGCAGAAGCCAGGCAGGTGCAGGGGTGTGCAAAGTCTTGCAGACCCCTAACGTGCCCTGATCTTTCCCTTCCCCTCTGGCCAGCTCTAACTCCTCTGTCCTTTATTGTGAACTCTGGAAACCCCAGCCCGGTCCGTCCACATGACTGTAGACTGGGATAATGTTAGCCTCCTAAGGAGACCTCAGGAAGACGGGCATATGCACTTTAAAAAGATATTTCCCTATTAAGCCTTTGCCTTGTCCATCCTTTGCGTGAATTTTCTTACTCCACAACCTCAATGATGTGAGAATTTTGCACAAACCAGAGCCATGACTAGCTCCCCAGAAGTCAGACTAAGACCGGAAGCATCTCAAAGATGTCAGAAGCTGCCCTTAAGTTCCCAGCATTGCTACTTAATAAACAATCTCTACAGTAACAACATGATGTGCTCCTACTGACTTACTCAAATGATCCCACCATAAAGGCAAATGGGAAGGCCAGTCCTATGGCTAAACAGCATTGATGAAACTGATTTTCTTCTTTTTGGAAGGGGGGGGGGGCGGGGATGACAGTACTGTGATTGACATCTTAGCCTCATACTTCAACTTGTTTTCCATTCTACTAAAAATATCGGAGATGGAAGAGTTTTATTTGTCAAGATCTTCTCCTTCCTAACCTATTAAACTTGCAGTGTGGGGGATTTATGAGTTTAGAATTGATGATACTGAATTTCCATAAATTATGTTTCCAAGATCTGAAATGAGTTTCCTGTGTCTGAATGTTTGGAAAGTCTGGCAAGATGCATAGGTGCATTCCTTTAGCAAAGATAAAGTGGAATTGCTCACACTTTCACTTTCAATAGGTTAATGCAATTTAATCCGCCTTCCCTGGAGGCTACTCAAGACTGCACACACCTTGTTGGCGCCAGCGCTGTCTTGTTCGTGCTTATTTGAGATTCAGAATAGGAGCAATTTTCATTTACCAAACAATATATCAAAACTGACTGTAACAGCTTCAAGCATGTGCTTGAGGAAAGATAATTTCTTGCATGTGGAAATGTATTACCAAAAAAGAAACAGAAAACCAAACCATTGGTTCCACTTTGCTATCAGTATAGCAAAAGTATAGTATAATAGTATCAGTAAAATAGCATTGTTTTTCATATAAAAAGTAACTTTTATTTTCAAAGTAGATATTTGGAATCACTGGTTGAACTAAGAACATATCCATATATGCATTCTATACATAGGCAACAAAGAATGCATCCTGGAAGTTAAATGAACTCCCAGGTGGCATGGTTTGGGCACAGTTTTAAATCTCATGATGGTCTAGATAAGGGCATTAAAATCACAAGGAATTTCCATAACATCTCTAGTCATAAATGCCACAATACAGACAATGCTAAAAAAAAATGAGGAGATTATTTTTCTTCAGTGCTTCCTTTATGAAGAACTATGAACTGGACAGACCATCTCAAAAGAACTTGTGATCAAACACTCCTTCCATCAGTGAAAGATCTAATTCTGCATGCAGGATCCAGAAAGATCAACAGTTGCAGGAATATCCTTGTTTCTTTTAACTAAGTCAAGAAGACTCAAAAAATAAAAAAATTCAATACATCAAAGCCTCCTTGAAGCTATGAAAAAGCCACACTTTCTGATTAAATATAGAAGCACTGACAATAAATAGATCATGGTGGCATTAGGAGTGAAATTTTGTTGTTCCAACTCAGGGACTTGGGTGTTTGTCTCATGACAATTTATGTGAGTTCTTTTCTATCTGGTTGACATAACCAGTAAGGAAAATTTAGTCCATCTACATTTATTGTGCCTTCTACTGCATAATGAGCACTGTCTTAGCCACACCGCTTCCATGATTTTCTCTCTCAAAAGCATAATCACAACTTTGTTCTTCATAAGAAATTAAAAGACTAAAAAGACCTATATTCCAGGTGGCTAGATGGCACAGTGAATAGAGCACCAGCCCTGGAGTCAGGAGGACCTGAATTCAAATCTGGCCTCAGACACTTGACACACTTACTAGTCATGTGACTTTGGGCAAGTCAACCCCAATTGCCCTCCCAAAAAAAAAAAAGACCTAAATTCAGTATAACCACTTCAAGAAACCAAAAGGTCTCCAATGCCACAGTGTTGAACTGGGGTGGGGAGAGTGAGAGGGAGTTGGGGGGAATGAGGGGGGGGAGAAAGAGAAAGAGAGAGAGAGAGAGAGAGAGAATGTACAAGAAGAAATATGGGATTCAGGGCTAGAAGAGATTTTAGACACTATCTAGTCCAACACCCGCACCCCCACCTGTGTACAGGTCAAGGGTTCCAAGTCAAGTGTTCTCTCCCTTGCCTTGGGTCACCTCTAGACTATAAGCTTTGGGAGGTCAGGAACTATGTCCTATTCATTTCTGTATCCCCTGTAAGTGCCATGATTTGAATGCAAGATATTCAGTAAATATGTCAAATCAATGGTGCCTGCAATCCATTTTTCTTAAAGAATAAGCAAGATTTAATGACCCTAATTTTCACTTTCCAGGTGACATGTAGGGATTTCTATGTAAGTTACTTTAGACAGCCATAAAAAGCATGGGACGATTTGCTTATTTTAGGACTTTTTCATGGCCATACTTAGTGTCTTCAAGTTGTTCATCAGCTTCAGTTCATCCACGACGGCATCAAGATTCTTCAGTTGATTGTTGTGAAGCATGAGGACATTCAGGGAGACCAAGTGTCGAAGGCCTGGAAGAGAGCAGCATGGGAGTGAGAGGGCTTCCTCAGAAACTCTCCACTGATGGTAAATCAAAGGCCAGTGTGCCACTGATGTTTTTTTAAAGCATGGTGTGTTTTGAAGCTCTCTGAGAAAGAGTTTGATTCTCAGTAGCAGGTGGGTAGGACTTGGAACACTGCAAAGGAAGCATTCTCGATATCAGGAACAGAGCATCACATTTAAAACTGGCAATAAGTCGGTTCTTATCCTGCCTCAGGTGCTTGCAAGCTGTGTGTCCCTGGGCAAGTTACCCAATATCTCTGGCTCTCGCTCTCCTCATCGGTAGAGTGGAGGGGTTTAACTCAATGACTTCCATAGTTATTCTCACTCTCTCTTTCTATCCTAATAACCCTTAAGGTGGGACTGCAGGGAGGTCCACATGTGGTCGATGGGCTTTTTCTCCTTTTTTTTATACTACCCATCTATTGCCAATGTCATTTTTAGATTTATTCTGCCATTTAAAGAAACTCTCAATCACAAATCAATCAAGAAAATCTTTTTTAAAAATTGCTCAAGTGGGGAATTGAAATAAAATCAATCTTATTGGGGAAGCATTATGTGGCTCGAGTCAGAGGAGCTGAGTTTATGTCCTGCCTCCAATACCAATGAGCTATATGACTTTGGGTAAGCAACTTCCCACCCATGGGCCTGTTTCCTCATCTCTAAAATGGGGAGTTTGGACTAGCTGGCCTCTGAGGTCCCTTTCATAGCATAGGTTTGAATCTCTCAAACAGGGATGGGGACTATACCCATGATTTCATTGGTTTAGGGAGCTCCCAGGTGAGAAAACTCCTTTAACTAATGAAGGCCAACACTTCCAACGCAACATGTAGACATAGAGAGCTGTCTCAAACATGGAGAAGTTAAGTGACATGCTCAGAGTCACCTGGGCAGTTTGTGTCAGAGGAGACACTCAAACTCAGGTCTTCCTGACTCTGAGGTCAACTCTCCGCTATGTCCCTCTGAAGGATGATGATGATGAACGGTCTTTGGTGACATAATCATGCTTATTCTGCTTCAGCAGTCACTGACAAAAAGGCAGTGATCCCCACTAGCTCTTTGTTGCCATTGGGGATAGTGCAGGCTAGACATTAAGGTAAAAAGAGAGAGCTTAGGGCTAGTCCCTCCACAAGACTTAAAGCTTTCTGTGATTCCATCCATGTAACTACTCCCTCCACCCACATCATTATTATCCCTCTAAGTCACAGAATTCCCTAGTGGTCAGAACCAGATCAAAATGTAATTGGGAAGTATTTAACAAAATAAATTAAAATACAATAGAATATAGATAATGTTAATATGTGAATTTCTAAGTGTGCGGTTTAGTGGCCCCCATTTCTGTCTGAGTTCAACATCATTACAGACACTCTTCATGAAATACAATGACTTAAACACATTCATCACCTAGTGATCAAGCTTTCCACAGTGGGTACCTCCAAGCTTACCTGATCTTCTTCTCAACCAACATACAGGTTTGGCCACCAGCCTCATACTTTCCAATCTTTCCAGACTGGCATCCTCTCCAAGGGTTTGCCCTCACACCAACCTCTAGAATCTAAGGTTACCTCCATACTCCAACAAGACACTGGAGAGGATAGCAAGGGAGACAAGGAATGCAAGTCCAATGAAACTGCTTCAATGGGGACTCATTAATGAGGCTGTGAAAACCCTGAAGATTTTTTAGATGGCTTGGTTGAACTATATTCTAACATTTCTCATACATTCTTAAAATAGGATTGATTGGATGCCATCCAATTAATGTCTAACTTAGACAGTCAAATGGTGAAGCTCTAATAATCAAAATGCTCTTTTCTAGTGGAAGAACTGCCCACATAAGCTGGGCTCGGGATCCAGGAGCAGAATGCCATAGATGGAAACACACACTAATACTGAAAGTGACAGAACCACCCAACCCATTCTGTGTGTACTACAGTAACTGAAAACCCCATCTTGGGTTATTACTGACAGCCACATATCTGAAAGTCAAAGTACATTTTGAAAACAGTTTCATCTGGAATGTCTTTTAAGAGAATGTTGACAAAGGAGGACATACCTTCTATCGCATAGAGGCTGTTGTTGTCCAGATAAAGTTCGACCAGACAAGGATTTCTTAGCAGAAATCTGATGTCTTGGAGCTGAAAAAGGAGAATCACAAAATGGTTTTTTTTCTATCACTATCTCAGGTATTTCTTAAGTATTCCCTTCATATGCATTTCTTTTTTTTTTTTTTTAACAGTGATAGCTTTTGTTTGGCATCGCATCCATTTCTTAATGGATCACTCCATACCCAGATTCAAGCCTTTTAACTAAAAATAAAAGGAAAAGAAAGCAGTTCAGCAAAGCTAACACATCAGATGGGGTGACAGCATGACCACTTTCCACACCCATAGCGCCCTGCCCCCAGTCTCTGCCAGAAAGAAAGGAAGTCTTATCACCTAATCAATATTTCCTGTGGGAAGACCTCTTGGTACCCAAAACTTTTCCTCTCCCCAGCCCTGTGAGGATGATAGCAAAGGATCATTATCCTTATTTAAAGCCAAGAGAACAGTCTCAGAGATGTGTTGTGAGCTGCCCAAGGAAACACAACTGTAGAGCACAGTGCTAGGCACTGAGGAAAATCATAATAGCTTGGGGTTCTATGGCATTCTTAGGTTGACAAAGCACTTTATTGGCATTTGCACTATCAGGTGATCAGTATAAGTAAAATGCCCACAATGGTAAGAGTAACCTGCCTGACCTGGGGGAATAGTGGATAGATGAGAGTCAAGAGCTGTCCAGTAGACATTCCTCATTTGGAAGTGAACTTAACAGTGAATGCCAAGCAGTAACCTCACTGACAATCACATTATTCAACAGCAGAGCTGGCCATCCTAATCAAACAACTGACCAAAGAACTGTTGAGAATAGAAGATATCATTGTTCATAGATAGAAGATAGATTGATAGAAGGATAGATAGATAGAAGGATGGATAGATAGATAAAGATGGATAGAGATGGGCAGAGATAGAAAGATAAATATAGGCAGATATGGAAAGATAGAGCTAGATAAAGATAGAGATAGGAATATAGACATATGATAGATAGATAGATGGTAGATAGATAGATAGATAGATAATAGATAAATAAATAGATGGATGAATGGATGTTTCTTGACCATAAAAAAGCCTTTGATTCAGGGAAGCTAAACTGGACCTCCAACAAAGGGTCTCCCATGCATATAGCAGATTCATACCAGCATCCTCTGCAATCAGGTGTCCAAGCTTCTCATGCAACTAATCATCTCTCTTTCCAAAGTCACCGGTGATCTAATTGGGAAACTTAATGGCTTTCCCCTCCTCAATCCAGATCCTTCTCTGCAGTTTCTGACCTGTCCATCGCCCTCCCCTTCTGAATACTTCTCTTTCCTCTCAGTTCTCAGGACACCTCTGTCTCCCGGTTCTCTTTCCTATCTGGACTGCTCCTTCTCAGTCTCCTTTGCTGATCTTCATCTAGGTCAGGTCCCCAATTAGCTGTTGTACCAAGTTATGTCATTGCCTTCTAGACTAGGCCACACCACCCAGTGGTCTTGTTAGTTCCCATCAGTTTAATCATGATCCTCATGTAAATGATGCCTGTATTTTCCTGTCTAGCACTGATTTCCCTCTTCAGCTTCAATCTCATGGATCTCTGATGATGTCTTGAACATCTTGAACATAAACACCTCAAACCCAACATGTCCAAACCAGAGCTCATTAAATTTCCCCAAAACCTTCCCTGCCCCTTCTGAACCTTCTTATTGCTAATGATCTCCTTCTCTTTCAATTATCTGGAATTTTGCCATCTAGAGCCATGTTCTATTACCCAGTAGAGCATCAGATCCGGGAGGTCTCATCTTTGTCTCTGCATTCCCTGAACCAATCACAGTGTCTCTCTGATCCACTTTGTTTTTAATAAATGTTTGCCCTAGTGCTTTGTTGTATTGAAAATCCCAGGCAAACATCTTCTTCTTAAATTGTCCCTAGCTTTTGAAAGCCCATTACTGCCTTTGTTTTATGTACCCCAAACATGCTACTATAATCTGGCCCTTTGTCCTACTCACTCAATTCCAGAATTCCAAAATCTCAGAGTTGAAAAGTACATGCTAATATCTATTCCAGTCTGAGCCTTACTAGGAATCCCCACTGGGATCTACCCACCAGCGGTTCTCCAGCTTCTGCCTGAAGCTTCCCCATGAGGAGGGGCCTTGAACTTCCCAAGGCAGTGCAGGCCACTCTGGGTCTGCTCTCATGGTGAAAAAAATTTTAACTGCCACCAAGCCTAAACTAGTCTTGGTACACTGTCTACCTGTCTAGTTCTGCCATGTAACAAACAGCCCTGAAAATTTGTAAAACATGTCCCCCAGTCCCTCCTGCAGTCCTTTCCCTAGGCTAAACATGCTTAGTCTGTAGAGCTAATCTTCTATTGGCATGAACTCAAGGATCTTCACAAACGTGGTTGCCTTCCTGGGGACCCTCCCTAGTTAAACCAACATCCTTTCTGAAGCACAATGTCTAGGATGGACCATGATACTCTACATGGGGTCTGACCAGCATGGAGGTCAGTCCTGGCACCAGCTTGGACACTAGTAGTTGTGAGACCTTGGAAGGACCACTTGGATCCTCTGATCTATAAAAAGAGAGGGTTTGAACACCTGGTTTCAAGGGTCCTTCTAGCTCTAAACCACCATGACTTGGTTTGGAATGATTACTTGCTTCAGTACAAACTTTGTGCTAAGCCTCATTTCTACCAAATCTTGTCAACCTTGCATGGAAATGATGGATTTATTACAACTTTCTGTGAGCAACTGGGTAAAACATGTTCCCCATGTGAGAACCAGAATGCCCGAAGCATTGGGGGCTCCAGGCACCTTCCTCCATCACTCCTCTTTTAGCTACTGTGGGGCCCTTGGCAGCCTTTCCCCAACCGCCTCTGACATCATAAGCCCTGGAGAGGTAAGAAGGGCTTGTCTGGTCCCTTCTCTCTCCCCCAGCAGTCTGCTTCCTTGAAACTCTGTTCATTGAACATCACTCATTCACAGGAAGTTTGCCTCTTTCTGAATTACATCTAAATTAGCAACTGTTTGTGAATTGAATTGTTTTCTGC
This sequence comes from Pseudochirops corinnae, assembly GCA_028646515.1. NCBI lineage: Eukaryota > Metazoa > Chordata > Mammalia > Diprotodontia > Pseudocheiridae > Pseudochirops > Pseudochirops corinnae. The sequence continues at coordinate 546,185,947 of CM053585.1, forward strand.
TCTATTTTATTTTAAACTTAACAAGCACCAAATAAAGTGAGCATTTTTAGATGCTCTGTGGAACAGAAGGGGAGAATCTCTCTCTTCTGCAGAATGTTTACTTTTTATTCCCTAAACACCCCAGTGGACCTGTGATGCTGTCATGGGGACACCCCAGTGATGCTGAATGGAACTGCTCCCTGACTGTCCATCTTGCACCCCTCTTCTCCGCCACCTCCCATGAGGCTGCAGCAGGGACTCCTCCAAATAGGCAAGGTTCCTTCATCACTTTCTCCTGATACGCAGAGGACAGCAGTAGGGCAAAGGGGCAGCACACTGGTTATTCTCCCTCTCTCCAGTGACGAATCTAATCTTCAGTTTTTTAGGTTTGAAATTTTTTAAAATTGATAAGCATTTATTTTCTCCTGCTCCTATTTCTTTCCATTGGGGAAAAAAAAAAGATTAGAAAAATAGGGTCTTCTATGTTCTATATTAGACCTGCTAAGACCCTTTCTCCAGTCTTCCTTCATAGCACCTTCATGGGTTGCCCCTTACTTATCTTGTGGTCCTCTTAGGGATATTCAATTTAAATTTTTCAGATACTGAGTTCCATGATTCACAATCAGGCAATAATATAGGCAGATTATCAATCACCAAAAAGAGACCCTTGTATATGACCTCTGTAATTTCCCAAACTCAGGGCCTTTTCACTGGTTTTCCCCAAGACTGTCCTAGCTGCCCAGGTTTCTTTCTAGCTAAGATTCCACCTCCTCCAAGAAGCCTTTACAGATCCCCTCCTTTCCTTCTCTCTATTAATTGGCATTAATTTATCCTGCATACTAACTTGTCTGTCTGCATGTTGTCTTGCCCATTAGATTCTAAGTCCTTGAAGGCAGAGGCTGGTTTTGGTTTTGTTTTTGCCTTTCTTTGTATCCCCAAAATTTAACATAAGGCCTGGCAACATTAGGTGCTTAATAATTAATTGCTTGTTGACATAATCTGATTTCACTTTCCTTCTCTTGCTCCATCCTAGACCCAACTGATTATATAAAACAGATTTTTCTAGGGACAACCACTGTGTACCCTGATTGTCTGAATTAAATTACAGCCTCTCTTGACATCACCCTTCACAGTTTAAAATGCACAGTACTCAAGACATGCCATGGAGGTAGGACAGAGTGGCTATTACTGTTCCTACTTGATAGATGTGGAAATGGGCTTCGAGAGGTCGGGGGAGAGGATTAGAGAAGTCTGCACATCCTGAAAAGCACCAGGCAATTCTGTTTACTCATTAGATCCTGTCCTCCTTCTATGCCAAACTAAAGAGCCTTTTCTGAGTATGCTGCTGCTGCTGCCACTGCTGTGTGGGGTGGGAGAGGTCTGGGGAGGGTGAGAGTAGGGAGGTAGGTTGTCTTTTCTTGCCACAGGCTTCCCTCCCAAATCACCAATGGATGTCTCTCTGCAAATCCATCTATTTCAAAACCACTGAGAAACCGTGCATGTTTAGGCTACTCAGGCTGCCTTCCTTCTTGGGGAGGATTTAAATAGAAGGGAAGACATAATTCTTTCAACAAAGATGACATAAGATGGATAATTAACGGGGCCCCTCAGGCAACAGAAAGACACACATGCACTCCCCCAAAGGATGGGAGGCTGGCTGCTCGGGTCTCCTTTGGAGCCTCCCCACATCCTGCTGTTTGCAGGAGCCCAGGAAAGTCCTAGTCAAGCATTCAGCAAGCATGTCTTAAGCACTTACTGTGTGCCTGGCATCATGGATTAACAAAAAGCAACACAGAGATGAACCAGTTCCTATCCTCAAGGAGCTTGCAGTCTAACCAGGGAAGACACATATAGAATTCATGGTCAGGAAAGGCTTCAGGAGGAAGATGGCAAATGGGATGAAGTTCGAAGGAAAGGAGGCGACATTGCAGACATGGGGGGCTGCCAACCCAAAGGCAGAGAGGAGACGTGGAGCCCTGGGAATGAGGATCAGTCAGAGGCCAGCTTGGATACCAAGGACAGCTCAGGGAGGGAAGAGCTAGCTCACACCAGTAAATTATCAGAGGAGCCCAATCTAGGCACTGACCAAGGTTCTAGCATTAAAACCTAGAAAAAAACACCAGCTGTCTTTCCAACTGGACCTCATGACCCAATCTAGTCTTTTCCGTGTTTTGTCAAAAGGAGATCAACTCCCAGCTCTCCAGTAGAGATGACACGACAGCGGCATTTCCTTAAACATTGTGGGACAGTTGGGCTTTGGGGTCAAAGGTCTTGGGGTTTGAAGCCCAGTCCTACAACTGAATTGCCAGCAAGATTTCGAACAAATCTACAGCTCAGTTTTCTTATCTATAAAATGGGGATTATACTCAAAAGCCTCTGAGGCCCCTTCCAGCTCAAAATCAAGGACCCTAAGATGTAACAACAGGTCTTAGAGTCACAATAGCAAACCTGCCTGGAGTTTTCTAAACCTGTGGCCAAAGGTTTTCCTTCATGCTCCTAGGAAACAAGTTACAGTTCCATTCGAGTGAAAAGTCTACTCCCCATAGAAACAAGGAGAAAACTGTTCTTTCGCTAAGATGTCAAATTTGTCAAATAACAAAATCAGGGTTGTAATTGCGGATAAAAAGGGAATTTTTATTTTTCCAAATAAATATGATGAATTTATTTTTATCATATAATGAGGGTGAAACCTGGATAATCACAGGAAAATATGGCCAGCGACAAGGTGGGTTTTATTTTTAAACAATATTTCTCATTCATTCAACAAGCATGAATTCATTGCCTACTATACGCAAGATGCTAATTTAGGCACTGGGGATTCACAAACAAGCAAAAGAGCAGCCCCTCATCCCCCCCCCACCCCCCTCCCCAAGAGCTCACATTCTACTGGGGGAGAGCAGGGGAGTGGAGACAACATCTGTACAGAGAAATAAATATAGGGTCATTTGAGGAGAGAGGGAGCACTCACAGCAGTGGGGAGGTTTGGAAGAGGCTTCCTGTCCAAGGTAGTAGTGGAGATGAGGAGGGAGAGTTTTCCAGGCAGGGAAGGCAGCACCTAGCAGTTTGTTTTAGAAGCTCATTTCTAGAACACACAGAAGGTGGGGGGACCCGGTCTCTATTGAGACAGACAAGGTCTTATGATTTTCACAACTGGTTTCTTTGAAAGACACCTGGTAAGGGGTCTGTATGTGTGTGTCTGTATCTGTCTCTGTCTCTGTCACACACACACACACACACACACACACACACACACACAGATCATCTGATCCATTCCAGTGTGAGCTCCTTGAAGGCAGGGACTGGTCTTATCCTTCTCTGTATTATTAGCACATTGAGATTAGCACAATTTGGCTTTGGGTTGATTAACTGATTGACTATTTGGGTCCAGATCTGTGAATGCCAGGGAACTAAGTCCACTAATACAGAATAACCTTCTTAGAAACTTGTCTGGAATACTGAGTTTTCCTGACTTACTGAGGTCACAAATTCAACGTGTTTGAAAAATGGGATTTGAATTTAAATCTTCCAGACTTAGTGAAGAATTTTCTTTCCACTTACTCTGCCGCTCTTCCACTATGCTATGTATGAAAGAAGTAATTATTAATACCCAATGAGTTGCGGAGATCCAGAGTTTCCCCCTTTTATCCAAAGTTCTGATTTCAAAAATTCAGTCTCTTGAAAGTCATTCTTGATACTAAGATGGAACTAACTTTCTTAACCATCTTGTTCAGACCCCATTCAGGTGCGGAAGTCATTGAACTCTATTCACATTTGGTAATAAATTCTTTGAATAGATTGCTAAAGGCTGGGGGTAACTGAGAAGTAAATGACTAATCAAAGTTCATTTGAATAGGTTCAGTCCCTCATTGTAACATTCATTCTCTCATTAATTGTTAACCAATCAGAGTTGATTGCTACTCTCAGAAACAGCTCTCTTACATGGGCATGCAAGCTGTGAACCCTATGCCATGATTATCTTTGGTCTATGAGAGAGACAGTCAAATGACCATCCTATAAATAAACATGCTGGTATTATTAACAAAATTATTAAATTACCCAGAAATTATCTCTCAGACTGTTAAAAAAATCACTATATATATGTATACATATATGTCTATAAATAACATGCATTTATAGGTATATGTACATGTAGAAACACAAATGTACATGTGTAGATAACATAGATGTCATCCTAAAAATGAGCATTTAAAACTTAAACCTGCCCCCCTTTTTTAAATTCATGAAACCAAGAATAGTCATTTAATTATAAAGTGATTTAATGATAAAATGTCTATTACCTTGTTGAAGGAAAGCCATAAGTACTTTAACCTTCGGAATTTTGCCAGATCAATGACCTCTATTAGCCCCCTGTGGAGAAAGAACAATTACTTAATAAGTGTTAATAATAAGTTAATAACAATGAATTACTAAGTGGATCTTTGCCACACATTTAATGGTGCTGAGATAGCCCACCAGGCTACTCCCTGATAGCTAAAACCCTCCTTTTACAGCCCAGTCATTCACTGGGCTCAAGGATCTGATATCTGTCCAGATGAACATTCCTGAGGAAGAGGACACTGTCATTGCCATGCACCTGTAACCTTGGTAGCCATAAGTTTATCCAAGTTTATCCAATGTTTTCTGAAAACATTTCTCACCAAGGGGCAGAGAGAAGGGCATCTCTAAGACCAGAGGCAAGCGTGGAGGGGGTGGGAGGGAGGGAGGAGAGTAGGGACCCTACTAAACACATTGTTAAACACAATAAGAACAATCCCCTCCTTTTGGAGTATGACTGGCCCTGTACACACTCTTTCAGTCTGATGTTAATGTTATTATTCTAAACTATGAAAAGTAACAAATATTTGGGTAGTTACCCTGAATTAGATTTTCCAGATAAGAACAGCAACAGTATCTAGCATTTATGTATCGCCTTAGGGTTTGCAAACTATTTTACAAATTTCACTTCATTTTATCCTTACAATAACCTTGGGAAGTGAGTGCTGTTATTATCTCCATTTTACAGATGCAGAAATTGAGGCAGAAAGTGGTGCTAAAGTATAATGTGAGGAAAAGTCATTTGCTTTTTAGTAGGTGCTTTAACTCTTTCAAGTCCAGCTCAGCACAGGTTATTTACCTAGGAAGTGAGCTGAGGGGAGCACTGAGCTGAGCTCAGGGAAGGGTTTATGCTAAGATTGACATTATTGCCAGCAGGGTCACCTGACCCATGATGGCAGCCCCTGTCCTGCTCCTCCAGGACTCAGCAAGCTTACTACTCATTTCTAAATACACTGCATTTCTACATATCTTTAAATTCTAAGGACTCTTCAGATGAACCCAGAGCCCTGAATCTGCCCCAAAGCATACCTTATCCACAACCCAGCTGCATGCTTTAAGGTTTACCAAGATACTGCAAACCTCGGTGTTCACAATGCAGACGTTATCTCTCAGCTTGTTCCCCCTTCTGTAAAGTGGGGTTACTAATGGTACCTACCTAAGAGAGTTCTGAGGAATGAAACAACACATATCAAAGGCTTGAACCCCAAAGCTCTGGATAAAAGCTATCTTGATTATTATCTCATATGGTGAGAATCAGGATTATCTGTGATTTAATTCCCAGATGAAGGAATTCCCTTTACCAAGGCAAATCACTACCTTCTCTCACTGGAGAGAACAAGCAGGGCCAGCCTCCTGGCACATGAGACATGAACTATGTATGTCCTGCTATCTCTTGCTTTTTTGCTTCCACCCATAAAAACATCTGTGGTTTCCTCTTTGCTTCCCAATGATAACCTCACAGATGAAGTCTTCATCTGAGCCCTGACAGCCCCACTGGCCTCATAGATGGGATTCCCTATGTCAACCCTGGTAGCTAAGCTTGAGTAAATCAGGTATATTCCACTCTCATAGTTTTGTACCATTCAATGCATCATTGGCCTCAAAGATCCTGGAGTGTACTCTAGGGATAGCCTTACCCCCAACCCTCTCACTATCTTGGAACTCCTGAAATGGAGGGGCCCTTCTGTACAAAAAGGGCAAGCTGGCAAATTGTCTTTGGTGCTCATATGTCATCACTCCAACCTGGAGTCTGATTCTGAAGCCCCTGGCATCCTATTCCCATTTCCGACAGTCTAGAAAGAATATACCTTAATAAACCTCCTTTGGACAAAGAAGTCTCATGCATAGGTTGCCTCTTCCTTTCCCCAGAAAGGAGGCTTGGGTTATCACAGAATCACTCATTGGAGAAATATTTGATACCAAATGAAGGAATTGAAACTGATAGAAGAAAGTGATCACCTCTTATCCTCCTTTTAAAAGGTCTCCAACTCAATGGATCAGCCCTGGTTACTGCCAGGAGTGGCCCTAATTCAACTCTACAGAGTAATGTCACTGTTACTTATCAAACACTTACTCTGAGCCAGGCAGGCCAGAGCAACAAAGGAAGGGAAAAAACCAGTCCCTGTCCTCAAGGAACTCACTAGGGCTTAGTATAGTGCCTAGCACATAATGAGATTTAAGAAATGCTAACTTAAGGGGTGGCTAGGTGGCTCAGTGAATAGAGTGCTGGTCTTGGAGTCAGGAGGACCTGAGTTCATATCCAGCCTCAGACACTTAACACAAAAAGTAGCCATGTGCCCTTGGGCAAGTCACTTAACCCTAATTGCCCTACCTTTCCCCCTCCAAAAAGCTAAAAATAAAAATGAGAACATTCTAGAGAACAGTCTCTAATAAGGGGGAGGAACTGCAGCCTTTGGGGTAAATTGGGATAATCTCGGGAGGGCACCAAAGCAGGTAGCGCTGGGACAGGCTATCCCATTATTTCCACACATGTATCCTCTGTTTGGAGAGCCATGAGGTTTGGAATGCAGGAGCTCAGTTCTTTCAGCCCACATTAATGGCAGTGTTCCCATTCTGGGAGTTTTAGGGAAAACCCTGACAAACCAGAAAGCCTGTAGATACCAACAGTGAGGGTGGTGAGTGGCCCTGAGACTCTGTCAAATAAGATCAATCAAAGGACCTGGGGACACTTTCCTTGGAGGAGAACAGATTTGGGCAGGACAGACTAGTTGTATCAATGCATCCTCAGAGTGATTGTGGGGAGCAGGAATTATCTGCTTGGCTCATGGTGGGGAGGGGGCATATTTAGGCTAACTTTCTAACAATAGTCACTGTCTCTGAGCACAATGGGGGTAATAGAATCCTGTTCCACAGGATCTCCCATCAAAGGAGATATTTGTTATCGAAAAGAGTTATTCTATTCCTGTCTAAAATTTGTTGTTGTGTTGTTTCTGACCCTTTGTAACCCCATTTGTGGTTTTCTTGGCAAAGATACTAGAGTGGTTTGCTATTTTCTTTTCCAGATCATTTTAAAGATGAGGAAACTGAGGCAAACAGGGTTAAAGTGACTTGTCCAGGGTCACACAGCTAGTGTGTGTGTCACACAGGCCAGTTCTGATCTCAAGAAGATGAGTCTTCCTGATTCCAAGCCTAGAGTTCTATCTGCTGCAGTGCCACCTAGCTGCTCCTGACTTAAATTACCTTTTATTTCTTTATTGTATGTTTCCTCATCTGTAAAATAAGGTTGACAATACCCATAACACCTCTCTCATAGGACTGTCCTGGGGTTCAAATGACATCAAGACATGTAAATTACTCCACAAATATCAGTTACTCATGAGTATTAATTTGTCCACTTCCCTCCTTCCTTCATCCCCTCCCCCCAATCTTTCCCCCACACAGACTGCTACAGTCTAGAAAAGAAATGTGGTGCCACTTTCTGAGGCTCCAAATAAGTCAGAATGAACAAGTCATGGTGCCTGGTCACAAAAATGAGCCATATCCATTACGTTGTGAGCTTCTCAAGGGTCCCCAGAGTCTGAGTCCCCATAGCTCGGCACAGTCCCTGGCACACAGGAAGCTCTTAATAAATGTTGATTGATTATCTCCCCACCCCACCCTATGTCACCTCCTCCTCACATCGGGTGCTTCACCACAGGACAATCACAAGCCTCACTCTCTTTGCCCCCCAGTTTCAGCTTCGTCCTCAGTCTCAGATCACAGGGAGGAGAATCCCAGGAAGCACTGACAAAATGGGGCTCTGGGATCCTGCAGCCCGAGCCCTTCCGAGCTCTCCAATACTTGCGCTTACTTTCGGGAAAGGAATAGCTCCAACACATCAATATCCCTCCTGTGACCACAGAGCTTCTTCTGATCTTCTATGGCCTGGTAACATATAATTAATCTGTCAAACCACATTCCAGGGAGCAAACCCACAGTCATCTTGAGTCAATCCCAATCATAGCTACAAGTTCAAAGGGAAGGGGAAAGTGAGGCCTCTACCACAAACTGATAAACCTTCTAATTACACTGCATGGCCCCCTCACGAGCCTGAATTCTGCATTGAGATATGAAAGTATTTCTGAATCTTAACCCCAGGAGAAGCCCACCTCCACACACTTGGGCTCTGAAGACCAAGGTGAGATTTTACAGCAGGGCACAAAATCCAGCTGTTGAACAATACATGGAGAAGACTTAGAAAACAGAACATTATCTTTTTATTGTTTTTTAGATTGCAGGAAGATAGGTCACAGAGGCATGAGGGGGGGGCAGTTGGATGGAGTCAGTGCTGGTTACAAGAGTCATCAAGGCCTGGGTTCAAATTCTGACTCTGAATCTATCCCAGACTGAAGTCCTCACCTCCCAGGGCGGCAATGAGGCCCAAAGGAGACAAGGCCTAAAGAGGGCTTTGCAGCCTTTAAAATACTATAGAAAGCTCAATGATTGGGACAGTGCTGTTGGGGGACAGATCACCCAGCCAACATCCCAGAAGATGGAGGCTTTATAAACATAAGAGTTTTGTTATGTGGCTTTCTTAATTTGAAGGATGATTCATTTTGACATAGGGGATAATCCTGGCTGGCTTTGTAGTTGGGAGCTTGGATTCAAATCCCACTCTGGCATGAAGTAGCTGTGTGACCCTGGGTGAGTCCCTTAAACTCACTAAGCTTCAGTTTCCTCTTTTGTAAAATGAAGCACTGGGCTAGGTGGCTTTCAAGCTCGCAACACTAGCTCCTCTATGATCCTATAACCTAGGGAGGGGAAGAAGGAAGGAACTAAGTCTCTATACAGGACCATCTATGGGCCAGGCACTGGTCTAAGCTCTTTTTAACAAATGTTATCCCATCTCCTCCTATCCCCTAGCCTGACAATGGGCCAGGTCACTGGGGGATGGGGAGATGAACAATTGAGCGCCATCCCCAAACTCCAGATTTTTAGTCTATGCTACCCTGTTAGCCAAGCTTAATTCTGGGTGTTGGAAAATCCACAGGAATGGCCTGAGAAATGTGCAACCAATTTTATTTGTCCAGACACAGGATCTCAGTGTAGGGAGCTCTGGGTGTGGAAAGTCTTTCCCCTGATAGTGTTCATCCTCTCACCTGTAACTCAGAGCTGGCTGGGGTACTGAGAAGTCAAGGGACTTGGTGATGGTTCAATAGCCAGAACTTGGCAGAGGCAATACTTCAACCCAAGTAGGTCTTCTTAATTCTAAGGCCAACTACCCTCTACCCACTCCACCAGGCTGATGTGCAATCTCTTCATTGGCATCAATGACATTGGCACAGCAGGCAAACAAGAACCCAGTGTGGACTAAAAGCAGAGCTTTTCTCTTTCCCCACTTTGTGCCTGAGACAAGCCTACTTCAGGGGAGATTAGTAGCGACTTCCTGGGTGAGTCGATGAATTACAAATTTGTGACAAACAATATCAATGTGAAGAAGCAGAACCTGAGCTGTTGATTGAAACGTAAGGAACAAAGAGGAGAGCATTGACCCAGAAAACGCTGCCAATGAATGGGAAGAATAGGAAGCCATCTGCCTTCAGAGTCTGAGGGCTCTAAACCCAGCTCCGCCACCTCATCACTTCATCTCTGGGATTTCGTTTCTTTATAAAAAAAAAGTGCAGAAGGTCCAACTTTCTTGGATCCATAGTCAATCAACAAGCAATTCGATGACTCTTCACAAATGATCTGTGACACCAGCCCCCACTTTGTTGGTGCCTTTCCACCTAACATCCCTTAAGATGCTCTTAGTCGGTGCTCAGGTGGCGGAATGGCTACTAATCTGTGCAATCCAAGCAGAGGGGGGCTCTGTCCCAAGGGCCCCAAGACAGCAGACCAAGAAGGTCTCCAGAAACACACCCAGGAGAAGCCAATCCCAGGACCTGAGGGGTCCGTCCAATCCAATGGCCTCATTTTACAACAGAGGAACATGGAGCCCAGAGAAGGGATGTACCTTCCCCATGGTCCCACAGTTGGCAGAGCTGTTACTAGAAGCAGGGGCTTCTAGTAAATGGGCTAACCCCCTACCAAGGTGGGGACAAGACAAAACCAAGAATTAGTGCCTGCAAAACCCTGGTAGGGACAGGAGTAAACTCCTCAGAATCCTAGGTTACAAGTCAAAGCAATGAGGAATTTGAACATAATGATAAGACTGCAGTGCTTGAGCAATTACAAAGCACTTCCCAGACAGTTTTTGATCTGGTCCTCATGACTCTGTGAGACAGGAATTATCATCCCCATTTTACATAAGAGGAAACAGGCCCAGAAGTCAAGTGACTTGCCCAGGGTGGCTCAGCTAGGAGGTGTCAGAGGGGCTTTGGACACAGATCTTCCTTGCATCAAGTCCAGGACATTATTGTTTATGCCACCTGGCCTCTCATCATGACCTTACAAATTAGGAAAATACAGATCAGAGCCCTCATCTAATGTGATTGAAGGATAAATGAGTGCATACGCACTCTATGTTGTCTATGGGTCCTTGCCACAGGTTAATGGCCACACAGTTAGCTAACCCAAGGGCTAATGGGTCTGTTACGCAGACCAACAGGCATTTAAGCACCTACTTTGTTCAAAGGACAAGGAGACTAAGGGCCAAGTGAAAGCAGTCCCTGTCCTCCAGGCTGTCTCTTCCAGTTTATTTCCAACCCAGCAGGCATTCCAGCATCATCCTGGGCAAGTTTGAGACCCTAGAATGCTTTTCTGCCCCTGAACTCTCCTCACTCCCAAGGTGGGCTCTCCAAATTGGAAGGGGTCTCTCTCCAAGCACCCCTGCTGTCTGTCCTTTCCCCAAAGCCTGTCTTCACTGACCAGTCAAAGTTCTGGGACACATCTCTGGCCATGAGTTCTGCTGGTGAAAGGTTAAGGGAAGCCACAATCTGTCATTTCAAAAGAACCACATTCCCACCTCCTGGGGAAATCCCCAAAGCAGATTGTTGGGGCAGTAAGTTGAGGAAGCCTTAGATGTCAAGTACTCTGTGTGAGAAATATGGTTTGCCTTGGCATGGAGCATGGGCCCTGGTACAGAGCTCAGGATGCTTAAAAAGTAATTGTTGTGCCGTATCGAACTGAACTGTACTAGGCTGTAACGAAACTGATTGGTCCGGACCGGGTCGGGTCGGACTGGACTGGATTGCTATGGGCTAGCCCAGCCTGGCCTGGTCAGAGCGTCTCCAAGCCTAAGACACGCCCGTGCCCCAACTCAGCCAAATAGCACCTCTGGCTTGGGGTCAATAGCCTGGGTCAGCGCCCCCACTCCCCTTGGCGTGTGTGTGGGGAGGCAGCAGCCCCTGGCACAGCGGGGCGCGGCTGGGCAGGAAGCCGGGCAGCTACAGCCTCCCCAGCCCATCTCCTACTCGCTTCTCGGGGCTCTGGCAGGTCTGGGAGTGGTGCTGGGCGGCTGGATCAGGATGGGACTCACCTTGCGGCTTTTCTCCCAGGAGAGGTCAGCCTTAGAGAGCCTGGTCACTTCAGCGCTTTCCGTGGTTGCTATGCGCGGGAGAGCAAGCTCTACTGGGATCTGCGCGCGGACACGGCCCACGCGGCCTTGACTCGAGCTCCCCGTGCATAGTGAGATCGGAGTCAAGAAGACGGAGCTGTCCCGCCTCAGGTCCTGCGGGGTGGTAGTGAAGGACAGCGTGGAACTGGTCTCGAGCACCCACTGGCTCAGCCCAAAGCGGGAGCCTGGAAAGATTTCTGTGCTTGAGGCCTCCTGCGTCATGGCTGACGCTGGCTGGGAAGCGGGGCTCTGTCTGGAATCACATATCCACTGGAGGGGGAGGGGGGCCACAGACGGGATGATGTGATCTTGGGTAGGTCATTTGCCCTCTGTGCTTTCTCAGCTCCTTCATCTGTCAGATATGGATATGGGCTGGAAGAGCCCCGAGTTCCCCTCCAGTTCTGTGCCTATAAGAAAGATTTAATATATGTTTCATACTTTCATCCAGTCATTCCATTTCTGAGATTTAGTGAACCTTATGATGTATCCACACTAACTATAGAATTCTCTTTCTAAACATGCCCCCCACTTCTAAAAACTCTAAAGAAGGCAAATGCTATTAACAATTCACCCAAGGTTGGATCATCTGTCTCAGAGAAGCACAACTCAGGATAAAGAAAAATGTTTACATGCAGAGTACATATATGGCCCTTGTGCAAAGCATCCCTGGGGTGATCTTCCCTGTGCATGTGGACTTGCTCTTCACGCTCACCTGTTAATAACAACAGCTGACATTTCATGGAGCGCTTTACGAGAGTCATCTCATTCGATTGTCAGAACAAGCCATGGTGCTTTTACTCTCTCTATTGTTCAGATAGGGAAACCGAGGCTGCCAGAAGTTAGGTGGCTTGCCCAGGATCATACAGCTGGTAAATGTCTGAGGCTGGTTTTGAACTCAGGTCTTCCTGACTTGGGGCCCATCACCTTATCCAGTACTGGGCCACAGGTCACCAACAATTCAATGGTGACGAAGAAATAACACTGAGGTAGGGGCTGTAAAAGTGAGTTCCAAGGTGGCTGTATGAATTTGGACCAGTCCCTTCCTCTGTCCTCAGCCTCAGGTTTTCTCATTTGGGGTTGGACTATATGGTTACCTTTCCTGCTTTAGAGCTACAATACTATAAATTATAATTATTTATAATTTATATATTATAAATGTAGGCTGTGAACCTTGAGGCTAAGGGGAATGAAGAAAGGCAGGATAGGACAATGGAATGCACATTAACTAGGTTTGAGATGTTAAAAGGCAACTGGTGACTCAGGACTGGAGGATGGGAGAAAGACTAGGGCTAGAAACCTACATCTAAAGGTCATCTGCATGGAGATGGTTATTGAGCCCAAGGGAACTGCTGAGGCAACTGAGTGAGACAGTATGGAGGAAACAGAGACTTCCAGGGCCCCAGCAGTGAGTATGACAGATGTAGGTCCAGGAAAGGAGACAGAGAAAGAGTGAGAAACAACTCAGAGGAAATGCAGAGAGAGAAGAGTCCAGAATACCTGGAAAGGAGTGTCCAGGAGACAGTCAACTGCAGTGTCAAAAAGGTTCAAGGTTTTGCATGAATCCCTGTGTCTAGAATAAGAAGAAAAATTGTGGAGTAGGAAGAGAATCTTTCATCAAGTGCCTCTCTTAAAAGTCTGATGACCAAGATCTACAGGGAAATGACACAAACATATAAGGCTAAGAGCCTTCCCCAATACATAAATGGGCAACTATTTTTCCAAGAAGAATGTAAAGCAATGACCATATTAAAATCTGACCTAAATCAGTAATAATGATAGAAATGAAAATTAAAACAACTTTGACTTTCCACATCACACACAGCAGACTATGAAAGCTGATAATCTCCCCTCCCCCCCACCCCCGCCCCGCTGAAATAGTCAGCACTGGAGGGACCATGGGAAGAAAAGGGGCTCAACATAGTCTTGCATTACTCTGAATGTGACACTGTCAAAGTCATGGATTCTCCCAACAGCATGATCATTCAGCCCGTATTTCTCCCATTTTCTCCACAAGGATATTGAAGAGACTGTGTTCAAAGTCTCCCTGAAGTCAGAGATGCTATGTCTATGGTGTTTCCGTGATCTATTCATTGAGTAGGCTTAGAGTTATGGATCATCTAAAAGGTAACAGAGTAGTTCACGTTGGCATAGTGGTCAGGCTGCAACACTTTATCAAGGGAGAATTATGCAGGAAAAGTGGAGAATGTTGGAAAGGTCCATGACCAGCTCATGTACTTCACCAAAATCCATGCTTTGTCAAGAAACTTAGAGGAAGTCCCGTAGAATGTTGGGTGGACCCCCTCCAGGAAGGATTTGCTGTAGGACAGAGAGAAGAGCTTCATAGAATGTCATCTGCACCATTCAATTTAACAAACATTCATTGAGTACTACTGTGTGCCAGTCATTCTATAAGCATTTATTAAGCACCTATCATATGCCAAGCCCTGTATTAGGTGCTAGAATACAAAGAAAGTTGAAAGCTAGTCCCCAATCTCATGGAGCTCGAAGTCTAATGGGGGAGGCACTGCTAGGCACTATAGATGCAGAAACAAAAAAAGTCCTTGCCCTCAAAAATCTTACATTCTACATGGGGTAGGGGGGCAGAATACAGGTCCCCAGAATATGTGAATACAAAGTAATTTCCAGAGGCATTGAATGCTAACAACTGCAGGGGGAAGGGTAGGAGTGACTAAAGGCTCCATGTGGGAGGTGCCTTTGAGCAATGCTTTGGAGGAAGGTGGGCACTCTAAAAAGGCGAGATAAGGAGGGGCAGCACACTTTGAGGGAACGCTCACATCAATCCCAAAGGGCTCAGATCTCCTGAGGGATCAAAAATCAAAATGTCACTTTGCTGACCCAAGGAGGAGAGAGCTTAGTTTGGTGTTATTCACTCTCAGTGAACTCACGGTGGCTCTCAGAAGTCACTGATGGTGCGAACTGAGAGAAAGTCAGTCGTTCTTGACCAGCTCCAGAGAAGGAAGTGAAGAAGTGGAATAGGGGACCTGATAGCCTTCTCTGGTCCTCAGAAGCTGCCCTTTCTTCCAGGAACTGGAAGTGGTGACGTTAGCAATATCCCATTTGTGCTCATCACTGTTGCACAACATCAAGGCAGATCCCATGTCATCCTTTCTTGGACCCACATCCTTAGTTAAGGTCTTCCTCAATCTCAGTGCCATCTCCTCCCAAGCCAACCTTAACCTCAATGTTATGTAGCCCTGAGACTTTGCTATTGCCTCCTCCCTGCCGACGGAAAGGGGTGGGAAGCTTTGAAATGTATTCTGGCTAGATTTTTCTTCTTATCAATTTTTTTGGTTCCTTTTTCTTACATTAAAAAAAATTGGACTTGTGCCCAGAGCTGGAAGTACAGCTGCATTTTCTGAATTAATTAAATACCCTCAAACTTTTCACATTTTCTATTAGTAATTGCAATGGATCTGAAAAAGAGCATTCACTGGAGGAATGTGTTGTATAATCCAGGTTTACGTAGGTGGTCTAATAACCACCTATAGAATCTGTGTACTCAGCAAAGGTGAACACTACAAGGGAAAATGCCATTTTGACAAAGCTAAGTCCTCTAAGCCCCTTTGAGCATGGCTGGAAATCAGACTTTCTGTGGTGTCAGGGAAGGTTGCATAGCCTGCCACACCTCCCATTGTATCACCAGTCAAGATATCTCATCCTGAGTGTAATTACATCCAGCAGATGACTCTTCCATCAGCTTTGTTGACTTTTGAAATGCTCAGTATCAGAGCTCTGGTGGTGATTCTGTCTTTCAGGGAAAGAAAACCCTCCATTTCCGATCTCTGACACATACAAATTGATAACCCAACAGATCACAGATCATGTGCACACTCAGATGCTCCTCTGCCTTGTGTTGGCCCCTGCTGGGGCTGACTCCACATGCCATCTATGACTCTCATCTTTCTTTAACCTGATCTCTTGGATTTTTCTTTCTTTCTTTTAAAATTCCATTCTCTCTCTCAGGAATCAGATATGCTCTGTCAGAAGGAAGCCCCTTGACAAAATGATTTGTTAAGAAGGCTATTACCTATAGAACCCTGTCACTTTTTCTATTTAGAGGTTCTACCTTCCATGGTTCAAGTTATTCTCCATCTGGCTGTTTGTTTGTTTTTTTCTTCTTACCCCTCCCCTCATTTTTTTCACAAGATATTTTTCTCTGAGCAAAATAGTTTTGATTTTTAAAAATGTCATTATGTTGTTTAGATAGGGATCAAATGCAGCCTGAAAAACTATGGTAACATAACCAGTTCATCCTTTGCATTGAGGCAAGTCCCTTTAAAAGTTCAATTTAACTGGTGAAATAATCCAGAGGCACAAGACTGGAGCTCTTCATCAGGGAGAACAGAAACCATAGGGTCAGGATATCATGACCCAAGTATTGCTCTACATACCTTCAGATCCCACATTCCCCTCTCCCCCAAGTTAGGTGATTCAGTGGCTGAAGTTTTGGACTCAGAGTCAAGCAGACCTGGTTCAAATCCTGCCTCAGACACTCCCTTAGCTGACAATTCATTTAATTGGCCTGTGCCTCAATGGCCTCATCTGTAAAATGTGGATAATAAAACCATTATATAACACATACAAGTGCTTGGCTAACCTTCAAGTACTCTATAATTGCTTAAAATGGTATAGAAATTAAAAGTCCTATCCGTCCTCATCCTCTACAGTGCTCCCAGATCACATGATTGAAGGAGGGATGTGGAGCTGCTCCTGAGGAGGTGGTTACCACGTCTCAGCTCCACAGGGGTGGTTTCCCTCAGTCTTGACTCAGAGGCCTGGCTAGAAGCAGGGCCAGCAATCTTGAGGTGGGGAGCACACAATGCAGCTGGTTCTGGGTGGCCTGTTGGTGGCCATTGGTGTTGCCAGGGCTGGGAATGGAGGACCCTTCCTTGCCTATGAAGATTTCTTCCTTGAATGATGTCTTGGGAGGGGCTGCTAGGAACAGGGCTGAGGATCTAGGGATCCTTGCTCTACTTGGGCTCTCAGGCTCAGGGTTCTGGGCTGTCTGCACCAGTGCTAAGGGCTTGACCTGCCTGGGGCAAGGTACCTTCTATGCTCCCATGAGTAGCTCAGCTTTGCATTTACTTTTCTTCACAATACCCTTGTGAAGCCCAACATGTAGGGACACACATTCTTATACCAGACACAGCTGAAGCCTGGAGGGTTGGACAGACTTGGCCAGGGTCACACAGCCAGCATATACCAGAAGCAGGTCTTGAACCCTATTTATTCCTGATTCTGGTATCAGTTCTTTGTCAATGACACCAAACCATAGAGCCTCAGGCTGTAGATAATGGCAAGAAACATGACAACGATATATTGAGGCAGTCAACGCTCCTGCTCTCCAAAGCCTCATCTTAAAGTGAAGGGTCCAGGCTTTGGAAAGAAAAATTAATAAAATGTGAGCTTTGGCAGGTCCTACAAATGGGAAGACTTCAAATATGCCACCCAAGGCCAGCCTGGAGAGGCTTGGAGTCTCATCTCCAGAAGGCTGGCCATGAGGTGACACCAGCAGCACATGAAGCTTGGCTCTCCTCATTCTCTCTTTGTCTCTCTGTCCATGTCTCTGTCTCTCTCTCTCTCTCCCCTACCCCTCACTCACTTTTCTCTCTCATTAATATTTTTCAATTAACCAGAATTTCGTTCTCTTCCTCACCCCCCTCTCCCAACTCTGTACATATTCATCTGACTATCCCAGACACCTTGGCAGAAGCTCCCATGTCTGCAGCTTCCATCCCTGTTAGAAGTCCTGCCTATGAGGAGTTTCCCAGGAAAATGTCCCATCTCCTGGGCAAGGTCCTGCCTCTCACCTTCCCCACCCCACCCCCCACAGTCTTTTCTTCCTTCTCTGCTTGTAACAGTAACAACAAGTAGCATTTGTGTAGGTTGACTTTACAGTTCTTACCCAATTGGATTCTCCACAGTCCTGTGAAGTGGCTGCTAGTATGTACCTTTTGCAGAAGAGCAAAGAGGCTAAGGGTAACTTGCTCAAGGTCACACAGTGAGGCAGTAGCTGAGGCTGTGTAGATAACGAATTTATATCAGTGGCATCAAACTCAGAAAGAAACAGCAGCACATTGACTTCCAAACCACAAGTGAACATCATCTATGTTGCATCGTGTTTGTATTTGTTCAACATTTCCCAAGTACATTTTCATCTGGTTTGGTTTGAATGTAAGGGGAAGATTTGTGGGAGGGCCCACAACCACAAGCTGTCTACTTCAGCTCATAATATCTTACTGGTAGGGAAAGAGTTGCACAAAATTGTCTTCTAACTTTGCTCAGCTTTCATTGTCCCACACAGAGGCTTCATTCAGAAAGTCAGCCATTCTTACCATGATGACATGGCCCTTCTTAAGGGGACCACTTCTCTTCTTTTTAAAAAAAGTCAATTAATTTATTTTTAGTTTTCAACATTCACTTTTATAAGATTTTGAGCACTAAATCCCCCCCCCCCCACTTCCTCCTCTCCCCAGGACGGTATGCAATCTGATATGGGCTATCCATGTGCAATCATCTTCAACATATTTCCAATTAGCCATTTCCCTTCTATGCTCTCTGTTTAAAAGATGGTTTTATTGACAGGAGGCAGGGAGAAAGCCTCAGGTCGCTTTTGATCCAAGGACTGGTGACCACAGTCATGGTTATGCACCTAGCTGGGACACAAAACACATTAACAGTGTCTAATAAATGTTGGTTAATTCAGTTGTTGGGTGATTAACCTCTATGTGTTCCTAGTCAACTCTCTAAGACTATACATTTGAAAGACAAAAATGAAGTCTCTGTTCTCAAGGCTTTCTGTGTGTGTGTGTGTGTGTGTGTGTGTGTGTGTGTGTATGATAGATTCATAAACAAAACATACACCAAATAAATACAAGGTAATTAGTGTGGGGATGGGGTGGCGGGCAAGCAGGGAGAAATACCAGGAAAGCCTTGATGTAGAAGGTGGCTGTCTACCACAGTCTTACAGCTAGGACAGGTCAGAGGCAGAATTTTCACTCCCTCATTGTCTTGCCCTTCCCAGCTGGCCCTCTATTCCTTGACACAGCTGCTTCATAGAGGAAATGGAAACTTTATATCAAAAAAAAAATGTTAAGTGAGTTTAATTTTCTATTAATTTGCCAGGAAGTTTTAAAACCTGGGGCACCTCCAGCTTCCAGGGGCCCCAATCTGCACACTTTACTCAAATGGAATAAAGACTCTTATATGGAAAAAGAAAACCTTGATGTTCAAGAAACACATTTGGAAAAGTGATGAAGGAACGTAATGGGAAACACACGTGTATAGAAGGCTGGGCATGAGGGTGAAACTGATCGTCCATCGTTTGTTTAGAAAAGAAAACATCACATGCCAATAATATGTTGAAAGCATTAGATTTCCGACCCTTGAGAACACACACATTGAAGGCTCTGACAGGAGGATTAAGTATCAATTTCAGACGCATTTTTTCCCCTCTTTAAATAGGTTGAGCTTTTTCTTTTCTTCTTTGTGCAAGTATGTGAGGTATATTGGAAATTAACACACTACAAATGGAGTGATGTAAATGGAAAAAAAAGATAAGGAAGAGTAGGTTAGAGCCCAGGCCTGTGATTTCCTCAGGATAGAAAACTCTCAGGTGAGAGAACACCATTCACCAATGCGAGTCTGCTCTTTCCAGGAATTTAGGGTCAAAGCACATTTCTGGAGGGCCCTGGGAGGTTAAGAGACTTAGCCAGGATCACACAGCCAGTTTGTGTCAAAAGGGATTCTGGAAACTAGGTCTTACCAGCATTGAGGCTGGTTTTCTTTACTATGCCTTGCTGAGTGATGCTCAGTAACACAGACTCTGATCTGAAAGGTCACACATGAGAGAAGAAGGATAGCAGAGCGCGCACACACACACACACACACACACACACACACACACACAGAGCCATGTGAAATTCGGTGTTAAATTAGAGATGGCAAGCTGTCATTGCTGTGTGTCTCAGTCTATGTGTGTGGTCTTGGGGTTCGGAGGGCTGCCAGGATTCATCGTGGGGTCAGGGTGTACACTGCACCTAAGGGGACCTTATTCTGGGGCTGATTGCAGAAGAATCCCACACTCAGCTTAGAGCCCTGACGGTTTTCTGGTCCAACCCTCTTTCCCTCCAGCCCAGCCACACCTAAATCATTCCAGACAGATTAGAGCGTGCCCTCCACTCCCAAAGACCTCCAGAGAAGGATTCCACCACCTTACCATGTAACTCTAGTATTTAACAACCTTTCTTGTCAGGGACATCCTTCTCACATCTAACCGAAATTCTTTCATGACCCAACCAAACTGTCTCCTCCTATGAAAGTCTTCTGTGGAAATGCCAAGCTGAGGGGTGCCAGCTCTGAATGAGAACCACATATCTGCCTAAGGCCATTATTGGGGTGCTCCTTAGTCTTTTCTTCTCCATGCCAAATAATCCCTCTTCCTTTCTCCAAAGTGTCAGGAATAGTCAGAGTGTTTCTTCCCATACATGGAGAGCTCTGAAACTGAGTTTAAATTCTGGGGAAGCTTAATGTTTCTTTGTCTCCTCCCACACTGATGGTGCTGTTTATTCCAGAGTTTAAGCAGTCCTGGCTTTATTTGAGGAAATCCAAGGTCCTGGAGGAGATATCTCAGATTGCTGACAGGCAGAACTGGGAGGAGTAGGGGTGGCTCAGAGGAGTCAGCTAGCATTAGAATCAACATGACTGCAAGGGATGCTGGTACCTGGGGTGGCAATGGTGAAAAGGTGAATTAATTCTGGACCTAGATTAGGTGTGGTGGCAGTAACACAAAAGGGGAATCAGAATGTAGATCTCAGGAGGGTTTTATATGAAAGGCAAGATTATCAGACACCAATTTCAATCATCTTTTCCCAATTTATAAATGATTGACTTTACAATTAGTCAGGCGATGTGATATGACTATGTGATATGAGAGATCCTGGGAGGACTCTGCATGACCTAAATTCTCTTGCACTCAGGTGTCAAACTACCTGAAATTCACTATTCATTGTTTCACTGATTTGTGACCCTGTCTAGTAAGCCTTGTTGACCATTCAAACAACAAAATAATGGAAAAAAGGAGAGTTTTCTAAAAAATACCAGTGTGGGAACTTGTCAACCACTTTAGATTTTTCAAAGACATGCAGAAAAGTTGGAAGCAAGGGCAGGTATCAGGAAGACCAGGAAGTATGTCATGGTCTTATAAGTGTGGCAACAGCACAGGAGTGGCCAGGGCTGGCTTGTAAAGTGAAGGACAAAAAGAGGCAGAGGTAAGCTCTGTTGGGGAAATAGAGCATGAGGTGAAAATGATAGCACTGGAGGGAAAGTGAATATATTCAATGCTTAATTTGCTTTTATTTTCTCTGCCAAGGAGAACAGCCTTTGGATGGGAAATGATAGGATGAAGATGGCTAACTCAGGACTGATGTCCAAGGAAGTAGAGATGGTACTTTGCTGCTCTGGATGATTCCATGTCAGCATGGCCAAGTGAACTAAATCATTTAAATCATAGAATTGCTGAGATACTCCAATCATCTTTGAGGGATGGTTAGGAGAACTTAGGAAAGAGGTCACTGGAATGGAGAAAAGCAAAGGCGCTCATTTTCACAAAAGGGAAGAGAATGGTGAGTGAACTATGATAGATCAGTGACCTCAACGGCAGCTCCTGGCAGAATTCTAGAGTTCGATAGAAAGAAATGATGAGAAACTGAGGCAATCCCAAAAGAGCCAACACATCTTCAACAAGAAGCCATGCCATACAAAACTAATTTCCTTTTTTTGTCAAGGATGTTATTCTTTATCTTTCTATCATCTATCCATCTATCCATCTATCTATCTATCCATCTATCTATCTATCTATGCATCCATCTATCTATCTATCTATCTATCTATCTATCTATCTATCTATCTATCTGTCTGTCTGTCCGTCTGTCCATCCGTCCGTCCATCCGTCCGTCTGTCTATCTATCCTACATGAATGCAGGGTAATATGGTGAACACAAATTTTCTAGATTTTAATGAAGCATTCAGCAAAGTGGTTCTTGCTACTCTGTTAGAGAAGATGGCAAAATTGTTGCCTCGATAATTACACACACTGTTGCAGGTTGGTTTGAAAATGGTTAAATGGCTGAACCTAAAGAATAGTCCTTAAAGTTTCAATGTCAGTTTGTAAACAGGTCTCCAGTGGAATTACCCAAGGGATACAATTTTGGCCTTGTCTTTTTTTTTTTTTTAATTAATCATCAGTGACTAAAGTTAGCCCTGGCATGCTTGTCATGTTTGCAGATTATACAAAGTTAGGACAGATAGCTAACTGGATCGATGATAGAATCAGCTTCTGGAGGGATCTTGACAGGTTCAACCCTGCTCCAGATCTACCAAGACAAAATGTAATAGGGATAAATGGAGTCACACACTTAGATTATTTTTATTTTTTACCAGTACAGGATGCAGAGGGGATGACTGAACAGTAGTTTATGTCAAAAGATAACAACAGCCAACATTTACATGGCACCTTACAGTTTCCAAAGCACTTTCTGAAACTGTTATCTCATTTGAACCGCACACCAGCCCTCGGAGGCAGGCACTATTATGATTATCATTTTATAGTTGGGGAAACTGAGGCAGACAGAGATGCCCAAGTGATATCACTAGTTAGTGTCAGAGTCAGGATTTGAACTCATGACTTTCTGACTCCAGGTCCTAGTACTCAGTGCACTGTGGTGGCACTCACCCACTTGAAAACCACCTGTTGGTTGTAGGAGCCCAGAAGGTCCAAATGAGCCAGCCATGTGTCCCATAGCCAGAGCTGCCTACCAAGAGCACAGGTCCAGGATCAGGAAGCTCTGTGTTCCATTGGTCCCTGCCTGGGGCAGGTGTTCTCTGGTGCCACAGCATAGAAGGGACACTGACAGGCTGGAGTCCCTCCAGAGGCAGTCACTGTGAGGACAAGAGAAGACCTCAAGTGGAGAGATGGGTTGATGAACCTCAGCAAATTAGCCTAGAGAAGAGAAGACATTCAGGAGACATAATGTGGTCCTCAAGTAATGTCCCCCGCTGTCCTTGGGGAGAGAGAACACACTTTGCCTGATCCCAGAGGAAAGTTCCAGGTGAGAGTTACAAAGAGGTAAACTGAGGCTTGACTTCAGGAGAAACTTCCTAAGGATCAGAGCTATGCCAGAGAAAAAGGCTGCCTCAGGCAAGAGTCACTTCCTTCTCTGACTGTAGAAGGGATGCTCCTAAGAGTATAGCCTGGACTAAATACTCACTGTGCTTGCTTCCAGCCCTGAGGTTCTGGGAGTCTGTTTGATCCTGTCATAACAGCTCACATCCACAAGGGCCTTTAATGTTTACAAAACACTTTATGTGGAATGGACCCTCCCAACAAGGTAGGGAGGTAAGAGTGACAGAAATTATTATTATTCTCATTTTCCAGATGATGAAACTGAGGCTCAGAGACTCAGTCATGGTCACACACCAATAAGTGTTAGAGGCGGCATTTGATCCCGGCTCTGGTTTTCTTTTCACTAGACCACACTGTCTCAGAATAGTCCTGAATGGGGTGATCATATATTTATGGAGACTTGACTGCCATTCATAAACCTCTATTACCTCCAGCCTGAAGTTCTAGAATAATCAGTGGATTGTTCCGGACTCTAGTGGAGTCTGGAGATGAAGGTTCAAATTTGGCTCTGCTCCTGCCTATCTATATGACCTTGAATTGTCTATCTGAGATTCCTTATCTGGGAAATATTTGAAAACCTCCTACCCATGCTTCTTGTGAGCAGCATATACCATGGAGGAAGTCACACTGTCAATGTTTAAAGTGAGAAGCATGATGACATTATGTGCTACAATTTTCCCCCAACTGTTATCTTCCCAGACTGGAAGGATCAGAGTACAGACACAGGGAGGGAAGCTGTCACGTCATCCCCAAAGGGCTCACTGGGAATGTGGGAGCCAGACGTAGCAAACCTCACAACTTCGACAAAAGACAGCCCTGGATGGAACCAAATTGACTCATTTTTTGGCATCACAACTTTCCACATCTAATATACAGAAGGCTGATGGTGAGTTTGGGATAAAAGTTACAGCACTGAACTTGGAATGAGGTCTAGATTTGAATATCAACTGTGCCATCTGCTAGGAGGACTCACTTTTCTCCTTTGAAAAATGGGACTAATAATACTAGTGGCACCTCCCTCATGATACATGGAATTCAGGATGAATTCTATATATTTTCCATATGTTTTGCATCCAGTTGATTTTACCTATGTGGATGGTTAAGCCAAATTCTCTTGAGCGATCATGAATTTCACTGAAGAGGTTTGACAATATCCCTGGATTAGATATAGCAGAACCACATCACTCAAGCAACCATTTATTAATTGTTTACTATGTGTTGGACATTCTAGGGATGGGAGCTTCTGGAAGACAGAATCCACAATCCACATAAATCTCTCTTCAACTTAGATTCTATGCTAGATTCCTTTCATGTGACTAGTAAACACCTTTGGTGATCCTACATCCCCATGTTTTATTCCTACCATGATGTTAGTGGGAGACAATACAGAACAGCAGGTAGAGGGCCTGCCTCTGAGCCAGGATGGTCTGGGGACAAGCCCCATTTCTCCTATTGGCTGTGTGACCTGGAAACATCACTTGAGTTTTAATGTTCCAAGAAACCTTGTAAGATTATAAGTGAAGAATAATTACTGATC
Organism: Pseudochirops corinnae; assembly: GCA_028646515.1. Taxonomy (NCBI): domain Eukaryota; kingdom Metazoa; phylum Chordata; class Mammalia; order Diprotodontia; family Pseudocheiridae; genus Pseudochirops; species Pseudochirops corinnae. The sequence goes on from CM053585.1 coordinate 546,210,496, forward strand.
TGTATTTGTAAAAGGTGTTGCCTATAGTAACAAATTTATAGGTACAATAAAAATGGCATGAGTAATCAGAGGGTGATCCAATAAAGTTCTCTTTGCTGTTACCATTTTCCAGGAATCTTGTATAATTTTGAGGTCTATATGGGAGGCACCTTGTTGGGGGCAAGAAAAAGGGTGGCTTGCTTTGGAGGGCTGCTTTGCAAATCTTGGAGGGATAGAGAGATGAGGAAGGAAGGGGAGGGGTCTTTTTTTCTCTGTGAAGAGCTTAGCAGAGACTCCCTAGCAGCTGCAGAAGCTTTGGCAATGGATAGATGGATGGATGGATGGATGTGGGAGAGGATCTGTGGATTTCAGATGGGTGATGTGACTTGGATTTACTGCTCATTGGGAGAGGGCCCAAGCATGAGCAATCTCTTCCCCCAAGCTGGTGAGAAGCTGCGAAACGGAAAGGTGAATTTACATAGAGAGCTCAGGTGTAATATCTAGGTGCTGATTTGAGGAGACTGTGCTTTGAGATCCTGAGCTCCAGCTCAGTATCACATGATAAAGATGGCCTTGCCAGAGATGGCTCTCTTTGCTTCAGTGGAGGTGCTTCTTTCCTTTGACCTCAAGTCAAACAAATTCTTTGCTGGCGCATTTGGGTAAGACTCTTCTCATAAAAATTCAAAGTAGATTTAGAGCTGGAACTTACCTTTGTGATATTCTAGCTTTGTCCTCTCTTTTACCAGATATGGAAACTGAGACCCTGTGAATCAGTCCATCAAGAAACATTTATTAAGTGCTTACTCTGTGCCTGGCGCTGTGCTGAGCCTAGGAAACACAAATATAAGCAGAAAGATCATCCATGTCCTCAAGGAGCTTACATTCTAATGGGGAGAGAGGACCCATAAAAAGGAGCTGAAAGGTGGTGAAGATGTGCTTGCCCAAGGTACCCTCCTTAAATGAAGGCTCTGGGAGCAGCCATCAATCAGAGGGAGAGGCTGCAGGAATGGCCCAGGACTGGAGGGAGATTACAGAATGAAGAGGTTTCTCAGGCATGGTGGAGCAAATCTGGAGTGCAGACTGGGGAGGAATGAAGGTAATTTTCCCAGGGTCACTCAGGTAAGCAATGACAGTGCAGGATTTGAACGCTCTTCTCTGATTGGGAGTATTTGTTCCAAACAAAGCCAGATGCCTCAAATTAACTCCATCAGTGAGATGCTTGGTGGTAGGCAGAAAATTTACAGCCTCCACCTGCCTGGCTACCTCTATTTCTGGAGATATGTGAATGATAAGTGGGAGCTGATGGACGCTGACATGGAGAGAGACATTACTTTTTTTTATGAGTCATCTCATTTCGATAACTATCATGTCCTGTATGCAAGGCCCAGGGCTTCATGATTTCTAATTGGTCCCCACTACAGACCTGAGAGACCCTCAGGGCAGGTATTATCATCCCTATTTTTTTAATTGGAGGAAACAGCTGAAATGACTTGACAATTCATTTCTAGGCACCAAATTCTAGAAAGGATATTGGTTCACTGGAAAATGTTGAGAAGAGGGCAAACAGTAGGGAGAAGGGATCAGAGATTATGTCATATGAGGACTGGGTGAAGGGAACCCCAAATATGTAGCCAGGAAAAGAGAAGATTTTGGTGGAGATAGGCTACCTGCCCAAAAGCATTGGAAGAGTTATTGTGGAAGAGGAGGAATAATTCTTCTCTTTGGACCCAAAGGGCAGAATGATGCCAATCACACAAAGGCAAATCAGGATAACGTGGGGGAAGAACCCACACAACTCCCACAAGTCAGAGTTGTCTCAGAATGCAATGGGATGCCTTGGGAGGTGATGAGTCATTGAAGCTCTTCAGATGGAAGCTGGATGATCATTTGTCACAGATTTAGCAAAGAGAATTCTTGTTCAATTACAAGTGAAGCCAAATGGTCTCCAAAGTCATTTCCAATAGTGAGGTTCTATGATGCTTTGACTTACCCAAGGTTACACAGCCAGGAATAGGCAATGATGAGCTTTCATACCTGCCCCACCAACCCCATGCCTTATCCTTCTGCCCCAGAGCTGGCCCCATTTTGTTCTGGCCAGATTCTGGTTGGTTAGCCAAGTCCCTCTGGTTAAGAGCAGCCAGTGCCTTCAGACTCCATGCTTGGACCCTATGTCCTTCAATGCTTTGGGGCATCTTTTCAAATGCTGGGATGCATCCAACAATTGTATATACTCTGACATTGCTTAGCAGTCTATGATCAGAAAGACCTGTAGGCAGGAGATGACAGGCTACAAAAGAGTTGGTCACCCCCTCTCATTAGCTCATTTTGGCATGGGCCATACACAGCAACTTGCTTGATCATGACTGGGATATGTACGAGCACATACTTGTATCTCTGTACATGCAGCCACGTATCAATGCTCAGCATTTATCACGCATGCACACGTGTGTGTGTGTGTGTGTGTGTAAAAGACTGGGACCTCAGCCCACATGTAGCTAGGAAAGAAGCATTTGTTTTCTATGACATGTGGTTTGATCTTGGGTTAAGTCTCTTAACTTCCATGGGACTCATCTGTAAAATGAACAGGTTTGACTTATGTTTTGACTTTAGTTTTGTGACCCTGTTATCTTGATCTTCATTCTTCATGGATGGATTCTGAGGGACCTTGGGCTAGACCCTTTCATAGTATCATTAGCTATGGTCCATTTCATCCACTAGTTCTTGTGAAATTCTCTGATGTCATGGGGTTCCTCCAATTGAATACAAGCCCTTTGAGGGCAGGACTGTTTTATCTCCGTACCTTGCACAGGGCCTTGTACATAGTGGGTGTTTAATAAACGCTTGTTAAATGTAACTGAGTTGGAATGGTTTAGTGTCCCTGGAAGGATGGGGCTGGGATATATGAACTTATCCAAGGAAAGGGGGTCCCTGTCTGAGCTTTCCTACCCAGAGCTATCCCCTCTGAAATTTATTAGGACACACTTCTTTGTCTCCCCCCTTTTCTTGAGAAAATATGTTCACTTGTGCAAAATTGTGAAGTATTACTTAATATTAATGATAACTTTTATACAGCCCTTGCTATGAGCCAGACACTGTGTTAAACAATTTACAACAGCCCTGGGAGATAGGGGCTATTATTACTCCCACTTTACAGATGACAAAATTGAGATAAATAGGTTTAGTGTCTTGCCCAGGGTCATGCAGCTAGTAAGCATCTGAGGTCATATTTGAGCTCAAGTCTTGCAGATTCCAGGCCTGGTACTCTGAGCACCATGGGCCCACTCTTCTGTTTTTTTTACAATTCCACACCCCACCCTCTGCCCCTAACATCACTTGTGAAGGCAGGAAGTGGGACAACTTCTTTAGCATCCTCCACAGAGACCACAAAGGGAAGAGAATGTGAAGAATGAACACTTAGGACATTATTTTCTAAGCCTCCTAGGAAGCAATGTATCCTTTTCAAAGTAGTCTCTCCTAACCATCTAATCAATCAAGTATTTATGAAAACAATAATTTTTTGTAAATTTTCTGCAAATTAAACCAATCAGAAGCATAGCAGCAGTGATAACCACAAACTTTGCATTCAGAGAAGATTGCTTTTTCTGGAACACTCTTCCCTAGGAATCCCTTGTGAACACTCCTCCTCGATCCAAGAGCTTACTCTCTTGGGGAATCCTGCAGTCCGGTCCTCTGGATGGTATTGGGACTCAATACAAATTCTTCTGCTTGGCTTGTAAAGCCCTGACAGCCTGGCCCCACACTACCTTCCTCGCCTGGTTATGCATCGCTCTTCCTTCCTGCTCTCCACGGTCCTGTCGGAGCATCCCTCTAAATGTTTCTCAAATGAGACTTTGTGCTGGCTGCCTTTCATGCCTTCCTTGGGTGCTTTCCTCCCCAATCTTGGCCTTTGGTAATCCCTGATTTCCATAAAACTCAGTTGAAATGCTGCCTTTGTGGAGGCTTTTCCTGCTCCCCCACCTGTCAGTCCCTCCATGGTTACCTTCTGTCGGCTTTGTGTGATTTGTATGAACAATCTATACGTGACTCTTCTCTGCCATTTGAAAGCAAGGCCCTCAAGAGCAAGGACTGGTTTTCATTTCTGTCTGTGCCCCAAGTGCCCAGCAAGTTCTGGCACACACTTGATGGTTAATGAGTGCCTTGAAGTCCATTGTTTGATTGAAGGATGACTGCTGTAATCCATAAAATCATATCCCTTGTAACAACCCTGATGTCAGACAAAGCAAAAGCAACATTAGACTTAATTAAAAGAGATAATCAGGGAAACTACATTTTACTAAAACATACCATAGACAATGAAGTAATATCAAAATGTTTTACAGCAAGTTTCTCTCATAAAGTTCTTATTTCTCAAATATATAGGCACTTAAGTCAAATTTATAAAAATAAGAACCATTCCCCAATTGATAAATGGTCAAAGAATATGAACAGGCAGTTTTCAGAAGAAGAAATCAAAGTTATCTATAGTCATATTAAAAAATGCTCTAAATAATAATAAATAATAGTATTTCTTAGAGAAATACAAATTAAAACAATTCTGAAGTACCACCTCATAACTGACAGAAATGACAAGTGCTTGAAGGGATGAGAAAAAACAGGTACATTAATGAATTATTGGTGGAGTAGTGAACTGGTCCAACCATTTTGGAGCATGACCTGGAACAATGTCCAAAGGGGCACAAAACTGTTCATACACTTTGATCCAATAGTACCCCTATGAGATTTGTACCCCAAGGAGATCAATGAAGGAAATATATATGTATAAAAAATATAGTAGATCTTTTTTGTGGTGGCAAAGAATTGGAAATTGAGGGAATGGAATTGGGGAATGGCTGAGTAAGTTGTATATGATTGTGATGGAATACTACTGTTCTATAAGAAATGACAAAGTGGGGGGGGGGGGGTTCAGAAAAAAATGGCAAGACCTATATGAACTAATGCAAAGTGAAGTGTGAAGAAGCAGGAGATTGATGTGTAATGATGCTCAATCATGAAAGGTGTGGGCACTCTGATCATCACAATAATCCAAGATAATGCCAAAGACTCATGATGAAAAAAGATCCTCTACCTCCAGAAAGAGAATTGATAAACTCTAAGTGCACATTGAAGCGTAATGTTCTTCCTTCCTTCCTCCCTTGCTCTCTCCCTTCCCCCTTCTCCTCCTCTCTTCCTTCTTCCCTCTCATCCTTCCTTCCTTCCTTCCTTCCTTCCTTCCTTCCTTCCTTCCTTCCTTCCATCCTTCCTTCCTTTCTTCAATATGGCTTATATGGAAATATATTTTGATAAGATTTTACATGTATAATTAAAATCATATTGCTTGCCTTATCATTGGGTGGGTGGGGGATGGGAGGTAAGGAGGGAGAGAATTTGGAACTCAAAATTTAAAAGAAAAAAAAGTTAAATGTTAAAAATAAACAAGTATTTTTTTAAAAGAAATCACATTCCTTCTCTCCTGCAGTGGGTCTTTCTGGGGTCCCAGGACCAGAGTCCTGGTGACCAGTCCTTCTTTAGCATACATCCATTTGTACATCTATTAAGTACCTTCCATGTACCATTCTGGGCATTGGAGGAAATAGGAAAATCAAGGAGAGATAGTCTCTGACCTCAAAGAACTCACAGTCTGCTAACAGCTGTGTGGTATTAGCATTTCGAAGATTGTCCACCTAAGCCATTATCCAAGTCTCCATCGTGGTTCCTGAAGATGGTGCTGGTGCAATTGGAGCCACAGCAGGTTGTACTGAGCTGGAAAACCTTCTCGTCTGGGCTCCAGCAACAATATTAATTGCTAGCATTTACACAACATCTTGAAGCTTGCCATGCACTTTACAAATATTGTTATGTCTTATCCTCACATCCTCAGAGGTAGGTGCTACTATTACTCTCATTTTCCAAATGAGGAAAGACAGAGAGTGATTAAATACCTTGCCCAGTGTTGAGCAGCTCGTCATTATCTGGGGTCACATTTGAACTCATCTTCCTGAGATTCTATCTACTGCACAACCTAGCTGAGATATCTGCTGAATGAAAACAAGCTTTCCAAAAGGTTCCTCACTAGCAGCTGGCTATGGGGATAAAGATTATCTGTGAAGTCATGGAAAAGGGCTGTTTTCCTCATTGGAGCAATGAAGTCACAGAGATGTTGATGTAAATATTGAAGGAGGTGGAAAAGCATTGTGCTTAGAATCAAGAAAATACCAAGTTCAGATCCCCCCTCAGACCTTGTTTGATCCCAAACAAGCTTCACTTCACTCATTTGTGAAATGAAAAGAAAATGGAAAAAAAAATACATTACATGTATTGCCTATGCCATGGGGTTATCGTGAGGATCAAAAGAAATCATGAACATCATACACTTTAAAGGACTCTGTACATGTCAGACATTATGATCATGTCAAAAATAAAGACAGAGGCTGGTGCTTGAGAGCTTGGTCAACTGGACGAGCTTACATGGCTGAGGCCACCGTAAGACCTGGATGGTCCAAGAAGAGTCTGATCTTGCCTTTTCGAAAGGTCTCAACATCCCCAGGGAGTGATTCAGATTGAGGACTGGGATGGCATTTATAATCTTTTGCTGTTTCTGCTTGGAAAAGAGGATGAACTGGTCAAGGTCAGGCTTTTTATCTTGATGGAACTGTCTCATCACCGCAAAATGTCCATGGCCTGCAGCAGCAGCTGGGCTGACACCTCTTGTTGGCATGCAATGTCTCTGGAGAGAAGGTGCCTGACCTCACCTTCCAAGACAATGAAGGCCCAGAACTCAGAAATGCCTCTCAGCAGAATTTCTCCTCTTAGAAGTCAGTGTCACCTGGGCTCCTTAGGCATGTGGGACAGCTGAGTGTGCCCATCTTGGGGTGCGTGTGTGTGTGTGTGTGTGTGTGCATTTAGGGGCTTGCCTCACAAAAATGAGGCCACAATAACATCTGAATTCACTATTAATAGGCTCTGTGGTCTTCATTCTTCGGTGACATCGAATAACAGTTCTTCCATTTTGACTTGAGTCTACCAGAATTCAGCCATAATGTCTTTGAGAAGTCAGTGTGGACTTCTACTATATTTCACTTTTCCACCAGAGGGTGTCTCTCAAGCCTCTCAGCTGAGAGCTTTCCTGACTGAAACAATACCAGCATCCTTATTGTTGCTTTGGTTTCATTTAACTACTGTAAACAAAGCATAGTTCTAGTCTGTATTATACTGAAAGCTTTATTCTGAATCAGAAATGCCTGTTTTTCTTGTATCATAACTTTCTGGAAAGTAAAAGCTGAATTTCTTTGAGAAGATCTTTCATGATTCCATGATATGCTTAGAAATTCTGGAGGGGAAAATCTTCAAAAGAAGGATACCAGATTATATGAAGAAGTTCCATTTATCCACATACTGAGGTTGAACTGTCAGTGAATGAAGTCAGAGTGACATCTTGCCATCCAAGCATCCTAACCTTTGACATTCAGACTGAGATTTCACGTTTGGGCTGCACTTTTGAGAAAGATGTGCTGGCAAGTGGAAAGCCTGAAGGATACTGGCAAAATCAAAGGACATAGGAAGACCTCTGTTAAAAAAAAAAAAATTTAAAAACCAAGCCAGCAGATCCCAAGAAAGCTATTGGCCATTCACTGGTGGAGAGAATTTCACAGTTATACTTTCTTCCCTATTTTGGGCTGCTGAGATTTGTAATTCAACTTTAAGAGATTTTAGGCAAGGAAAGAAATGGCATCTTGTGAATAGAGGGTGGGCCTTCAAGAAAAACTGGGTTAAAGTCCTGTCTCTGACACAAATTATTCATGTGTCTCTGGGTAATTCACTTAACCTCTCAATGTCCTATGTAACTCTCTAAGACTGTTAAGTTGTGGAGAAAATGCCAACTTGCATTGATACAGGGATTTTTCTCATCTGGGAGTTCCCTATACCAACTAAATCACAAGTCTCACCCCATCCCTATCTCTGTGAATTTGTCATGGTCCTTATTTAATACTTAAATAAATCCATTTATATCTACAGATATAAATATTGTCTCCCCTGGTGCAGATCACAATTTGTTCACACCTTCACATCCTGAATATTTCTAGTTCCTTTCTTCTTTCTTTTCTTCCTTCCTCCCTTCTTCCCTTCCTTCTTTCCTTCCTTCCTTCCTTCCTTCCTTCCTTCCTTCCTTCCTTCCTTCCTTCCTTCTTTTGGCAGGCATTTATTAAATGCCTACCAAAAGCTAGGCACCCTTCTTGTCCATGTTGTTCTATAAATCTATCAAGTATTTGCCCAACAACCTAGAGGCCTGACTTTCTCTGGGCTTTGTAATATTTCACAGATCCCAGAGTTGCATTCAAACTGTCTAGCTTTTATTCTTCCCCTTACCATCCTGGCTGGTTCACCTGTTCTGGCTCCATAAACCCTCTCTGATGCTTTTCAGAGGACACAAGTCATGGACACATGTCATCCCTGGCATCAGATTACAGTTTCCTTTTACCCATCAAGACCTTTGCCCTGCTCCTTTGTTCCTTGGCCATTTGGGTTCTTCTAAAGCCTCATCGCTATGTAACTTCACTGGGAACACAGAGACTGAGCCTATGCCTTCTTTCATTGGGGGAATACTCAGATAAAAATGATCCTTTCATTGATGCAGGTCCTCAACCTCCCTGAGAATTCAAGTCTTGGAGAGCTTCCAGAGACGGATTAAGAGACATGTCTGTGGGACTGAGCTGAGGTCCTCCTGCCTTGGGAGTTTTCTCTAATTTATACTTTGCTGTGGGAAATTTAAAAAAAACCCTAAATTCTGTATCCTCATGCCTATGTAGCCTGTGAAGTTGGGATGCGTTCTGGTGAAGGGAGAGACCTGACTGGGATACCACTGGGACTGTGCTGGTATTAATAAGCTAGGATTTGGTGCTGAAGTTTCTCCGATCCTTTTTCTTCCTTCTGGTCAATTCTGGGCCCAGCACATCGTCCATTCACAAGATCTGTCCCACCTCTGGGCCAAGAGCTTCTCATCCCCACCTAAACTGATACAATGTGCTGTACTTTCATTTGGAATACTTCCTTCTCTCTTGGCTTCCATGGTGCCGTACTCTCCTAGGATCCCCTGCCTTCTCTAGCTCCCTTGTTTCCTTTTCCGCTTCACCATCCAATGTTGGTATTCTCCAAGGTTCTGTCCTTGACTCTCTCCTCTCTCCCTAGGCAAACTCATTCATTCACATGACTTTGGCTAGTGTTTATCTGTTTCCAGCCCCAACCTCTTTTCCAGACTCTGGATTGGAGGCTCCAGCAGTTGGCTTCCTCCTATTTCCCTCAAGAATAATCAACACTTCATCAATCAGCAAGTGTTTATTAAGTCCTTCTTAGGTGCCAGGTACGTGGTCAGAATAGTGGCTTAGACAGCAGCTGGGAGCGGCATAGCTAAATGCATCCAGGGAAACTGGGAGGCAAGAGCTCAAGGTCCACAAAGACATATCTGCCCATGAAATGCTGGGCATGACAAATGACTTACTGAGGAAACTTGTACCTTCCATTTTCCACAAGGATGCCAACTGCATGCTCAACCTTTGACCAAATCTTTTTTTGCCTGGCCCAAGAGTGCCAGGGTCTGCTGGCATATGCTGGTGCCCCTTCCATGGGCTCCTCACCTCAGTGCCCAGGTCTCTAGGCTTGATCCTGGGTTCCAAACAAGTGCCCTGTATTCTGGTCCCTGACTGGATAGGGATGTGACCAGTTTCAGTCTTTCCTTCATTCCCAGCCCAGCCCAGGCCAGAGAGCCCAGAGGAACAGCATCGTTGGGATGTCCCATCGATGTCTCAATCCCTTCATGTTCTTAATTCATTTTCTTATTTTCTCCCTAGACTTTTACTGCCCCAACTCCCCTGTTTCTCTAAGTGCTGTCAGCCAGCCTTCCTTGTGAAAAGTTGCTGCTGCCTTTGCTTCTTCTCTTTTTCTTACCTTCTACATAAAGTCGACTAACAAGTCTTTCGACTGTGTCTCAGTACCATCTCCTGCAGCTATTTCCCCTCTGACGTTTCCACCTGTATGACCTTGGACAAGCCACTTAACCTCTCTGGGCTTCAGTTTCTTTACCTGGCAAATGGGTCCCTTGCACCCATAGATCTAGGATCCTAAAGTCACATGGTGGGCTCTTGGCTATAACTTAAAGTAGTCTTCCCATGTTGGCTCACATCTCCTTGCTTTAATAGCACTTCTAAATTCATTTCACTTGTAGATACAGTGTAGCACAGTGAGCAGAGTGTTGGCTTAGAGCCCAGAAAGACCTGGGTTTGGGTCCTGCTTCTGACACATTGTAACAGCAAGCACCCTAGCATGCCTAGGGCGGCTACTAGCACAGGTTCTTAGATCTGCTTTTCTAAAGGAAAGCAGCTCAAAACGGGTTAACAATCTTACTTTAATCAAACATATCATTTACCTAGTTTAGGGGGAAAAGTCA
>CM053585.1:546221412-546239894 GCA_028646515.1 Pseudochirops corinnae
CAAAGCTACAAGGCATGGGCATTCCTGGAAAACAAGCCTGGCACCACAGGCTCCACATGATCACATTCAGCCTATTAGGGAATAGAGTATACTTTCAAATATCCAAGGGTCCTCAGAGTCACGTAGCCACTTTAGCAAAGGGCCTAGGGGCAGGGAGGATCTTCAGATTCCCATAACACACATATGGCTGTGTGACCCTGGCCATGTCACAGCTGCAGAGAAGGTACTGATCTACATGCATGAAGGGAGCTCCCTGATCTCAGAGTTCCCTGTCAGGGAAGTCACAGCCCCAAACCCTATTCCCATCTCTAACCCTATGCACAGATCTGATTGCCAAACTGCTGATCAAAAATCTTTCAATGGGTCCTTATTGACTGAAGTCCAAGCGTTGCAGATGGGTGTCCAAATCACTCCCTAGTCTGCAGCCCTCCTGCCCTGCCCACCTGCTCCGCTGTAACCCACACTACAGAAGAAGCAAATTGCTTTGAGTCCCCCTCATGCAGCTCACACATTCCAACCTCCATCCCTTTGCTCATGCTGATTCTTATTTCCGGAATGCTGATTCCACTTACACTTGCTGGACTTTTATCCTTTCAACCCTAGCTCCAGACCCACCTTCTCTGTGGGGTTGCCTAGATCTTCCCATTTGTTAGGAAGATTTTCTTAGACTTTACAAGACTTGTTTGCACTTTTTTCTGTTTTGTTTTGTTTTTTTTTTTTGGTTCACTGAGGAAAAAAAAAAACCACATTATTATCATCATGTGTTCTTTTGCCACATGAGAATCTAGAAGCCAGAAGAGTTGACTTCAAGTATGGTCCCTGGTGGTGTATATTGGCTGTGTGACCCTGTGTAACTCACTTCCTTCTCAGTGTCCCGGACACCTCTCTGAGACTGAAAGTTGCGGGTGAAGTGCCAAACTGCATCCATAGCAAGAGAGTCCTGAACCAATGAGAACACAAGTACAGATCATCATTTCTATGTTATCAATCAACCAATAAGCACCTACTACATGCCAGGCACTACGCTAAGGACTAGAGATGCAAAAAGGGGCAGAAGGAGCTTCGAATCTGATGGGGGGCCGGGGGGGGGGGGTGGGACAAGCAAGCGAATAGGTACGTATCCAGCTACATGCAGGACAAAAGGGAAATGACTAACAGAGGAGGCACTGGGATTCAGAGGGGCTGGGAAGGCTTCCTCAGAAGGGGGGTTTTAGTGGGGACCTAAAGGAAGCCAGAGAGGTCAGTGGTTGGAGCCAAGGAAAGAGCTCCTTGAGCATGAGAGCCAGGGAATGCTGGGATCGGAGGGAGGGAGGGTATTGTTTGTGGGACAGCCAGGAGACCAACGTTAGTGGTATTGGCAGGAGTAAGGTGTGAGAAGACTGGAGAGACAGGAGGGGGCTAGGTCAGAAAGGACTCGTAATGTCGGACAGAGCATTTTGCCGACTGGGGGATCTGAGGCTTCCGTTCACTTCCCTGAGATTAGTGTCCTCAGCTGTAAAATGGGGGCGAGAGCTAGTCGGACTCCCTACCTTGAGGGACGTTGGGAAGTTTTGTGATGTCCTTGACCAGTGGGAGCCGTATCATATATTTGTGGAATGGAGTATACCCGCCATGGGTCCCTGGTCAAGGTTGCATATTCTCTACACTGTAAGGAAGTGAAAGGCAGAGAGGCACTTGAGGTTGCTGCCTCAGTTTGCCCTGGGAGCCTCTATGCTTTCCTCTCTCTAACCCTGATCAGCTTAGTAACTAAAGGAGAAGTGACAGTGGTCACATAGGCCCAGGGGATCAGTGGATAGAATTCAGGGGGATCCATGAACTTGTATACAAAAGAAAATTACACAGATCTTTCCACTAACCACTAAAGCAGGTAGTGGACAGCAGCAGCAGATAAAACTCTGGATTTAGCATGGGGAAGATCTGGATTAAAATCTTGTCTCAGATTTTCCGTAGTTGTAAGACCCCGAGAGAGGCACTTTAACCTCTATTTGCTTTGATTTCCTTATTTGTAAAAGGGATTAAAACAGCCCCTGCATCCTGCAGTTGTTGTGAGGACCAAATGAGACATTCGTAAAACACTCAGTGCAGTGCCCGACACACAGTAGGTGCTTTCTAAATGCCTCTTTCCTTCTCTTCCCTGCCTTCCCCACTCTTGGAGCCCAAATAAACCATTTTCTCCCCATGAATAAGCTCAGGGAGCCATGGAGAGATAGGAATTTGTATGGAAAAGAATTGAGGGTTTGAAGGTCAAGACAAATCAGTAGTGACAAGCCAGAAAGAAGACAATGGAATTTCTAGTTTCTAACCCTAATCCTACAGTAAAAGAGGCACAGTATTCAGAACAAGTGAGACCGGTGCCTTGCTCTACTCTGGCCTGATCACATCACATTGCTAGGCTTTTGTTCAGTTCTGGGCACCACATTTCATGAAGACCAGTAAGTTAAAGTGCGTTGAAAGGAGGGAGCTCAGGAGAGGCTTTAAGACCAGGACATTTGAGGATTGAGTTGCCTTTAACTGGGAACTGAGAAACTGGGAAGTTTTGGTCTATAAGTCAGAAGACTTTGTGGTACATAAAACTTCTCTCCTCAAACCTAAACAACTGCCATTCCTGGCTGTCTTTTAAAATCAGAAAATAAAGGGAGAGCTTTCTCTTCTCCCCATCCCACACCTTTAACTGCTGCCCCACTCTTTGCTCCAATTTTGACCAACAAATGGCTCTAATTCTAATCAAGGTCTGACCTCTACCTGGGACCTTTATCCCATTCTCTTCCATTTCTTCTAGTAGCCTGCCCCTCCAGTGGTCTGCTTCTTCCCCTCTTAGTCTTCAGTCTCTACCTGTATACTGGCTCCTCCTTTGCTGACTACAGCAAGCCTCAGCGTCTTCCAGTCTCAGAATTCTCTTATTTGACTCTCCCATTCTCTCAAGCCCCTCTCCTGTATCTCTTTTTTTCCCCATCATTCTCCTGGAGTCCATGAGCATTCCCTCTTCTTCCCCTTCTCTTCTCCCTCTCTTCTTGATGTCACATAATTGTGTTTCCTTCCCTGTAGCTCAACTCAAATTATGCTTTCCAAGCTTACAATGTCCTGCATATGATCTCTCTGTTCAGTGTTTTCTTCTCACTCTTGTCCTTCTCCCCTGCAGCTTCTGTCTTTGCTCAGACGTTCTCCTCTAGGTCTCTCTCTCCTTGAGTTTTCTTGACATTGCTCCCTCCTGGTTTTCCTCAGTGTCTAATCCTGCTTTCTCAGTCTGTAGCAACCCTTTCTCCAGTGAAGCTGCCTAGCCATTGGCGTCTCCCAAAACCCAGTACTGAGCCTTCTCTCTCTACAGCTTCTCCCAGTGGCCTCATCAGCTTCTGGGGCCTCTGGGAATATTTTTATGCATCTGACTGCCAACTGTACATACCCAGTCATCATTTCTCTCTTGAGTCCCGAAAGTCCACCCATTGTTGGTGTCCCCAGCTGGAAGGCCCACCCAAATCTCAAACTCAAATTGTACAAAACAGAAAAACACATTTTCTTTATTCCCGACCTTACCCTCATTTCTGCTGAGGACACCAGCATCTTTCCAATCAGCCAATGTTGACCACAGAATCATCCCAGACTCTCATTGTTGGTCATTCCTCCATTCAATCCTTGTGTTTCCACCTGGACAAGAATCCCTTCTCTGAACTCTCACAGCCATGACCGGAGGGGAGGCCCTCATCACTTGTTACCTGATGTGGGCACGTCATCTCTATACAGATAATAAGTAAGAATAATTAAGATTTATGTAGCAGCTATGATGTGCTTCCCAACCCTAGGCCTTCTCTTCCCACTGCAGCACCCAGCTATTCTAGAGCTCTCTGCCCAGCCTTTGTCTCTCTCTTGAAATATAATCCCACATCATCACCTTTCAGACATCCAACTGGATGATCCATGAGCATCTCACACTCCCCATGCATGTTGATAAAAATGAAAGAACACTGGCATTGGAGGGAAAAGACCCGGGCTCAAGTCCTGTCTTTGTTCCTTACACCTAAGAGACTTTGGATGGCACCAGGGCCTCAGATGACTAATCTGAGAAATGAGAGTTTGGGGCCAGACAGCGGTCCAGTCCCTTTTCTCCCTGATTTAGAATCCTATGTCCAAAACAGAACTTAGCATCTTTCCTTGAAGAAGTCGCCTCTTTGGAACTTCCCTGTCCCTGCTGAGAGTGCCCCTTTCACCCCAACTTGCAAGCCCACCTTAGCCTCCACTCATCTTGGTCCTTCACTCAATGTGTGAATCAGATGCCCAGACTGGTCCTTCTGCCCTGGCAAGATTGCTCCAGCCCCAAGTCGCCCCCACCCCACCCCAGACTCACACTCTCACCACCCTTTCCTTAGAAGACTGGAGTCCCCTTCTCCCCTTCCCCTTGCCTCCAATCTCTCCCCACTCTAGTCCCTCCCCCTCCCAGCAGACCTGACCACATCACCAGCCCACCTACAACAAGCACCATGGGCAGATGCAATGTTTTCTGTCTGTCTTTCAAGCCTTTTATGTCTGACCCCCCTGTACCTTTTGAAACTCTCCTGCCCTCGTGTGTTCCATGACCCACCACACTCTTCCACCTACTCTTCTTGCACAAGCCATTCATCTTCCATCTCCATGCCTTTGACCTTTGGGTTTTTTTTCTTTCAGCTCCCAGGTGCCTTTGCTAATGGGTTATTCCTAAAGAACGACCCAACCATGTCACCCCTATCCTCTGGAACCTTATATGGCTCCCCGTTGCTTACACAACAGTACAGATTTAGCGTGCTTCCCAACCCACACCTCATTGATCTTTCCATTAACTTTTCACTACTCATGTAGTACCTTCTGTTCCAACCCCACTGGCCCATTTGTTTTTCCCTGAACTCATCCTTCTAATCCCTGCCTTTGAAGGACTTCCTGGAATGGCTTGGCCCCAGTTGTCTTCCTGCCTCAGAAAAACTTTCATTCCCTTTTTAAAGATCCAGCTTAAGCTACCTCCTACCTGAAATCTTTATTATTCCTATAGGGCAGCTAGGGGTTACCTCAGAGCAAAGAGCCCCAGGCCTGTAGTCAGGAAGACTCACCTTCCTGATTTCAAATTCGGTATCAGACACTTCCTAGCTGTGTGACCCTGATCAAGTCACTTAACCCTATCTGCCTCAGCTTCCTCATCTGTAAAATGAGCTGGAGAAAGGAACAGCAAACCTCTCCAGGATCTTTGCCAGGAAAGCCCCAAATGGATCACAAAGGATTGGACATGACTGAATAACCAAGTTGCTTGTGGTCTCTCCCTCCCTATTAACATGTTGGATTAAACACGTGCTGCTTGGCCCCAGAGTGTGGGGTGAGAGGAGAGGGTGTGAAAGTTGGAGAGGGTAGCTGGCAGCTTCCTTCCAATGCCAGCTGCCCAAAGCACCAGCCTGAGCTCAGTCGTGGCCGCTCTCATCAGGCTCTCTACTCGCAGTCAAGGCTTTTCACCTCCTGCCCTGCTAGGTCCCAGTCAGCACACTGGATGGCCAGACATGGTCTTTCCCCTTGTGGTATCTTCTGAAAATATCAGGGTTGGGCTAGTCCACCTTCTGCTTGCCTCTCTGCTCTGAGCCAGGGATTTCCATGAAATATTTTTTTAAGAGAAAAGAAGGAAAAGAGTAGGAAGGGACATTTCACTTTCCTCAATAGTCTGTCAGTGATAAGCATTTATTAAGCCCCTACTGTTTGCCAGGCTTTACAAATATCATCTCATTTGGTCTCAAGGAAGAGTCAGGGCTCTTTCCTGGGTCTATGGTATGAGGGAAAAGGCTGGTCAGGAGAAAGAGGGTTGAAGCTGGGATTCTTGGAAGGGCTTTCAGTCGTGTTTTAAATTATATGCTTATTTCTCTGGATCAAAGAACAGGTTGGCAGACACTTGTTAAAGAAAGCACTGAAATCCTGCCAGGATTTCTCAGCAGATCTGCTCAAGAGAGGAGAACTTTTAAGAAATGGTGGTGATAGTGCATGGTGGCCACTCTCCACCTTGGTGAGGTGGGCTTGCCCTCTGTCAGAGGACAGAGGTGACAGCAATGACCTTCTCTTGTGCTCTCTTGCAAGGATCAGGCTTGGGAAAGACTGAGCTTCGGGGAGAGATGCCTTGTCGGAGCTCGAGCCAGGGGCTGGCCAAGCATCTGCAGGGCACATCACCCCTGGGCGCGGCCGGCCATGCATAGCTGAGCCAAGCTGAGTTTGGCACTGCTTGGGAAGCCGACTCTCTCCCTTTGACTACCAAGTATGGCAGTGCAGCGCCTGCTGCCCTGGGAGCTCTCCCCTTCGGGCCAGGCTGGCCTTCCCCTTGTCTGTCGTGCTCGACCCTGGCTGCGTGTCAAAGATCTGAGGCTTTCCCTAATGCTGGCCTCTGTATAAATCCACTGGAGAGTCAGGCCCAGGGACAATTTATACTGTCAGCTGGCGTAAGCTGAAACTCTCCCCAAAAGCAGTTTACAAGTCAGCCCTGTCTTCTCTGGTCGAAGCCACACATTCTCACTTTCCTCAGGCCTCTCAGGAGCATGGACCCAGCAGGAAGCCACTGAGGAGTCTCATAATTCAGCTGCTCATTCTCCAGGAGAAGCCGGCCGTGGCCAATCACTGCTCCGAGATGTGATTCAAGCCTGGTCCAGGGCCTCCAGTCTTCCTCTCTTTCCAGCGCACCAGGTTTTCATTTCAGAGCATCCATCAGACAAAACAAAACAAATTCAAGAAAACAAGAAACCAGAAACATGTTGACGAGGGTTCTCACATTTCTCTTATTCCCTCCCCCACATTTCCTTTCTATCTGGTTGGCTTCTCTCACTTCCTCTGTCTCTGTCTCTGTCTCTCTGTCTCTGTCTCTGTCTCTGTCCCTGTCTATGTCTCTCTGTCTGTCTGTCTCTCTTTCTGTCTCTTAGCCCAGTAGATCTTAGCCAAGTCATTTCCTGTCTCTGGGTTTCAGTTTTACCACCTGAAAACTTATAAGATGGGACTAGATGACCTCCCGGGTTCCTTCTGGTTCTGAGTCTTTATTTCTATGAAACATTTTAAGAGATAAACAAGGAAAACTGTACAAAAGAACATTTCTGTTGGGCACAAAACTGGATGTCACTCAACCCATTGGAGTTCAGATCTGACCCCAAACACTTACTGGTTGTAGGCCATGAGGCTCTTCATTTACCTTCTGCCTGCCTCAGTTTCCTCATCTGTAAAACAGTAGTAATAATAGCATTTCTCTTCCAGGGTTGTTGTGAAGGAGGGAAGGAGGAAGGGAATAAGGATTTATGTAGCATTTACTATGTGAGGAAACTGAGGCAAACAGGGTGAAGTGACTTGCCCAGAGTCACATAGATAATAAGTGTCCGAGGCTAAATTTGAACCCAGGTTTTTCTGACTTCAGATACAGAGCTCTATGTACTGTGGAGCCCCCTAGCTGCCTCAACATGAGATGTATTAAGTGATTTGCAAAGCTTAAAGAACTATATAAATGCTATCTATCATTACTGACCATTGTTTCATTTTCACCAATAGAAAACTTTCTTTCAGCTTGTCCCTGACCTTTTGGGGATATTTTCTCTCCAAATATATATCTCAGTAACTCATCCGTAACTGTTTTAGAGCTGCCTGGAGCACCAGGAAGTCGTCTCCAATAAATATGCTGTGGAAGTCTCTTGCTTAGATTACCTGCCCAGGGTCACATGGCCACTTGCTCTGAGGCTGGACTCAAATCCGGGTCTTCCTGGTCCCCATCCACTATGACACTATCCCCTGAGGGTTACTGAGACCCAAAAATAGAGGCTTCATCTAATTCCCATGTTTTGTCTAAATACATTTAACGGACTTTTTATTCAGATGAAACACTTACATTTGAAGATCTCAAACCAGACAGCCCTCCAAATCTTTATCCACAGCTACTGTTTGTTATTTGACTTGCATATCATTTGATTGTGTTCTGAATTCTTCCATGGTGAGCAGAAGGGGTGGGCACAATGGAAAAAAGAAGCTTGTGTGATTGCTGAGGAAACCAAATCAAAGTCAAAAGATCTTGTACCACCTGAAATCACCCATAGACCCCTGAGATAATGTGTCAGAAGGAAAGAAAGAGGTCTGGGGTCTGAGGATGGTCCTTTCTGGTCCTTTAATTCTTTTTGTCTAGCCCTTACATTGGTTTAGACATGGATCAGGGAAGGCTAGGAAGCACAAATGTGTCTTGGTCACCATGGAATGTGAGACTAGACTAAAGGTCAGAAGACACCTGAGTTCGTAAACTTGGATCAAAGCTTCCTTTTGTGTGACCACAGTCACTCACCTCTCACCCCAGAATGTGCCTCCAAAGGAATAATGTTCATACCTGTACTACAGACCTTCAGGGCAATTGTGAAGGGTACTTCAGATAATATCATTAAATAATTTATAAACTAAAAATCTCTGCAAATGTCAGCGATTTACAACGCTAAGTTTGACCTGACATCAGAGTGAGCATGGCCACCATTTGCTTTAGTAGAAAGAAGTCCTCTCCAAACAGGAGACAAGGTAGGGAGAGGTCATACTAATAAGGCTTCCTTCAAAGACCTGGGGACAGATACCAATGGCATAGGACAAAAGGGAGATACTGAGGAAGAGGGAAGGAGTCTGGAAGTGGATTTCTTCAGAAGAGAGAGGGGAGGGGAAGAGATTATCTGGCATGGCTGCATCAGAATCAGAGGGAGAGATTCTAAGGGTTTGGATTGGAGAGACTGAAGCAAGCTTGGCATTCCAGCACACTCCCGACTTACAAAGGGAGGACTGAGCCGAGAAAGAAGGAAGACATCAAGCAGAGTCATCAGCTTCACAGGCACCACAGAGTGGAGGGAAGTCCCAGAAGGTTCATTCTTTCCCCATCTTCCTCTCTCCATTCCTGGCTATCCACTGATACTAGAATCTATCATGCTGTTTCATTACCTAAATTTTCCAGCAACCTAAAATCTGCCTCGATTACCAAAAGGACTGAGGTTAAGCTAGAAGTAGGTATAAATGTTGATTTGGGCAGAGACCAATCTCTGCTTAAATGTTAGGAATTTTTCTAATTGGGGTCTCAGAATGACTGTAATAGCTCAGAACTGATTGTCTAAAACAAACTCCCTAAAGGTGGAGGGGAAGGACTGATATGAACCTTGGAGACAATTCTATTGTCCCCATGCTAAAAATGTGTAATTATTGTAATAGTGTTACAAAGCTAGTATCACTCGTGAATTCTCAGTCACATTGAAGGGGGGAGCCTCTTTAACAGTAAAGTTTGCCTTCTCTCACAGTCAACAGACAGTCAATAGACAATCACAGTTTTTGGTCCCATGGCTGCCTCACCTTCATTGAGTCTCAGACTGTGTGTGTCTCTCTTCCCATGTCTTCCTCTTCCCCAATACTGCCATCCAGCCATTGTTCCTGCTGGGAAAAGTTTGTCACCTGACTGGCCTCTGGATCACTTCCTCCTAACTATATTTCCCCAGACACCCCTTTCCCTAGCCTCTATCCTATACTTGTGTTCTCTCATCCATTAGAATATGAACTCATTGGAATATGAGTAGAAACTGTATGGTTTCGGCCTTTTATGGCCTATGCTTAGCATTGTGCCTGGCACCTAGATGAAACTTAATAGATTTTTTTTTTCATTCATTCTGTAGAGACTTTGAGATTAATAATAGTGACCCTACTTAGGGACATCATTGGCATCATTTCTCTAATTATAGCTAACCTTATTGATGGTCATTGCTCAGGGAGATCAAATTTCTCAAAGGCTGCAGTCTCTGCCAATTCTCACAGGCTTCATATGGATGTCACAGCATTCTTTGGGAATGTCCCTTGGAAGAAAGGCTTGAGTTCACCTCATTGCAGCAGAGAAATGGTATCAGCAGGTCTCCCCCGAAATCAGAGGATGGAAATTGTTCATTGCATTCCAGTTGTCTTTTCCCAGAATTTTGCCTAAGGCCAGCAGGTATGATGTGATGGAATGAGGTTGGATTTCCAATAAGAGGTGCCCTACCATCAAGTTTCGACTCGTCACTTATCCCCAGTGTGACCTTGGGCAAGTGACTTCTTCTTGCTGGGCCTCAATTTCCATATCTGGAAGATGAGGAGATTGGATCACATGATTTCCCAGTTTTGAGACTCTAAATGGATGCTATATTATTAAATGTTCTTGAAGAAGCTCTTTTTAAAAAAATCTCGGTGAAAACAGACAGGTTTCTACTTCCCATCCTAATTATACATGAGACTACACACTAGTCGTAGCTCCGTGCTGAGCAGAAAAGAGAAAACAAAAGCCCTCATACCGCCAGGCTTCAGCCCAGCAGCCACTTGCGGGTCCAACCAAACAGAGGTCCAGAGCAGATGTTCTCCACAGCTGGAAGGTCTCCCGGAGCAGCTGCAACTTTAAGACTTTGGGGAAGGGTTGGAAGGACAGGGTAGGACAGGCTCCTTTATTCCTGGAGCCTCCATTCCACGTAGGGTCACAGAGCAAAATGCTGGCTCTCCGGCAGAAGCCCAAGGCTGGTTCCGGGGCAGGTGGCGCAGGGGCAGACTAATCGTTAGCGTCAGGCAGACAGACCTTTGAATCTCTTCCCAGACATTTAGTCTCCGTGTCTCTGAGCAAGTCAGCCTGATCTTCCTGCTTGGAAAAGGAGCTAACAGTTGTACCACTCCTCCATTCCCATGCAGAGTCCTGGGGAGCCCCGGATGAGAGGATGTAAGGAAATAACTTTGCAAAGCCTAAAAGGGAGGTACAGTGAATTGTATTGTGAACTAGGTGTCTATCCCGAAGGAAGCACTTTGGAATCCGGTTCCCTTCTATGCAGGGGGATTGTGGATTTGAATGAGGAAATGAGGCGTAGAAAGGAACAGGATCTTAAATCCAGCCCCATAGGGATCTCAGGGGCCAGGACGCTCATTTTACAGACAGGGAAACTGAGACCTAGAACTCAAAAGTGATTTGCTAAAGGCCAGACTCGTACCCAGGAAATGGCAGAGCCAAGAACTGAACCCGGGTCGGTTCACCTCCTAGCCTGCGCCGCTGTGCTGGGAGGTGAGATCATCGGCTGTCCGAATGGATGCGTGCGGGATTGTCCTCTGTATTCCCAATAGAGGACTCAGAGGTCACCGGGCTGGGAGGTCAAAGCTGCCCTGCTTCCATGTATCTGAAGGTGGTTCTGATGTGTACACGCTGCACCTTTACAAAGTTGGGTCTTAGCAGCCCAACTGCGCCCATCGGTCTGACAGCCTCCTCCTGTAGAGACGATTCTGGGAGGGCCAGGGCAGGGGGAGGAGGGGAGAAGACGGGGAGAAGAGAGGTCCCCGAGAGTACAAGGAGGGGACCGGGGCGGCTGTCACGCCTGGAGGAAGGCGGGGGGGGGCGCACTGGGGGGAAGGAGGGAGGAAAGGAGGGAAGGAGGCTGTTTGCCCCCTCCCCCGCCTTCTTCCAGCATCAGGGCCACTTTACACCTGAAGGCGGGCCAGCGCCGCCCCGCCCCCTCCAGCTCCCCTCCCCTAGCCCCCCGCGTCCCTATAAATGACGGGAGGCTGGAGAAAGTTCCCACTCAGACGGTGCTAGGCAGCAGGCGGACGGGCCAAGGGAGAGGGAGGCAGAGGACGGAGGCAGGCGGAGGCAGGCGGAGGCAGGCGGAGGCAGGCGGAGAAACCGAGGCACCAATGCCAAGCCAAGCGGAGCAGTGAGCAGAGAAAGCCGGAGCCAGACGTGCAGGCCGGCAGGGAGGCGCTCAGACGGCGAGCGGAGGCTGCAGCCCGGCCTCCTGCCCCTGCCCGGTGGCCCTGTGGGCGCGCTGCCCGCCGCAGCCCATCTCTCCCCGTCGCGCCTCGTCTCGCCCCGTCTCGCCCCGTCCCGCCTCCGATCGCCATGCAGCTGCCCACGGGCCCCGGAGCGCTGCTGCTCCTGGCCTGCGTGCTCGCCCGAGACGGTTGTGGGTTCAAGAACGACGCCACCGAGCTCCTGTACTCGCACGTGGTGAAGGCAGCTGCGGGGTCGTCTGCTGGAGCCCCGGCTATTGGCCTCGGCGACGGCGGCGGGAACAGCAGTGCCCTGAACCAGGCTCGCCACGGCGGCCGCCTTCCAGGCAGCGGAGCGAACTCGGGGCTGGAGGCGCGGAGCAGTAAGTCTGGGCTGTGTCCGAGGGGCGGTCACTGCGAGGGGCTGAGCCCGGAGGGAGGAGATCCTGGGGTGCGTGGGCGGGAATGTGGGACAGACCCGCGGGGGGGGAGGGGGCGGCGTGCGGAAGCCGAGGGAGGTGGTCCCGGGCCATCCCAAGCCATGGCTGCCTGCCGGGACTGAAACCCGGAGGAGTAAGTGCGGGGCTCCGTGCTGCCCAGGAGAAGGTGGGGGCCTCCTGTGCGGGAGCACCCGCCCACCTCTAGGGATGCGTCCGTAAGCACTCGAAGACCCCTTCTGGGAGTGATCTCACCGCGTTTAGAAACCTGCATTCCTGGTGGGGTCTGACAGCGCCTTGAACACAGTGAGGGCTTTGTAACTGATTCCAGGAGAGCGACTGTGGGGAAAGGATGGTCCTGCAAAGCACTCCCCCTAAAGAACGTGAGAGAGAGACAGAGAGGCAGAGAGAGAGACAGACAGAGAGTGAGAGACAGAGAGAGAGAGAGACAGAGAGAGAGAGATAGAGACACAGAGACACAGAGAGACAGAGAGAGACAGAGAGACAGAGAGACAGAGACCGAGACAGAGACAGACAGAGAGACAGAGACAGAGAGACACAGAGAGACAGAGACAGAGACAGAAACAGAGACAGAGACAGATAGAGAGACAGAGAGACAGAAACAGAGACAGAGACAGAGAGAGAGACAGAGAGAGAGACAGAGAGACAGAGAGAGAGACAGAAACAGAGACAGAGACAGACAGAGAGACAGACAGAGAGACAGACAGACAGAGAGACAGAGACAGAGAGACAGAATGAGAGAGAGGGAGATCGAAATGGGTGTGTGTCTGTGTCGGTGTGTGTGCTGGCATCCCCACTGCCGAATGCCAAGTGCAAATCCCTGGTGGAGCACCTTGATCCCAGGAAGAGAACTGGGACCCCCTTGCTGCACAAAATCAAGATTTCTTTCTTCTTTTAAAAAACAATAAAGCAAACTGCTATAAACCCTCTTTAATTCCTCCATTTAGTCTGTCTATCCCAGGGACATTTTACCATGGGAAAGGACAGGCCAAAGACATCTGAACATAACTTATGTGTAAAGTAGGAGGAGAAAAAAGTGTTTTTGGGCAAGCAGAGTGCACATTCTAAAGCCTCAGTTTCTCCCTTTGTAAATGAGGGTGCAGGTCTTTTGTGCCTTTCAACCTGTAACCAGATGACCTTGAAGGTCTGGACCAGCTCTAAATCTATGAATCTCTAATGTCTAAGGCACAAGAGATCTAAAAGCCATCACACAAAATAGTTTAAGGTTTTCCTGATTTCAATATATAAAGAAAGTAGAACTTTAAGGGGAGGTTTCAGATTTTATTTGAGTATTTAGTCCATGAACCACCTCTCCCGCCTTCTGTGTCTGTGGGAGAATGGGGGAGAGGTAGCCTGCCCCTCTTGTTGCATTCATTTGATTTCCAGGCATCTTTGTTTTGTTTTTTTTTTCACTGTCTGGGTGTGACATTCCGGGAGCTCCTGCTCCAGAGAGTTGGCCTGCCTGGCCCAGTCTGCTTTTAAAGTGACAGGAGATAGAGAGCATTGAGAAAGTCCTATCTGGAGCCATAGCCCCTCCTCTTCTTCCTCCTCTTCTTCCCCCTCCTCAAGTCTATCCTCCAACCACAAGAGTATCTTCTACCCTGAAAGTTGTAACAAAAGTGTGTGTGTGTGTATGAATGAGTGAGAGAGAGAGACAGAGTAGAGTCATGTCTTTCCACACAGATTAAGGTGTGTCAACTTTCTTGAACCTGGGTGGTTTTGAGTGCACAGGAAATCTCTGCTTATTACAAGATTACTAAGCAGTACACACAACATTCATTGTCAGTGAACTGTCACCACAAAAATGGGAAGCCTATTTCCAAAGAGCCACAACAGACAAAAGGCTCCAGCAACGGATCAGCTGCTGCCAGGTCCATTTCTCAGCACAGCTGTAGGAAGGGAAGCCACCTTGGGGCACCCACCTAATGGGAAACATCCCCACCCTTGGCACATTTCTGGGATGAAGGAATACCCCTCAGCCATTGCCTCATATAGCTTTCAAAGTTGGGAGAATGAATACAGATGGAAAGCCTTTCAGAGGTCCCGAATGATTTCAAACATTTGAGCTTTCCTTTTCCATATTTATTTTTTCTGCCCTAGTCTCTCCTTGACTGTAAAATCAAGGGTATCCATTGTATGTTCTGGTCCCCAAGAAATGGCCACACATCACTCCCAGGTTTATTACTGTGTTTACTGCACTGGGAGCACTGGCAATGACAATGGATTCTGATCAAAAAATAAGACCCACTGATTTCACTCTGGAAAACAGCATTCAGGAAATGAGCATCATGGCTCCCTCAGCTGGGTTCTCTTGGCTGTGCTGGACACTTTGATGTGATAAAATTCAAGAGAATTGAATTCCTGTTGTTACGGCAACCAGCCCTTCCTGATTTAGGCATTTGGAGGTTTTAGACTAAGGAACATGAGATAGTGGCCATCACGATTTCTTATTGGCCAAAATGACAGCTTAGAAATTCATGAGAATAAGTGCGACTCTCCAATTCAGTGATCAAATTCCAAAGAGGAGAGAGACAGATTCCTACATTGATGGATGATTCCCCAAAATTCAAGCCACAAGGTTTGAAGATCATCTCTTTATGGGGGAGATCAAATTGTACACAACATATGGATAAAAGCCCTTCAGCCAATCAAGTCATGTGGAAGACAAAGACCTTTATGGATGTTGGCAACTGCTGAGTGAACATCCTTTTATAAATATTTTTAGCACTTGAGAATTTTCCAGTAAATAAACAATTAGGATCACTGGGTAATAGATGTAGAGGTGGAGGGAATCTCAGCCCATTTAGTCCAATTCCCATATTTTACAAAGGGAGAAACTGAGAGGCAGGGAAACTAAGTACATAAGGTACTAGACTTGGGATCAAGAAGACCTGAGTTCAAATTCTGCCTCAAACCCATACTGACCCTGAGCAAATCAGCTAAGCTCTCTATGGCACAGTTTCCTTATCTGTAAAGCCAAGGGGTTGAATTAGACGTTTTCTGAGGTTTCTGCCCACTCTAAGCCTGCGATCTGAAGTGACTTGCCCAGGGACACACATGCATAATAAGCAGGAGAGGTGGGTTTGAAGTCAAGGCTTTC
The DNA here is from genome assembly GCA_028646515.1 of Pseudochirops corinnae. Classification (NCBI taxonomy): domain Eukaryota; kingdom Metazoa; phylum Chordata; class Mammalia; order Diprotodontia; family Pseudocheiridae; genus Pseudochirops; species Pseudochirops corinnae. Next base: position 546,236,713 of record CM053585.1, read on the forward strand.
CGAATCCAGAAGGAGTACTCTGTGCCCTCCACCATCCTGCCTCCAGCTTAGCTCTGAAAATTCAGGTGTCCAAGGCATTTGTGAGTGTTAGAGACATGTTGGCTGCAGGATAAGATCTCCATGACTGCTTCTGACTCTGGTATCCCATCACCATCACAGGAGGATCAGTTTGGCTGTTGCAGATTTGGTTTGGCTGTTTGGTTTTGTTGAGCCTCTGACCACAGCCCTTCCCCCTCCTCTGTATTTTGCAGGTCGAGTTCAAGTTGGCTGCCGAGAGCTGCGTTCTACCAAATACATTTCTGACGGCCAGTGTACCAGCATCAATCCACTCAAGGAACTGGTGTGTGCTGGGGAGTGTTTGCCACTCCCGGTACTCCCCAACTGGATTGGAGGAAGCTTTGGCACCAAATACTGGAGCCGAAGAAGCTCCCAGGAATGGCGGTGTGTCAATGACAAGACACGCACCCAACGGATCCAGCTTCAGTGCCAGGATGGAAGCACTCGGACCTACAAGATCACTGTGGTCACCGCCTGCAAGTGTAAGAGGTACACTCGGCAGCACAATGAGTCCAGCCACAACTACGAGAGTATGTCCCCTGCAAAACCTGCACCTCATCACAAAGAGAAGAAACGAGCCAGCAAAGCTAGCAAGCACAGCCTGAGCTAGGGAGTTGGTAGGCTCTGGACAGGGACTGCTGGGTGAGATTACATCCTCCTATAGGTCACACTGCATCAAGACTGAAGACTTCCATCGCTGCGTGCTCACTTCCAAATCTCTGCTTGTTGCTTTGGTCAAGCCAAGAAGGTGGCTGATATATAAAGATCTTCTTGGGGACAATCGTTTTTCCTTTTCAGATTTTTCAAGATGGGTGTTCTTGCAAGCACCATTTTTTCTCTCAACCCATCACTAAAATTGAAATGTACATGATTTTTGAAAGACTAGCCTTGTCCTTCTGTGACCCTCCTCCTGCTCCCTATTCTAACCCAAAAGATGAAGAATTGTTACCATGAATTTTCACTTGTGTTTTATTTTCAGAAAGGTGCTTCACTGCGAATTTTCATGGGAACATTTCATGAGTTAAAAAATAGTGCCCCTGTTGAGTATTTTAATGAATGTTGGGTATTTCTGCTGCAAATGAGACCCAGTGATTTCTCCAATGATCATGGTATGAAATCATGACTTGCATGCTCACCTCCAGTTATCATGGAATGCCAGAAATGCATGGTAGCAGCTGCAAATTGAAGCAGAATAACTATTTATTTGTCAGTATAATTATTTAATGAGCTCAGACATGTGGTTTTTTTTTTTCCGAATGTTCATTTTTTTAATGTTTGTAGCTAAATATGTACCTAAATGTACCTAAATATTTTCCCATGATTTGTGGTTTGAGTTGGGGAAAAAAATGAGTATACATCTTGTACATATGTAAGATAAATGTCTTAGTCTTCTTGTTATATATGAGTATATATTATATATTTTTCATTGTGAACCTTATCAATAGTTTGGATTTTTTTTATATAAATGCTTTGTAAAAGCTAAAATAGGTCATAATTTTTGTTGTTTAATCTGTGCAATTCGAAGAGAAGGCCAGTGGCCTTCAACTGCATTGATCTCTTTCTGCAAAAATAAACATGACTTAAAGATCTCTTGGCCTTGGGAGCTGCCAGAAGGTGTGTGTCTGTGTGACTGACAGCACTTAATCTCATCAAGAAGGGGAGATTACCTGGCTGTCAGCAAGTCCCAAGAACATTTTGGTTATAGTTTCTGTGCTAAAAGGGAGCATGATGGCAGTGGGTGTGAGGATTGGGAAAGTCTCAGGTGACTCATGTAGTTCTGTCTTGATATGTGTGAGATGTGGGAGTGAGCAGGGCAGGGAGAGTGGCAGTTTGAAGGAACATATTTTTGGGATTGGGGGTATTCTGAAGGGATTCCAATTCACATCTTCCCACTTCCATTTTGACTAGGAGGTTCTTAGTCAATTTAGTGTTTGTTTGTTTTTTATCCAAAACGGGCCTTCACAGGGGTAAAGAGAGTAGATAGACTTGGAATTTTCAGATTATATTTCCACAGCCTCAAGGCAATAGATTCAGTCAGTCAAGAAATCTGTTCATACCTTTTGTCCTGTCCCACTATGTGGACTTGGGCTGAACTAATTAAGTGGGTTTGAAATGATAGAATGAAAACTAGAGGGGACCTTGCACTCTGACAAATATAACCCCTCCATTTTACACAGGTAGAAACTGAGGTTTGGAGATCAGTCAGTGGCTGAGCCGAGATTCAAATTCAGAGCTTCTCATTACAAATCCAGTGCTCTCTTCACTGCCCTCTGATGTCTCACCAGAATTCCACCTCGTATTGTGTTGAGTAAAAGAAAAAAAAGTCAAACAAAGGACTGGTCCAGTGACGCATGTTCACAAGTGCTTACAAGCCATGTGCACTGCGTGGGTTTGATGTCAGGCTGAGATTCCTACTGAGGAACACTCAGAGGTATTAAATTTCCCCTCATAGACCCAGGGTGAGCCTGGGATCCTCCAGAGACTTCCCATGGAAAGGCAGCATGCTGTAGGGAAAGAGAACTAAGTTTGGCTCTACAGAACCTAGGTCCAAATCCCGTATGAGCTGTGTGCTACATAGTGGGTCATGGAACCTCTCAGTTTACTCATGGGAAGCGTGAGGACAGAGAGATATTATGAGAGTCAGGTAGATGGTGCAGGCAAAGGTCCTTTGAGAGTTTCATCTTTTAGTCTTGTTATTACCCACAATGCAGAAAAGAGGGTGGTGTGTTGGAATAGAGAGAAGGGAGTTCATGGTCAGGAGAACTGGATCCCAGGTCCCCCTGGGCCACTGAGGAGTTGTGGGGCTGGACAAAGGACTTCCCTTCTTGGGGCCTCATGAAAGAAAAGGGGCCAGGACTAGGGGACCTCTTTGTTTCCAGTTCCAAAATTCCAAGCAAATTACATGATCATACACTGAGAGCTATCAGGGACCTTAGCGGCTATCTAGCCCAAAACTTTAATCTTACAGACTGGGAAACTGAACCTTAGAGAAGGCAAATGACTCACTCAAGGTCACTCAGGGTACAGAACAAGGACTCAAATCTAGGACCTCTGACTCCAAATACAGAAATGCTTAAGACAGAAGGAGGGATGGAGGGAGGAAGAGAGAGAGACAGAGAGAGAGA
>CM053585.1:546240394-546247894 GCA_028646515.1 Pseudochirops corinnae
GAAGAGAAGAGAAGAGAAGAGAAGAGAAGAGAAGAGAAGAGAAGAGAAGAGAGGAGAGGAGAGGAGAGGAGAGGAGAGGAGAGGAGAGGAGGGGAGGGGAGGGGAAGGAAGGGAAGGAGGGAGGGGAGGGGGAGAGGGGAGGGGGAGAGGGGAGGGGAGGGAAGGGAAGAGAGAAGGAAGGAGAGAGGGACAGAGACAGAGAGAGACAGATAGAGAGACAGAGGAGAGAGAGAGAGAGAGAGAGAGAGAGAGAGAGAGAGAGAGAGAGAGAGAGATTTTGCGAGCACGTACAAAAATCCACATCAATTATTCACATCCATTCATTCTTGCAGATCTGAAATGACCTACTCTACAAAACTTTGCTAAATGATTCCAAATTACTCTCTATACACTTAAAAGTAAGAAAATACCTCTTCTGAGAAATACTTGATGATCCAGTGCACCTAATTCCATGTCTTTTACCACCTGGCCCTGCCCTGGGGCAGGCAAGGTTCAAACTTGGAGGTCACAGGGAGAGGGTTGGGTCCTGGGGGCAAAAGCAGAAGTCCAGAGCCAACCTGTCACCCAGCTCTCTGCACTATCACATTGTTCACAATGTTGAGTAACATCTTGGTATTTTGCAGCAGAGTTAAAGAGTTTGCTACAACCTTCAAATTAGAGGTATCACATTCAAGTTCCCTTCTCCTGGGGAAACTAAAGCCAACTTGGAATCAGCACACTCTTGGAAATAGCTTTATAACCCCTCTGGAAATCACTGCAGAACTCAAAACTGGCCCTTTGCATCCTTCTGCAGAAATTCAGCATTAAGAAAGAAAGGAGAATTCAAATATTCCATGAGAGAAGGCTGGCTGAGACACACCTTTCATCTGGAGCATCTGGGAGAGGACCAGCAAGGAGCTCCCTGTGCTAGAAAGCCCTATTCTCTTCCTCAGCTACATTTACTTCCTTGGTGAGCAGGCACTAGGCTTTGATTTTTGTTTCACTGACATCCACATAAACATAGCTCCAGGTTAAACTGAAATGTGTAGACAGATTTAGGAACCAAGCAGACATTCTGTCACTAGGGTATGTGTATGTGTGTGTGTGTGTGTGTGTGTGTGTGTGTGTGTGTGTTGCCTACATGTTAAAAAAAACTTGCCTGAGCTTCTATCCTAAAGGACTTCCAATTTCTCAGATCTCTGTGTTAGCCCCACTGGGCTGCATGTTTTCTTGACACTGTAGTGGGTCCTGGTGCTTGCAGACTTTGTAAATTGTACAGCTAACATTGTGGAATTCCTTCAGGGAGGTGTTGGCTGCAAGAACCAGTGGCAAGAAGAACCGGTGCCTTCCAGGTTTGGAAACTTGATTAAAAATAAATTCTTAGCAGTCCTGCTGTGCAAGCTGCATGCTCAGTTCCACCACAGACCAGAAGGCACGTCTTTTGATGCTACCCGACATTTGGCAGGCATGCCGAGGTATTTCTCCTCTGTGACAGCAGAGACGGGGGAAAGTTTCAAGATTTTTGCAAAGCAGCCTATGAGTTTCACACTTCATTTCATCAGTAGTCTCCCCATTTCCCAGTACATTTCCTCCCTCTTATTTGTTTTTATTCTCAGCAGTGGCAAGAGCTGTCTGCATTAGGAGAAGAGTTTCTGAATAAATCTTTGTCAGCAAATGGTTCTCACCTTCATCAAAGGAATAGTGTCCTCACTGTAACATTTCTGGCTAGCTTGAAGGGGAGTGAAAATAACTAAGGACAAGCAATTGCTACAGCAAAATGATTTGTCCTTTTTGATGGAAATGTCTTAAGTCAACCTGAGATCCGTGGTCTGAATAGGAAGGAAGTCCTGTGACTGCAATTGAAAAAAACAAAAAACAATAACATCCTTGGCATCACAAACACAGAATCGCCAGCCTCTGAGTTGGCAGGACCTCAAGTTGCATCTAGTCCCAAACACACCTCTACCCGACATCCCCAACAAGAAGGTGTCCAGCTTGTGCTCAAGGTCCTCCAGGGATGGGAAAGTACCTTCCAAGGTGGGACAGATCTCGCTGTTAGGGAGTTTCTCCTTTTGTTTCCTCACAGCTCTTCCCATGGTTCCTTGCTCTGCCTTCTTGGACCAAACAGAGCAAATCTAGGCCTTCTTTTGGTTTCTCTTCTGATGCTTGAAGCAACCATCCTGCCTAGTTCCTTTACACTTCTCCTCCACAAAAGGAAACTTCTGTGAGCATCTTTGTACTTCTAGCAGCCCTTGGCACTGTTTGGTATGTGGCCAATGCTTAACAAATGCTTGTTATAGTGAATTTTTTGAATTCAAGGCCTTTCACTGATGCTGTTTCTCTATGTGACAAGACCTCTAAGTATGATATAAAAAAACATTTTAAACCATTAGAACAATCCACAACTGAATGTCACCCAAAGACGTATTGGGGTGCATCGTACTAAAGATCTTAAGGAAAAGTCTGGACCACCCATAGCATAGTGGGCATGGTGTCGATGGATAACTGACTAGTTCAGGTATTGTGTGATGGCTCTAGAAGTCCCTTCTAACTGGGAGATTTTGTCATACTACAAATCTGTAAGAAAGTCTGACTCTCCTCATCATTCCTGGGGGCTCTGAATTTATGAGTTTGAGGTCAGCAGAGGACAACCTACCAAGCTGGAAAGGCTTTGGGTGTGATCCTGGCAAGAGACTAGACCAGCTGTCTGAGAAGCAGCCTGGCAAAAAAGCAAAAGAAGCTTGGTGCCAAAAGTTTGGCCAGTAAGTGTCACATTCTTAGGTCATACTGACCCTGCAAATGGATCAAAACACAATGACACTCAGTTTCAGGTAACTCCCATGTGTTTATACAGCGATGGTAGCAGAGGGAATGTACAGTACTAAGAATAACATACTCTTAAAGCTCTACATACAATAATTTATTTGTGGATAACTGGTCAGATAAAGCCATTGACCAATGCCCAACAAGTAGATATCAGACTAATAGAAGACAGAGAGCTGGCTATGGCATCTGGAAGGCCAGAGCTCAGTCCCACCTCAGACCTTTTCTGGTGATGTCATGCTGATCATGTCCCATTTAATTTCTGTCTGCCTCAGTTACTTCATCTGTACAGTGACCCCTTTCCACTCCCCCAGGTTTATATACTGGGAGTTATCCTTGACTCTGCCCTCTCCCTCATCCCTGGCACCTAACCAGTCACCACATCTTGTTGTCTCTACCTGCTCTGATCCATTTAATTTGGAGACAGTTATAAATTCTTACAGTAAATCCCCAGTTTGGCCCCTTGCTGCCTCTGTGGTCTTGGTCATCACTTCACTTTTATGGGTCCCAATTTCATCTCTAAAATGAAGGTATTGAACAAGATGAATGCAAAGGCCTCTTCCAACTCAGAATATGTTACTCTGTGGTCCTCACTGTCCTGCAAACTCATTTAAGTCCATCCATACTCCATTGCTAGTGAAGAGTTATTGTGAAGTTCCCTTAGTTAAGAGGTATTATTTTCTAGTGCTCTTTAGGGCTCTGGCAGGGAACTGTGAAGAATTAAAGCCATTTGTCACTCTGAAGAGAATTCAATGAAGATAACACCAGAATAATGCAAGATTCAAACAGTGAGAACCCACGTTCCATTCAGAGCCCAGGTCAAAGTCATGGGCAAGTTAGTTGGCATTCCTGTTCTAACAGGTTATGATTGAGCTTAAGAGATGAAAAGCTTGAGAAGAAAGTGAAAGTTTTCACCAAAAAGTTTGGGAGCAAGTAAGTCAATGGGTGACAACGTACTAATGAAAACCTCCCCCATTTATGATCTGAAAGTCTGTTTCCTGGAAGAATTCATGAGAGTAGATGAAATGCTATTGTGTTTGCACATTGGTTCATTGTGGCTGGCTGAGGGCTTCATTCTTATGCAGGCTCATAGTTGGTGTTGAGTTCCAAGGATGAATAAAATCTTTTGAAAGGATGGGAGGAGATAAAGACTTTCCCCAGGCAACTTAATTGTTTCAGTATGGTAGCCATACCATCATCTTAAGGGGTTTTCCTTTCCAGGAAACCTCTACATTAATGTCTTATTTTGCATATTTTCATCAACCATTGAAAATTTCTGTCTGGTGATTTTAGGAGAAGGGACTTTATCTCTCATCTCTAGAATAGGGGAAAAGGAAATCAGAGAAGGGTGAAAAAATGTTCTCTTGAATCTCACCTGGCCTTTGAGGGTCAAGGTCCTTGGAGAGTCCCAAAGCTGACCTTTCTCCATGCATCTAGTTTGTCTCCTCTGTATCTCTCAGATTCTGCCATCAAAGAGCTACCAGCTCTTGTTGGCACTGAGACCTCTTTGATGGCTCTGATGGACCTCCCAAACTGACCCAGTTTGGGGGATGTGCCTGGGATGTGTTGGCAGTGGAAGAGGGGAAACAGAGATTCTTTTCTGACCCTTCGTCTCCCAGTAATCCCTCCTCAGGCTCTTGACTGGATCTGCTTCATCACTAGTCTGGCAAGTGAGATTTAGAATTGTCTACCTTAGCTATATACAGGCCCTGAGATGTGTCTGATGGATTCAATCAATCCCAAGATAGTTTCTGTGTTTAGGCATCTTCTTTCATCCAATGCTCAAAGTATTTTCTTATTGTTATTTGGTCATGTTCAACTCTTCAAGACCCTGAGTGGAGTTCTCTTGGCAAAAATACTGAAGTGGTTTGCCATTTCTTTCTTCAGTAGATTAAGGCAAGCAGAGGTTAAGTGACTTGCCCAGGGTCACATAACTAGCGAACATTTGAGGCTGGATTTGAACTCAGGTCCTCCTAATTCCAGGTCTAGCCCTCTATCCATTGAGCCACTTACTTGCTTCCTCAAAGCATTTTACTCCTTCTCAATGATGGAAGACCTGTTCACACTGGGGTCACACCTCTGACTGATTCAATCAGGAAATTTGGACCATCTATTTAAATGAGGGAAGGGTGAAAACTTGCATCCTTACAACTAGCTTTGAATCCCTCCTCTATAGATGGTAAGTGATCTTGAACAATGACATAATTTCTTAGTGCCCCAAACAATAGATAGATAGATAAATAATTCGAGTTAGTGTAGGGTTTTTTTCCTTTCCAGGAAACCTCTACCTTAATGAAATTGTAGCTCCAAGCAAAATAACTAGAAAAATAAATATACAAACAAATTAACTTATAAATGGAGGAGGAGGAGGAGGAGGAGGAGGAGGAGGAGGAGGAGGAGGAGGAGAGAGAGAGAGAGAGAGAGAGAGAGAGAGATGGATGGATGGATAGATATAGATAATGATCGATAGATAGATAAGACATGAAGTGGAAAGATAGAAACACACAAAAAATGAGATACTTGGACATAGGTGAGATGCCATCTTGTAGTCCAGTTCTCCAAGACAGGATAAGTAAGTAAGTAAAAAAGTAAGTAAGAAGACACCATAGCAGCTAATGCATGTGAAGCTAAAAGGGGGAAGGTACAATGTGGGATTATCAGAAGAAATGCTTTAAGGAGCCAAAGGTACACAGTTTCAATTCATTTTCAATTCTACAAACATTAAGTAATGACTATTTACAGTATACTGGTCTCACAGAATTATGAAACTCCTCACTACCCCAGGTTCAATATGGAGTGTTTTAGGTAATCATAATTACAGATTAGGGCTCAAGCCCCCATTTCACCATTCTCTGTCAAAAGAATGTTGTTTTTCAGTTGTTTTTCAATCATGTCCAACTCTTCATGAGCCCGTTTGGGATTTTCTTGGCAAAGATACCAGAATTGTTTGTCATTTCCTTCTCCAATTAAAAGAAAAAAAAAACCAAATCAAATAGAAAATTTCTCATCTGGAATAGGATAGCAAATAAATTATAAGAGAGAAAAAAAAATCTCATTCTAGAAAGGGTAGAAATTTCCAAAAGTTTCCACTGGTGGGAAACAGAACACTTTGCATACAGTACACTCTGTTAGGGTTATGCCCTGGCTGGAACATCTCTTATGTTTCTAGCTGCTGGCAGCAAGGTCTGCTTCCCAGATGTTCTGCTTCACTTTCAGAAGCTTTCCCCCACCCCACTTCTGACACTGCCCCTCACTGCTCTTCAGAATTGCTGTGAGCATCTGTTGCTGGTCTTCTTCTCCCCTGATGTGTCGCACCTATCTCCTAAAGGGTACCCAGAAGCAAAAGGGGCAAAGTATCTGTCCTCATTAATCCTATGTTTGACTGGCCATGGGGGTAGGGGGTGGAAACTGATGAATAAAAATGGCACATACTTATATAGCATTTTAGCAGTTCACAAAGGGCTTTTTATCCTCTACTTCATTTGATATTCACAAGTCTATAAGGTGAATCCCATAGGTATCGATATCTCTATTTAACAAGGGGAAAAAGTACTGATTAGAGATGTCTTTATTTGCAAAGTCCTGTTTTTAGTCTCATTTGAAATCTTTATTTTCTCCCCTACTTTCTAGTCTCTTTGTTAATTTCTATCTAGTGATGATGAAACATTTGTATTTTTTTCATAAAATTGGTAATTGTCTGTTATAAATTTTGATGTCACTAACAAAAGAATGACTTTACTGGTCACTGGGTTGAATGTGGAAATTATTTCCTTTTGCTCATTTCTATATTAGACAAGGAAAACAAATAATTAAAAAGGTTTCCTAACTCAAGGACACGATTGTGTTGCATTTCCTCTTTATTAAGCTATTTAATAGGTTTTCTACACTGACTGGAAGTGTCATTTGATTTGCTATAGTTGAACACAAAGGAAAAGCCAATTACTGAATAATTCATCTTGACCTTCTTTACATGATCAAATTATTAAGAGATTTTTTCTGCAACAAAGAACATCAATAAAATCTTGCAATGTCCTATATTTGCACATTATCAACCTCATCTCTATTCTTCTATAGCTCTCTTCTCTTAGTATTAATGATACATAAATTGAGGCTTCTCTATTGTCTTAAGATGAAGAATTTTTTTTCTCGGTAAGTGTTTTTAAGAAAATATCTATTTACCAGTCAGATTGGCTAAGATGACAAAACAGGAAAATGACAAATGCTGGAGAGGATGTGGAAAAATTGGAACACTAATGCAATGTGGGTAGAGTTGTGAACTAATCCAACCTTTCTGGAGAGCAATTTGGAACTATGCCCAAAGGGCTATAAATAAGTGCATACCCTTTGACCCAGTAATAACACTTCTGGGGGCTGTATCCCAAAGAAATCACAGAAGTGGGGAAAAAGACCCATATGTACAAAAAGAAATTATAGCAGCTCTTTTTGTGGTGGCAAAGAATTGGAAGTCAAGGAGATGCCCATCAATTGGGAAATGGCTGAACAAGTTGTGGTATATGAATGTAATGGAATACTATTGTGCTATAAGAAATGGGGAGCAGACAGACTTCATAATAGCTTGGAGAGACCTGTATAAACTGATGGTGAATGAGGAGGACAGAACCAGGAGAACTTTGTATACAATTACAGACACATCGTATGTGTGATGACTGACTTTGATAGACTGGACTCTTCTCAGCA
>CM053585.1:546250394-546283443 GCA_028646515.1 Pseudochirops corinnae
CAGAAGAAGCAATACAAGGACACTCTCCAGGTCTCTCTTATGAACTTTGGAGGAAATAAAAACATGGATTTGTGCAGCCCCATCTGCTCTCTCCTCTACTTGCCCAGATGAGCTTTCACAATCCCGTACAGAGGACTCTATGTTTCTATTAAATTTCACCTGTGTTCATTGTCATCTTCTCTCCTTTCTGATCTTTCTTTATCCTGGAGCTGTCAGCTCTCTCCTCTTCTCCCTCACCTCTTACCTTTCTCCTCTCTCCCCCCCAGCTTTCTGTCACCTGCAGATGTCATGAGCTCTCCTTCTTTGTCTTCAAGTTGTTGATAAAACTGCTGTCATGTTTCTCTGCTCCCTCTCCCTACCAGATCCACCAAGAGAGTAAAATCTTAGGACTTGACCTTGCATGAATGCTTTTCCTGTTAAAAATTATCTTGTAATATTTCATGATTTTATTTTTCCTTAAGCAGAATTCTTCCTCCCTTCTTCAGCTTCCTCATCTAAGTATCATTATCTCTGGACTGGCAACTTATGTCAGGCTTGACTTGTCTTCACAGTACCCACTCAGTTTGTGATTCCCATCTCATAATATCCCCAGGAAGGATCCCCAGCATTATTGTCACTTTCCCCCTTGAATCTTGCTTAGACAGAGCTCCTAGGGATAATGGCCACTGCTGCTCCCTCAGAGCCCTGTCTTTTCTCTTTCCCTGGAAACAGTCCCAAAATGACAGGTCATCTCCTCTGATCCCCGTGATTCCCCCCCCCCCCCCCATCTTGTCCCAAAGTGATAAACATGTTGTGACCAGGGTATGACATGAACAAATTAGCATTAACATAGGAGGTAAGTCTAGGCTTGAACCTGTGACCTCCAATACTGACCCTCAAAGGAGTTGGAGAAGACCATGGGGCTGCTGGGATACATCATATTGTGCACAGATGTGGAAGGATGGAGGCCACGTTTCACACTTAATTACAAATTTCCTTTCTGCATCATCTTTAATATTCTCGCTAAGCTTTTTATGGATGAATGCTCAGTCTGCTCATTCCAAGCATATTTGTACCTTAGAAACATGGATATTGTTCACAGATCATTCTTCATGCTTAAAACTAGAGTAATGAGAAAACAGAATGTCCCTAACAGGAAAGACATCTACAGGGAGCAGGGCTGTAATCAGGATTGGGCTGAGGCTTCACCTCAGGGCCAGAAAAGGAGATTATGCTGATAGTGCTTGTAGAAGCCTAGGGAAGAAAGAATGGGGCAGCAGTGGCTGGAGAAAGGGTTATTGTAGTGGAGTGGCTGGTGAGAGAAGGGACCAAGAGCAAACTAGTCCAAGGAGTCTTTATTGGGGGCTACTTGCCCTGTCTCGAGGCTGAGACTGTTAGCAGTCATGGAGGATCAGGCTCCTTGCAGTGAGCCTGCAAGGAGAGGAGGCCAGTGGGTAGGGAACATTTCCGTCACCAAGTGTCTGTCTTCCTCTTTGGGGAGGGATTCCCCTCCCCCCAATTGAGAGTACCTTTACAATCCTCTTTAAAACTCTCACGCAAAACTGTAGAAGTTTTGGTTTGTTCTTTTTTTGGAGAGGGCGAGATTCAATCTTATAGAAACACTATGAGCAAGGCCTGGGAGTGCTAATACCTCAGTGGATTTGGGTGTGTAACAGATTTCATAGCTGTAGGAAATTGAGGTCCCCCTCCTTCTTAGTTGTAGTTGATAATGTTTGCCTCAAGTGTGAAAATTCCTAGAGATCTGGGGGAGGGGGAAGGGAATTGGCCTCAGACCTCCTTTTCTCAACTTTGTAAGTCACTGTCTTCACAAATAAAAAATGCATTGTCTCCTGTGTTCTGGATGCCACATTTTAGAAAGGATGTTGACAATCTGGAGAAGAGCCAGAGGAGGGCAATCGGGCTGATGAAAGGCTCGGTGACTGAGTGATGTATCGGCTGGTTAAAGGAACCAGACATGTCTCTCCTGGAGAAGAGAACACTTGGTGGGGATGTCATTGCTGTCCTCAAGTATCAAGAGAGGCTCTACATAAAAGGGCTCATCTGCCTTCTCAGTCCCAGAGGTAGAAATAGAAGCAATGTGGGCGCATACAAAGGGTCAGATCTGGGCTTGATGACAGGCATAGCCTCCTAACAATGAGAACAGGCCCCTCGATGGATGGGCATCCTGAGGGCTCTGCTGAGTCAGCTCCTACCAGCTCACAAGAATGATTGTTCCATTTCCAGTGTGAGTGTTGACACCTCAGAAATGGGCAGATGCCACACTCCAAGGCTCAGCTTAGTGTTTTGTTCACTGTATGGACTTAAAGCAGTGGGGGGAATGTAAATAACACAGGTTATACTTTTTAAAAGTGGGTACATTTTTTCCCTGGGAAACCTGGTTGTCTAATGCTTCTCAGCACGTCCCTGGTTCCTCCTTACTGGGGGGGGTCTTCTAGCAAAGACTGAGTGACCACATGTTTGGGAAACTGTAGAGAAATTTCTGATCAGGTTTGGGTAAAAGTTGATGTGCATCCAGCCTAAATTCTGTGATTCTGTCATTTCAAGTTAATGAACAAACATAACCCAACCCTAGACACACTTATTAAATGCTTGCAATCTACCGAGTACTGTGTTGTGGATCTGAGGGAAATAATAATCCTATAGTATTGGCCCTGTCCTTATAGTCTGGTAAGAAAGGATCATTTATTAGCATGAAACCACTGTTGACCTAAGGAAATACTCATGGAATGTGCCACCTGAAGCCCTCCTGGAGCCCATGTTCCCTCTTTGGATCTTCTTACAGTACTTTGTCTATATCTCTCCACCCCCTGCATCTCTCTCTGCCTTGTATGATTTGGATGTGTCATCTTTCCCCTAGCCCTCATGATCTAAGTGATTTGAAGGCAGGGGTTGACTTGGGTTTGCCTTTGGATTCCTGTTGCATAGGATGGCTCCTTGCATATAGTAGGCGCTTTAGAAATGCTTACTGAATAAATGAATATTCGTGTTGTTCATCAGGACTCCAGGCCTGTCTTATTATGCTGCCTTATTATATGCCTAGGGAGATTGACTATCCTGCAACAGTCTGTGGGTAGACTAGGTTTTGATAACCTGAAGAAACTATAGGGAAACATGTCCCTGTGGGAAAGGATGAAGTCCATGGGTAGGATAATGGAGAGCATCTGTTCAGCTTTTAGGACTCATTTCTAGAATGTTCCAGTTACAACTTGGTCACTGTGTCCTTCTCATAATATCTGCCTCAGTCTTCTAACTTTGCACCCCCTCTCCTAGCAATGAGCCAGCCATATCTGTCTTCCAATCAGTTCCACCCTGTCTTCAGCCTTTGTCTTCTTAATGCCATTGTAAGACAATATGTTGGTCTGCCATACTGTTACAAGAACAAGCTGACCTCTGTAAAATTTCCCTTGTAAGAAAAGGACTATCTTGGATCAGCAGAACTATCACGTACTGATTCCCACAGTTACCACATACAACCCAGAGGCCAAGCTATAGACATCAACTCCCAAAGCTATCTTGTTACAGATATAACAGACCAAAAACACACCCCTTAGGAAACACACACACACACACACACACACACACCCCCTGCCACCATTTCCAGTAGTGAATGACGCCTGTGACCAAGGTTGTATGTTATCACATAATTAGCATACTTGCCACTACTTCTACACTACTTTTCCTTTATAAATTTTAGCACCATTCCTGTGAGGTTGCATGTTCCCTAAGGAGCTCTGCCTGCAATGTTAGTATTACAATAAACCTTTGCCAACTTGACTTAAAGAATGTTTGAGTGTGTGAATTCTTTCTGATGACCCTGACTGCACCCTGATCCTTCAGGGGTCCCTGAACCTTTCAAACTGCATCACTATCACCTTGTACCTATCAGAAATGACAAATGCTTGAGGAGATAAGGAAAAAATATAGTTAAACTAATGAACCATTGGCAAAGTTGTGAACTGATCCAACCATTCTGGAAAAATGATTTGGAACTATGAAGAAAGGACTTTAAAACTGAATACTCTTTGACCCACCAATGCCACTACTAGGTCTGTATCTCAAAGAGATCAATGAAAAGGAAAAGAATCTACGCATATCATGTTGTGGTGGCAAAGACTTGGAAAATGAATGGATGCTCATCAATTGGGGAATGGCTGAATAAGTTACTGCTCATGATTATGATGAAGTGCTACTGTGCTACAAGAAATGATGAGGGAGGTCGTTTCAGAAAACACATGGCAGGACCCATAAGAACTGATGCAAAGTGAGAAGAATCAGGAGATCATGGGGCACAGCAACAGCAATGTTATAATGCGCATCAACTATGAAAGACTTCTCTATTTCGATCAATATAATGATCCAAGAAAATTCCAAATGACATGATGAAAAAGTGGTCTCCACATAAAGAGAGAGAACTGATGAACTCTGAGTATGAATCAAAGTATAATTTTCTTTCTCTACTTTTCTAGATTGTTTTTGAAATATGGCTAATATGAAAATATGCTTTTCATGATTTCGCATGTATCATCGATATCATATTGCTTATTTCTCAGTGGGTGGGGGAAGAGGTGGGAGGGAGGGAAAGAATTTGGAATTCAAAATTTCAAAAGAATGATGGAGAAGAGAGCTATGGAGAAGTGCTTTAAATAGTGTGTTCCTTCGCATTATCAAACAGGTGTGGAAGAAAGAAAGCAAATAGTATCAAGACTCCAGCCAGGAATCTGGCTCAGATCCACCAAAGTCTCTTAAATGAGCTAGTTTGCATTTGTCGTGGCTCTCTACCCAGTACCTTGTTTATCTCACTGGGAAACCTCACTTCAGGGATCTTTTTTTTAAGCAAATCAAGAGTGATATTTTTTTAAAATCCCGATATAAGGGATAGTCTCAGGAGCAAAAAGGTACACACAAGCACTGTTTATCATCTTCCAGGCTAACCAAACCCTCTTTGGCTGTCCTACGTCAGTGAGGAGGCAGTCATTTGTGCAGCACTTCTCCATAGCTCTGAATCGGAGAGTTTAATTTGCTGGTATCTAGTACAATGGCTATCCAGCCACAGGGGCTGTGACCTTCACCAGTCCCTCTTCTTTATTTAGCCAGTCAGCACCACGATTTTCCTTGAGTTCATTGCTCTGGGGTCATCTCTCTTTCCTGTAGAGAATTAGGCCAATTATTTTTATATTATTTTATTTCATTTTAGAGACTTGGTCTCTTGGGGCAGCTACGTGGAACAATAGGTAGGGTACCAGGTCGGGAATCAGGAAGATTTGAGGTAAAATCTGACCTCAGACACTTACCAGTTGTATGACCCTGGGCAAGTCACTTTAAGATCTATTTCTCTCAGTCTCCTTACCTGTAAAATGGAGATTATAATAGTACGTACTTGGCATCTATACCTATGTATATATGTAAACACACATACATGTACGTGTGTGTATTAGCTAAGGTTGTTGTTGTTATTACTCTTTCTAGCTCATCAAGGGTAGAAGTCTTGACTGTTTTTAGGGCATACTTGAAGAAAGTGGCTTATGACAGAAATGAGCCTGGACTCCAAATCTGTACACTGTCAATGTACAAATTTGACTTAGATGTGAAATAACAAGTCTCTTGCCATACAGAAAAGTGAATGCTAAAAGCAATACCAAATCAGAATGTTTAGAACAGAATTCAGTCACATTTCACCAGTAGTACTACTCTTTGGGAGGCTGATATTCAAACCTCCTTGAGACATGCAGTTTTCTGAAAGGCTGCTAATTAGGTGTGTCATATTTTCCTTCTATCGAGCAGAGCCTGATCAAACACCAAGGAGAATCTTCTTTCTAGATGCCTTGCTTTCTCTCTTATGTGATTCCTTCCTTACCTCCACTGAGCTGATCTTCCTCACCAACATTCATAAGCCTTCCACAAGATGTTTGCTAAAAGACAGAAATATGAAAGAGGCAAAGGAAGGCAGATACCTCAATACAAGTGAGGCGAGCCAAGTAACTGCTTCACATGGCCAGTGGCAGCCATTGTGCTTGGGTAGAGAAGGGTGCCTAGCTCCCCTGGTTGAAATAATATATTGCTTCCTAGAATGCAGAAGCCAAGAGCACCTCCAGGCAGAAGCCACCTCTCTTGCCTGCTATGGCACCCTATCAGCTTTTTTAGGCTCAGCAACTTGTAAGGGGACTCAACATAGCCCAAGGAGGCAGAGGATACCTGGGTGTGTTCAGATATCTGTAGGATCCCTCTAGGGCAGGTTGAGTATCCCCACATGCTCTAAGGTGAGTGACCAGTAAACAGTTATAAGAACCACTTACATAAATAATGAACAGGTAATTAGAAGGGAAAGAGGAGAGAGATTTGGCCTTCCAGCCCAAGCCCTGATGGGCTGCTTAACAGATTCTTTCAAGTAGCACTTTAAAGACAGTCTTTGATTCTTTCAACAGTATCCCTGAGAGAGAAGCTAAATTTCAGTTCTGCCACTCAGCAGCCAGAGGACCTGGTGCGTATGTAATAACAGACTCTGCACTGTCCTCTGCTGCTTCTTTATCCAAATGTTTCCAGGAACCTGGATTTCACCACAACCAAAGGAGGCCAGAGGCTAGCTAAAGATGAACTTGAATATGAATTAAGGTAGATAAAGATAAGCTATAGGAATTTCCCTAACTGGAGGCTTGGAGCATTTGTTATTATATTCTCATAGTAGCAAGCACCTTAGCACACCCAGGATGGCCTGATGGCACAGGTTCTTTGATCTGCTTTGTTAGAAGAAAGACAACTTTTAAAGGGGTCAACAATCTTACTTCAATTGCATTCACTAGTTAAGGAGAAAGGTCAGTACCCTGAACGTTGAGAAAACACAAACAGAGAAATTAGCACAGAGACTCAACAGACAGGACTCCTACTGTATGAACAAAGTTATACAACCACCTACATACACCACTGGATCAGGAGAGCACAAACCTTGGAGTAGTTGGGGACCTCTTAGCAAATGGCTACTCAGTGTCTTATCTAGGGAATCAAAAGGTCTTTCACGTAAACAAACTCCCAAAGTAAAATACCAGCCTCCCAGTATATGTAGCAAAGACTCAGCCCCCTGACTGGCTCAGAACTAGAAGGTACATGACTCAGCACAGCTGTGAATTATCAGGGTTCAGAAGCAATTAATCCTTCAGATGTTTACAATTTAGCCTGTCTGGGAAACTAAACTCCAGAAAAGAAACAACAAAAATCCCACCTTGCTTCCACTTCAAATTCTTTAACTTTTCATTTAATATAAACTCCCTAAAGTACCAGAAGGGGAACCACATGGACCATCAAATTACCCCTCAGTTTAAAAAGTAGCTCATTGTATAATAGGGTTGAATTTATTTCTGCTTCAAGATCTGTGCCTTTTGTGTTAAGATCTTTCAGGACTGTGATTGGAGGAGGGAAAAAAGGAGAAAGGAAGGAAACAGGGGCTGATTATTGTGTACTATATGCCAGACAGCGTGCTAGCTGGTTTACAAATATTATCTCTTTTTGATCATCCCAAAAACCCTGGGAAGTTGGGGCTATTATTTTGCATTTGAGGAAACTGAGATGGAGGTTGAATGACTTGCCCAGGGTCACATAGCTAGTAAGTCTCTGAGGCCAGATTTGAACTCATGTCTTCCTGACTACAGGCACAGCACTCTATTCATTGTACCACCAGGCTTCAGGGAGAGAAAAGGGGTGGCAGAGTCTAATTCAGCCCATGGATAACTTTGTCAGTTTATTGTACCTGATCTCCTAAAGATAGGTACCTATTCTTATGGTTGATTGGACTCCGAGATACTTGTTTTCCAACTTCCCAGAGCTCAGGGGCTCATTCATCTACACAGGTGTCTATTTGCACACTGAGAGTTTGGAAAACAGTTTCATATAAAAATGAAGGTCTTCATGGCCTGAATGTATGATTTAACTTCTAAATCTCCTGATCCAGTCTCCAGAATCTAAACCATGCTGTAGCCACACCGAACACATTAGCCTTCACTAGAGATTTTGTGTTCAGTACTTATATATGATGTTGCGAGGCATCTATGAGATGGTCCAACTGAGGGACAGAATAGGACCTAACACACTCCATCAATGTGGCTATCTGAAAGCTATAGCCGGGTACAAAGTTCACTTTGGGTCATTAGGTTTTCAAAATTGCAGCTCATGAGTTCTGATCCTTTACTAGGCCAAACCAGAAGAAATACTGAGTAAAAGGATTTAGCTAGACAGAATAGCAAGGCAGATAGGTAACAAAGAAAAATCCACTTTCACTCCCTCCCATAGGCTCATGAGTCAGATTCTCTCACAAAGTCCCACGTCATTTGTAGAAGAAGAAATACTGATAACCAGACATTCATGTCTCTACAGTGGCCATTCAGCTGTATCACCACTCTGTTTCTGAAGAGGACAGTCGCTTCTTTCCCACAGAGCTGTTGGATGGCATCAGCTACACTGCTTTCTTCACTTCAGCTGCTGATCTCATCTCCTGAGCTGCTGAATTGTGAACGGCTGACCTGTTTGTTGAGCTGCACAGCAGCCATCTGCCACCTCTTCATCGAATTGCCACCTAGACTACCTGGCTTCTTCCCCAGGGGAGAGTGTTTACAGCTCTTTTGTGAGTTAAAACCAGCCCAATCAGCATAGGAAGAGTCCCTCCAATCTGTGTTTTGGTTTCCTTCATTTCTCCCTTAGTAGAAAATCTTCCAGGGCTTCTGGATGTATGGATTAGGGTAATTCTTTTCAGTTACTATCACATCCCTTGCAGTGCAGATGACTTCAAAGAACCTTTCCAATCCCCATATTCTATGATACATGTGCCACCTCCTTCCTTGCAGTGTAAAGCATGAAGTTCCTTAGATCATGATACTACAAAGATTCAAAGTAGGAATAGTAGGCGCATTAACAACAATTATACTACAATAAGAACTCTCCAAACCACAAATGACTTAAATCTGGATCAAAAGAGGTGCTAAAGTGAATGTTTAACAGGCTTTAGAATTTTAGTGCATTAGGAATCACAAGATTACAAAAATTGTTTTTTTTTCAAAGTCCACTCCCTCCCAAGTACCCAGTCTGAAGGAAGAGCAGGCTCTTTGTGTTGCCTTTTATCCTTTAAACACAAGGCAACAGAGAGTGGCATCCAGGCCTCTGTAAATTGCAGTGGTTGTGGGATTGGCAAATTTGCAAATGTTTCTCTTTAATAAGTGCAAATCACCTATTCTTTAGAATGATTAAAAATGGGGCCCTGGGCTTGTGCAACTAAGTTGTCATTACCAGATGCTTTGGGCAAAAACAACCAAAAAACCCAAATGGATATTTTCCATTTCCCCCCATTCTCACTGATCCATTGAGTGAAATCTGGACATGAGAACAATATAGCCTGATGAGAAGCCAGACATCTCAAAGGGAAAATCCAACGTGAGTCCCCTACAATGGCCGTGATTGTGCTGCTCTGTTTGAGATGATATGAAGAAAGAAGGTGAGATTGCTAAAGGAATTAGGTTAAAGGGAAGTTAAAGGAGCATTAAGTAAATATGAAATAGAAAACTTCATGGAAGTCTCACAGAAAACATATTTGTGCGTACAACTGAGACTCATTATCGACCGTTTTCAAAGAAAACAGAGGTTGCTGAGTCTGAAGACAAACCCTTTTCGCTCTTTAGGGCTCCAGCAACTCATTGGTAAAGCAAAAATGTCGGACTCAGTGGGGCCTTCTCTCTTTGCATGTTTTGGCTCCCATGGATCTACACATGGCCTAGTGTGGGGAAAAAAGAGCCATGAATTCAGAATTAGGAACCTGGGCCCTCATCTTAGCTCTGCTGCCCATCCAGCAAATCATTCAACCTGGCTGGGCTTGAGTTCTTCATCTGTAATATAATAATGCTGGACTAAATGACCTGAAAGGACTTCCCTAACTCACAAAATCTATGCTCCGATATTCATTACACAAAATGGCCATCTATGGACTGGCAAGGTAAGTACTCAGTGAGCAGATCTCAATTCTCTAACTGGTCTCCTCCCTCTGTCCAGGCAAGTTTGTCTTGGGTACCCTTCCACATCTTTCTTTATTCTCCTTCCCCCCTTCTCCTCTGCCTCTCATTTCCTAACCCCAGAAGGATTTGCATTGTTGCTGTCACTCAATAGAAATCGATATGAAAAATGAATCCCCACAAAAGTGTGAATTGCTAATAGCCTAAGACGATATTCCATCTCCAGCTATCTACATTCTGGTAAAGTACTCTTGAAGAATGACATGCCTTCAAGGCAAAAAAAAAAAAAATGAATAAGTGACAGTGAAATGGTAGGCACCCTAATAGATTGGTGAAGGAGATGTTTTGGGGAGGAATGCCCTCCCCACATCCCTCAAATCACTCTTTAGACTATCTCACCCAACATTTTAAAGCCAGCTCTCTGGATCCCACTGTTCTCTATTACCCATGAGAAGGAAAGAGTTCGTTCTTGGTGTAGTGGGAAGAGCACTGGACTGGTGGGTTAATTGAACCAAGCACTTATTAACCCCTACTATTTACAATTTAACTACAATGTTAGGCATTGGGAATACAAATAGGAAAGTAAGGCAGGTTCTTCTTTCCAGCAGCTTGTATTCTGCTGTGGGATGAAAGGTAGTCAGCATATACACAGATAAAGAAATGTAAGAAAATTCAAGAAAGGTCATCAGGAAAGGCTTCCTGTAGAAGACAACACTGGAACCAAGTCTTGTAAAAAGCTAAGAGCGTCTAAGTGGAGAAGCTGGAAAGAGAGACCATTCCAGGTATGGGAGACAGACTATGTGAAGATAGGAAAAGGAATGTCATATGCAGAGAATATGAAGTGGGCCATTTGGGTTGAAATGTAGGCCATTAAAAGGAAGGAAATGTGAAAGCCAAAAAACTAGGTTGGGGCTAGACTATAGAGGACCTTAAATACCAGGCTAAATGATTTCTGTTTTCTCCTATTTGGCAATAGTGTAGTAGGAAAAAATAAATCTTTATTTTAAATGGTTTCGAGTGATTTTCCTTTAAATAAGAAATGTCTGTCCTCTGCAGTAGAAAAAGTACAGCCTGTATAAAGTCAGGATTCTAGAGGTACCTAGGTGGCACACTGAATAGAGCACCGTCCCTACAATCAGGAGAACCTGAGGTCAAATCTGACCTCAGACACTTAACACTTATTAGCCCTGTGATCTTGGGCAAGTCACTTAACCTCAAGTGCCCTGCCTTCCCCCCTCCAAAAAGCAAAAAAAAAAAATAAAGTCAGGATTCTGGAGTTTTCAGCAGAATGTCCCTTTTTAAGCATAACTTTTCTTTTACTTTTTTTCAATTAACACATTTACTTTCTCTTCCATTTTGACTCATTGTAAAATAAAACTCTTTTAATAAACATGCGCATTGGTCATGTCCATCTGCATGTGGAGTCCTTCACCTTTTGGTCAGGATGCAGGTAGCTGGCTCTATCCTCAGTCCTCCAGAATGGTAGTTGGTCACTGAATTGGTCAAGGTTTGCTTACCATGTAGTTGTTATAGTATAAATGGTTTTCCTGGTTCTTCTCACATCATTTTGCATCAGTTTACATAAGTCTTCTGAGGCTTCACTGAATCTGTCCCTTTCATCACGTCTCATGGCACAGTCGTATCCCATTAATTGGTCCAGCCATTTCCCAGTTGATGGGTATCCTCTTAATCACTAGTTCTTTGTCACCCCCAAAAGTTGCTATTAGTATTTTCTGACATAGTGTTCCTGATTGCCATGACAAAATGCCAGGGTGGAGGGGAATGATATTTTGTTTGAATTTAACCAGGAATTATGTTCTTTTAACCATCACTAATAAGCTTGTCCTTGTAGCATTTTACGATCTGCATGGGCTTCATTGCATTTGGATCCCAAGCCTGAGTCAGTAGACTGGCCTGAGTTAGGCCTGGCCCACATAGAGAGACAAGGAAGTTTTTTGAGCAGAGGAATGATGTTGTCAGAACTGCCCTTTATGACAATTATTTTAGCAGCTCTGTGGGGGATGTCTTGGAGAGAAGAGAAACTAGAATTTCTGGTCAGGAGTTTTAGGGAAGAGAGCTAAGACCTGAAATAATGTGGAGGTTATTTGAATGAAATGAAGGGGACAGGTGTGAAGGCAGACTAGGAAAGGACTTGACAATGAATTTAATGGCAGTGGAGAAAGGGAAAGAGAAACGTTAAGACTGATTCTCAAGTTGAAAACTAAGGGGTCTAAAAAGATGATTGTGGTGCCTTCAGTACAAATAGAGCAGTTGGGAGAAGGGATAGATAGAAACATTGGAGAAGAGTGAGCAGCAAGACTGGGTTCTGCTCTGGCTGTGTCGGGTTTGTGACGTCTTCTGTGATATTCAGGTGGCAAACATTTGGGGATGAATGACTGGAGTTTAAAAGAGAGTGGAGCATAACCATGAGCCATGTAGATTTGAGAATCATCTGAGTGTGGAGAGGTCATAAGGAAACCCTTGGGAGCTGATGAGATTACTTTAAAAAAAGGCAAGAGAAACAATGCTCAAAACAGTCTTGCAGAACATTCTCAGTTAGTGCGTGAGAAGTGTGAAATGCACTATGAGATCGGCAAGGCACCTGAGAAGAAGCAGAAAGGAGAACCAGAGAAGTGCACTCAGAAGTCGAGGACAGAGAGGGCTCAGAAGAGGTGGAAACTGTCAGAAGAGAAAGAGAAGTCAAGGTGGATGGGCACTGGGGAAAGCCTCCTGGTTTGTTATTTCAGATTAGGGCTGTGGGTGGGAGGGAGAAGGAAGGGAAGCAGCAAGCTTAGGTAACTTTTTCTAGGAGTCTGGCTTTGAATGAGAGGGCTACAGCTTCAGGTCAGGACTTTTTAAAGATGGGGGAGACCTGGACGTGTTTGTAGGCAATGGGGAAGAAGCCAGTGACTGAGAGCTGCAAGGTAGGAGAGAGGCAGAGATACAAAAGACCATTCTTTGGTTGGTTGTTGTGATTCAAACTTCACAGGATTGTTGCTCTAGAGAGGGAATGGACCTCGATGGGCATCTCATTCAAACCACAGTTTTACAAATGAGGAAACTGAGCTGCAAGGAAATTCTGTGATTTGCCTAAGGTCACCAAAGCTTGGGCTTGTTCGACTCCTAATCCTCGACACGTTTTCTGGGACTAAAGAGACTCATGATTGAGTCTGGCAGTGAGTGACCAAAGCGATTGTGTGCCCCTTTGTTCTCTCAGCAGGCCACAGGCACACTCCTTCCAGAAGGCTTTGGGGATTTCTCCTGCTCATCTTGCTTATTGTTTCTCTGTGCAGTTTCTGCCTTTGTAAGATAAGAGAGTTGGCTGAAAAGCCCACCTTATTATACCAGTCATTTGGTGACCGCCCTAGTATCTGCTGTCCATATACAGTTCAACGGTAGATGTCCAATTCTTTTAATTATTTTAACAGAAGAGGCCAACTCTCACTCATCTAAGGTGAGAGAAGCAAGGCCTTATCCAGGGCACAATAATTGGGAGGGCATTGACTTCACTTTTCAGCCTTGGAGTTTAGAAAGATTCCATTCCACAGCTGCCTAAGGGGACGTGCTTCCATCTCCAGCTGATCTATTCCACGGTCTCCCAAGGTCTCCATTTGTAGGGGGTAGGATATCCTAGGGCCTCTGTCCTATCCACCACCAACTGAACTGGCCTTGGAAGTTCACTTGAGGACACTTTTCCTGCTTCCTTTGTCCCAGACACATCTGAGGGAGCCACCACAAGCAGGGTGTGATAGCTTCTGGTTCTGGCTCTGACTGCCAGGTCACCGCAAAGGTGACTGGATTGCCTCGAAGTCCACATACAATATGCCCCCAGATTGATGAGGTGAATGAATATTATATCAGTCTCTTTCTTAACTTCAAAATCATTGCCTTCTAAAAACCGTACCTTTGGACGAAGGGGCCTGTCTGTTGTTGATTAAGCTGTCTGAGAAGACAGAGCCTTGAAAGAAGGACATCTTATCATCTCTCTCTATCACCGAAATAAATATTTCTAGATTGCATACTATATCAGGAGGCTGTAGACACAAGTGTCCAAGAGTCGAGTGAACGAAAAGCAATTTGACAGTGAACCGTCCCTGGCATCCTGGAGGGTGCAAATGAGTCAACAACTAAGCCTTCTTCATCACTCCTTCCCAAAATTAATTTGTGAGCAAAGTCCAATTTTTTTTGTAATTATAAACAGTATAAAAAACAATACAAAATATGCTTTAAACATGCTGCTAATGTGTCATATGCAAAGCAATCTCCAAGACATGTATCCCTGATTCATTAGAAGATGCTTTGGTGTTGGCATCTCCCGCCTCCTCAAACGTCCCGGCTGCCCCCACCGCCCGCCCTTGCGGTTTCCATTGTCAGGCTGCCTCCCAAGCCATGATCTATTCCACACTAGAAGCAACCAGACTGGCTTCTTTGAGCATGGGCTGCTGCCTTGGTCTCCTCTGGTACCATGCCTTTAATCCAGTCTTGAACACCCAGGGGATTACTGCCAGGAGACCGTGTGGAGCAGTGGAGACAGCCTGGATCTGGAAACAAGAGCTCCTGGGCTTGAATGGGAGCATCAATACACTCCATGTCTTGGGTCCTAGCATTTTCTCTAGCTGGGCCCCAGGCCTGGAATGTTCTCCCTCTCTATGTCTGCCTGCGGCTTCCTTCAGCTCCCTGCTGACATCCTGCCATTCTACAGGAAGCCTCTGCCGTGTCTCTTCGAGCCAGTGCCCTCCCGATTATCTCCCATCTGCCCTCAAGTGTGCCTAGCTGTGTGCTTGTGGCTTCCCCTACTGGACTAGGAGCCCCTTGAGGGCAGGGCCCAAGTTTGGCCTTTGACAGCCTAGGACCTGGGGTGTGGTAGGAAATGCTCAGTGACTGGCTGATTGGTGGCTACTGCCTAGACGGCCATGGGGAAAGCTCTACGTCTATCACTTTCTCTGCTCCTCTAGAAGGGAAGCCGCAAGTGTGGCCTTTTTCACAGGGTTATTGCAAGAAGAATGCCTTGTGATCTGACATAAAGCAGCCCCTAAGTGTTCTGCCGCTGCTGGGGCTGCCCCTCCTCCTCCTCCTCCTCCTGCTCCTCCTCCTCCTCTTCATCTTCCTCCTCCTCCTGCTCCCCTCAATGATCAGTAAATAAACCTTTATTAAATGCCTACTATGTGTCGGACATTGTGCTGAGCACTGGGAGTACAAGGAAAGACAGAAGCTCCCCCCCCCCCCCAAAAGAGCTCACAGTATGATGAGGGCGATGAAGCCGGTGAGAGAAGGCGGGGCGGTAATGAAGAGCAGGGCGCCCTCTGTAAATGGATGATCAGAGCGGAGCTCTCTGCTCTCCACTGTCCCACTGGCTACTTGCTGGCACCTCCAAGGCAGGGCTTCTCATCTGCCCCTGAAGCACTGGCTCCCCACCGGTCTGGAATCGCTGGCTAACCCAGGCTCAGTGGGGCTGTTTAGTGGAAGCGATTGTGCAGTTTATGGCCTGAGCCTCCCCTCACTGTAAATGTGTTTTCAGCCCGTCTAAGAGATGAATAAAGAGGTTAGCCAGAGCACTAATTCAGTAAAGAAATATAAATAATAAGAAAGGAATCAGTAGTTGAGGGGGCTGATTCTTTTTTCAGTCTGGTTAGGACCAGGTAACCACTGAAGGGTCTTGCCAAGTCTTCAGGTTTGCTGACTGGGTCATAGTGGGGTCATTCTCTGCCTGATCAACAAACAGGTGTTGTTGCCTTGATTTCCCCACATGGAAGGATGGAATGGAAATCTGAGAAGAGCTTAAAAGAGGGGGAGGAAACGGGAGATCCATTCACCGCTTCATCAGGGGTTGTCCAGGTGAGGCTCTTGGGAATCCCTGAAACCCATCCAGGGCATGCACTAGGGCAGAGCTGCTTCCAAACAGTGTTCAGAGAGACGGGTGTGGGCCTGCCCCTCGGTGACGGCATCCTCTGTTACAGTTCTCTTCCCTTTTTCAGCTGCATATCGGTGTGAGGTCGGATTTTCTTCTAGCACTTTAACCCCAAAGAGAATTGCAATAGATTTGAAGGCAGAAGCAGAAAGGAGAACTGCGGTCTTCTACTAGGTTAGACATTGAAGAGATGGGGGGGAGATGGAAAACTGTTCTCACTGAATTTTTTGTTTTGGAAAATATAGTGATTTTGATACAAACCAATTATCCATATCAACATATAATGGTATTACTATCATTATTTTAAAATGAATTGTTAATATGCAGACATTTATCAGCTGTGATTTCTGTTTTTGAGTCACTTTTCAGTTGTGTCTGTTTCTCTGTGACCCCATTTGGAATTTTCTTTTTTTTTTTCTTTTTGGAGGGGGAAAGCAGGGCAATTGGGGTTAAGTGACTTGCCCAAAGTCACATAGCTAGTAAGTGTCAAGTGTCCAAGGTCACATTTGAACTCAGGTCCTCCTGACTCTAGGGCCGATGCTCTATTCACTGTGCCACCTAGCTGCCCTTGGGGTTTTCTTAATAGATACTAGAGAGGTTTGCCTTTTCCTTCTCCAGCTCATTTTACAGATGAGGAAACTGAGGCAATAGGGTGAAGTGACTTTGGCCAGGGTCATACAAAGAGTAAGTGTCTGAGGCTTGATTTGAATTCAGAAAAATGGGTCTGACTCCAAGCCTGGTGCTCCTTGCACTGTGGCCCACCTTTCTGCCTCTGGCACATTTCTAAGGTACTGAATAATAACAGCCAGAACCCTCATAACAAAATCTCTGAGTTCCTCAGTAACTTTGAAGACCATAATGGCGTCCTGAGATCCCAGAGTTTGAGAGCTTCTGATCTAACAGGAAGGCTGGAAATGGCTGCTGCATCTTGGCGTGGCTCCAGAATCCTTAGGCATCCACTGTGATTTCTCTCCCTTCCCGGGTACTCCCAAAGCCCTGGAAACCTGGCTTTTCTTAGCCTTTTCAGAATGGTTCAGAAACACTCCAGGCCTCACTAGACACTAGGCCCAATCCTTGCTTTCTCTGTCTCCTCTCCTTGAAACCCCTTCTCTCTTCTTCCTTTTCCAAGTACCCATTGCCTGATGCCATCCCTGCAGGCAGGAGTGAGGCTTCTCCAAGGAGCTCCGCATCCAGGATGTTTCTCCTCTGATTAATGGATCTATTGTCTCATCCCTGTGGGCCCTTGAAGCCAGGCTGGAGAGGTTCCACCCTGATGGAGAGGTTCCTCTGTTGGATTCTCCAATGCTCCTTCTCCAATGCGGGGGGGGGGAAGAGCGAATGCGATCAGCTTGTACTGAATGGTGATTTGGCTCAGCCTTCTGTGAGAAGACTTGCCCAGGCCTCCTTAATCACAGCGCCTTCCCTCTGAGGCCATTCCTAGTCTATGCTGTCGATATCTTTAATCAGTCAATAATTCAGTAAACATTTACTAAGCACCTACTGTGCGCTAGGCACTGGCCTCAAGGGGCTCACAGTGCAATCAGTTATTTCTGACAACAGGGACTGTTTTTGCCCTTCTTAGCATAATGCCTAGCACATAGTAGGCCCTTAATAAATACTTGTAGGCTGTCCAACCATCTGGTCTTGACTTAGCACCGAGGATGCTGGGTGCTTTCAGGCCAGGAGCAGGAGGAGCCAAAGGTGCTATTTAGGGAGTCACCTCTCCATCAGCCTCCTTCCCGTCAGGCTGCACATGGTGTTAGGGCTAGGTCAGTCTGCTTCCTATTAAAGTTTGGAGGTGAGACAGTTTGGCCAATGCCCCATCCCAGCCTCCATGTGGTCCAGAGAATATGGCAGAGCCTAGGAAGTCTGAGTCTGGCTCTGGGCTGCCTCTTTTATGTTTGCCTTTCTGGTCTTAGGAAAACAAGGAAACGTCCTAGAACGTCCCTGTCCAGGTCCAGGCTTGGAAATGACCTTGTGAGGTCAAGAGGTACAGAGGTCCTGGATCCTTTCAGTTGGAATGGACTGGCAACTGAGGGAGGAGTTTCCAGAAACTACTCCAGCTCTCTTGGAGAGAAGAATGGGCCCAAGCCAAGATCTGGCTCTCCAGAAGAATGGACACCAAGGAAAGGAAATATGAAGCCTCTTGTAGACAGACCCCTTCCCCTCCCAACCTCCCACACTGCAAAGAAGGCCAAAGGTGCCTTTCTAACACTCTGGACTTTTTCTCCTCAACAACCACCTTTTCATCCTGGAAATCCCTTTACTATGATGGTTTGCTCCCTGTTTGACAACTGCCCACCCAGACCAATATTTCAGGAGGGACTCTGGCTGTGCTCTGTTTCACTCATAAGTCAAAGGAAGAAATTTGAGAATGTTTTCCGATCATGAATGCATTCCACATATTTTTGTCAATTTACTGCCCATTTTGGAAGACATGTCCACATTTCTGGACTATATAATATACCTTCCTTGGAAGAACAGATCATTCTGGACACGGAAGATGACCACGCATGGGAACTTAGCATTGTTTAATTACCTTAAAGTCTTACTTCCAACTTGTTAGGATGGCAGGGCCTTGCTTGGCCAGACTTTGGGTAGTCTTCTTTTCCCTAATGTCCTCATATTTACTCTTGGGCAATAATTCAGAAGTGCAGTTTGAGACTAGATGGAGGGCCCAGAAATGGACTGGAACCAGAGCTCCCCTTTTGTTCATTCCTCCATTCAGTACTAATAACCTTAGCACCACTTCTGGGCAGAGCGCTGTGCTGGGACAGAATGGAGGGGTATGTGAGAGTATAGGCCATTCCCCTTCAATAACACATCCAGCATCTACGATATGGTTACTGTGGGGACTCACTGGATGGATGCACATGAGACCCTAATAGAGAAACTCATGATAGCCATCTGAGCTTCAGGGAGAGTGAGTCAACAAGCAACCACTGATAAGCCTTTACTACGTGCCAAGCATTAGGAGCACAATGAGAAGCAAAAACACGGTCTCTGACCTCAAGAATTCACATTCTACTGGGGGAGATAAGATGCCAAAGACTATGTCCATGCAAGACAGCAATAGAGTGGACTAGTTGTAAAGGACTGGGAAGGTCAGACAGAGGCCATTCTGTTTGATCCTGGAGGTGAAAGGAAACAGCCAGAGTTTACTGAATGAGGGTGGGGGTGGGGGGTGTGTAGTATGGTCAGATCTGTGCTTTAGGAAGGTCATTGGTGTACTAGTGAAGGATTGACTGGGGCCAGGAGACTCAAGGCAAGGAGACCAACCAGCAGCTCTCTGAATCTCCAAGTTGTGAGGTGAGGCCTTGACTGAGGTGGCTACACTGCCTGAGTAGGGGGAGGGTTTTATGAGAAATGTTACAAAGATAGAATTGGCCAGGACCAGGACTAGGATTTGGTCACAGGTTGGATATGGGGGATGAAAGAGAGAATGTGGGGAGGTAGATGATTCCTAGGTCATCCTCTCTGGGCATATTTCTGATTTCTCTTACAACCCTGAGGGCATCCAAGAGATCTGAGTTCCAATAAGGAGCCTCAGAATAACATTTAATGAGATTCAGAACAAGGTAATGAGTTTCCCATTACTTCAGGTATTTGAGCAAAGGTTGGATGAACACTGGCCAGGTGTGTTATGTGAAATTCTGATTCTGTACAAGTTGGGTTAGATGTCTGCTGCTGAGGTTGCTTCCACCTCTGAGATTCTTCCTGCCTGTGGTTTATTAAACATTTTCCCTCAATGCACAGAAAGATAAACATCTGGCCTCTTCCTGCATCCACTAAATTCACATGAAATTCAATTATGCAGCTGGCCTTTGAGACGCCATCTTTGTTTTACTTCCCAATTAGATATTAACATAATTTGTGCTTTTGCAATGACTGCAGCACTTTGTGAAAACATTTGTTTGAAGTTTCCATTCAGGGAGAACAGAAGACTTTTGTCCTACACTGAGCTCTTCCCTTGAACCTTACTTTAATGACATTTCTAATTTGTACAAAACTCCCATTTCAATGAAAAATTTTCCACTTCAAATTTATAGTAGCATTTGAAATCCAATTTCAGATGTTACCTCATTGGAAAGCTTTTTATTATCTTAAAAATTAGCAGAATAACAACTTGTCTTTTTTTAACAAAAGGATCTAAACCATATGTATGTCACACAGAATTACAATGTTCTAAAAAGTGACCCGAATTTCCCTGACAGCAGGCCCCTTTGTGTAGGTGGATTTATGCATTTCTTCAGAAGAGATAGTGTAGCAAAGAGGACAGACTACTCCTTGAAGCCCAGAAAACCTGGATTCGAGTCCCACTTGTGACACACTCCAGCTCCGGGACCCTAAGCCATCCTCTTGGTGCCCCAGGCAGCTGTAGGAGAGTCTAACCTGCAGAGAAGATGGTGGCCTGTTGCCCCAGTTACAAATAGATATTGAAGCAGAGTGGGAATTTAGGAGGTGACTTCCCTCTGAGAAAGGCTCCAGAAAGAACCTTCAACCAGTAAGTTTCATTTCCTTATGGGGCAGGCATTCTGGTGAAGCCTACGACAAAGGGTATGATCACCTAGGCAAGCATCACCAAGGAAGAGGAAAAAGGAGAGGAGTAATGAAGCTTGACTCATCATCTAGAATTCTTTGAAGGAGTCAGTACATGGATAGACAAGGGGGTAACCCAGAGACTTAATTTATTTAGACTTTCAAAGAAACTCTAAGGAAGTCCAACAGTAAAGGAAACATTTTTGAGACATTAAGTCACCCTAGCATCAGTGGGACCATTTGGTTATGTATTAGGAAGGACTTAGAGGCAGGAAACAAGGGATCAGGACAAAGAGACACTTTGGATGGCATCTCATGAATAGCAGGTCCTCTGGGGAGGGAGCTGCTGCTGCTCATATGTAACATTTCCACAAATGATGGCACTATGGCAGGGGGAAAGTACACAACATTAGGAGTTGGGAGACTGAAAGTTCTTGTCCAGATCTACCCCTTTAGAAGCTGCTGCATGGCTCTGGGGATCAGTTTTTCCATCTGTGAAATGGGGAGGTTGAAGTAGAATGTCTTCTAAGGTTGAGAGTCACAGAATCTAAGAGTTGGAGTATTGAAAACAAGTACGCATCTAGCCCTGCAACAATAAAACAGAGGGGAGGAAATTCACCTTGGGTGCAGCAGTTTCTTCAAGTAGACATGATTCAGTCTCTCCTGGTTCAGTTTTCTTAATGAACTGAGCTTCTGCCCAGTGAAAAGGCTCCAACTGCTACGGGGCTTAAAACCAGTCCCCTGGAGATTGTCTTTCATCAGTTCAGCTGCTCTTACCATTGTGATTGCACTCTTTTGCTCTCTCCCCCGGTCTCCATCTCTCCCTGTCTCCCTCTCTCTCCTCCTTTTCCTCCTATCTATACCCCTTTCTTCCCTCGCTTCTCTGTGTTTCTGTTACCACCATGCCTAGCACTTGTAAATTGGGGGAGGAGAGGAGAGGAGGGGAGGGAAAGGGAGAGGAGGAGAGGGACAGAGGAGAGGAATAGAGACAGGAAGATTACTGGTGCCTAAAATTCGGGTCCTGAAATAGTTCTGATCCTACCACAGCTTCATCTCTTGGCAAGCTGGGAAGAAATGCAATTTCCAGAGTCTTTAGCGGCTTAAGGCCCCTCACAAGGTGGCCAGTCCCAGCCTTGATGGAGGCATTGTGACCACTTTGATTGTCATGATGAGGGAGAAGAAGTCATGTCATCACAGTTTTAGAGCTAAGAGGGTCCCAAGGCTTATTTAGTTCAACCTTTTCATTTTATATATGAGAAAACTGAGACCCAGAGGGAGAAAATGATTTCCCATAGTCCCAGAGTTGAGTAGCAGAGTTTGGATTTGAACTCAGTTCTTCTGACTCCAAATCCTGAACTTTTTCTATTTGACTCTGCTTTCTACAGTCTAAACATGTGGTCCTTCTCAGACAGATGTCCATCCAAGTACTAATGAGGCCCAGCCCTTCTTATTGGAGATCATACAAGCTCCAGCTCATTTAGGCTGGGCTCAAGAGCCAGGAGACGCTTCTGGCGGACAGAGCAGGGCAGCTCAGAGAAGTCTGCTTACTGGGCTTTCCGAGCTGAGCAGTTTGCCATCCTTGTGTTGTTTCTTTTCCTGGGGAGACTTTTCTGCAGTGGGTGGTATTGTAAGGTGTGGGGAGCCTTAATCCTACACCAAAGGGCAGGGCAAAGGGAGGGCACATACGATAGTTTTAGGCTCAGAGACCATGCTCAGAGGCTCTGGGAAGGTGCAGTACAGTCCATAGCTCCTAATAGCTGGATAAAAGGCACCCAGTCCATAAAGAAGCCTTTTGTCCTTCCATCCAGTCTCCTCCACCAGGCTGGCCCTCTGTCATCACCTTTCTATCACATCCCTCCACAATCCCTCCATCCACTGCCTCCTCTACTACCTACTCGAAAAACCCTCACTTAGTCCTTCCAGCCCCACTAACTATTGTCCTATATTTCTTCTGCTCCTCATGCTTAATTTTTTTGCAAAAGTCATTGACAATGGGTGCCTCCACTTCCCTCCTCCAACTCTCTTCTTAACCCTTTACAATCTGGCTTCCACCCTTATCATTCCACTGAGACTGCCTGGTCCCAAATTATCTGAGATCTCGTCATTGCCAAATCTAATGGCTTTTCCTCCACCCTCTTTCTCCTTGACCTCTCTCCAGCCTTTGATGCTGGAGATCATTCTCTCCTCGGTTCTCCTCCTATCTGATCACTTGGTCTCTTTGGCCTTTGCTGGATCCTCTTCCAGATTACTCCCTCTGACTCTCGGTATCCCTCAGGGTTCTGTCCTGGGCCCTTTGAGCTGCTTCTTCAATCTGAGATCTCATCAGCTCCCAGGGATTTATTTACCATCTCTGTGCTGATGATGCTCAAATCTATCTATTCTATCCCAACTCTCTGCTGACCTCCAATCTCACATTTCCAATGGCCTTCGAGATATCTCAGCTGGGTGACATCTTAAACTTACTATGTCCAAAATGGAACTCATTCTCTTTCCCTCCAAATTTCCCTGCTCCTAATTTCCTTATTAATGCAGAAAGTGACACCATCCTCCCAGTCACTCAGGCTCATACCCAGGAGATACCCTGGCTTCACTATCTTTCATACCTCCCCCCCCCCCCATCCAATCTGTTGGCAAAGCCTATTGAGTTCACCTTTGCAACGTCTTTTGAATAATATCCTTCTTTTCTCTGACATTGCCCTACCTTGGTGCAGGCCCTCAGCACTTGGATTATCATATTTAATTAATTCATTTTTAGTTTTCAACATTCGCTTTTATAAGATTTTGAGTTCTAAACTTTTTCCCCTCCCTCTCCTCTCCCCTCCCCAAGATGGCATGCAATATGATATAGGTTATACATATACAATTGTCTTAAACGTATTTCCACATTAGTCATGTTGTGAAAGAAGAATCAGAACAAAAGGGAAAAACTACAAGAAAAAAAGAACAAAAAGACAAAAAAGAAGAGAAAATAGTCTGCTTTGATCTGTATTCAGACTTCAAAGTTCTTTCTCTGGCTATGAATAGCATTTTCTATCATGAGTCTTTTGGAGTTGTCTTAGGTCATGGCATTTCTGGGAAGAGTTAAGTCTATCAAAGGTAGCCATCAAACACGTGGCTGTTACTGTGTACAATATTCTCTTGGTTCTGCTCACTTCACTCAATATCAGTTCGTGTAAGTTTTCCCTGTTTTTTCTGAAATCTGCCTGTTAATCATTTCTTATAGCACAATAGCCTGCTATTCCATTCATATGCCACAACTTGTTTGGTCATTCTCTAATTGATGGGTATCCCCTCAATTTCCAATTCCTGGCCCCCCCCTCCCCCACAAAAGCTGCTATAAATATTTCTGCACGTATAGGTCCTTTTCCCTTTTTTATGATCTCTTTGGGGTAGAGACCTAGTGGTGGTATTGCTGGGTGAAAGGGTATGTATAGTATTATAGCCCTTTGGGCAGAGTGCCAAATTGCTTTCCAGAGTGGTTGGATCAGCTCACAGCTCTACCAACAATGCATTAGTGTTCCAATTTTCCCACATCTTCTCCAACATTTATTATTTTCCTGTTTTGTCATGTTAGCCAATCTGACAGGTACATCACCTAGGTTATCGGAATAGCTGTTGATGGTTCTGCCTACCTCAGGTCTCTTCCCACTCTATTCCATATAGTTACTAATGGGATTTTCCTAAAGTGAACATCTGATCACGTCATGTGATTTACTCAGTAAGCTCCAATGGCTCCTTATTGCCTCTAGGATCAAATACAAAACCTAAACTTCCTTCACAGCTTACCCCTTCCTACCTTTCCAGATTTCTTACACCTCACTCCCTGACATGGGAGTGATGCCGACCTCCTGGCTATTCCATGACCCTCCATCTCTTGGCTCTGGGCACTTTCTGGCTGTCCCCAGTCTCTGGAATGCTTTCCCTCTTCTGCTCTAATGAATTGCTTGGCTTCCTAAAATCCTAATGTTTACCAGAATCCTTTCCACCTCTTGATTCCAGTGCCTTCCCTCCGTTAATTATTCCCTTTTTATCCCGTATTCGGGTTTTTGTACATAGGTGTTTGCTTGTTGGCTCCCCCATTAGACTGTAAGCCCCTTGAGGTCAGGAGATGTCTTTTGCCTCTTTTTGTAATGGTGCCTGGTTCATAGTAGATGCTTAACAAGTGATTATTGCCTGACTTGGATGGTTTTCTGAAGACAATAACTGGTGCAGAAATTTAGGAAACTGGAGCTGGGCGATTGGTCGGGTGGGGCTCAGTCTGGGGCAATGAATGTCTAGAGGCATCTTTGATATGGTTAGGTGCATGGA
The DNA here is from genome assembly GCA_028646515.1 of Pseudochirops corinnae. Lineage (NCBI taxonomy): Eukaryota > Metazoa > Chordata > Mammalia > Diprotodontia > Pseudocheiridae > Pseudochirops > Pseudochirops corinnae. The sequence goes on from CM053585.1 coordinate 546,275,133, forward strand.
AAGTATAAAGACTAGTAGGATAAATTGATTAGGAAAATGGGACTGAGTGATGTTGGTGACTGCGTGTGAAGAATACTGGGAGAGGGAAGAGAAGTAAGTCTAGGAAGAGAGAGTGTGTATGGGCAAAGAATAACTGGAAGCTAGAAAGGTGTGAGTCGGGGAAGGTGGCTTTGGAAGAATCCTAGTGCAGATCTTGGTGGAGTCAGAATTGTCCCGAGGTGAACCCTGGTTTAGGGAGTGTGTGTGTGGGGGGCAGGGGGTAGATTATTAAGGTCATTTCCAGCCTCTGCATCTAGCTGGTGAGATTTAGTATATGTCAAGCCCTTGGTGTCTGTCTCACAGGACAGTTCTGGAATTGGGAGGGCATGGTTGAAAAACCCCCTCAGATGTGGCTCATTGGAGTGGCCTGGTTGTGAGCCCTGGGAGTGCGTGCATGGGAAGACTGCTGGCTTGGAGACACAGAGAGACCCAGAGTCAGGGGGTGGGCTGGATCTCAGGAGGGGAGTGAATAGGTACCACAGCCATAAAAGGATCAATCGAAGAGGCTGGCTATGGTTAGCCTGGAGAAGAGGGCCTTGCTGTCTTCAAGTATTTTAAGGTCTGTCTTCAGGGAGGGGGAATTGGTTTCTTCTCCTTGGCCCCAGAGGAGAGAAGGAACAATGGGTTCATGCAGCAGAAGCAGATTCCAGCTCCTTGTAAGTAAATGAATGAATAAAGGTTTCTTCAATGAATGAATGATGTAAGGGAAAGCTTCCTAACAATCAGAATTTTCCAGAAGTCAAATGAGCAGCCTCCAGCGGGAAGGCTTGCCTTGGCTCCTCACCAATGGAGGTCTTCAAGCCAAGACAGGATAGCCACTTGGTGGGGAAATGATAGACGAGACTGCTGTTTAGACACAGGTTATAGGAGATGATTCTCAAGGTGCCTTCTAGTACTGAGATCCAGTGATACTTGATCCAAAATAGGAAGGCCTTAGGCTCTGGGCTGGAGGAAGCCACCCTCTCCCCCAATGTTTATAGACTTAACAAGGAACTAATTAAAGCTCCTTTGTCCTGAGCATCTCTTTATACTGAAAAGCTTCTCATATGTTCACTTTGATGTCATTTCAGTCAGAGACAGTCTCGTGAAATAGTTTAACTCCAGATAAAAATTAAATTTAAAATATAGAACAACAGGCACAAACAATAGTGGAGTCTCAGTGCTGAATAAAAATGAAACCTCCCACAATTCTATGGAATCATAGCCCCAGTAGTATCTAAATGTGTGGGCTCCAGCTCCTAAGGGTTAGTTCTGAACAGGAGCAGGCACCCCAAAGGCCCATCAAGGCTGGGGAACCAGTCCCTGGTTTGGCAACTAGGGTTGGGGTTTGGCAGTGGCCCACACCAGACAAGACACAATTCCCTGCGTATTCATTCCTTGTTTTCAAAAGCTTTTCAACCATGTCAGCCCCCTTCCCCTTTGGCTTTCCTGAATGCAAAAAGAAGCAGAGGGGGACCACAGGAGCCTAGAAAGTCAACAGTGTACAGGTCAAGGAGAAACGAGAGGGGTCTTCATGTCAGCCAGGAGCTTGTTGTCAGTCAGATAATGAGAAATTATTATGCACCTCGTATGTGCCTGGAGAAAGACCAAGACAGCCTCTGCCCTCAAGGAGCTCACAGTCTAATAAGGGGAGCAGCATGTAAATAACTAGGTATATGCAAGATATGTACAGAACAGATGGAAGATAATCTGAGGAAGGGGCAGCAGCTGTGCGTGCGTGAGTGTGCGTGCCTGCGTGTGTGCATGTGCACGTGTACAGGGGTATTCAGAGAGACTCAGTGAGGGGAGGGAGCTTAGAACTCAGAGGGAACTCAGGAGCAGCTGCCCAATGTCCATCAGAAAGTCCTCCATTCCTCCCCAGGTGGCCCACACCAGCTTGGCCTGGCAGTGGTGACTGGACCTTTCCCTTATGTCAAACCTAAACCTGCTTCTTTGTAATCACCTTCCTCCTGTCCTGCTCCTGATCCTAGCTGTGCCCTCAAACAAAGCTAATCCATCTGTTGTGGTTCCATGGTATGTTGTTGTGGCACCATCTTAAAGAATTCAGGGTCAGACCACCTTTAAGTCAAGTCTAGGCATCTACCAAGGATGGACATCCCTCAGAAGTAGGCTAGGTTCCAAGAGTGACCAGCAATTTAGTAAGACGACATAGGCCAATTTAGATTATCTTGACGCTGATTACACAACAGAAATTATGAATATTAAAAAGGAAGGAGGGAGTTGTTAAGGGGTTAGGTAATGGGGAGGGGTCCTTTCTATGGCTCGGTGGTCAAATGTCCTGGTTGTGCTGCTTTCTGAATGACTACTATTGTGGTCCTGTCTGGTCAGATGGATAGTTAAGTATTGTGGTCCCGTCTTAGGCTAAATGGATGATGTGATTGTGGTTGAATACAAGGACACACCTGCTCAAATACGGTGGCTAGCTGGGCCAGTGGCAAGCTGGGGGCAGTGGCTGTATTGAGTCTGGGGGCCTGGTTAAGGCCAGATTGTGTGGTTAGATCAGGACATGCCTGCTATTCAGTGGGGCCCATAAGGAAGTTAGAATGTTGGGACTGGGGGCAACTTTATTAGGATTCCATCCCCCTCCTTTAGTTACAGCCCTCTTCACCACGGAAAGCCTGCTGAACTCCTGGTGGCAGGGTGGCAGTCCTCTGGTGGCAGGGTGGCAGTTCAGAGTCACTGGCAGAGGGCTGGGCTGTTGTCTCATCCTCAAAGAGCTTCTCTAATGCTCTTCATTGCTATGCTGGGGAAAGCTCTAAACCCAGCTGTTTCTCCCCTCCCCCCAATGCTGACATTCTGCAGAGCCTGGACCCATCCTGCTGAATGCATACCTGCACACATGCACATATGTGACTGCTCAGAGATGAGGATTTCTTTTGAAGCTCACTCCAGGTTAAACATCTCACTAATGGAAATTGGGGACTCCTGCCCATGTGCAGGATTTCAGGGGCTCGGGGAAGCCCACAGCAGAGACTTCACTGAGTTAGCTCTTGGCCTTTGGACCTCTGAAACTACAAATAGCTGGGAGGGAAGGTGAGGGGCTTGGGGGAGCATTTCAATGTATAGTTCCTTAGTATGAAGGGATTTTCTCAGGCTCTTTGTCGAGAGCAGATTTGGACAAGAAGAAAAAGGGCAGGAAGATGGTGGATACAAAAATGAGGAGAGGAAGGCAGAAAAAGGCCGTACAGCCAAGATGAGGAGCCCAAGTGTGGTTTGTCTTCCTGCTTAGCTCAATGTCACTCGCTGGCTTGGGTGCACTCTCTACTTCCAGTGATTTGGTGTCTTCTAGTTAAAATGGGCCTTAAGCCAGCAGAAGGTGATGGCTAAGTAGAAGCTGAAGGAAAGTGGGACTTTGTACCTCCCATTGCCTTTCCTGCACAGGAGAGAGCTGGTTCTGTGTGGTTTCTGAGACGGGTAGGAGAAGCAAGTCAGCAGGGATTGTCGCTCCATCAGGCAAATATGGCTGCTTACTCTAGACCAGGCGCAGGGCTAACATCTGGTGCAGGGGGTGGGGTGGGGGACATAGACTACAGTACAACAGTCCTTGTCCTCAGGGAGCTTGTTTTCTTGGAAAAAAAAGCCATCTGTAAGGTTGATTTATCTGCATCCAGGCTCCTATGATAATCTCAGAATTCTACTTCAGCACAGCTCCCCCTCTAGCCAATCTAGTGGTAGCAGAGAAAGAAACTGAGGCTCAGAGAAGTTTTGTGACACGTCCAAAGTCACCCAGGTCCTGAACACAAACCCAATATTCAAAATCCATTGCTTTTCCAATGCACCACGTTGCATCTTCCAAAAGTAATTTTGCCTCCCCAGTCAGATGACTAACATTTAGTTCAGTCTCCCCTAGAACAGGCAGTAAGAGTCTTAGGGCAAAGAAAGCTGATCCATTCTTCACAGAGCTGCCCTGCAGTAACACCTCCCATTTATTTCTATAGTCCATCAGTCTCCATAGGAGCTGTGACTTCATGCTCTCCCTCAGCCAGGGAACCTGGAGCCCCTTTAACCCCAGGGTTAATCCCCCTACTGGCACTCTCTACCTTAGGCTCATTAGCATGGGGACAAGGCTCTAAGGTTTGCAGAACTTTCATTCTTACTCTGTGGAGCAGGTCCAGAGTACAGATCTGCAGCCTCTCCAGTGTCCCTTCAAGGTCATTTAGTCCAATCCCCTTATTTCACCGTCAAAGAACCTGAAGCCAGGGAGGAGAAGTCACTTGCCCAAGTTCACACACCTTGGCAGAGACAAGATTTGAACCCAGACCCTCTGAGTCCAAATCCAGTGCTCTTGGCACTGAACCAAGAGAATCATTTTGTTCTCTGAGATTTTTGTTCTTCTAATGCTTAACAGTTCTTCCTGTCCACATGGGGCAGGAGGAGAAGGAGTTTGGAAGCTGTCTTCAAGTATTTGAAGGGCTGTTCTCTAGAAGATGTTGGGGCCCCAGATGTTAGAACTAAAATCAAATTGAGATGGAAGATCAGAACAAACTTCCTTATAGAGATCCATCAGAAAGTGGAAAGGGATTCCTTGAGAGGGAGAGGCTTTCTGCTTCTTCACAGACCAGCAGGCCTCCTGGAAAGGTCTGGATGACCAGCTGTCGGCAGGCTTTAGAGAGGATTCTTGTCTGGATATGGGCTAGATTAGGTGACCACCGAGGTCCCTTCTTTGATGATTCCTTCTGCTCTACACTCCCAGAGATTCTACAGACCTGCCAGTCATCTCCTAAACCACACCCATCCCCTCCCAATCTTCTTCATCCTTCTATGGATTCTCATCTGGCACCTCTCAACTGCATTCCTCCCACATCTAGAGCCAGATGGAGCTCAAGAGAAACCTTCTGGGCCCAGCTACTGTCCTTCACAATGGTCTCTGCCTTGGTCTAGGAGGCAGCGTTCCGCAATATGATTGCTTCCTGTCCTACTGACACTATTCCAAATGGGTTTCATTGATATTGTTCAGTCATTTTAGTCATGTCTGACTCTTCATGACCCCTTTGGGGATTTTCTTGGAAAAGTTACCAGAATAGTTTGCCATTCTCTTCTCAACTCATTTTATAGATGAGGAAACTGAGGCAAACAGAGTTAGGTGACTTGCCCAGGATCGCACAGCTAGGAAGTGTCTGAGGCCAGATTTGAACTTAGGAAGAGGAGTCTTCCTGACTCCAGGCTTGGTATTCTGTCCACTTCTTGACCTCATTGCCCTACTCTGAATGGGTTAGCTGGTGGAAATGGGTGACAATTGTGGTCTTTTGACCTTAATGATGATCTAGTCTGGATTTTTTTTTTTTTTTACCCTTGATGCCTTTGACAATCTGGTAAAGCCTAGCTATCCCTTTTCAAAATAATGGTTTTAAGTACAAAAAATAAGTGGGATTACTGAGGAAACCAATTATGTTGAAATTCAGTTATAAAAATAGATTAAAAACAAAACAGTTCAGACACCACGGTTAAGAATCCCTGACAACCCAACCTGTTCATTTCATGGAGGAGGAAGCTGAGAGCCAAGGTGGGCAGAGACGTTCCCAAGGTATTCACAAGTGGTGCCAGGCCTGAAACGAGAATCCAGGGCTCTTGACCGCTTGCTCAATGCGATTTCTTCTCCTGAACACCTCTGCTGTCAGCAAGCCTTGACTGTCTTCCAGACCCAGCTTCAGTTCTGTCTTCCACAGGGGGCCCCTCCTGACCTCTCCTCACTCACTCCAGCAGCTAGTACCCTCACTCCTCAAATGGCTTCACATTCATTTTCTATAGATGTCACATGGGAAGAAACTAGTTACATGGAAATTCAGTTATCAAAAAAGATCTTTTAAAAACCAAATTTAAAAAAAAATGGAGGGGAGAATCGGTGCCTGGAATTGGATTTTTTCTACTGTTCCCTCTGGAAAGGGGTAAAGCTGAAGCTTCAGAGGTCTCAATTATTTCCTCTCTTACATACACCCTGTTAAACTAGAGGGAATATAATGACCCATTTGTCTGCTAAGTCACAGAGGTTATATCAGACAATCACAATAGAGACTCCAGTTAGGAAAACTATCAACATTTGGACAGAGCTTGGCCTTCTGTCCTAATTCAAATTTTGTGTATTTCCAGATATTTTCTCTGTTCCTCTTTTCTTAATATAGACTCAGTATACAATAGGAGCCTTCATGACTGAGGCTGGGTGTCTTTATATAGGAAACAAAATCAGGATACAGGAAACACTTTAAGAATTCTGGGGAGTCCATAACAAGGCTAGATACTGGACAAACACGGAGAGGGGAAGTTGTAACTCTCCTCTTGGCAGCTTCAGTTCTTTGTTCTCAGATGTCTTCAGGGATCTTCTCTCACTCCCACTCCCGCACCTTTTCAGCAGCAGCAGCAGCAGCAGCAGCAGCAGCAGCAGCTTAGGTCTTCCAGCTCCATTCCTTAAGACCTGGTGGGGAGCTGAGGATGCTGTCAGGCTGCTGCCTGAACTCTGGTGGTCTCAAGCACTGGGAGCATCTTTCTGCCAGAACTCTTGGGCTCAAACCGTCAGCCTTTCGTTTCAGAAATCATGACAACACACTGACTCCCAGGACCAGAAGGGAATGATTGTTGCACGAAACTATAAATCTCAGAATGTCAGGGAGTTCTCAAACCTTAATTAAATTATGTATCTACCTCTATATCTCCCAGTTTTCAGTTCTACTCAATATCAGCTCCTTGAGGGCAGAGAATGATTTCCTTTTTTCTTGATAGCCCCAGCCCTTAGCACTGTGCTTGGGACATAGAAAGTGATTAATAAAGGCCTGTTAATTAACTGATTTGAGCATTGTCCATCTATGACTGGTTCCTTTTAATATGCCCAAACATCAAACATACTTTCTGATATCCTCAATAGGAGAGTACGGTTTTTTTATTCATTTTTGTTTTTGTTTGGATCCATGATTTCATTGGTATATGGAGCATCTATTGAGGAAATTCTCTATCTCAAGCTGTCATTATTTCCTGGGCCTATTGTGACTTGCTTAGTCATAGAGCCAGAGTGTGTCAGAAGTGGCTGGCTCTTAGACCAGCTCTCCATCTATGACTTTCCACAGTTACTCATTAAGCAAGTTAAATATCTTGGTAATCTCAGATAATGACGCAACTTAACAATAGCCAGGTTCAAGTAGTCTTCAAATTTGCTACCCCTTTTTAGGTTCTTGGCCCTTTTCTACCTTTTCAATTTATTAACCTAGCTTGCTCCATGTAAACTCAGCTCTTTTGATCATGTAGCATCCCTATGGAAGAAAGACATCTGAAGAAAAGGAAAGAGAATTGACACATTCTCTTAAGGTATCCCTTGTAGAATTTCAGGACAAGTCAGTTTTGGATATTGACTTTGTCTAGTGTCTTGAACTGAGATGAATTCATGATGTCAACACTTCCTCATTTAAAAGGAAGATGACTGATCAAGAGATGTTCTTGGAACACATGGCAAAATTGTTTAAAGCTTTGAGTCCCACTTTTAGAACAAATAGGTGTTACTTCACCTGACAATCATAAAGGTTGTTCTCTAAATGTCATTGGATTGGCGAAATGTAAGTGAGAGTATTTTTACTTCTGGATGCAGCCTATCAAATACTGAATCAATAAGCATTTAGGAAATAGCTTCGATCCCCAAGGGTAATCCAAAGTTTCTCTCTGGACAGAGTCAATAAGAACTCAGAAAATCCTCTGTACACAACAACATTTCAAACCGTGGGTGGAACCCTGAGGATTCACTTACAGCAGCCGTTCTCAACCTGTGGGTCATGGCCTTTTTGAGGGTCGAATGACCCTTTCACAGGGGTCACCTAAGACCATCAGAAAACACATATTTCTGATGGTGTTAGGAACTGAGACACTGCTCCTCTATCCATCTCCAGGCAGGTCTGTCCACATGCAGATATACCCACATACAAGTACCCGCATGATGACATCATCGCACCAACCCCATCACATACACCTCGCACAAATACAGGTGTATATGACAGGGTTGGTGCCATAATGAATTTTTGTGGACCAGTCACACATGTGTAGAGAGCAGCTACTATGTAGAGCGCAGCTGCTGTGTTGAAAGCAGCAGTACTGGAGGTAAAACAACACTTCATGAATTATAATTATTGGGTAAATGTAAAATCATGTATTGTAAAATCATCAACTACTGCAAAAAAAATATATCTGTACCATGGGAACTTAATCTGGATGCTGATTGGTCTTTTCATATGCAGCTGTGGTTGATGTAAATACTGCCCCCTTGTGATAGTAACAGGTATGTAAAAAAAACAACAGA
>CM053585.1:546283943-546303160 GCA_028646515.1 Pseudochirops corinnae
ACCATGGGAACTTAATCTGGATGCTGATTGGTCTTTTCATATGCAGCTGTGGTTGATGTAAATACTGCCCCCTTGTGATAGTAACAGGTATGTAAAAAAAACAACAGAGAATGGTAAATCATAGTAAACTTTAATGAACTGTATTGACTGAACTATGCCATGTATCATCTTTTGTATTATTAAAGCTGTTGTTATATATTATTTTCATTAGCAAACCATCCCATGACAATGGATCGTGTAGAGAAGAACATTAAGAAAAGAAAATACAGTGAGGATTTTTTACAGTACAATTTTACCTCAGTAATTACAGCAGGAATCGAGAAACCACAATGTGTTATTTGTTGTGAGGTTCTATCAGAGGAATCTATGAAGCCGAGCAAACTGAAATGCCATTTTGACAGCAAGCACCCGAACTTTGCTGGCAAGGATACCAACTATTTTAGAAGCAAAGCTGACGGACTCAAGAAAGCCAGACTTGACACTGGTGGCAAGTGCCACAAACAAAACGTAGCAGCCATTGAAGCTTCATATTTGGTGGCACTCTGAATCACCAGGGCTATGAAACTTCACACCATCACTGAGGATTTACTTTTGCAAGCGGTCAAAGACATTGTTCGAGTTATGATCGGAGACGAATTTGTTTTGAAATTGAGTGCAATTTCCTTATCTAACGACACTATCCTCAGAAGAATGGATGATATGTCTGCTGATATTCTTGATCAGGTAATCCAGGAAATTAAATCTGCTCCACTTCCAATATTTAATATCCAGCCTGATGAATCTACAGACGTTGCAAATTGTTCAGTTACTGGTTTACTTGAGGTATGTTAATGATGGCGACTTTAAAGATAAGTTTCTTTTTTGCAAACCTCTTGAAATGAAAACTACTGCATGTGATGTATTTGACACAGTTGATTCATTTCTGAAACAGCATAAGATCTGTTGGGAAAAGGTTTGTGGTGTTTGCACAGATGGTGCTCCAGCTATGCTATGATGTCAACCTGGATTTCAACGTTTGGTACTGAATGAGTCACCAAAAGTCATTGGAACTCACTGTATGATTCATTGGGAAATATTAGCAATGAAGACACTGCCACAAAAGTTACAAGAAATAATGAACAGAGTCACAAGTTCTGTCAATTTTGTAAAGGCAAGCACTTTAAACAGTCCACTGTTTTCACAACGGTGCAACGAGATGGATGCACCAAACAATGCTCTGCTATTTCACACTGAAATGAGATGGTTGTTGAGAGGAAAAGTTTAAAAACGTGTTTTTGAGTTTCGTGATGAACTCAAAACATTTTTTAATCAGAAAGCAAGACTGCAGTTTGAAGCACTTTTCAGTGATAAAAGTGAACTGTAGAAAATAGCTTTACTTGGTTGACATCTTTGCCATCTTGAATGAGTTAAATTTATCACTGCAAGGACCAAAGGAAACATGCCTCAATTTGTCTGAAAAGATCTGATCATTCCAAATGAAACTTCAGCTTTGGCAAAAAAAGTTGGACAAAAATAAAATTTACGCGTTGCCTACCTTATCTGCTTTCTTTGAGGAACATGACATTGAACCAGACAAAAGGATAACTGAGAATTTCTGTGAAAGAACACTTGCACATGCTTGCAGATGAAATTTCATTGTACTCTCCAAATTTACCTGACAACCCATTTGCACTTGCCAGAAGCCCATTCACAGTCAAAGTTGAAGATGTTGCTGAGACAGCACAAGAGGAGTTCATTGAACTTATTAACAACAATGCAGTGAGAACTGATTTCTCTACAATGCCAGTTAACAAAATTCTGGATCAAGTGTTTGCAGTCATATCCTGTTCTGTCTGAGACTGTGTTGTGCCTTTTTCTTCCATTTCCAAAAATATATCTTTGTGAAACAGGGTTTTCCAGCTTGTTGGTTATCAAGTCTAAATATAAAAGTAGACTTGTTGTGGAAGATGATCTTCACTGTGCTCTTGCAAAGACTACCCTGAGAATTTCTGATCTGGTGAGAAAGAAGCAATCTCAACCTTGGCACTGATGTTGGCTTTTTATGCACACTGTAGCAAAATGTAGCAATGTGGTTTACTGTTGTTATATTAAGACTGTTACCCATGCTACACCATGCTTCAAGACAAAATTCCATTTATTTGTAATTAGAAATAAATATTTTGCAATATATAATTACATATTGTTTTTGTGATTAATCACTATGCTTTAATCATGTTCAATTCGTAACAATGAAAATACATCCTGCATATCAGATATTTACATTATGATTTGTAACAGTAGTGAAATTACAGTTATGAAGTAGAAACAAAAATAATTTTATGGTTGGGGGTCACCACAACATGAGGAACTGTATTAAAGGGTCGTGGCATTAGGAAGGTTGAGAACCACTGATTTACAGGAATGGAGAGGGTTGTGAGGGTAATAGAAAATCAGGTCAATTGTTATGAGAGATTACAAAACGATTATTTTTAGGGATCTGGACTTACCAAGATATGAGGTAAGAAAATGGTAGCAATGGTATAAGCCATGACTATAGGATGCAAAAACTGTGTACAACTGAAATGTGCAGGAAGTCACAACATGGTCCCAAACCTGAACAACAGAAGCTCACTATCTTTCATAAACTAATAGGCAACAACAAATTTCCCCACCATTCTTGAAAATGCAATAAAGGAACTCTACTGGAACAAAAGATAATATCACAGACAAAACTGCTGCCCACCATGTCCCAACCAGAACACTGATCCTTGAAAATGTAAGAATAACATATCTTTTGTTAATGCCACTAGTCTAGACATTCAGTCTCCAAATTACATGGAATGATAACAACAACAACAAAATATCCCAAACTAGAGGGAGAAATCAAAGCTAAGTGTCAGGAGAGGAGGTTCCCCATCATCCCTGCCATCTTGTCTGCTCCAGGAACTGTCCTAAAGAGGCTTTGGGTCTTAGAGAAAAGGAACTTCTGTCCCCATATTCAACTGCAAAAGAGCTGTCATTTGTCTACCAGTGCAATAGACTGCAGAACACTGAACGTAAAAGAACAAGATTGCTCCAGGACCATTTCTACCTGAATGGTTAAAAGAATGTTAAAAGAACAAGAAGAATGAGATAATGTGTGGCACGGTGGATAGAGAGCCTTCCTTGGAGCTCTGAGTCATGATCTCCTCTGCTCTTTCACCAGATATCTCGGTCCATACTAACTGACATAACAGCTTTCCCACAGATGGCACTTGAAGGTTTGCAGATGCATTTTAGACATTAGACCCTCTGTACTCCATCACAACGCTATGTGGGTATTACCAGTATCATGCCTGTTTTTGAGATGAGGGAAACTGAGGCTTGTAGAGATGAAGTGACTAGCCCAGAGTTATGTACCTAAGAAGAGTCAGAGATGGGATTCTCTACCTGGTCATTCTGACTACTTCACCACTTATTTCTTGTGAGATCTCATTTTATCTTAATTTCCCCATCTGAAAAATGAAGAGGCTGGAGTAGATGGCCTTTGAGTTCCCATACAATTCTAAGCCTATGATTTCACACTTCCAAGGCTGGCTCACTCCATTAAACAATATATTAATTATATTATTATTAATTAAAGGATTACATTATATAATCATGAAGTGGCCATGCTGGGCTTCAAGCCACATCCCTACATCAGAGTATTATGAGACTAAATTCTCAGTTTTCCTTCCAAAGATCAAGTTTCCTCTTGTTCCACTTATGTCTGACTGGTCAGATCTCACTGAAATGATCTGAACTGAATTTTTTAAAAACGTAAAACAAATTACCTCCCCTTCCTTTTAAAAAGTTTGATTCTCCAGACCATCCCTAGATTTTCTCTTACTTTTATGCATGTCCAAGTCATAAAGATCCAGAAAGGAGTCATTTACATTGGTTCAGGTCCTGACATTAGGTCACAAGGGCCAAACAGGAGCTCAGATGCATCATGATGCCTTGACACTTGGGGGCTTCTTCATCCAAGGCCAATTAGCCAGCTTAACTGTCCTCTGATGACCCTCAGGGGTGTAAATCATTAGCCTCTGTAAATTGCCCCTCACCATAGAGGGGCAACACCCAAACAGACTTAGCAAAGGCTTTTAAACCATGGGATAATTGGGATATGAAGGGAGTGACTGAGTAGTTCCAGTTACTAACACCTGAATTAACACTAGAATGATTTCCCAAGAATAAATTCAAACTACTAAGATAAGACCTCACATTGAGAATGTGGTTTCTAGAAGGTTCTTCAGGTCCAGGGAGAGCCGACAGCTCTTACCCACAGAGGGCAGACCCTACACTGAAGTAAAGATTCCCGACACCCTTCCTTCCTTCCCTCCTTTGTTTCTTTCATTCCTTCCTACCATCTTTGTGAAAGACATTTGGTGATGTGTTTGGTTCAGAAAGCATTGTTGTTCTTTGAGAGCTCCCCAGCCTGAGCCCGAGAGCTGAACAGAAGCATTCCCGCCAGGGCAGTCTCCAGGATTGGGCCCATTTCCTTCTGGATTCTGCTTCGGCCAGTCTGCTGCCTACAGACATAGCCGTGTTTTCCCCATCCCCGCCCTTGAGCTGCCATGCCAGGGAGTTATTTTCTGATGTCTTCCCATCTTTTGTTGATTAAATCCCTTGAAAGAAGTTGCATATACTCAGAGTTTCTCAACCTTGTGCTTTTTAAAATGCCTGCAGAGCAGCTTCTGGTTTCATCATTCTGAAACTGTTTTTTCCAAAGTTATTGACTTTTTAAAAATGTTTTAGTGACATCCTATATTTATATAAAATCTAGATTACTCCCTGTTTCGCTCCCTTTCCACTCCCAGAATGCCATCTCTTTAAATAAGTATTTCTAAAAAGAAAAATGAAAATGAGAAAGAAGAGAAAAATTCAGTAATATAAATCAATACATTAAAAAAATTTATATTTTCTCCAATGTTCCACTTCCACAAAGGAATGGGTGGCTTGGGGGAGGGGCGGGGGCAAGTATCTTTTCATGTCTCCTCTTTGTAATTTTGTAACATTAATTTTGTCTTTGCTGTTTTGTGGTGCTTGTTCATTGTATTTATATCACCGTAGATATTAAGAGTATTGTTTCCTTGGCTCTGCTGACTCTGCATCAGTTCATGTAAGTCTTTCCCCACTTCTCTGCATTCATCAGTCATCTGAACATCCCTTCCATTTACATTCGTGGACCAGTCAGTTGGTGGGAATCTAGGGTTCCAGTTCTTTGCCATCCTAAAAAAGTGGGGATTGTGGTGGCTACGTGGCACAGTGAATAGAGCACTGGCCCTGGAGTCAGGAGGACCTGAGTTCACATCCAGCCTCAGACACTTAACACTTACTAGCAATGTGACCTTGGGCAAGTCACTTAATCCCAATTGCCCTGCCTTCCCCCCCTCCAAAAAGAAAAAAAAACAAAACAACAAAAAAAGTGGGGATATTAGGAAGTAGCAGAATCTCTGGGTCAAAGAGTATAGATATTTTGTGTATTTGCATAATTCCAAATTATTTTCCAGAACGATTATGCTAATCTACAGCTCCATCGGCAATGTATTAGTGAGTTTATCTTTCCATAATCTCTCCAAGATCAGCTAGTCCCATTTTTCATCATCTTTGTCAGTGTGATGTGAAGTCTCAGGGTTGTTTGATGATTTTAAAGCATTCTTTCACAACAGTGCTAGTAGCTTACAGCTCTTCTATTGAGAATTGTTTGCTCTTATCCTCTGACCGCCTCTCTAACCAACGATCTTCTCGTTGCCAAATCTAATGACAGACCCCTTCTCAGTCTTCATCATGTTTGAGCTCCTGGATATCATTTCTTCATTAGATTTCATTGACACTGCTCTCTCTGGCTTCTACCTGTTCTGACTGTTCTTTCTCACTCTCTATGGATGGCTCTTCATGCAGGTCTTTAACAACCCACTAATTGGATGAGTTCCAATTTCTCCCTTTTTACTGTCTTGCTTGATGATCTCATCAGCTCCTATGCATTCAACTACTGTCTCTATGCAGATGATTCTCAGCTCTCTGTATTCAGCCCCACTCTTTCTCTTGAGCTAGCATTTTGCATCACCAAGTACCTTTTGAACATCTCTAGTCAGAAGCTCTACAAGCATCTCAAACTCAACATTTCTAAAACAGAACCACTTGTTCCTTCCCTCCTCCCACTCTTGCCTTTCCTAAAGCTCCCTTTTATGGTTAAGGGCACCATCATCCTCCCAGACCCTCAGGCTCGCAACCTAGGTGTTGTACTTGACTCCTTGCACTCTCCCATTGCTCTCTCTGTGCCTCCTCTCCCTCCTTCCCCCTCCCCCACCCATATCCAATCTGTTGCCAAGGTCTGTCCTTGTTACCTTTTTGAACGTTTCTCATTTGTCTGCTAGTGTAGGCCTTTATTGTCTCTCTTCTGGACGATGCCAATATCTGGTGGTGGGTCTCCCTGTCTCAAGTCTCTCCCCACATCAGTCCATTCTCCCGTTAGTTGCTATATCATCAAGGCAATATCCAAAGCACCAGTGGTGACTATGAATATGCTGGCATAGTTCTGAATCACAAAATGTAACAGCCTCTCCATATAGAAGACATTTATCCAGACACCAGAAAGTCAAATCCATCATAGAAACAAAGAAGTTAATACAACTTATCACTGCAAGGAGCAACACCATATTTAGCTGTCTCTTTGCTTTCTAACTGCTTTTACTCCCAGTTTCTTTTGGGCTCGCTCAACCCTTCAGCAAACTCCTCCTACCATCGGCTCCCTGTGATTAAGAGGCAGGGAAGACCTTCAAATTTCCATTACCATAACAACTGCCAAACTGAGTTACCTAAAGTCAAAATCTATCCAGGTCACCTCTTTTCTCAGCAAACTCTAGAAGTTCCTTATTGCTCCTTGAATCAAAGATAAATTCCACTGAAATTCTCCTTTGACTTCCAAATTCCTTTACCACCTGGCCCCATCCTACTTTCCAATCTTCTTACTCTTTATTCCCTTCAACACTCTGATTCTAACACATTTGTTCATTGACTGTTTATGAGTCTGCCTAAGCCCTGGCTGTCTCCCATACCCAGAATGTTCTCCCCCCTCCATTCTACCTTTTAGCTCATGCAGCTGCCCCCAAGACACTTCAAAGCCAACTGTCTACAGGAAGACTTTCCTGGTTCCTTCCCCAGCCCGCCCCAGCATGTTACCTTTGAGACTGCTTTCCATCTTCCCTGTATATACTGGGTATGGCCATTGCTGTTTCCCCGTTGCCTTGTCCATTTGGATGTGAACTCTTTCAGAGCACAGGAACATGCTTTTGTCTTTCTTTGTATCCATGGCATTTAGCACAATGCTTGGCACACACACCTGCTTCCACACTTATACTACTCAAATATTCAGCTTGGCAGGTGTGGGAGTTGACTGAGCTAAATTACTGGAATCATCAGAATATATTCCATCGGCCTGGAATGAACCATGTCAACAAATGGGTAAAATTTTCCCATTTGGAATTTGATATCATGGTCTGCTTAGAGGAAAACTCTAGAACTCAGCTGTTGCAAAGACTGAAATCATCCTACTTGTGGTCACTGGTCTGCAGGCTTGGCCTTGCCACCTAGCAGGTTCAACACCTGGAACAGCTCTGGATGCAGGTGAAGTGGAGGCAGGACTGTCTGTCCAGGCATTCCAGCCAGAGGCTGCCCACCACTCAGGAGGCCAGGATGCAGGAGCTGGCAGGCTGCTACTGTCAGAGTCATACTTTTTCAAGGTTACGGAAGCATTGCCATTATGATCTCTCTCTATCCGTATGTACGTAGCTAGCCCTACATCCCTGGATCCATTCCCTTTAACAATGTGTATCACAACTTAACCATCTCCCATCATTCCACGAGACTCCAGTCCATGTTCTCCCCCAGGGGCTCCTCCCAAATGCGGGGACCTTCCTTTCCTCTTGACACTGAGTGGCTATCAGTGGAATCCAAGGGCTGCCCCTTCTTATCCTTCATTCTCTCCAGGTAATGAGCTGCTCATTTTCTTTGGATGACTTCCTCTATTTCACTTCGTGAAATTCCTCATTCTGTTGTGGTAGCTGTGTGGTTACTGATCACCCTGACTGTGTGTCTCCTTCTCCCTTTGGATAATCTCTGACTTCAACTCTTCAAATTCTGGTGTGTTCTAGGGGTATCTGAACAACCTCCAAATTTTCCCTGAAAAAAAATCTAATTTAACTATTTTAAAATATATGAATAATCTTATGATGCTGGCATGTTTACATACACACATTTTAGCTGTGACTGTGGAAACCTCACTGTGTGACTTGGACGAACTCAATAATCCACCTCTCATTTGGTGCCTTTCTTGATCCAAACAGCCATCTTTTAAGTGATGATTGGTCCCTTAGTGTAGGCACTGCCTTCTTTTTGTCTTTGTACCTGAAGGACTGTCTAGCTCAAGGCCAGAGACCTGGTGTGTCCTCAGTAAATACTTGTTCATTAACTCAGTCACGCCTTCATTTTTCCTTCATTCCATTCCCAATTAATAAGGGGAATATAAGGTGAGCCAGCTGACCTCCAGTACCTCAGCTCTTGTCCCATGATCCTCTTTCCTGTCTGGGAATCCCTTCACTTATCAAGCATTTACTATGCACTGGTACCATGCAAGGTCCAAAGGACATAAAGACTGGAGTGACCAGAATGAGACAGTCCTGTCCTCATGGAGAGTAGCTTCTAGGGGGTGGGAGTAGGGAAGGACGGAGACCACAAAGGGTCTTGAATAAAATGAATGCAGTGATGGGGGGAAAGAGGAAGAAGCTCCTGGTCAGACTCTACTGAAGTAGGCGGATTCAGGAAATTTTATTACTAATATCACACCCACCTCGGTATTTATACTGCTGGGCCTGGAACCAGGAAGACTCCTGAGTTCAAATCCAGCTTTAGACACTTAGAATGCCACATCACTCAAGCTCTGTTTGCTCATCTGCAAAATGGGGTTAATAGCACCTCTCCTCCAGGGTTGTTGGGGGGGGGAGGAGTTGCAGCGCTGGTTCATCCTGGCACCAGAGAAAGACAATCTCTCCCTTTGGCCTTTACTCTTCACTCGGGTTAGACCTAGCATCGGCATTCAAGGTCCGTGGGCTTCAGTTTTCCCCTGTGTAAATGGAGCGCGTTGGACGGAAGTCCCCTAAGGCGATCCAACTCCTAGAGAAAGCCACAAATAATCGAGATACAAAGTAACTTCCGGAGAAGTCCCAGCGGAGCCCGGGGGGAGGGGCGGAGAGAGAGGGGGCGTTTTCCTAGTAGGTAGAGGGGTGTTGGGGGGGGATGCAGGGAAGCTCCGCCGACCTCAGTCGGGGTGGGGGGAGGAGAGCTGCAGCCCCCGGCCCTCCCCGCCCACGCCGGCCCTGACTGACAGCCCCGGCTGCGCGAGCGGGCAGGCGCGGGGCCCCGCGGGCGTCTCTGTGGGTCACGGCGGCGCGCGCGGGCGGCCGGACTCGGGCGGGCGCCTCCCCCACGCGATCGGCGCGCCATGGAGCAGGGGCCCACGCGGGACAGCGGCGGGGAACCGGGCCTGGCCTCCGGCCCCCAAGGGGCCCCAGTGGCCGTGGCGGCCGTGCTGCCGGCGGGGGGCTGCGGGGAGCGGCTGGGAGGGCCCACGCCCAAGCAGTTCTGCCCCGTGCTGGGGAGGCCGCTCATCAGCTACACGCTACAGGCTCTACAGAGGTAGGGACGAAGCGCGGGCGGGGCCGGGGCGCGAGTGTCGGCCTGCCTGCTTGCGCGCGTGCGTGCGTGGAGGGCGGGCCCCGCCTGCTCCTGGCCTCGGCCCTCCCCCAACCTGTCACTTCCCCACCCCTCCACTTCCCTCCCCTCCCCAAGTCCCCCTCCCTTCCCCTCCCTTTCCCTTTTGTTCCCTCCCCTCCCCTCCCCGCCAGCTTCTTCCCGAGGAGGGAGGCGGGGTGGGTGTGGGGGCTGCGCCGGGTCGCCGTGCCGGGGTGGGGGTGCAGAGGAAGGACCGCCCCCAGGGAAGAGACACCTGTTCTAGGTCATGGGAACACCTGGAGGCCTCCCCCGAGCTCCGATCTCAGCCCCTCCTAATGCCTGGGATCCCCGGAACCCCGAGACACCACGGGAAGGGCCGTATGGAGCCCAAAGCACCTCAGAAGGGGCAGCTCTTTGAGCTTTGGAGGGCCCTGCTTTCCCTGAAGGCCTACACCTGGGGGGCTCGATGCTTGCAGGCAACTTTAGAATTCCCTCTCAGCAGGAGACTGCTTTCTGGAAAGACCTCGTTTGTGGAGAACCAGGAAAAAGGCCCAGGACTTATTTGCGGGCCGCCCCCCCCCCCATTTTTCCTTAATTTACAACAGCGGCAAGGCATAAAAACATAACGAAGCCGAACCTCCCACCCAAAGGCAGTCCCAGCTCCTCCAACTGCCCTGCTCTAGAACCCAGAGCTGCTGCCCACTGCACCATGGGAAGTGGCTTCTCCTCGCCCTCAGTTTCCACGATCTTTCATGATCCTTGTTTGGAGAACATCGCAAATAGAAATGAATGCACTCACGGCTTGCCTGGCCAGCCACCCTCATTAGGAGGATCCTTTTGGTGGAAGCTTGCTCAGAACTGACTTTCGTTTTCAAATGATTTTTCTGACTTATGAATAAGTGCCTACAATCTGTACTGAGTCTCGAAATGAGACTTGTTAAATTGTCTGATATTGGGCAATTGCTAAAATTTTCAATTTGTGTCAGACCAAATCAATTAGTATCAATTAGTCAGCCATGCTTAATTAGCTTTTAGAAACGAAGATAGTTGGTACCACACATTTCTCTAAACTGAGGTTCTAGGCACCTACAAGTACACGTGGAGTCCGGAGCAGAGTGGGGTCAAGCTTAGAGAGCCTGTGCCAAAGGGGTCACTCAGAGCTTTTAGATGTGGCTAGTTGTGGTTTTCCCATTAGCCTGATGTGCTGTCTGCTGGGCCTCAGCGTCATCCCTGACACAGCCCTGATTTTGCCTTTCTTTGTGACTGAAGAAGGCATTGCCATTGGCCTGGGTTGCTCCAAGGCTGCTGAAATGTGACTGGGAAGTCCAAACCTGCTGACATTTCAAAGTTGCAAAGCTATCACCTAAACCGGGAGGGATGGGGGCAGAAGAGCTCCCCCTACCCACATTCCCTCTCAGGGTTCAGCTGGAATTGTTCCATCCTCGACCATGTTATGAGAACCTGGTTCTGAACTGGCTTACTCTTTATTCAGATTGCACAGGGTGTGATTAACAATTCAAATATACTTTCTATTTGAACCATTTCACCCAGTGGTCCTCACTCCTTCCAAATTGCTGAACAACTTTTCCCTAGTATATTTTAGTGCCTTTCACTTACTGATGCACCTGATAAAGGGAGAGCATCCTGCTAATTACTTTGAGTGTGTGTGTGTGTGTGTGTGTGTGTGTGTGTGTGTGTGTGTGTGTGTGTGTGTGTGTAAGGGGTTTAGAAGTGGGGGATGATTGATTCAACTAACTCCTCCTCCCATAGGTATTAAGCGGAAAGAGAACACCTTGCTCCTTTAAGTGAGTTCAAATCATCAGTCACCAAAGAACTGTATTCTAATCTACTGGAAGCATTTAGAGGTCTGAGCACTAACAACCCCTAATCCTTGAAATAATGAATCCCAGAGGTGCCCTAAACCTGGAGATAGTAGCTAGGTGGTGAAGAGCATTGGCCTTGGAATCAGGAAGACTCATCTTCCTGGGTTCAAATGTGGCCACAGACACTTTCCAGCTGGGTGGCCCTGGGCTAGTCTTGGTTTCGCTATTTGTAAAATGAGCAAGAGAAGGAAATGGCCAACCAGTATCTTTGCCAAGAAAACTCCAATTGGAGTCAGGAAGAGTCCAGCACAACTGAACAAGAAGAAGCCTGGAAACATCCAACGCTCTGATGATTCAAGGAGGGTGAGTGGGGAAGAAAGAAGGGGAGGGGAGAATTTACTTGAGACTTGAGTTTGACGTCAGATCCTAGAAAATTGTGGAATGGATTATGAACAAGGCATCCTCAGAACCTAGTCAGAGATGTGGTCCTCACTAGGGTCCAGCATGGTTTCACTAAGAAATCTTGGCAAATGGGTAGCCTTATGGGAAAAGGTGAGGTTGGATTGCTGGATCAGGGCAATGCACTGGCAAGAGAATTTCTGGAATTTAGCCAAACATTCCCCAAGTTCTGTTGATACAGGTCTTTTGAACCTGATCAGAAGGTATAAGGGCTGCATGGTAGTACCTTTGTAGCCAACTGGACAAGCAAATCTACAGGGCTTGAAGGGTGGCTTGGTGTAGTTGAGTTATGTTGACTCTTCATGAATCCATTTGGGGTTTTCTTGGCAAAGATTCTGGAGTGGTTTGCCATTTCCTTCTCCAGTTCATTTTTACAGATGAGGAAACTGACGCAGACAGGGTGAAGTGATTTGCTCAGGGTCATATAAATAGTAAGTGTCTGAGCCCAAATTGGAGCTCAGGAAGATGAGTCTTCCTGACTTGGTACCTGGCACTCTATCTATCCACTGCTGCTCCATTCCCATTATTGAATTCTGAATCTGGAGTTTGGGGAGTTAAGGTGGTCATTTCCCCAGAGAGGTTTTAGTTTCAAACATAGCTTTTTGAAAGGGGAGGAACCCACCTAAATTTTGGGAAATATAATGGCTGTAAATAAGTGTTTTTGATTTCATTGGAATAGTAGATTCTCAGTAAAGTCACTCCCTCTACCAATGCCAATTCGAATTTGAGAGAGTTGGCTGAGTGATTTGGCTAGGGTCCAGGGTCCCACAGCCGTGATGGTCTGAGAAAGGGCTTGAACCCAGTTCTTCCTGGTTCAGAGGCCAGCTTCCCACCCATGGTGACAAGCTACCTCTAACCAGCTGTAAGTGGTTTATAAAGATGAGAGGGATACTGGAGGTGAGAACCTTCAGGAGGACCCCTGGAGGACAGGGGTGGAAGAAGGAATGAAGGCCCCCAGGTCTGGGTTTCCATCTGGATCTCCACCGAATGCATTGCTGGCTCTCAGCCGGAGACAGGGCCTGGCTTAGGGGAAGGGCTTTTCTGGATCCATTCCTTTTTTGTAAGGAGCAGACAGACCCTTCCATGCTTGCTTCTCATAGTGTTTTTAATTCCACGTTCCCGACCCCAGAGGGGAAATGTCAGGCTTGTGTGGATTTTGGGGCGGGGAGCAACATTTTAAAAACTGCAGTGTTCACATGTGATGTCCAGTCTTCGCTGCTGAAGGGAATTTTTTCCTTTCCAAATAAGGTCAGCGGGACCCCTTTCTGTGGGACTTTTATGGCAGAATGGTGACAGTGATTGGTGGATTATATAAAAAAATACCGTAACCTGGAAAGCTGAGTGGCTCTCCCAGTGCGGTGTGTCTCTCATTTTTAAAGTTTTATTTATCCTTTTGAAAGTTTATTTTTACTTATCCCTCACCCCCCTCTTTTTTTTTTTTTTTTACCACTGAATAGTCTCATAGCAAAGAAAAATATTTAAGCAAAACTATTGTCCCATCTGCCAGGGTGTGCACTGTTCCACACCATAGTCTCCAACCTCTCTTTTAAGAAGACAAAAATATGGATCATTGTCTGCGCTGCCCCCAAGACTGGTCATTTCACTCATCCTGGCTCCTCTGCCTTAGTGCGTGTCCTGTGTGGGTCCCTGTCTTCCTCGTCTGTTCTCTGCTTTCTTTTCTCTGCATCTGGTTTGTTTCTCTGAATTCCTCATATTTGTCACCTCTCAGGGCACAATCATATTTCTTAACAGTCATAGCGCAATTTAGCCTGGACCCACTTCAGTTCCAGTTTTTGGCTCCTACAAAAAGTGTTTTGATGACTATTTAGGGAGTACGTTCCACTCTCCTGCCTTGTCTTTGACTCCCAGGGCAGGAACACTTTACTTACTCTCTGCACATAATAAGGAAGTGAGGTGGTATTAGTGCATAGAAGGAGCACTAGGCTTGGAGTCAGGATGACCTGAGTTCAAATAATGCCCAAGTCACTTACTGGCCATATGACCCTGGGCAAGTCATTGGGGTGGATCAAATAAGATTCCCACTCTCCCACTCTCCTGTATAAATGGTACTATTGCCACTTCTGCTACTCCCACTAGTGTAATCATAGGCAAGATGAGAATTGCAGAGGCTTACTCAGCTTCTAGCACCCTCCCATAATTAATTGGAAGTGAGAGGAGGGAGCATGAGGCAGGCTTCCTGCAAGTGTGATCGAGATGAAAACCCATATGTAGTTTTTTCACCAGGAATCATCAGAGCCTGGGGCCCTTTTCTAGGAGACTGTGAATCTTCGGACCTGGATGAGATTATCCATGGAGAGAGTTTTGCAGACTTCAAAGATTGGCAGACTTCCTGTTTACCTCACTGTTCTTCCATGGACTTTGACTGGACAGACCCTCCCCCTCTGAAGGCCCCTCCTTGGGCTGCTGGTCCCTTGATGGGCTTGGCTTTTAGCAGGGTTGTCCATTAAAATGAACCAACAAGACATGTTTGTTATTTATTCTGTGAGGTAGAAAGTAAGCTCCCTGAAGGCAGGGACTGTCTCCTTCTTATTTCTTTATCACCCATGCTCAGCACTGGGTCCAGCACATCAGAGACCCTCCATATGTTGAACTGGATGCTTCTCTTTGTGTGGTTGTGGCGATCGTCCACATTCCCTGATCCTGCTTCCTGTTTTCTGTCAGTGCACATCCTTCTCCTACAGTTTGTTCCTCCATCTCCCAAGCAATGGGCACATCGCCACACTCCCACCCCTACCAATGGGCACTTCCTTTGTTTGTAGTTCTTTTCTCCACAAAAAATGCTCCTAAAGCTGTTTTGGAGTCAGTTGAACTTTTCTGCCTTTGACGTCCTTATGCTGTGCTCCCAGTGATGGGGGCTCTGAGTCAAAGGACATGAACAGCTTGGCCATTTGTATGGTTCCAGGTCACTTGTGGTTGCATTCCCAGGTAACAGCCTAATTGCTGCAGTTTGGCCTGGAAGCCCAGAGCCTGTCTGTGTGTCAGGTCACCTAGAGGGTCTGAGTCTTAGAGAATTCATCGGGTGGCAAACCCAGGCTCCTTCCTTCCTTTGATTGGCCCTTAATTAATGAAATGGGCAGTCTTTCTCCTTTCATGACTTTTTCCTCTCTGTGGTGGAAGGCCTGTTAAAAATAGCATCTATATGAGGCTTTAAGGTTTTATAAAACATTTTGCCTGTGCCTTCTCATTTGAGTTAAGAAGCAGGCAGAAGAAGGAGGGCAGGGAACAGAGAGGGACTGGAGACACTACCACGTAGACAGGCAGTTTTTGAGAAAAGAACCATCGACAAGGTTGATGTATGTGGATAGTAATTTGACTCAGTGATCTCCGTATAAATTTGCTTGTGCCTCTAAGGACCCGTTTGTCTGTAATGTGTCTTCTTGTCTTCTTTCTTTTAGGGTGAGCTGGATAAAAGACATTGTTGTGGCTGTGACCAGTGAGAACATGGACACGATGATGGCCATCATCCGGCGGTATCAACATCAGCGAGTCACCCTGGTTGAAGCTGGCGCTACCCGCCATCAGTCTATTTTCAATGGGCTGAAGGCCTTGACAGGAGACCACCCCCATGCCAAACTGCCCACACCCACAGTTGTGATCATCCATGATGCTGTGAGGCCCTTTGTGGAGGAAGATGTCCTCGTGAGAGTGGTCACTGCTGCAATAGATCATGGGGTAGGTGGCTGTGTCACAGTCTGGCATGATGATTTTAGGGTTTCCTAGAAGAGTGAGAAGAAATATTTCATGCTAAAAGCAGTATAAGCATTATCACTAGCACAAGGAAAGACCGTGGGGCTTGAACGTACAAGCACCCACAGGGAGACCAGTAGGGAAGGACCCCAAGGCACCATTCTTTACCCCCCCCCCCCCAATAAAGTGTGAGTGGTTAGGGATACCTCCAAAGTGAGATGGGGAAGGAGCAGAGCCAGAACGTTTCCCAGGGCCTTGGATGAGATGGTTATCAGGCGAGAGGAGTATCCTTCCACATTCCTAGGACTGGGCTTGTGGTTTAAACCAGATTTTCTTTGTTCCTGCCCACTTAGATGAGTGGCTTCCCTCCTTCCGTGGATTATTTATTCATTCAACAAACACATGTTTCTTATTTATCCATTCTTATTTATTCAGAGCAGCTCAGGGAGGCCAGAGAAGGCCAGGAGTTGGATGTGGCCCCTAGCAAGCTGTGCCAGATTAGCCTCCTCTTGTGATGTCCCAGGCAGGGAACCACTGGGGAAACTGGAGGATTTCAGCAGGGAAATTCCAGAAAAGGAGAGGGCTTAGGAGGAGGGGGGTGGGGCAGGGCTAGAAGGGAGAGAACCTGTGGCAACAGAGACTTGGCCTTGACACCTTGGAGGTATTTGCTTTTTGGCCACACCAATGTGGAATTCTGAGGGGGCATCAAAGAAGAGATTACTGGATATTGTATTGTAAGTTATCTTGCTGAGCTGGAGGGGAATAGGGCAGTGGGTAGAGGTCTGGACGAGGAGTCTGGAAGACCTCAGTTCAAATTTGGTATTTACTGGCTCTGTGACCCTGGGCAAGTCAACTAAAACCTCTGTGTGCCTCAGTTTCCTCAACTGTAAAATTGGGATAATTATAGTATTACCTCCCAGGCTTGTTGTGAGGATCAGATGAGATCTTTACGTGCCTAGAGCACAGTAGGTGTGTAATGAATACTTCTTCCGCTCCCCTCCCCACTCTTGTTACTGGATACTACAAGTATATACTAAGGGTAGGAAGGGAAGGGTAAGAGTGATGGTTTCCTTTTGTGGTCTCACAGCTCCCAAATGCTGGATGAGAGTGTGGCCCTTGGAGGGTCAATGACTCTAGGGCAGGGGGCTTCCTTTTCTGGTGTCACATTCCCCTTTGGTGGGTACCTGCTGAAGCCCATGGGTCTCTTCTCAGAGTCAGTTTTTTAAATGCATAAAATCAACTATGAAGGATTGCAAAGGAAATTAATGGCTAGTGGAAAAGACAGATCCTCCCCACCATGGAGGCCAGGGATCCCCTGGGATCTCTCCACAGTCTCCTCATGGGAGAAGGACTGCAGACCCCAGGGTAGGAGCACTCGTGTTGCAGCCTCACCAATGTTCCACTGATCCAATCCCCTCACTTTTACGGATCAGGAAACCAAGGCCCCACGAAGTCGAGTGATTTGTCAGTGGCACAGCTGAGCTTTGCACCCAGCTCCTCTCATCACCAACCCAAATTTCCCTTGTTTCAGGCTGCCGGCCACTTTAGGGCACCCTTTAGAACAAGTTAGGAATCACAGTGATGAGCAAATGAGACTTTGACTAAGGACACGTAATGCTTCACAGGAACATGGTTAGGAAAAAAGCAAACTTGGCCATCAGAAGATTTAATCCCAGCTTTGATGCTTAAGTACTCAGGTGATTTGAGGAAAATCCTCAGCCCTCTCTTGGCCTCAGTCCTTTCCCTAGGTTTAGGTTGAGGGTATGGGACTGAGTGGCCTTTCCCACCCCAAATACGTGGCCCCAACACAGAGAACTTCAGCATTTTGGGGAGAGAGGAAAACCAATTGTTTTCCTCATCTGCCCAGTCACTTCTGGAGTTCCCTCCAGAGCCAGCCAAGTCCCTTGTCTTGGACAGCTCCATTTCCTCATGCTAATCAAAATGGCCTCGTAGGATTGTCACGCTGTATGTCTGAGTAAAGCCCATAAATTATGCCTGAAAGAGTTCTCTGAAATTGTTCCTGATTCCATTAAGACTGCTTCATCGTTTGATAGACAGATCAAGCTTCTGAACTCTGGGCTCATCTTGAAACGGTTCCTCTGATTGCTTGGGTTTTGACTCCAGGTCCCCAGTGACCATCTCCTGCCAATAGGTTTAGAACACTCTCCCTCCAAGGGCTCTGAACAATAATGACAATAAAAGATGAAAATAATTAGTGAAAAACTCTGTTAGTGATTTGCCTCTTTCCTTCTGGTTGTATGGACAATTTCCCATATGTCCTATGCCACTGATTGCTAAGTGGCACAGAGGGAGGGCAGTGGTGGGAGAGAGGCTCAGGGTTCCTCTAGTCCTCCTTCACTTGGGGCCTTGTCCAGGAATCTTGACCCCTGGTCGCTTCACTCTTGGTGCCTTCTCACTCCTGCTCTTGGTCTAAAGCTCTACCTGAAGGTCCCTTTTCAGACCAGGGATTCATTAGAAAGTTGCATCAACCTGAGCATTTATAAAATATCTACAATGCACCTGGCACTGTGCTGAGTGCTGGGGATATGAAGAGAGGTAAAAGATAGTCCCTGCCCTCAAGGAGCCCCCAGTCTAATGGCGAGTGTCCTCTAAGCAACTCGGCCAGACAGGACTAATTGGAGCTCATCCACAGAGGGAAGGGCATAGTGCTAACAGGTGGAGGAAGAGGCTTTCTGAGACAAATCTGGCTTCTAAAAGCTCCTATGGAGCAGTGGGGAAGATCGTGGACCTGGCTGGACCTTGTGGAGCAAGGTTTATTTACTTTTAGTTTACAACATTCAGTTCCACAGTCCCTTGGATTTCAGATTTTCTCCCCCTCCCTCTCCCTCACGCCCCCATACGGCGGCATGCACTCCGATACAGGATCTACAAACATCTTCCCATTAGTCATTAGTCAGGTTATAAAGAAGGATAGTAACTGATGGAATGATCAGTGGGAAAGAGGAAACTGTTTAAAACAAAACAGGAAAAAGAAACAGAGCAAGTAGTTTGCTTCAGTTTGTGCTCAGACTCCGCATCTCCTTCTCTGGATGTGGATTCTCCTCCAATCCTGAGCCTTTGGGAGCTGTCCTATAACCTTGCATTCCTGAGAGGAGCCCAGTCTGTCAGTCAGTCATCCCAGATACAATGTATCTGTGATTGTGTACAGAGTTCTCTTGGCTCTGCTCTCCTCACTCAGCATCAGTTTATGTGAGTCTCTCCAGGTTATTATGGAGTCCGTCTGCTCCCCGTTTCTTACAGCCCAGGAGGATTCCATTACATTCATGTACCACAACTCATTCAGCCCTTCCCCAATGGATGGGCATCCCCTTGTTTTCCAGTTCTTTGCCACCACAAAAGAGCTGCTATGAATATTTTTGTACATACGGGTCCTCTTCCCACTTCTCTGATCTCCTTGGGATGTAACTCTAGAAGTGGTATTGCTGGGTCAAAGGGTAGGCACTAATTTATAGCCCTTTGGGCAGAGTTCCAGATTGC
>CM053585.1:546303660-546329063 GCA_028646515.1 Pseudochirops corinnae
GCCCTACTGAAAAGTGACATAGGAGAGAATAGACCGGGGGAGGGGGGACACACTGGGATAGCTGTTTTGGGGTGGTGGGTAGGGGAAAGAAGGGGAGAAAATATGTAACTCAAAATCTTGTGGAAATGAATGATGTAAACTAAAATAAAATTTAAAAAAAAAAAAGAGGTGATTGTATAATTACCTCCAAGACCCTTGAAGCTCTAAATCTCTGATCCACTGAGCCTGGCTGGCCAAGAAAATGGCGGTGCCACTAACAGAAATGGACACCTGGGAAGGAGAAGGTGCTTTAGGAGAGATTCATTCATTTAAGGTGTCAAAAGGACGAATAGGTGGAGTGGTCCAGTAGGCAAATGAAAAGAAAGGACCGGAGCAAAGAGGAGGGAGTGAGGATGGACACAGAGGTCAATCTGGCATCAAGATAATAACATTGTGAAGTAGGTTGTTATGGAAAGAAGGGAGGGGAAAAGGAAGGAAAAGGGAAGAAAAAGAAGGAGAAGAGAAGAGGAGAGGGGTGAAGAAAGGAAAGGAGAGGAAAGAGTAAGTTTCTTAAGCAGTTAGTAGGTGCCCAAAACAATCTTGAGGGAAGATGACTTGAAACACTAACATCTGGCATGTGCCCACCAGGTCTCTATATCAAACACAAACCCAACACCAAGAGGTTATCACACTCATCCCTCTTTCCCACTGTCTTAGGAAGATCACCTCTGGCCATGACTGACCTAGGCACTGCAGTAACAAACACCAGGCCTATAATGGGTAGGGGAACTCTCAAGTGAGAAAACCTCCTCCAGCAAGGCAAGCTGTTGCCTTCTCTGGAAAATCCAATATTACAGATTGACCTGGGAATCTTTGTCATTAGAGACCACAGGGCCAGGCACACAGTAAGCCTTGATAAATGCTTACTAACTGACCAAACAGAAAGGATGAACCTTATAAGCCAACTAGCTTCAGTTACTCACTTTACAGATGAGGAAACTGAGGCCCAGAGTGGCTGTCATTAACACAATAAATTCAGTGCCTACTACTTTAAGCCCTGGGGACGCAAAGAAAGGCAAAAGATATTTCCTGCCCTCAAGGAGCTCACAGTTTAATGGGGAAGACCACAGATGGGATCAATCGGAAAGAATTAAAAGAGGGAAGGCCCTAGGAAGAAGAAGGACTGGGACAAGCTGTCTGTAAAATACGAGATTTTAGTGAGGACCTACAGGGGACGGACACAAGGAGGGAGAGCATTCCAGGCATGGAGGACGCCCAGAGGGAATGCCCAGAGACAACAGAAGTATCTTGGGCCTGTTCGTGGAACAGCAGGAGTCCAAGTCCCTGGATTTAAGAGTATGTGTGAGGAGCAAGGGCATCCCAGTGAGCGCTGACCTCACAGAGGACCAGAGCTCAAAGCCTACTTCTGCTACTGAGAAACTTAGATCTTGGGAACAGCTCAGAACTCTGAGACCAAGCTGCTTTGTCTATCAAACAAACGGATTGGGCTAAAGGTCCCTGAGCCCCTCCCACGATCCTGAGAAATCCAGGCTACTCTTGGGACTCTACAAAGTGGCTGGCTTCTTAATGTCCCTAAAATACTTAAAATGCTAAAGGGTTGGCAACTACATTTGTTACTTAAACATTATGGCAGGGTCACATGGGAATGAAGGTCCCATCATAAATGCTTCATCATCTCCCTCCTTCCTAACCACTTCCACTCCAGAAACCAATCTTTTCTACCAAGAAACATAGAAAACTGGTGAGGAACATTCTCACTGACCCTCTATCTGGATGGACCCAAGTCATCTTCAGCTTCCTGATAGCACTAAGATAGGGAAGACAGGAATCAGTTACTTTAAAATGAGTCCCTGCCTCTAAGAAGAATCAGTTCCATGAATTCTATTAACATCCATCAATCACCTATTAAAGGATGACACCAGGACACTGTGGAGGGACAGAAGATGAATAGCTCATGGTTCTTCTCCTTACAGGGCCAGCAATCTCATGAGAACGTGAAATATGGATACAAACAACCATGAATCCAAGAAGAACATGAAATTCCATGTTCTTAAAAGGAATGGGAAGGAGCCATAAGATTCCAAATTAATTAATAATTACTTCACGTACAGCTAAAGAGTGGGGGAAAAGAGAGACAGAAGGGAAGGCTTTCCAGAAAGGACATTTGTGCAGGCCTCAAAGGGAGGGGAGGATTTTCATTGTCGAGGTAGAAAAGAAGGCATTCCAGGAGTAGGGAGTGACTGATCAAAGGCATGGAGACATGAAGACTAGAAATCACCGGGTACATTTCAGAAAGGAATATAACTTAGCAGAAACAGAGAATATGTGAGGAGGAAGACTTAGGGGTGTCAAGCAGCCTGAAGCCCTAAGGCAGAGAGAAGGACTTTCTAGGCCTTTATTCAGCAAGTCCCTGAGCAAGAGAATTCCTTCCATTAACCTTTCTACAGAAAAGCTGTGATCATGAAATTGTTCTCAGCAAGGTACCTACTATTAGTAACTCATCAGTGACCATGTCTTCCTGTAAACTGAGTCCTGAAGGGGTAAAAGGCAATTGAGGGACAGGTTCTATCCACCTTAAGCAATCCAGGCTAGATATGAGCATGCAACCTTTAAAGGAAAAAAAGGGGGGGCCTCACAGGGTGCATATTTGCACTGTCCCCACATGATGTTCTGCTCCTTGGTACAATCCAAGGACACGCTGCAACACGATGCTAGGTAATGGCTTTGAAACAAAGGACACAGATGCATTCCACAATCCATCAGGATCAGGTCATGTGGAGTCAGTGGGCTCCCGACCATGGCTTCCTAATGCTCTTAATTCTCTTAAGATACTGCTGCAGGGAATACACAAGCAGCATTAAAGAATGGAGCTTCCTTCATGAGCAGCTGAGTGAGCCCAAGAACACGCAGGACTAAGCTCTAAGTTTAATTTGAAAAGTGGCAATGAAACATGAGACCACCTCGGAGGGAAAAGGAATGAAAAATCGCCTTGTCTAAGAAACTCACCTGAAAAAATAGAGCAGCTATTCTTAGAAAGGGTGGACCTGTAATTTAGGAGCACAGTTCTCTGATTTCCCTGAGGGCTGTTATGGTAGCAAGAAGGGGTGTTTCCAAGAAAGGAATTCCAGGGGCATTCAACTCCAAAGTTAATGGGCTCTTTCCTGATTCTCCTCAATGAACCTTAGAAGGGAAGAACTTTAGGTATTAGTAAAAGACTAATTTGGTCGCTTTGTTTGATGGTGGAGGTGGTGGAGGTGGAGGTGGCGAGGATGGGGGTAGAGGTGAAGGAGGTGGTGATGGTGGAGGTGGAGGTGGGGGTGGGAGGGGCGGAAGGTTGGGATGGGAGGGATGGGAGGAGTGGAGGGGTGGAGGGTGGTAGAATGGCAGCAATAGCAGCAGCAGCAATCAGTAATGATGAGAACAGCGATGCCGCTTGGCTGACGCACGCCGCTGTCGCTGCTCGAGTCAGCAGAGCCCTTTGTGGACAGCAGCACATCTGCGCCTCAGAGCCGCTCCGACAAGAAGTGCCGCACGCGCCCGTGCGCATCACATTTCCTCCGTTACAAAGATGAAAAGCGAAGGCTTCTTGCCTCGCAAGTACCTGAGGAGGGGTCTGAGGGAAGGTCTTCTGCCTCCAGGCCCAAACCAGCATCCACCCACTGCCCCGTCCAATACGCAACAGCAGGCCTGGGGCCCTGGGGCAGAGTCGGGGTTTGGACGAGACCCAAGAGGCAAAGAGCCAGCTCCACAGCCGCCATCCACACAAGCTCATTAAAACTCGCCAAGAGCCTTACAGACATGAACTTATTTTAGCCCCACAAGCACTCTGGAAGGCAGATGCCGTTATTATCCCCATTTTACAGATGAGGAAACTGAGGCAAACAGAGGTTAAGTGATTTGCTGAGGGTCCCATAGTAGATAAGAACCTGAGGCTGGATTTCGAACTCAGGTCTTCCTGAGCCGCCCTACCATCCAGTTGCCTAGAAGAATGGAAATTCGGCCCACAAACTAAATCTAGGAACCGAAGAGGACCGTACCCCTTCTCACCACTCATTTTCAGGAGTTTTGTTCTAGTCTCTGCAGCTCCACTTAAATACAGACATAAATAAACAACGAAAGCCAGCATTAATATTCCTCATCACACATTAGGCTCATCTGATCCTCACAAAAACCCAAAGAAGTAGGTGACACCATTATCCCCATTTCCACAGATGAGAAGACTGTGGCTGAGAGATGTTAAGCTTCTTGTCCAAATAAATACAGCCTCTAAGTGTTGGAGACAGGATCTGAATTCAGATCTTCCTTCAGGGCAGTACTCCATTAACTGTACCACCTTGCCGCCTCTAAACTAAGAAGCTGAAGAAGAGCCCTTTCACTTGGAAAAACCAGCTGGAAATATCAAGTTGTGTGCACGGCAGAACTCAAACTGTCCAGAGAGCACTTACAGAGCCGGTTTTTTCAAGAGCTAAGTATCACACAAAGACCTTTTTAGACCATGGGAAGCTGTTATATTCAAGAGGAAGAATTTCCCTTAAAAGCAGAATCTATCTCAACATCATCACCATCATCGTGTTACAGTTCTATTTGTCAAGAGACAATTCCATGGCGATCCCCAAATCTCCTTTTTCTGATGAGAGCATATCCAGAACCCAAGGTATGAGGCTTAAACTCCCAGGTTCATCTTGGACCTTTCCCTCTGCCTCACTGTGAAAGGGGAAATCAATTTCCAAGGCATAATGACACTCGCTCCACAATTCCTCTGGCTTCTGCCTCCTTCATCTCCCCTCCCAGTACAAAGCATCCCAGTTTCGGTCCTCATCCTTGGGTATTTGCAATGCTGCTGTGCTGTCCTTTCTGCCTCCAGCATCTTCCCCCTTCATTCTCTACCTCTCTAAACACTTTCTCTTCTTTGCCAAAGTAGCATGGAAGTCTTTGGGATTTGTTACTTAACAATCAGATTACAATACTGTCCCCCAGCTTCCAGCTTCCACTCCATTTTCTCTGTCTACTCCAGTCTCCACACAGCTGCTAAAATCATCTTCCTTAGGAATATGAGTGACCTTCCCCTGTCAAAAACCATCAGTGGTTCTCTACTGTCCCAGAATAAGGGTAGATTTCTATACTCTTAATTATACATTTGACTGATCCCAGAAGTGTCTTGTCCCATGTTACCCCATGTCACCTGCATCACTGTCTCGCTGGTCCCAAGCAAACCTGTGAAAAAGGAACAGGTCACAGGTACAATGCATTTTACTTTTTCACAATGCAGAATCCCATCATCAGGCTACATTCAAGATCACAGAGCCCTCAGGATCCATTTTGTGCAAACTATAGCTAAACAAGGATTCCTTCGACATCTGTAAGAGAACTTCAATTGTGTGTGTTGCTCAGGGAGGACTAGTCCCTCTGGTGTGAGGGCTGCTAATCCACCCTTGGAGTCCACCTTTCACCCAACTCTCACCTGTGACTCCAAGAAGCTGTAGCCTACATAGAGGCCACATCCAGCAAAACTGTCTTGGCAGATGGGCTAAACTAGGTTGAGGGTGACTGATCTCAAACCCATCGGTGAGTTGGTGGTGTTTACTCCAAGCATGTGAACACTTCCCCTGGCAGATTGGGTGATGAGAACAATTTATTCCAAAGACCCTGAAAGTGGCAGAAACAGGTGCTGTGGAGTGCTTAGAGCAGTGGATCTCAACCTTCCTAATGCCACGATACTTTAATACTCTGATGTGGGCATATCTGCATGTGGGCAGACCCGCCTGGAGACGGATAGAGGAATGATGTCTCAGTTCCTAAGACCATCGGAAATATGTGTTTTCTGATGGTCTTAGGCGACCCCTGTGACTCCTGCAAAATGGTTGTTCGACCCCCAAAGGGGACGCGACCCACAAGTTGAGAACTGCTGGAGAGCTTGGTCAGAATTTGGATCAAAGACACCAAGGTCACTCACTGCATCCTGACTTTTGTCCTTCCACTGGACTTTAATGACTAGAAGAGAGAATGAGGTTAACACTGTGTAACTCTGCCTCACTTAAATCCAATTCACACACAAGTCAAGACATTCCCCTATGATGTCATTGGTCCTCTTCAAAAACAAAGGACAAACAAGAAAAGGAATCTGCTCCCTCCAAATTCCAGCTTTTGAATCACTCTAATAAAAGGAATTTTTGTGAGATTGTTTTTTTCTAACACCAACCCTAACTTTGCCCTTGGAAGCTTCTCCCCATTGCTTCCAATTCTACCCTCAGGGTCCAAGCAGAACAAGCTTAATCCTTCCTCCCTCTGACAGCCCAGTGAGTACCGGAAGATGCCATCATTGCTCCCGAGTGTGCTCTGTTCTGAGATAAACCAAAACCTCAGATGGCAAGGAATCAAAGCCTTTCACCAGCCACTTGCTATCCTCTGAATGCTCTACAATTTATCAATTTCCTTCCTAACCACAGCCCCCAAACTGAGCAGGATAATTCAAAAATTGTCTGACCACAACGGGGTGCAATGGAACTCTCAGAGCAAGCTTATCTTACTGCAGCCTTAAATCACTTCCATTAGTCTTGGCTACCACTGCCCACTGTTGATCCATACTGAGCTTGGGGTCCACTGAGTCACCCAGTTCTTTTTCAAACAGCAGTCTATCCATTCTTCTCCCATCTTGTGGTTTTGACATTGATTTGTTTAACTCAAAGGTCAGAACAGACAAATGCCTCTTCCATTAAATCATGTCCAATATTCAACTCTGTCAGGTTCTTCTGGACCCCTGACTCTGTCACCCAGTGTGATCACTATCACTCCCAGATGGATGTCATTTACAACTCGGATTAGTGGGAAACTGATGCCTTTATCTAAGATGTGGAAGAAAGCATCAAATGACATGAAGTGCAATCCCAGAGGTCCTGCACCAGAGAGATTCCCTTCCCTCCTCACCAGAAACCATTACAGACTAGCACATGGAAGAAGGATTTGACCATTTTCAGCCTGACTCAGAAGAAAGAACCAGGAGCAACTATTGGGAGGCAAAAAGGGTAAATGACTTGCCCAGGGTCACAGAGATAGTAAAGGTCTGAGGTTAGAGTGGAACTTGGGTCTTCCTAACCTCAGGCCCAGCATTTTATCCATCCAGATGCCCCCTCAATACACCACCTAGCTGTTTCTTAGATGTCATCTAGTCTAACCAATTTGATTTAAAGATTCTTAGAAAGCCAGTAAAGATGGCCTGAGGTGAAGCAATCATCTTTGGAAACTCACCCTAGAAGGAGAAAACTGAAAACCCTGCAGACTGAGTGGCCAAGATCCAAAGAGCCACAGACCCCCCCTGGGGACAAAGAGATACACTGTGGTGTATCTCTTCCCATTCCCATTCCCATTCCCTCGGTACTAAACCATTCTTTCACGATGTAGTCCTCCCCAGCTCATTCTCAAGGGAATCCCACGGTTCTTACCCAAACATCCACTGCTCATTTTAATAGCACCTCCATGACTTAAGTGTGTAGTAATCCTGAGAGGGATCAAGATCTGAGAGAAAAGTTCCGGACACAAACAACCCCCTCATCTCACAGACTCAATGAAGTCACACTTCCCTAGGTGAATGAAGAAATGCAATTGTCTCCCATGCAACACTTGTACTAACAGGAAGCAGCCACAGCATCACCCTAAGACTTCAGGGGCTACAGACATAACTAGAACCCCAGACCCTCATAAATCATCATTACAAGCAGGAAAAATCAGTTCCTGTTGCCTGAAGAGGACTGATGGAAGCCCGCCAGAGGTGGGTCCCACAGAACTTTTTCAGACACAACTAATCTCAGCAACAACAGCTGTGCCTGGAGATGCCACTGTTAAAATCTCTAGAGAGTCAACATTCCCTTCTGTTGAATTATGGAAGACTTTTCTAGGCAACAGATCAATAGGCCAGAACTCAGCCTGAACTACAAGTTAACAGTTCAACTTTCTCTCTCCTTCATTTCTGTCAGTGGATGAGACTGGACTTGATACACGCAAGATGAAGGGTATGCCACTGATGCAGACATCTGGGGAGCCGCACCACCACTAAACATGGACCGGCATGGCCAAGACATATCTGCCTTCCCTACCCAGGTCCTACTTGTACAAACCAGAGGCATGAGAGAACTCTTAAGAGAGGATGCATCAATCACTTCAATCTTTAAGAGATTTCCAAGTCTCCAGAGAGTCACTGGCTCAGGAGAGTTGAAGTCCTTGGGAATGGAGGGAAATGCATTTTACAAATTTGAAAATCATCACCATCATTATTATTATTATTAACAATAGGCCAATGAGTTTGACTTTATTTGGGAGGCAATTAAAAACCACTGAGGGTTTCTTGGCATTGGGGTTAACTGGATTAAGGACGTGCTTTAGAAAGAATAATCCCCCCCAGCAGTGAGTCAGACAGATTGGAAGGAGAAAGACTGACAGCAAGAGCAGGGGCTGCCAGCATGCTACACGGTGAGCTCCATGAGCACAAGAGTAACGCACCTAGCATACGATAAAAGTTTGTTCAAATTGTTTTACAGTAATTCTGCATTTCTAATTATGTCCAGTACCTGACACAGTGCTCTCAACATAGTAGGGACTAAACTGATGTCTATGGAATGGAATTGGGATTTGGCAAGTTCTCTCTTTTAAATCTGTTTCGTGGGAAATTGTCCTGTTCAACAATTCCAAGGTGCTCTTTGCATCCAAATTCCAAGTCTTAATCCCAATACTCTCTATGTCTGCGAACCACAGAATACCATCATGTCTGGAAAAACCAACCCTACAAGGGTCAGTGATGTGTGGAAGGAAGCTCCACCATTCAACCAGTAAAAACTTGTATGGGTGAAGTGGCATAAAAACCATCAAAGATGAGTAGGATCAAGATTGTGGTGGGCTAATCATGGAGCACAAGGAAAAGCCAACAGATGGGCATCCCTTCTGTTGGAATGGCCTCTATCCATGGCACATGGAACAAGGCCTTCAGCAAGCTGCAAGAGAATTGTGGGAAGACATGGGTGGGGCCTGGCCTAGATGAGAAAGTGGGGATGAATCATAAGTTGTATCGCTGATGAGAGGGCCCATAATGATGGGTCCAGAAGCATCAATGCACCATTAATCTCAGATCAGAAAATCTGGCTATGAATTTATCTTACCACTGGAAAGTTCTCTATACGAACCAAGTGTAGGGATAAGGACCACTTAGTCAGATCTCATATACAAGATATCACTCTTACTACAGATGTTGCAAGCAAAACTAAAGATCTCCATGAGCCAGCAAACCAGTCCTCCCCATGGGTGGAGAAGGAGATTAAAAGAACAACTGTTTTTCCCTAAAATTTAAATTCAAGGAAACTATCCTGATCCTCACTAAGCTTCTCCAAAGAAGTCAGCAAACAGCCAGAGATCCAAGATATGGGGTTGGCTGTGAAGGGTCACCAATAATGTTCTGAGGGGAGAAGTAAGCAGAAATAATTGTGAATTTCAGTGACCAAACCCTTATTAGGCACCTGTGTGCCAGGCATTGTGTTACATGCTGCAGACACAAAGAAAGGCAAAAGACAGTCCCAGCCCTTAAGTAGCTCACCTACTAAAGGGGAGGCAACAGGATAACTATGCACAAAAAAGTCACCTAGAGGATAAGCTGAAAATAATCAAGTGAGGGAAAGCTCTAAAAATAAAGGGACCAGGAAAGACTTCCTATGGAAGACAGGATTTTGGTTGGGACTTGAAGGAATCCAGGAAAGCCAGGAGCCAGAGAGGAGGAGGGAGAGAAGTCCACACGAGTGGGATGCCTAATGAAAGTAACCAGAGTCAGATGGAGGATTTTGCTCATGTAACAGAAGAGACCATGTCACCAGACCACAAGCCCTAAGAGAAAGAAGCCTGGAGACTGAATGTGCATGGAAGCAGACTATCTGCTCTCCTTTTACTTTGCTGTTTTGTTTTGGTTCTTTCTCATGGTTCCTCCCAATAGTTCTAATTCTTCTTTACATCATGAATAACATGAAAATACTTTGAATATGAACGTATAAATAGGAAACTATATCAGATTGCATGCCATCTTGGGGAGGGCAGGAGGAGAGGGAAGAGGAGAAAATTGAAAACTCAAAATCTTATGGAAGCGGATGCTGAAAACGAAAAATACATTCATTTTTTAAAAAAAGATAGATGGAAATGTAGGGAGGATCAGGTTGTAAAGTACTCTGAGTGCCAGAAAGAGGAGTTCATATTGGATCCCAGAGGTCACATCAGATCTTTAGGCTCATTCAAAAACTACCTTAAAAATACAACATGAGATCAGACTTAAGAAGTGTAATTTTTTTATGGGAAAAAGAAATCTTAGGATAAAAAACCTGACCCTTTAGACTCCCAGATGGTAGAAAGGGACAGAGATGGCCTCCTCTCTGCAATCGGTTCCCTTCGCTGGCTCATAATCTCTTCACTTCCCAAGTCAGGATGCAGAAGGGTTTGCTCAGAACTCTACATTTATAGTAAGATACTGCCCACTATTTTTCAGATACAGAGATCTGTATTTTCGTTATTTCAATGACTTAAAAGTTTAAGCTAACTGTGGACAGAAATGTTAGCCTTATCCTGCTAAAAGGTGGTAGCCTTTTAAAAGAAAATGTCTCCTGACCAGAGAAATGTGATCACAACTTTGGGGCTTCATTCAAGCTTCTTTCTTAGATTCCTCTGTGGTAGGAGCTAGGCTTGCTCTGTGCTGGGGGCTTCCCCCAGGAAAAGAGGCAGGGCCACCATTCTTGGATGCATCTGACTCCTCTTAGGTCCACAGCCTGAATATCTATCAACTCTCCTCATTACCCACAATGCTTTGTACTTCCTCTTTTTTTTTTTTTTTTTCCCCCTGTATGGATAGTTGTTCTACCAACAGGTATACTAGACTGGCTCCTTAAGGAGAGAGGGGGTCTTCTTGAGGCAGTCAGGTGGTACAGTGGGTAGAGGGCTTGACTTGAAATCAAGAAGACTTTATGTCAAATCTAACCTCAGACACTACCTATATGACCCTGAGCAAGTCACTTAACCTCTGAGTGCCTTGGTTTCCTCATCTGAAAAATGGAGGTAATAGTAGCACCAATCTCTCAGCATTGTTGTGAGGATAAAAATGAAAAAATATTTGTAAAGTGTTTTTTTAAAATCCTCTATAAATATGAGCTATTATTAGTATGATTTAGTATAAGAGGCTTAGCAGGAAAGTAAGGTGGGGGGGAGGGAGAGGAGTTACAGGTAGGGCAGGGGAGGGAAATGAACAGCCTTAAGAGCTTTGCCTTAGCTCTTGCTGGCTCTCTAGAGAATGATTTCCAACAAACTGTCTCTGTGGCGATATGACAGCGGAATAGCACTTTATCCCTTTTAATCTCTGGAATTATATCATTTTTCCTAATTAGTAAAGTTGGGTTTTAATTGGATTTAAAACAGTCAATGAGCACTTGCTGTGTTCTGAATGAATGAATAAAGCATTTAGGAAGTGCCTCCTATGAGCAAAGCAATACTCCAAAATGCCAGTGGTTAACAGGAACTCAACTTTTCTGTCTTTGCAACATCGCTGCCCCTCTGACCCCCTCCATAGGCTGACAGTACAAATTACAAGTTCACCACCAAACAATTTTGTAGTATCTTGTGACACTGAACAGGTCATAGTGAAAATCCTCAGAGGTTAAAAGCAGGGGGGAGACATACTTTTATAGCCCTCTTATGTTCAGAGGACATAGTATCACAAACTACTGGGAAAGGAACTTTATTGAACAAGAATCAGAGGGTGATTTGGCAGAAAATTGGTTCAGACTTGCATCACACACCATGTCTTGTGAATTTCTAATGGATTAATGACCTAACTAATCATGGTCACATTACTGAGAAACTGGAGGCAAAGGGAAGGTCTTCTCTTTCACTGCTAGGGAAAGAGGAAAAAGTCCAAGACAGACACAATAGAGGAGATCATAACAGATAAAACTGGAAAAGTGTTATTGAAGACAAAAGGCATTTGCACAAATAAATTTAGCAAAGCTCAAATCAAAGGAAATATCTTGGACTGTGAGGGAACACTTGCATTAAACATCTCCAATGAAGGTCTGGCATCCCGAATCTGTAAGAAACTGTCACAAACATATAAGCTTACGAGTCATTCCTTAACAGACAAGTGGTCAAGGGATGTAAGTAAATAGTTTTCAGGGAATAAGTGAAAATTACTGACAGCAAATCTAAAAGATTGCCCAAGGTCTCTAACAATTAAGGACATGAAGATTAAAAGGTATCACCTCATACCCAGCATACTAGCGAAGATTGGGAAGGAAAAACTAAGTGCTGGAGGAACTGGGAAACAGGCATGCTGATTCACTGCTGGGACAGCAGCTGCTCCAAAAAGTATGAAGCTATGCAAGAGAAGCAACTGAGCTGAACGGAGCCACAGGCCTGGGGATCACACCACTGGTCTATGTCATAGGAAGGGCCACTGCAAGAGAAGGGGAACACCCAGTATAGCATACTTTGCAATGGCTAAAAGCTGGAGATTAATTGTGCTATTTGAATTTGCTGTAACACCCTTGTACAGCTGGGAGTTAAGGTCAAAGTTAGAGCTATTTTAAAGAAATATGAGAAGACTTCTTCTATGAATGCCTCTGCCAGCCTTGCAATTCTGCAAACATTCCAAAACATCCCCACTGGGGCAACCTACTGTCACCATTATTCTAAGCACTTGTTGGCTTGTAGTTTAAATTTCTCTTATGTCTACCTTGGTCAAGCTTTTGTGGACCTCAGATTCCTCATATGTACAATGGGGAGAGGGAAGAAGTGAAGCGGGAGAATCAGGGCTGGACTAGAAGACCACCAGGGTCACTTTCAGCTCTAATTGTGCATGATCCCATGCATGGTGTTCACACGGCCCACAGTTGACCACTGGCACCCAATACCAGCTGGAGGATCTCCACTCCTCCAGTGCTAAACGCTCTTCAGGACTTCCTTTCCACCTTGGCACCTCCTCCCTAACCCTCAGGGGCTAAGCCCTAATTTGAAATATAGTCATAAGAGCTCAAGGGAAGGAATTCCTACATCTCTCAGCTCTAAAGCTATTCATTTTCATAAGTCAGCTTTCCTTTCCAAATAACATCACAAAGAGCACAGGATTTTAGGAGATGTAACAAAACATACTTCCTTAGACATCTTGAAGAGGTCTTTTTGCCTCCTGCTGATTACAGAGTAAGTGTTTCTATTGTGGATGATTTCCCATGCATTCCATTCCCCACCTTTGCTTTTCTTAACAGAAAAACACCAACACAAGAGCTTTCCAGTAATCTCCTGCAATTGAAAGATTTGCTTCCCAGGCCCCCCCTTTTCTATCACACACAAAGCTTTGAATTCAGGACAAACCACAGGAAGGAAGGAAGTAGCACCATTATGCCACCTCCGCCGCTGCTACCTTCCTGGCCCTACTCTTCCTAAGTCCTCTATTTGTCTTCTCTCTTGTTTTCTTTTTGTTGGTCTTGCAGACACTAGCTATTGGCATCACCCACATGGCACGGTGGCAGGTTTGGTTTGGTTTTTTTAAGTTGTCTGGCACTGACAAAGACAGATGTTCCAATCTTGTTAAGACACAGCCCCTGAAGAATGAGCAAGAAGTGGGGAAACACTTGAAAGTCATTCGCCAACATTGTACACTGAGGCTTCTGGGATGGCACGACTTTCCTCAGCCTCCATTCCGGAAAATGGTCACTTCATTAGCTTCTGAAAGAAATAACCATTTTCTGCGACTTGGAATTTCTTATATTCCATTCAATCCGACAAGCTCTTATAAAGTACCTACTATGTACAAGGCTCAATCTTGGCACTAAGAATAAAAGGACAAAATAAGACAGTCTCGGCCCTTGAGAAGCTTACATTCTATAGGGGGGACAAAAGGCAAACAGATAAGGAAATTAAAGTATTTGCAATGTCATTTAAGGGGTAAAGAGGTGGCCCTAACAATTGGAAGAGATGGCAAAAGACTCAGAAGACAAAAACAGCAGAACTAAGCCCATGTTAATTCACTTACGTGTGTCCCTTCACCATGCAGATCATTGTCCCGCTGCACCTCAGAAGTTGATTCTTCGTGAGTTTTTTATTTTGGGATTTTTGCTTTTTGGAGGGGGGAGGGTAGGGCAATTGGGGTTAAGTGACTTGCCTGAGGTCACACGGCTAATAAATGTTAAATGTCTGAGGCTGGATTTGAACTCAGTTTCCCCTGACTCCAGGGCCAGTGCTCTACTCACTGCACCACCTAGCCACCCCTTCATGAGTTATCGTAGCCAAAAAACTTCTCCTGCCAGTTGTGACGAATCTCTCTACACTGACCAAGGATTATCATCAGATAATCATAAGACAAGATACACAGCTGATCAGTGGGTCAGTTCTTTAAGCCTTTTCAGCTTAGTCGGACCTGCCTAACCTTGTCTTCCTGATGGGAATTGCTGAGCATGCCTGCACTTGGGAGGTGTTCTTCTCAGGCTGGTCTGTGGGGCCCTCAACACCCACCATCTCCTGCAGAGACCCCTCCACATGAGGGAACTCAAGAGTTACCTCCCAAAGGAGGCATCCCTTCCTGACTCCCACAGGTATTAGTGCCCACACACAAACAGGTGCACACATAGATGAATGAATGGAACGCATCGTATCGAATCAGAACGCGTTTTGCATTGAGGTCTCTATGGAACATTGTTTCCCCCAGTAAACTCCTTGAGAGAAGGGGATAGTTCATGAGTCTTTTTATTTCCAGACCCTTCCACAGTACCTCAGCATGGTGGGCACTTACCACACAAATATTTGGTGCACTGAACGTGGAGTCATCTGTTTACTCACAAATGTCATCCTGGAACATTAAGAGAATTAAAGATTTAGGGAAAATCCAGTAGCAGCCTTCAAGTATAGGAGGGGCTCCTGGGCTAAGGCAAGG
This sequence comes from Pseudochirops corinnae, assembly GCA_028646515.1. Taxonomy (NCBI): domain Eukaryota; kingdom Metazoa; phylum Chordata; class Mammalia; order Diprotodontia; family Pseudocheiridae; genus Pseudochirops; species Pseudochirops corinnae. The sequence continues at coordinate 546,318,596 of CM053585.1, forward strand.
GGAAGGTCCACTGAAGCAATATGAATCTGAGAGCTCAGGAAAGCCATCTTCAAAGATAACAGACCCCACAGAAGAACACCTCCCCAGTGCAGGCACACTCAGCAGCTCCCATACGGCTGCCCTCTGCTTCAGGACAGAGGATGGAGCAAAAGAGGGAGAAAGATTGTCAGGCTGGGATCATCTGTGACTGCCCCAAGGAAGGACGTTACTGGGAGGCATGCAACAACAAACAGTGATGATGAGAGCTAGCTATTCTATAGCACTTTGAGGACTGCAAAGTGCTTCACAAATATCTCATCAGATCTGCACAACTGGGAGGTAGGTACTACTATCATACCCACTTACAGTTGAGGAGACTGAGGCAGATACCAGGGTCACACAGCTAGCAAGTGCCCTGACACCGGATTCAAAGGACAAGTCTTACCTATTCATGCAATTAAAAGGCAAAGCACTAACTCTACTAGGCCCCAAGTCAGAGAATCTAGGATACAGAAGCAGACTAGCATAGGAGCATAGGAAATGTTCATCTTGAGAGGCAGGGATCATAGTGTGTGGGAGGACATGGTGGGACATGGTCCTGATGCCCCCACAGCCAAAGTGAAGGGTTAGAGAAGCAGGTTATAAAAAGGCTGAGCCCCAAATGACTCCACTGGTTAGACCCCTAGGATATGACCTCACACTCAGGCTACACAGGCCTGGGCTGGTTAACCCTGTGTAAAGCTTGGAGACTTGCAGGGACTGGGGATTGGCAGTAATCAGGTAAAAGAGAAGGTGGTCCTAGTGTGTATGCACACAGTGCTAGCCGTGATTAACTGATAATAGTTCTGCTTGCTAGCTGTTAAACACTGTGTCTCCAATATGTCCTCTCCCCAATTCAGAGACACACATGTGATACATGGAAACAGGTGGCAAGGCTTTTGGGACCAAGGAAGCCAAGGCACAGAGGGGCAGAGTGGACCAAGGACCCGTAGTAATGAGGCAGCTGAAATCACTTGATATGAGTTTGGTTCTTTCCCTCCTAGTCAAAGAATTAGGCCATGAAAGGTCACCACAAGTTCAGCGATCAGCCCCACCAACATGACTCAGTTCACATGCTTGCAAATGGTATATTATGTTCCTCAACAGCAATGCTCCCAGGGTGGTGTGACCCTGGAGAATAGGAATGCCCAGTTGGAGACAAAGTGTCAGCAGCAGGAGGCACAGGAGAGCCAGCAAAGCAAGGCCTGGGCTTCCATCAATCAGCCAACAAGTATTTACTAAGCACCACTTCCCTTCTGGGACTGGCAGACTGGAAACTGAACCAGTCAATGAGCAATTATTAAACACCTACTGCTGTAAATCAACCACTAGGCTAGGTGTTGAGAATATGAAAATAAGGCAGTCTCAGCTCTCCAGAGGTTTACAGTCTCTTAGGGGAATCAATGTATACATAGATAGAAGATGCAAATATATATATATATACACAAACAAATATAAGGTAATGGGAGGGGGAGGGGGAGAGACTGACATGTCGAAGAAAGGAATGGAGAAGACAGAGAGGGAGAAGTAACAAATGCAAGAGAGTTTCTGAACCATCTTCATAAGCCATGTCTGTGTCATGTACTAAAAGCACATTGGAAAGTGATTCCTACTGTATCCTGGCTCTGGTATTAAATCCACAGGATGACCAGCTTGTTGGCAAACACAAGATTATCAAAACATGGCAATGACAAGCCTTCATTGTTGGGGACCCTCCTTCTGCTCCAGCCACTGTGGCATTGTGGAAAGAGTGCCAGGTTCGGGACTGGGAGACCCGGATTCTAATTCTACCACACACAGTAGCTGAGGGAACATGAGAAAGTCACTCAGTCTTGAAGAGACACAGTTTCCCCATCTGTAAAACGGAGGCAATCCTCTCCACCTCAGAGGCTTGTTTCTATTTCCTAATTGTTCCTTCGTCCTTCACCCATATAGTCCACTGAACACTTCTTCCATCTCTGCTTCTGTCTGCCTCAGTTCTCTTTAATGACACAACCAAGTATTGTCCTTCTGGCTCTATCTTTGTCATTAGTGTCCTCTGGTTCCTCAAATTAACACATGCAGTCTCTCCCATGTAGAGTGTGAGGCTCTTGAGAGCAGGGACTAGCCCGGTTTTTTTCAGTTTCTACCCCCAGTGCTCAGCATAGTGTTTGCCAAATAAGTGGTTAATCAATGATCTTACATGCCTCCCATTACCCATCTGTTCACGTCATAGCCGTTCAAGTAAATATTAACTTTGAGCAAAAGGAGTAATGAGATTGATTTAGAGGGCAGAGAGGCGTAATGCCTCCAAGCCTCCCTCGAGCGGCCTCCCCCTCAGCTGTGGCCATCCTATCCAGCCCTCATTACTTGCCCAGCCTTTCCATTCTCCCACTTCCCTAGCAGAGGAAGGAGTCTGTCCTGACTGTCTTGGCTGAAAGGGCAGGGGATAGTGAGGCTCTAATTCAGAGGAGAATAGATTGTGAGGGGAGGGGGCGGCAATGGAGACCACAACTCCTCAGATAGCTATTCTGGAAGTCACTCTGCTTTGTGGGTCTGTGTAGACAAAAAAGTCATTATTCGTTAGAGTTCACAGGATCATGGATTCAGAGTTAGAAAGGCCCTTGGAGGGCATCTGGTCCAGCCCCCTCCTTTTCCCATCTTTTCAATGGGTTTCCTGTCTTATGTCAGAAAAAGCCCAAATGCGTTGGCAGCAAGGACAGGATACAGGCTCCATTTGTTCAAACAGTCATTGGGTTCTGCCCCCTGCCCACAGGGTGTGGGCTGGCTAGGGGATATGAATGCCAGTTCCTGTGCTATAATCCTTTAATTCCCTGGTTATTATGTTCCTTTACCCAGAGGCTGAAGTGATAGGAATCTCTGAGAAGTGGAGAGATCCTTTTGTTGTTTTGTTTTATTTGTGTATGTTTGAAAGAAAAAAAAGCTCTCTGCTCTTTCTATATGAGTACATACTTCTTAAGGAACCGCCTAGAGCTTCTCTCAAGACAGAAGTCCTTCCACCCTTGCAGAGGACTGCCCAAAGTCAGAAAGATAAATGGTATCGAATGGCCACTGCCATCCTGTCACTCTTGGGCACACACGGAATGCAGCCCTATCCAACACCCAGGTCACATCAGGTCTCACAATCCTCTGCTCTGTGGACAGCCTCGGAGACCCATAAGAGAAAGCAGACTGCCAAGAGACTTCGTATTAGGGGCCTGCTAACAAACCTACCCCCATCTTCACAGGAAATGATCTGAGATCTTGTCTGAGATCTGCTCTGTAGCATGAAAAGGAGATCCTTCTTTTACCCTAGAAAGCAGGCCAGCATTTCCTTGTTAAGTGGTCAGACTGCTCAGACTTGGCCTTCTTCCTTTGTGTCTCCTCTCCAGGATGCTTCCACAGTTCTTATTCTGTTTGATTAGTTGGCAACTACTCGCACCTTTGGTTCTTGACACGATAAGCTGTGCTCACACACAACTGAACTCCAGGTTCACAGTGAACAATGTCTCAGATGCAGCCTTGGGCTTTTTGCCGGAATCTCACCTAAACCATCTACATGGATATTCATTAGTGGAATCAGTTCACAGAGCAGCACTCTTCTCTGCTTTGTAGCATTGGTACTTCTGCTTGTTTTCAGGTCCAAGCCTATGATGTGGTCACTGCTCCTCTGCCCTGTCTAGGGCAGCAAAATGGTGCCGTGGATAAAGCAAGGAGAAGGCCAGTTTGGCAAACCTCCCACCTCGAGGCCACATGTTGCCTCATCCTCTAATAGAAGAAATCCAAACTTCACAGAACAAATCCTTCTTCTTAAGGGGAGTTCTTAATTCTGCGAGTTCTGGATTCAGTCAAGGGGCCACACCTGAGGGCCTAGAGTGCCACAGCCTCAAGGTTACAGGTTTCCAACCCCTCCTCTAGAATCTCCAATTAAATCAAACTAACTTTTTGATTCAGTAAATGTGCAATTCTCAGTATACACAAAGGAAAAAAGAGACAGGCCATTAGCTTAAATCCAGAGGTGACACAGAAGCTATGGACAAAAGCCATATCAAGAGACAGCCTAGCCTCTTCCAGGCAAAACACAGAAAGCATAAAATTCCCCGAAGGAAGGCTGTGCTAAATACAGACAGCTATTTCCTGGCATCTGGAAATCTAACCTGAATGGAGTGAACACAGGTAATGTAATTAACCCTAGGCAAGGCAATGCCAGGCTGAAAGTACACTTTCAGAACTATAAAATGGGCCACAACAGATGGGAAAAGTATTCCACCAAAAGCCAACATGATATTAACAAAACAGAGCCGGTTGCCCGAAGCAGCTATAAAAATATGAATGTCTCCTTGCGAAAATGGAGAAAGAGGAATGATAAGCATTCTAAGAGAAACTTCTAAAACATTAAACATAAAAAAACCCAATAACCTAGGAGCTTGTACTAGGACCCTTTCTATCTGAAAGCAAAGATGAGAAGAATGAGATGTTATAATAGCTGGCATCAAAAGAGCTGCTCACAAATTGCTTTACATATGTCATCTAGGCAAGCAAACCAGTCTCACTGAGGCACCCAAGGTGCCCTAACCCTCATTCTGAGACAAGAGATGGTCAAACTACTACCATTACCTCAAATACCATAGCAGAGAATGCCAAAGACCAGTTGTCCAAGAGCCTTAAAAATATCAGTGTCAAACAAAGTCAATACAACCAAGATTAGAAGGGAAACAGAAAACTGGGAAACAATTCTTACAACACTGTCTCTGATAAAAGCCTCATTCCTAAAATATATAGAGAACGAAGTCAAACATTTAAGAATGTAAGTCATTCCCCAAATGATAAATGGTCAAAGGATATGAATAGGCAGTTTTCAGAGGAAGAAACTAAAGCTATCTATAGACATATGAAAAAAAAATGCTCTAAATCACTATTGATTAGAGAACTCTGAGGTACCACATCACACCTACCAGATTGGCTAACATGAAAAACAGGAAAATGATAAATGTTGGAGAAGATATGGGAAAACTGGAACACTAATGCATTGTTGGTGGAGTCGTGAAATGATCCAACATGACTAATGTGAAAATATGCTTAATAGGAATGTATATGTAGAGCCTATATCAGATTGCATGCCTTCTTGATGAAGGGGAGGAGGGGAAGGAAATTTAAAACTAATGGAAGTAAATGATGAAAACTAAAAAAAAATTAAACTTAATACGAACAATAATTCTCTTTGTGCATGTCACAGCTTTTTCTCCAACGGCATGAAAGCTTCTAGAAGGCAGGGATTTGCCTTCATCTCTGTAGCATATGGCTGAGCCAGACACAGGAAGTACTTAAGAAATGATGGAGGAATTGAAGGTAGCACAGAGGAAAGAGCCATTGCTCTGGGCTAGTCTAGTCAGAGGATGAGGGTTTGAATCCTACTTCTGTGACCAGGACCTCAGTTTCCTCATCTATAAAATGAATGTTGACTGAACTCCATGGTCTCCAAGTTCCTTCTTCCTAGGATCCATGAAACAGCTCCTTTAAGAAGTAGAGGTATATGAGGCAGAGGCCCCTTAAGGAGTAAAGTTGGGCAGAAGGGAGAAGATGAGCACAAAGAACATCCCTATAGAAGGAGACTCTTTGGGATTCCACAGGACTGGCCCTCCCACTACCTAATCTGACCCCTGCAAAGCAAGAAAAGGCAAAAGATAAGAATTTGCACAGAAGTACCAAGTATCACGGATTATGGGAAACTCCCTGAGGCCAGGGAATACCTCACTAGTGTTTTTATACCCCAGCATCCTCAGTTAAGTGTTTCTGGAATTGAACTGCACCAAGGCACAGTTTAGCCAGTCAATCAATCAATATTTGTAAGCCCCTACTACGTGTCAGGCCCAGCTGTAAGCACAAGGAACACAAAGAAAGGCCCTCAGGGAACTCAGTCCAACAAGACAAGACACAGACAAGTATGCACAAATAAGCCAGAAACAGATAATCAACAAAGGGAATGTCCTAGGATGAAGGGGAATCAGGAAAGACTAGCTCTAGAAAGTGAAACTTTGATCAAGCCTTGAAGGAAACTAAGAAAGCCAGGAGACGGAAATGAAGAGGAGACCAGCCAGGGGCCCAGCCAAGGAAAATGCCAGAAATCGGGAAATGGAGTGTCTTGGGTGAGGAATAGCAAGGAGGTCAGGGGGATGATTCTCAGCTTAGAGCTGGGGTGCAGGTGGGTGGCACGGAGGAGGGGGCTAAGTTATGGAGAGCTTTAGGGGCCAAACAGAGCATTTCATATTGGATCCTAGAGATGACAGGGAGCCACTGGAGTTTACAGGAGTGACATGATCAGAGATGTGCTTTAGGAAATATCTGTAGGAGCTGAAAGGAGAATGGCCTGTAGTGGGGAGAGACTTGAGGCAGGTAGACTTCCCACCTCCCCAGCAGCTCTTACAATAGTCCAGGTGTGAGGTGATGAGGGTAATGTCGGAGGAGGAAAGGAGGCGTATTTGAGAGATGCTGCAAAGGGGAACTCAACAGGCCATGGCAACAGGTTAGACATGAGGGATGAAAGACAGTGAGGAGTCCAGGTGGCTCCTCCCTGTGAGCCTGAGGAACCAGGAGGATGGTGTTAGCATCTACAGTAATAGGGAGGGTAGGAGGAGTTGAGGACGTAGGGGGAAAAATACTGGGTTCCATTTTGGACGTATCGCATATGAGATGTCTATTGGACCTCCAGTCTGAGATGTCCGAGAGGCAGCTGGAGATGTGACGTTGGAGGCCAGGGGATTAGGGCTGGATATGTGTTATCTAAGAACAATCAGCACAGAGATGGTCTTTAAATCAAAGGAAACTGATGAGATCACCAAGTGAAGTAGGATAGGAGAAGAGGACTCTGAGGAACAGAACGCTGAGGGACCTCTACCATTAGAGGGCATGATCTGGAGGAGGATCCATGAAAGGCAGGGTGTTCTGAAAACCTAGAATAATGAAAGTATCAAGGAAAAGAGAATGACCAACAGTGTCTGTGGATGTTGTGGATGCACAGAGGCCAAGGGGAATGAGGACTGAGAAAAGGCCACTGGATTTGGCAACTAAGAGATCGCTGCTAACTTTGAAGAGATAATAATCTCTGTAAAAGTCTGGGATAAAACCAAATATTTTCATCTACAAAGAACAGAAAGTTAGCCTATAGTAAATACAATCTCAGCTCCAACATGGTTTGCCAATTTTTGTTCAAAAAAGGTGAGTCTGTTGTTTTTAATAAAGTTTTCTTCAACGAGACAAAAACCAAGCATTTCCCCTTGAAGGTCTCCACTTCTTACCTGACAATATGCTCTGTAGATCACATCAAACAGGAAAGCCTGTGGCATTTCACTAGCTCGGTGCTTAGATCGGTCCAATGACTGGTCTAAACAACCATCTGCATTTGGAGAAATGACCGTGGATACAAGAGGTCGGATAGCTCCTGCTGCCTATGGAATAAAAAGAAAAAGTAGCAAGTGATACTTTGTACTTCTAGGGCTTGGGAAAGGCACCATCTGCACTCCCAATATCAGTGACCACCTTGAATTAGGTGTCCTTATGGCGGGCTCCCCCAAAGAAACACTGTGCGACGGAACTGTCAGGATGTCTGGGAGTCAGCCGCAAGGTGGGACCAGACAAGACTGAAAAGAGGAACAGAAGACTTTCCACTGCAGGTGTAGCATTTGTAATCAATGACTATTAAAAAGCCCACTTCCTGAGGAGGCTGGGGTGTTCACTGATGAGAAAGAAAGTCTGTTGGAAAAAAGCCCCAATGCAATGTGGACAGAGTTATTCACAAAAGCAAGAGTGAGCTAATGGGCCATTTACAAGATTTCATTGACACATTATATAATTCAGGAAATTTAAGACACATCTCTTGTGTCTCTGACAGGGGAATCAATAGTGACATGAAACACTGGCTGTCTCCAGGCCTTGCTCTAGTTTCTAGGAAAAGCCAAGGTTTTTCAGGCATTTCCTTGGCCTTTATTCTCCCAGCAGGCGATCCCTCCCCCTCTGGCTTCTGCTGGTAACTGAGTCTCATTAACAGATGCAATGAACCTTCGTTTTTTGGAAGACAAGAGATTGATCACATACACCCACATATCCTCACTCTGCCTTCAAAGGAAGGGAAAGGCAGCAATGGACCAGACCTCATTCATGAAAAGGGCATTTTATAGAAAAAGGATTTTACAGAAAGGGATACTGAGGACCAGAAAAGTTAAAGTACTTGCTCTCAGACATAATAATTGTCAGAGAGAGATTCGAACCAAACTCCTTTGCCTCCAGAGCTGGCATCTCCACTACCCCACCATTCCTCCCATGACCCTCTAGTGACCAGAACCTAGTCTGACTCTTTCTACTACCCATGGTGCCTCCCATTATCCTCTAGTCTTACCCTCTCCTTTGGCAGATGAAACAGTTGAGGCTCAATTAGATAAAGGAAAATCAGCCAAGACCTAATCATCAGAAGCTAGCCGGGAGCCTCTGAGCCAGAGTTCTCTCTGCCATTCACTTCTCCCTCCAACTTCCTCTGACCTGTGTGTGATACTTCTCATGTCCAGGGGTGAGCATGTATCCAAATAATGAAGCCTTATGACAATGACTCCTCAACATGCAGGACATTACCGGACAGACTGCCTCCACATAAGCGCCTTTGAGATCCTCATCAATTAAACAGGTACTCTGAGGAATCCGAAAGACCTCACCTAATCTGAGATGAGGCTCTATTCTAGCTAGCAGGCAAACACACAGGGCAGGGCACTGAAGAAGAAACAACAGTGAGCACATTCATGAACTGTAACTTCTTTAATTGTAGAAGTGGAGAAAATGATTTGTTCTCCTCCGTAGTTACACTGAGATTCTGGGTAAGGGCTTACACATGAAAGTAAGCCTGGGTCCACACCACGAAATGTCATTCATGCAGAAATTCAAACATTCTCATTTACTCGTGTGTACTAAGGGCAAGCCATCTTGCTTAAACCTGTAGAAGTAGAAGAAACAGCAGCACAAATTTGGTGTCATAGTTCCTTCTTTTTCCACTTCCTCCTCCTTCTTCTGTTGTGTCTGTCTCTCTGCGACCTCATTTGGGGTTTTCTTGGCAGAGCCTTCTCTAGCTCATTTTACAAATGAGGAAACTGAGGCAAACAAGGTGAAATGACTGACCCAGAGTCACACAGCTAGTGTCTGAGGCCAGATTTGAATTCAGGAAGATAACATTTCCCAATTCCAAGCCCAGTGCTCTATCCACTGCACTACCTAGCTACCCCCTAAAAACTGTAAAGCTGTAGACAAATACAGTAAGCTGGGCCCCTGGTACAGTGTCTGCCACAGGAAATACAATCCCCTTATGTTTGCTGAATGAAGGACCTTGACAGAAGAGGAAGACACAGGGGACAAGTCTAATTTCATGTACCCTCTTTAAATCTGTATACACAGAGAAGGCAAAACAACTGTATAACAGGCTAAATTCCACTGGGGCCATGAACCAAATACTATTTTTTTAAGGGATAAGAGTCACAATATTATGACCATATTTAAAAGCATCATCCTGTGACAAAGAGAAAGGAAAACAATCTATTTCATTGACTGTCCAAAGAAAGAAAGAAAAATAAACCTACAGGAATAGGCCTGAGAGGTCATTCATTCACAGGAACCCCCTGGGCTTTGGAGCCCCCACTGAAGGGGCAGAAAAAGGTAAAACTGAAATGACCCTGCCCTCAGAGACATTACATTTTATTAGGAGAAAATAGCAAATACCCCAGATGGCTGGATGGCTGCTGCTTGGAGATACTACAGAGGGCACTGCTCCCATGGTCCCTCCCAGCCCAAATCCTCAGATTCTGACCGTAGGGAGCATTCTACTCTACACCTCTTCTCTCTTTAAAGACTGCTCCACAAAAATGGATGAATATTTACAAAAATACAAGTTGCCTAGACTAACTGAAGAGGAAGTAAACTACTTTAATAACCCCGTCTCAGAAAAAGAAATTGAACAAGCCATCAATGAACTCCCTAGGAAAAAATCTCCAGGGCCAGATGGCTTTACTAGTGAATTCTACCAAACATTTAAAGAACAACTGATTCCAATACTTTACAAACTATTCAGGAAAATTGGAGAAAAAGGAGTTCTACCAAATTCTTTTTATGAGTCAAAATATGGTACTGACACCTAAATCGGGAAGAGAAAAAACAGAGAAAGAAAATTGCAGACCAATTTCCCTTATGAACATAGATGCAAAAATTCTAAATAAAATATTAGCAAAAAGACTACAGCAAATCATCACAAGAATAATACACTTTGATCAGGTAGGATTTACTCCAGGAATGCAAGGGTGATTCAATATCAGGAAAACTACCAGCATAATTGATCACGTCAACAACAAAACTAGCAGAAACCATATGGTCATCTCTGTAGGTACAGAAAAGGCTTTTGACGAAATACAACACCCATTCCTATTAAAAACACTAGAAAGTA
>CM053585.1:546329563-546348390 GCA_028646515.1 Pseudochirops corinnae
CCTCTTTTGTCATTTGAGTTAGTCTATTTTTTAGGGTGTTGATTTCTTCAGTCATACTGCTGACTCTCTTTTCATGATTCTCCTGCAACATTCTTATTTCTCTTCCCAATTTTTCTTCCACTTCCCTTATTTGGTTTTGAAAATCCTTCTTCAGCTCATCTCTAGCTTTAAGGCATTCTTCATTGTTTATTGGAGACCTCTGGTGGGGCGCTCTGGCTGCGCTCTCCTCCTCCCTCTCTCTCCCATGATCTTTCTTTTCCCCAAAGAAGGAATCTAGGGTTTGGTTGCTGTTCTTACTTTGCTTCTTATGCTTATTCTTACTCATGGTTGGTCAGTCCGTGATTTTTTTTTTTTAATCTCTATGGGGCTCTGCTTGCAGAAGGGAAAGCTCTGTCCCAAATCGCTGGGGTCCTCCTGGCTGCTGTAGCTCTCAGGAAGGTGCTTGGACCCTTCCTACTTACTTCTGGCTCACTGGATAATGAAGACTCCAAAACTGAGGCCCAAGATGGCGATCCAGATCCAGACCGCTCAACGCGAGAGCACTGGCCTCTGAACAATTGCTTAGTCCCCCTGCTGTCTGCAGGACGCGGACGGAAAGCTGCAACGCGGCGGGTGCAAAACCTCTGCCTTTCGCTTTTCCGCTCTGGAGGCCTTTCTGCTGGGCTGCTTTTCTCCCCCAACTTTTCAAACCCACTGACCTAGTTCTGAACACTGCTCGCAGCTGCCGCTAATCCAGCTCACTGCTCCTCTTGTCTGGCCGCTCCCGGGGCTCAACAGAGGCTTCAGGCCAGGCTGGTTTCGCGGTGCTGATATGGTTCCTTGTAGCCAAGCTGACTTTAGTGGGAAGTATCTCTGTGTGCATTTTGGAGTTCTAGGATTGGTTTAGAGTCCTATTCCATGGGTATTTTGGGGTGGCTATGTGAGAGCTGTGATATGTTGCTGCTGTTATGCCACCATCTTGGCTCCGCCTCCCACCTCTTTTTTTTTTAATTCAAATTTTGCTCCCACCCAGCCCCACACTGTTATCAGTCATCACCCTCATGAAGCTGTCCACATCTGTGAGCACTGCCACGTGGCAGGAGGAATTTGATTTTACATTATTTTGTTTTAATTTTTAAACAAATAACATAATCATGTATTTTCAGAACGGATCAGCTATGCTGCAGGACAAGCAAAGTTGCCTTGGATCTTCATTTTTCCTTCTGCAGATATCTGTGGCATCTTCCAATAAAGCATTAGCATGGCCTTTTTGTGATTTATGGGGAATGGTTGCTGCCTATCTAATTCATAGAGACATCCGTGTATGTGAACTAGTACAATAAAATGAAGATCTCCTCTTTCTTTTATACCTGGTGTCCCCATCTGACCTTCAAAGGTAAATGAAATGGGAAGTGGGCTCATATCCCAGTTTTCAGAAAGGAAAAAACAAAAGGAGATTCCACAAATCAATGATGTTGGAATCTATCCCCAGAAACATTCTAGAATAGATGGCTGGCTGGATGGTTTGTGGACATTTTGAAAAGACAGTAGAAGTAGTGATCCTTGGAAGCTTGCATGGGTTCACTGAGAATCAATCATGGCAGACCAGCAGATTGCGTTTTAGGATGAGATAATTTGTAGATCGAGGATATTGATTGAAGTCCTCAGGAACTCTAGGAATTCAAGTGACAAACAATTCAGGGAGATCTGGAACCCCAGAGAAAGAGAAGGCTAAACAGTCCCAGAAAGGAAGTATTTGAAGTGTATTCATGAGGAAGCAAGGATTAAACCTTCCCCAATTTCTCTTAATTCTTGTGCCATGCTGTCCTTCTTCTATTTTCTCTTTTCTATGTAGCTTGCTTTTGATATAGATTGGTTTGCATGTTGTCTCCTCCATTAGATTATAAGCTTCTTGAGGGCAAGCACTGGCTTCTACCTCTTTTTGTATCTCCAGTTCTTAGCACAATGCCTGGCATATAGTAAATGCTTATCAATTGGTTAATTATACTTGTTTTCCCCAACCCCAGAGAACAAAGTGGGTATTGGGAGGAAGTCAGCATAAGTCAGATTTGGGCTTAAAATAAGGAAAAACTTCTCATCAAGAAAAGTTATCCCAAATGGATGCTAAACAGCATCAAGTTTAGTGACCACACTGAGAGTAAATTATTTAACTTAACTAAGCTATAAGAAAACAAGTTCTTCACTACCCAGAACTGCAATATCCATATATAGAACCATTATTTACAGCAAACGGAGGCATTTTTAATACTGTGGGTAAGTTCTTTTACCTTGGCAGTATACTTTCCAGATATGTCCACATAGATAGAGGATGAGGTTGACACATGTATTGCTGGAGATAGCTCCATGGTTAGAAGGCTCTTAAGGAAAGTGTGGGAGAGGAGAGGTATCAGGCTGCCTACCAAACTGAAGGTCTACAGAGCCATTGTGCTGACCTCCTGTCTGCAAAACCTGGACAGTCCCAGTGCCATGCTAGGAAACTGAATTGCTTTTGTTTGAATTGTCTTAGGAAGATTCTGAAGATCACCTGGCAGGATAAAGGGACCAGACACTGAAGTCCCTTCTTGAGCTGAACCTCCAAGGATTCAGATTCTATTGCAGAGAGTGCAGCTCTGATGGGCTGACCATGGTGTTCAAATGTCAAATGTGTGTTTGCCAAAAAGGCTATTTTATGGAGAGCTCACACAAGGCAAACACACACACGGAAATCAGAAGAGGTGATACAAAGACACTCCTAAGGTCTCTCTGAAGAACTTTGGAATCAATTGCAAAGGACCTCTGAGCATAGTGTGCATGCATCAAAGAATTGTAGTAGCTCAAAAGAAACGTGAGATGTGCAGATTTAGAGACACGTCCACTCCAAATGTTCACATGAACTATTGGTGCCCAACCTGAGACAGAGCATTCCAAGCTTGTCTTACTCTGATCAGTCACAGTCAGACACACTGTACCTTGACTCCAACAAAATGATGTCATATTGGTTCTTTTTCATCATGAAGGACAGAAACTAATGTATCTTCCCAGGTGCTCTATCACTGTTTGTTGAGTTGAACTTAACTACATAGAATATGGAGCGGAATATTTCTTCCATGCAGTACTGTTCTTCAGTCGTTCATTTGTGTCTGACCCTTCATTGGCCATAGCACACCAGACCCTTCTATCCTCTAGCATCTTTTGAAAACTGTCCAATTTCTTATTCATTGTTTTCATGACACTACATCCATCTCATGCTCTGCTGTACCCTTTTCCTTTTGCCTTTAATCTTTCCCAACATCATCATCTTTTCCAGTGAGTCCTGTTCTCTCATTATGTGGTCAAACTTCTTAAGCTTCAGTATTTGACCTTCCAGTGAATAGCCTTAATGAATTTCTTTAAGTTTGGGTTGATTTTATCTTCTTGCTTTTCAGCGGACTCTCAGAAGTCTTCTCCAGCACCCCAATTCAAAAATGTCAATTCTGTGGTGCTCAGCTTTCCTTATAAGTTCAACTGTCACAGCCACCCCGTGCTTACTGGAAAAACTATACCTTCAGCTATGCAGACCTTCGTGAGCAGGGTGACATGTCTGCTTTTTGATATGCTGCCCAGATTTACCTTTGCTTCCCTTTCAAGGAGCAAGTGTCTCTGGATTTCATGGCTGCAGTGATCTTTGAGCCCAAGAACGTAAAATCAGACACTGCTTCTTTTTCTTCTCCTTTTATTTATCAGGAAGAGATGGCACCAGTTGCCAAGGTCGTCGTCGTCGTCCTCTTCTTCTTCTTCTTCTTCTTCTTCTTCTTCTTCTTCTTCTTCCTCTTCCTCCTCCTCTTCTTCTTCTTCTTCTTCTTCTTCTTCTTCTTCTTCTTCTTCTTCTTCTTCTTCTTCTTCTTCTTCTTCTTCTTCTTCTTCTTTTTGATGTTAAGCTTCCATTCAGCTAATACACTCTCCTTTGTCTCACTCATCAAGAGACTTGTTAATTCCTCTTCACTTTCCACCATCAGACTGATATCATCTACATATCTGAGATGGTTGATATTTCTCCTGGCAGTCTTAATTCTGGCTTTTGATTTCTTCAGCCTGGCTTTTTGTATGATATATTCTGCATAAAAGTGAAATAAAAAAGGTGACAGCATAGCTTACACCTTTTCTAATCTTAAACTAATTAGTTGTTTCATGTTCAGGTCTCCTGTTGCTGCTTGCCCACATACAGGTTCCCCAGGAGACAAGTAGATGAATCAGTATTCCCATCTCTTTGAGGGCCTGCCACATTTTGTTGGGATCCACACAGTCAAAGACTTTAATGTTGTCAGTGATGTAGAAGTAGATGCTTTCTGGAACTTTCTTGTTTTGTCCATAATCCAGCAGATGTTGGCAATTTGGTCTCTAGTTCCTCTGCCTCTGAAAACCAACCTGCCCTTCTGGGGATTCTTGGGTCACATATCGCTGAAGCCTAGCCCAAAGAATCTTAAGCAGAACCTTGCTGGTGTGTAAAATGATCACAATTGGTTGGTGATTTGAACATTCCTTGACATTACCCTTCTTTAGTACTGGGATGTAAAGTGATCTTTTCCCATCCAATGGCCACTGTTGAGTTTTTTACGTTTGTTGGCATGTTGTGTGCAACATTTTCAAAGTGTCATCTTTTAGGGTTTTAAAGAGCTCAGCTGGAATTCCATCCACTAGCCTTATTGTTAGTCTTGCTCAAGGCTTATTTTGGAGGGTGGGAGTCGGGATGTGTGGATAATCACAGCTTATGTGGGCTATACTTCTGTCTCATTATCTCATGATAATGGGGAGAAATATGTGGAAAGCATAGTTTCTGACATAGTTGGTGCTTAATAAATGCCTTTTTTTCCCTCCCTTACTCCTCCACCTTCTTTCCTTCAATAGAATTTGTAAGTCCATTGAGGTCAGGTACCATGTGGTTTTTGTCTTTGTCTGCTCCCTGACCAGCACAGTGCCTGGCACATAGTTGGTACTTAATATATAATTCACCTCCCCCCTCCCCCCCGGGCACCAGTGGCAGTGCATGGTGGTCATGCCAGAATTCTCAAGTCCAGAAATGCCTGTTAGGACACTTTGTCCTCCTGCCAGAGATTCAAAGCTTCTAAAGGCAGGAAGGGGAATGCTTCCCCCAGAGTAACTTGTGGCTGTTATTTGTGTTGAGGGCAAAGGAACCCAGGTAGATCCCTCCTGTTGGTATCCCCGTCTTTTCCAAGGCTCCTGCTACTGAGAGAAATCCTGCCCTGGCTACTGGTTACTCCAGGAAGGGGTTAGCTCATTCTTAACCAGAGAGAGACAGCCTCCAGCCTTTGCAGTGGGCAGGCCTGTAAATCAGAAAGGAGGCTAAGAGGAGCCAGGGGCTGCTGGCTTTCACTTTCACCATGCATGACCTAAAGCCCTTCAGAACCTTGAGATGGTACTGACTTTGATCTGTGCTAAGATATGTCCTGTCCAGCGTGGCTTGAAGCAATTGGGCATTTTCATACAGAACCATCTCTTTTTCAGCTGAGGAGCTGCCAGCTCACTTGTAGAGAAACCATCCTCTGAAGTCAGATTTCCTGTTCTTGAAAGCCAACTTGGAATGCTATGCTGGTATCAGATGCTCGGCTCAAAGTTGTGGAGTCTCAGACTTACCGGTGTTCAAAATTAACTCACCATAGCAATGTGGCCCAAGGCATGGGTTTTTCAACTGTACTTGGGTCCAGTGCTTGATTCCAGTGCTCATTCACTGTTGCCCTAGACACATCACTTCCTCAACTTCCTCATAAGTAAATTGGGAATCTTAATCATCACCATAGGGCCTTCCCAGGGTGTTTATGAGAGAGAGTTTCCATAACCCATAATGGTTTTGAAGTCCCTTTTCAGCTCAAAATAAGTGATGCCATTCAAGCTATTGCATAATAGAAAAGTGATCTATGGTTATTAGATTGGTAATGGTGTCCAGAGAGACAAGGTACCCCAAGCATCTCCTCGTCTCAAATGGAAAGTCCCAGGGCCTTTGTTTTTCATGCTTCCTCTTTGCCTGTGCTTCACCTTCCTCTATTTAATGTAGATAATTAGTCTGCTGCTCTCATCAATCTAAATTTCCCCTCACAATGTCTGGTGCTGTGTCCTGGGCCCCATAGTCTAGCCCTGGATTTTTTGCTTTATGAGTTAAGATCAGAATTTATTTAAATTCGTTTCTTTATATCAGCCATAGGAGCTTTCCTGGTGGCAGGATGGGTCACTACGATTCTCTGCAGAAACAATTTTTACCTCTAGCTCAGAGCCCCCCCACCAGAAGGGTCATACCCGGCTGGGCCCATGTTGTAATGCTTTACGGTGCTCTGTCCCAAATTCAAATGTAATTGCGGAGTATTTAACAGAATCAATAAAGTGGATGACAGGATGGGTGACATTTCAAATCTGAGTCCATACGTGGCTGTAGGGATCCCTGGGTACAGATTCATGGCCCTGGTTTCCATTCGGGTTTCATATAGCCCAGGTGTTACAGATAGCAGGTGTTTAATGATGGCTTGCTGATTGAACATCACACCAAAGACGACGGACGTCCATGTGTGTAGCGTGGAGCTGTGAGGCATCTGTCTGCGCATGTGCTTGTGATCCTGTAGCGTAGTGTTGTGGCCACCCAACTGAAGTCACGAAGCTCTGGTGTCACAAATCTCCCTGGACACTCCCAAGCAGTGTGACCACCTTTTATTCTCAGTACTACTTGAGTGTTGTCTCATGGTGTTGCTGAGGGGGTGTGCCTTCTTGCTCAGTGAGGAATAGGAAGCAGGTGCATCTAGAGGCCCCATACAAAGCACTCTGCCCCCTTGGAAGCACCATTTCAATGTCAGCCATTATGTAAATAGTCTTATAATTGCAGCAGGCCATCTTGGTGCTAGTCTACAGACATCCACATAGCTTGAGTGGCATCATGGCATCGTTGGTTTTGAGCTGGACAGCCCTGAAGTCCTACCCCTCTCCTTTCACAGATGAGGATACTGAGACCCAGAGAGTTGAAGTGAGTCCCCGGTGGACAGAGCTGATGAGTGTCTGGGGCAGGATTTGAACCAGTGAGTCCTGACTGAATCTGGTCCTCTCGTCAGGCTGCTGTACTGCCTCTAAATGAACCTGCTTCCTGCTCCTCAGGACAGACACCCATGCTCAGCTGTTCTGGCCAGTGCAAGCAAGCGTGCATCCTTGGAAAAAACATTACAGAGGAACGAGACAGGTGTGGAGTGGGGAGGGTATCTGAGACTGTCCAGAGTATCACATGCTGCCTTATGGTGGATGTGGTGGTGATCCTGTGTCCTCAAAGACTGTTTGAGAAGCATGAACAAGACTCCCTCCAGGCTGGGAGGCAGGAAGACAGTGTAATCTCTGTTAGTGAAGGGGTTGGTCCGGCAATCATGGATCCATCCAAGTACTGACCTTCACCTTCCCCCTTCCTTGGTGATGATTGGTCCTATGGGCCACTGGGAGCTCCAGTTACCACCTGGCTTGCCTCCCTGGGTCTGAGTTCTCTTTTGCCTTGAGGGTTGGGCTGCCCCAGCTTCTTCCTGGGAAGTCTCACTTGACAAAGGCTTTCTAGTACTGGCCAGGACTTGGCAGAAATTCCTGCACTTGGTAAACTTTTCTGAAAATAGATTTGTTTTTCTGCAGGCTCCTAAACCTTGTCGAAGAAGCTCAGTTTATTCTAGCCAGGGGGTCTTGGACATGGCCTTCTTCCATCTGCCTCTAGGATACTCTCAGCCATTCAGACTGGTTTCATGAGCACTTCATTGTAGCTACCCTTGGAGTGTTGGGAAGAGCGGGTGGCTTCTGGCTGCTGCCTGAGGCCGCAAAGAGGCTGCTGCGATGGCTCTGTGGGCTGGCCTCAGGCTCCTTTGTCCAGAAAGCCATTTTTAGTGGATTTTAGGGCCCAGCTGTTCCCATTTTGCTCAAAGCCAGAGGTTTGGTATTTGATCACTTGGAAAAGCAGTATGGCTTCAAAACAAAAGGCACAGTACTGTCTCCTGTACTCAGCTGAGTAAGCTTGGACTGGTGTTGGCTCATAGACATAGCTCATTCACTGGAGAGCTCCTTCAGTTCTCCCTCTTCATGAGGGATGAACAGATGAGGAAACAGAGACCCAAGGAAGGCTAATGACTTGCCCAGGGTCACACTGGTTGTGTGTGTATGTGAGAGGTGACATTTGAATCTAAGCCCTCCTACTCTGAGCCAGGCTGCTCTCCATTGTTCTGAGCTGGGCTTTGCACCTGCCATCTCACTGAGCCTCAACAGAGCATTGGAGAAAGCAAGTGACTTGTGCAAGGTCATTCAGTCAGTCCTTGTCTGGGTAGGCTTTGAAATCTTCCTGATTCCAAGCATGCTACATGGCTAATTAATTGGTGAGAGAATCCTGTCCTTATTGTATTGTGATCTCTTCTCTCTCTCCCTCTCTCTCTCTCCCTCTCCCTCCCTCCCTCTCTCTCCTTCTCTCCTTTTCCCTCTCTCTCTCTCTCTCTGTCTCTGTCTCTCTGTCTCTCTCTCCCCCTCCCTCCCTTCCTCTCTCTCTCTGTATCTATATAATCTCTATATACACATATGCATGTACATATAACACAAGCATACATATATGTATATGTAGTATACATGATTGGTGTATGCACACATTGATGTATGTATTCTTTGTTCTATACTGTGGTGTATACACCACAACTCTGGACGCACTGCTACATCTATACATGCATGTGTACGTGTATGTGTACATGTGTGCATCCGTAACATCCATATATACATACGGATGCATATTATGTGCATGTATGTAGGTGACAGAAGCGAGATCTTCTGAGAAGAGTTGCTTGTTTCATTTGTTTTGTCCTTAATTGAGCCTTGGCAAAGTGAGCTACCCAGGATCTTCTCTAAGTCCTGGAAAGGAAATGAAGCAGGCCAGGGTTGGGGTGGGTTTTGAAGGTTGAGCATTAGAAGAAAAGCGGCGGGAGTCTCTGGGAGAAGCTCTTGGTGAGCATATGTGCAGCTCCTTCATGTCACCCTCCTCTAGGGCAAAATCCATGTGTGGTTTTCTATCTCATGCATAATGAGGCAGGAAGTTAAAATAGGAAATCTTAGTCAACCTGAATTTGGGAGGGAATTTAAGGAAGGTGAATAAAATTATGCAAAATTCCTTTTGGCTCAAGGCAGAAGCGATGTGCCCTGAAGAATGCTGAGGCTTTTTCCAGTGAGTTGCTGGGGGCTGCACCTGGGGTGGTGGTGGTATTGGGTGACATCTATAGGACTGGAGGAGACAAGGCTGTCCAGTGACCTGGAAGCCAATTCCATGCTGTTCTACTTTTATTTGTTAGAGACTTCCTCTGCTTCTTTGGAGCCTGGCTGAGATTTTTAAGATGACAGACCTGAGCCCAGTGTGGACAGAGAGTAGTTCTAAAGCTCATTTCCACAGCATGGTATCCTGGAGAGAACACAGGTCTGGGATGCTGATGACCTGGGTGCGAATCTCTCCTCTGCTACCTGGTGCTCCTGTGACTTTGGTCCTGGATGTGCTGGAAAATGTTTAACAGCCACTCTCAAGAAAGCCATGCTCACCTTCAAGCTCAAAGTCCAGACAATGAGGCCCGTAGTGGAGCCAGCTGGGATTTGGGGGTTTGATACTTGCTGAGCAGAGCTGAGAATGTAGCAGTGAGAGTCTCCTGTGGGCGCAGCCTCCTGCACACGCCTCCTGTGGGTGCAGCCTCCCATCCTCTCTGGCTGCCCTTTCCGCATCTGTGGATGAGGGGATGCGGGGTGATGACTCCGCTCTTCTCCAGGTCCGAGTCTCTGAGTCTGTGCTTGGTAGAAAGCTAGAGCTGTCTTTCACAGGATCCAGGAGCTATCCTGGCTGGAGAGCGAAAGATGCCACCAGGACATGACTGTGGAGCTTCGGAGGCCATGAGGGCCCCCCACCCCCTGAATCAGGAAGACCTGAGTTCAAATCTAGCCTCAGACACTTGCTGGCTGTGTAACCCTGGGAGGGTCACTTCCTGCTGCCTGCCTCAGTTTCCTCCTCTGTAAAATTGGAATCCTAATAGCACCGGCCTCATAGGCACCAAATAAGGATCGAACGAGATAGTGGTTGGATAGTGGTTGCCAAGCACTGACCACAGTACCTTGCATAGTGTGGTTGTGATATAAATATTACCTATAATTAGTATTATTATTGGTTCTAGAAGTGGGTATCAGGGCCAGTGGATCATTGATTCAAGGCTCCAAGGACCCTCCCCCATCAGGTAACCCTCTACCCCCATCAGAGTCCCACAGTCTTGTTTTTCAGGCACAGAAATGCCTTGGAGGGGAAGGGTGTTGTTGGAGGTCCCTCAGTCAGTGTCAGAGGCAGAATTTGAACCCACACCCTCTCTTTTGTTTACTCAGGAGGCATCAAAGCCAGTTAGAATCTGTCCCCAGCAAATGTGGGGAGTAAAGGGGAGTATGAGCCCTGGTGTGATCCCCTCATCCCCTGGGGCTCAGACCTCATCAAGTGAATAAGAAAAGCAGGGCAGATCTTGTAGCGGTGCCCTTGCTGGACTGGTTTTCTTGAGAGGGGGAGAGGGAGGTAGGGGTCATGGCCACTTTTTTCTCTCAGGGCATCCTGTCACTTGGGCTCTTCTTGTTCCTGCTCCCTCTCTTGTGTCCCACCCTCACTGATCCCAGAAAGGAACAGGCTGAGCTCACCAAATGCCCCCTTCAGTTCTGAAACTGAACGTGGCCAGCAGCCTCTCATCACTGCCCTTCTGTACTGGTATGTGTGCTGAGAGCTGGGTGTGGGGTGTGTTAAGGGACACCAGGACCCCTCTCACTGTCTGGCCCTGGCCCTCACTGACTCTCCCACCCTCTCCCCCTTACCTCCCAGGACCAGGCCACTTTCCAGCTCTTCTACTATCTCACAACTGAACTCTCCCTCTACCTCCTTGGCCACCAGGACCTCTGATGGAGCCATAGGTGCAGGACAAGACAAACTGGGGAGGCCGTTCTGAGAGGATTTGGGCCCTGAAGAAGTTTCCAGAAAATGGATTAAAATGAAAACCCTCCAAAAGCAAACTAGGATGCCTGCTCTTTAGGCTCTGATTTCTTCCCACTTAGCTGGCTGGGAAGAACCTTGGGAGTTTCTCTTACGCGTGGCTTTGAGGGAGGAAGATTTTCATGAAATGTGGACATGGCTGTGGGATGCAGTGAGAGTTGTGATGCCTAATGCAACAGAGAGGCGACAGCTAGTACTAAGTATGGTGTCATGTTCGTGTTTTGTAAGGGTTAAGGGGCTAGAAAGCGGTCTCCCTCCCAAAGTGTACTAGCTGCTGGGCAGAAGACCCCGGGATCAAGCCTGGCTGGAAGTGTCTCTAAATCAGGGATTCTGAGCCTGGGTTTAAGGAACTTTTGGGAAAGAAGTGGATATTAAAATATATACGTGTGTGTGTGTGTGTGTGTGTGTGAGTGTGTGTGTGTGTGTGTGTGTGTGTGTGTGTGTGTGTGTGTGTGTATATATATATATATATATATATACATATACACATATATATTCTTTTGTAATTTTCTGTATTTTATTTTATGCGTTTAAAAGCATTCTTTCTGCAGAGGGGTCATTGGCTTTACCAGATTGTCTGAAGGGGTCAGGACACCTTGAAAAGGTTAAGGACCTCTGCTTTAAATGGATGTGGAGAAGGGAATCCAGAGGGCCTGGTTGCCAGTTGGACCTGCTGCTCAGTGAAAGGTAGCTCTTCGTCCCTGGGGCTATCAATCTGCCATCTTTCACTTTAACTACGTTTGCTAAGAATAAATAAATAAAACCATACACTGAGTTAGCAGACTCCACAAGATATGGCAAGAACGGGCAAGTATGTGCTGATTTTAAAAGAAGCCCATGATATAACACAAACACACAGAACTTATTAAAAATGTTCTTGACATAGATTAATTACCTCCTTTTGCCCCTCACCCCCCGATTCTGCTTTAGCTTCCTTAAAATCATTCTTAAAACATTTTAAGAACTTTATGAAAGGAATTCTAGCTTCCAGGGTTCTCTGCGAAGGTTATCATTAGAATTGATTGGTTCTTCACGCCCGATCAGTGGCTCACTTGGAAGGCTAGAGGATCTTTGCGTGTCCCCTCACAGTCCATATTTTGGGAAACTCTTGATAACCTGGTGCTGTGGGGAGAGGCATGGGGCGCATCCATTGGAATACTGTATCTGCAGTTGACAGCTTGCATGTGCGCCTTCTAATTGATATATCGTTTGGAAACTAATCAAAATGTCGCCTCTTTGCTTTAGCCTTCTTGGACTAAGCATGTTTGCCTTTGAGGTCTGCTTAATTTCATGATAATCCTTGGGGGAAGGAATGTGCTTTTGCATGGATTGAACAGCATGGAGGAGAATGTTAGCACTTGGCAAATAATGATGGTGATTAACCAGGGAAGGAATGTAATCTAGGAGGGGGAGGCGGGGGGGGGGTGGTGAGTGGGGCAGAAGTCCTGGGTTTTGTCCCAGGATGGTGCCACCATGGCTGCCATGCCTTCAGGCTCAGCTTGGTTAATGGGGTAACTTGCAATGCTCTTTCAAAGTTTCTGTCTGAGCCCAGAATGGAGGCTGCTTAATAAATATTGCAAAGCATCCATTGGTGAGTGTCTGCAAAGACTTTTTGTTTACAGAGCGCTCTTTTGACCCATCAGAGATGGACTCCTAGGGAGAATGGCCAAAGGATCCCTTTTAAGCCAACAAAAGATACAATGCATTTCCTTATGGCTTTTCTTGATCTTCAGGGGGCAAAGCAGACCCAGGATTATAGCCAGAGGGAATCTGGGAGGTCATTTTGTAGTGCGTCTGGCAGGAGCCTGGCTCATTGAAAGAGTCAGACACTCAATGAGTGATGAGCTTGGTGGTGACCCCTGGAATAAAGAGGAGCAGAAAATGTCCCTCAGTCCTGGGGGCTTCCATTCCCTACAGGGATAGTAGCAGAAGAGCAGTCAAGGGGCCAACCAATGCCAAGGATCACGGTTTTGAGACTGTTGCCAAACACTAACTTAACTATTTGTAGTGATAAACGTGAGATTCAGTGACCTTCAGTGGACATAGACTGCTGACAAGATTGATTAATATATATAGTTCAGCCACATTTACTGTATCCCTCAGTGCCTAGCACGATGCTTGGCACATAGTAGGAACCTAATCAATACTTGTTGATACAAAGACAAAAATGAAAACAGATCCTGGCCTCATGGAGCTTACATTCTGTAGGGGAAGAGAAGAGGCAGAGCATACACCCTGCTCCAACCCCTTTCTTCTCTCCCCATCCTAGCCTAGTCCCCATCCCCCTGGTCTCTGTCCTTCTGTGCTTACACCCAGGACCCCCTGCCCCAAAAGAGACCGATGGTGGAGCTTGACATCCTCTCCAAAGAGTAGCTATACTTATTTAAAACAAAATCTTGTCCAAGGAACATTTGTTAGCAATGAAGTAATAATAACATATAGTAGTTAATCATACAGATAAAATATAGAATTTCCATACATGCATGGATGTGTATACGTACACATGCATATTGTACACATGTAGGCACACATGATATATATCACATATACATATCCATATACACACGATGTTTATGTATATCATACATATTTAAGGGATGTTACCTTTTTCAGTCTATGGAAAGCATGCTTCCTTCATTATTAAACAGAAGTACTTAATGAGATTGATGCGCTGCCTTTGCCCAAGCCGGTCCCTGTCCCTCCTCTCCAGTCTGCAGGTTGGGCACCATTCATCTGATCCAATCTCCTTGTTCTGTAGGTAAAGACATAGAAGCACAGAGACTGGAATGGCCTTTACTAGGATCATGGAAACAAGACATGGTCAAAGCAGAATTTGAACTCAAGCCTTCTAACTACTAACTCTACAAGCTACACAAACTCCCCACAGCCCTTGCTTGTTCACAGCTGATCACCGAATTTATGGCTTATTTGCCTCGCTTAATTCTTCCCACTGTTCTTGCCTAACTTCCCCAAACATTTTTTAAAGTCCTTACTGTGTGCATTCCATGTTTAGCTTTTACCACTGCCATCAAAACTCAGTGCCCCTGCTGGGTGACAGGAGACACTGGAAGGAGGGGAGGGAGTGTGGTGAGAATGTTTAGTTGAGATGGGTGCTGTGCCTGTGTGTACTTGCTGTCTGTATCGGTGTTATGGGAATCTGAAGGTCTTCCCTGCCCCTAGGCCCTTCATCTACTTTCTCTTCACCAGAAAATTGGATAGGGCCACTGAAGCCATCATGGGCATGGATATCCATCCCTGGCCTTGACTGGCTTGGTTCTAGGCCTGTATAGTATTTCCTGGATAACTCCAAACCATGCCTCTGTGCTCAGAGTGTATGCTCTTTGAGGGTAGGGACTGTCTTCTTTGTTTGCACTTGTTTTATCAGCACTCAGCATAGTTCCTGGTGTATATGAAACCTTAATAAATTCTCTATCAGATTTTTATCTGTCTAGCCACGTAAATGTCTGTGTATCTGTCTCATATCTCTCTCTCCCGTCTGTCTGCATCATCCATCTGCCTGTTTGTGTAGTCATGACCGTGTTGTTTTCCTTGATAAGCTTGCTGAGGGCAGCCTTGTTCCATCGTTGGCTTTCCATTTAAGTACCTAGCTTAGTGTCTTGCACCTAGGCTTGCTCTTACTTGTTTTTGGCCAGGAAAAATTGGGTAGGAAAGCAGGGTAATAGTAATGGCTAAATATGAGATTATTGGGTTCTCTGGAGTGAATTTCCTCCTGTTTCTGATTTATTCCCTTGAGGATTTACTGTGAAGTAGAGCAGTCATTGGGGAGGTTTCAAGAGTCTTCCTCCAGAGGATGGGCAGTCTTTCCTGGCCTGAATTCAAGACGGATTCTGATGGAGTGGGGCGGGGCTGGTGGGAATGCATGTGCGTGGGTAGATAAAAATGAAATAAATAAAATATAAATGGGCTTCCAAGGAAATTTGCAATAGCTTTCTTACCTGAAGGAGAAGCTTTGTCTGCCTCTCTAGCTCTTACCCATTGTTATCTGGTGACAGGCACGTCAGTGTTCTCTCCTTAGGCATGGTCCCAGGCTCAGATCATCTCATCCTAATTATCCAACAAACAATCGGATGGGTAGCGAGAACAAGGCCTGCTGGATAACTGTCTCTCATGCAGTTCTGTGCACATTGCCCAACACAGGGAGTGTGCGAGGAGGTAGCATCTGCTTCCAGATAGAGTTTTGATATGATAATGCATTGGATGCAGGTGCGCCCAGTAGGCCTGAATGTAAGTAACCCTATTTTGTTTTACTTGAAGCAGATTTTGATTATGGAAATTAGGATATGATTATATACTGAGATACATGTGTATGCATGTCTTAGGTTAAGTTTTCATCCACTATTTATTATGCTTTCTTGGGCATCCTTCCCATGAGACCTTGCTGAGATCCTGGAATGATTAGGTAAACTTGTGTTCTCATCAATAAGGTGATTTCCTTGACTCCTAAGAGCCCAGCCTATCCATGCCCTTGAATCCTATGTGAGTCCAGTCCATGGTCTTCTATCTGGTGTCCTGTAAGGGCCAACCCAATGTGATGGGGACCCTTCTCTCTTCTCTCGATGTTGCACTGATGAAATCATGTTGTGAAATTATGTTGTTGAAATCATTGTGTGGATGGTGCCAGTTCTAAGATTCCTCACATCAGATTACATATCACAAAGGACCACTATAGGCAATTCCCAGATGATAACATGTGAGTGTTAACTCAGAGAATGGAAATTTCCAACCCTCTGCAATGGAAACAGGAATTTAATATGTTCACCTCAATTTATGTGTGTGTATACTCTCATGTATGTATGTATGTGTGATGTATGGTCTTAACAAATTGCTCCAAAGTTTTGATCATAATTAAATTTTAGTTTATTTCCAACTTGTAAAAGTGGGATGTTTTCAATTTGCAGGGGTATATATATATCATACATATATCATATTCCATTATGAATTATTGAATCTGACTGCTATTATGATGATGAATTAACTTGAGAAATTAATCCTACGTCATACTCTATTTAGTGTTTCCTTTCTTTCCCTTCAGAAAACATTTGAAAACAGCTTTCAAATGGCTCATTAAAACTTATACCATGTTTGTAAGTGGGATTATAAAATGAACCCTTTAGAGTCCCAATAATTAGGGAATTAAGTGGCCATTGACTCTTCTGTTTGCCTAGAGGGAACCTAAAGCTGAGGGAACAGCTTTGATGGAGATGTTTGTGGGATTGGCCTGAGGTTCGGGGAAGTCATACAGGGTCAGAAGTGTGTGTGTGGGGAGAGCTGAGCCTATGTTCTTCCACCATTGCCTTCCTGGCTGCTAGAATGTTCCCAGCTCCCACTTCCCTGGACCCCTGCAAACACAGGTAGGGTTTGTGTCCTGATTCCTTTTAGGATGTCTGAGATCTCTCTTGGCAGCAGGCCCTTACTGGAAAGCAAAGAGAATCCCTTTCTGTGCGGTGTGTCAATTTGGCACCTAGTTTTCCTGAAGGCAAGAGGATAGGAAAACTCAAGAAAACTGAGATGGAGGAAGGGGAATTTCAAGGCTAACAGACACCAGACTTTCTTGAGATGAATAGTTTCCAGTCCATGGGAATAACGAGTGTAGGAATTACTTGACCCACACCAGAGTAGGAGCAGTGAGAACTTGGGTTTAAGTGAGTGGCATTTGCCAAGCATTAATGATGAGAATTAAAATATATGTGCAACCTGCCTTATCATTCAAATCCCTTCATGAGCTGGCCCCTTCCCACCTCTCTGAGCTGTGTGGCTTTTGTCTTGGCATCTCTGGTGCCTGGCACATCGAGAAGATGCTGGTAGGACACTTTGTGACCCTGGCCTAGTCACTGTTCTCCATGGGCCCTTGTTTCTTCCTCTGTAAAGTGAGACTGGATGCCTTTGAATGGAGGAGCTCTGAGCTCCTGGTCTTGCTGATTTATTTACTCCACTTTCTTACTTTTTCTGTTTGATGATATGATTGTATTGGTGTGCCAAGTATAAAGCTGATCATTTGTAAACAGAATTTGCACTGATATTGCCTCGGTACGATCCCCCTTCCAACATCCCCTTCTCTGTGGGCAAAGACCCATCCACACTTTGTTATGGCCAGAGAGAACTTTGTGCACCCTGGCCAAGTTTGGGACATTGGGGTTTTGTGTTCTTTGGGATCCAAATGCAGCAGGTTCTTCCAAGCAAAATCATGTTCGTTGGTGTTTCAAAAGTCCAACCAATGATAGCATCTTGACCTGAAGAGACTTTGGTGATAGACAAGATAAAAACTCTGGCCTCTTGGGAGGCCTCTGATATCCCTTCAGGCATTTGTTAAGCTTGTTCTCAAAGGTAGCTTATGAGCCCTGGCAACGGGGCATCTTCTATTTATCCAGTGCCCAGATGTTTTCAGGGAAGAAACTTTTATACTCCTGACAATGAAACATCTCACAATCTTCAGTGAATGTCTCCACTCACTGGGCCTCAGATTTACCAGAACATGAATTACTTGGGCTGGGGGTTCATTGACTGCCAAGGGATCCATGGACTTGGACGGGGAAAAAAACCACATTTTTATTTTCAATTACCTTAGCTTCCCAGTAACCCTGTATAACCCTGTTTGATTTCACACATTTAGAAAAGTGATGCTGAGAAGAGGCCCAGGGCCCGTGACACCTGAAGATGAAGGCCCCTGATTCAGAGCTGTATTCCCCTCACCCCCCTCATTTTGTTGTCATCAAGGACAATTTTATCTGATCTTGATTTATTCTTTTTCCTCTACAGTGCAGTGACCACGACATGGAGTTTGGGACCGAATGCTTGCATTTGGCTCTAAAGTATTGCCACACAAAGGCCAAGCTGGTGGAAGGCCCTCCTGATCTGTGGAAGGTAAGAAGGAAAACCCTACGAAGTTCTTGCCATAGATAGAAGCATCTGAGACTTTGAAAATCCCGGTAGTAATAGAAGCTGGAGATGAAGACGGGACCTCTCTTGTCCAAGCTCCACTTTTTAATTTAATTTTTTTTTACTTTTTGGAGGGCAGGACAATTGGGGTTAAGTGACTTGCCCAAAGTCACATGGCTAGTATGTGTTAAGTGTCTGAGACGCTTACCTACCTATGCCAAGCCTCATGTTTTCTAGTAGATGACACTCAGGACTGGAGAGCTTGGTGACTCACCCCAAATGAGATAGCTAGGAAGTACCAGAGCAAGGATTTGAACTCAGAGCCTCTGACTCCTCATTGATGGAATGGAATGGAAAGGCATTTATCAAGCACTTACTGTGAGCCAAGCATGATTAGATGCTGGGGATGCAAGCAGGACATAAGGAGGCTGCTCTCGAGGGGAGTGAACACGCATGTGAGGGAGCATGGTCCTATTCAGTGCCTGGCAGGCAGAAAGGGCGACTGGTACTGAGGAGGCAGACGGCACACAGTAGGCATCCTACAGTTGCAGGGAACGGGGCAGTGGGGCAGTGACAAGACTGCTTGTTTCTTCCCTCTCTCCTCCCCCCTCCCCCTCCCTCCCTCCCTCCTTCCTTCCTTTCTCCCCCCTCCCTCCCTCCTTCCTTCCTCCCTCCTTCCTTCCTCCCTCCTTCCTTCCTCCCTCCTTCCTTCCTCCCTCCTCCCTGCCTCCCTCCCCCCTCCCTTCCTCCCTCCCTCTTTTCCTCCCTCCTTCCTTCCTTCCTTCCTTCCTTCCTTCCTTCCATACTCTTGGCCTAGTTAATAGGAACAAAAACAAGGGATGGTCGTGTTCAGTCTGTAGACATAGCAGGGTAGGAGGATGGCATGAAGGAGACGGTACCTGCGTTGGGCCTTGAA
>CM053585.1:546348490-546381998 GCA_028646515.1 Pseudochirops corinnae
CCCCCCCCCCCCCCCCCCCCCCCCCCCCCCCGGTCAGGCTAGCGTTGGCTGTGTGACTGCCACGTCCAGTGGAGTCAGAGGCATGTTCTCACGTTGTCCGCATCATTACTGTCATCATCTTTTGTTGTCCTTGACATGTGTGCATATGTGAAAGTGTCTCAGGACGTGTTGAGACCGCCACCCACAAGCCGCCAAGGTTGGCACGGCTGCATGCATGGCTCAGCTGGGCTTGTTCGTCTCTCCTGGCCTCTTGGGGAATAGTCACGTGAAATTTGACTTGGTCAGTGACCCTGTTCATCAATTCCTGCTCAGAAGGAGCTTGGGTCAGGAGGAGAGGGTCAAATTAAAACCCTCCATATATACCAGATGTGACAGAAAGCTAAATATGAACGATAATATTCATTATAATCTGCTGTGGGGGTGGGGGACTCAGGAGCTGCAGAGGGCCCAGAGGAAGGGAAGGAGGCATGTGGTGGGGACATGGGGTGGGGTGGGGTGAGATGGCCTGGGAAGGGAGCTTGGTGTAGGTGGCTGAGACCCTGGAATTAGGAGCTCTGCTGAAGGGCGGCAGAAAGGGACGCAGCTCTTCACAGCAGTAATGGCCCCACTATTGAAGAAGAGGGTGGGGTGGGGGATGCCTGTTTGAGGGGATCACCCTCCCTTCCCCTGCCAGGTCAGCTCTGCCCTGGGGTTCACACCAGTGAGGAGGGGAGGAGGGACCTGGGCCAGATGATGAATCAGTCCCGGGTCCTGCCTGATCATTGGAGCTCTGGGTGATGCCTAGGTAGTGTTGGGACTAGCATGTGGCCCCTTTGGTACCCCAGAATTAGGGGTGCTGCCTCCACCTCACCCCCACTTTGTGGTCTTTCTCATACTCCACAGATGATCAGGGGATTATAAGATCATGGATGTAGTGCTGTAAGAGACCTTGACAGTCAGTTAATCTACCCATTGACTTTACAGATAAGTAGACTGAGATGAGACCCTGGAGGTCGGGTAGCCAGTGACAGAGCTGAGATTCAAATCCAGGGCCGTCTGCACTGCTGTGCTTGGTGGGACTGGCGACCGCATCTGTGCGGACCTGTCTGAAGACCAGGAGAAGCGCTGGGTCTGCCTGTCTCTGTCTGTGTGGTTGGGATCCACATGGCTGCCGCCATGCTGACCTCTTTGTTAGCAGATGCTTCTCTTTCTTAATACTTGCCAAGGACTCCAGGAGTCAGGGGGCAGCTCGGTTTGGGGGGAGTCCACCAGTTGTCTTCAAAGATGGCTCACTGCTTTTGTAAAATTCTCATTGGTGCTGTGGGCAAGGCTGTCCTCGCCTTCTCTGGGCAGCTGATGCTGGCTGCCCTGTTCTGATGCTGTCTTCTCCATGATGCTGCCCTTGGGACTGTGGCGACTTACTTTACCTGTGCCAGCCCAGATACTCCAGAGGGCCCAGAGGGATCAGCACTGCTCAAGTGTTGAGGGTCCGCACTCAGGATTAGGGCTGCAGAGATGATGGGGCTTCCAAAGGGAGCAGGGAATCTCTTAATACAGGAGGGCCAGGAGGGATGCCTGTATGGCCTCCTGCCTTTAGGAAGGGCCGAATCCTGCAAAGACATTTGGCATGTTTGTGTGGGGAGGCCTTTTTGTTCCCTTTTTTGCCTCCTGAGTATCCCACTTCTCCTCCCTTTTAAGATCATCTTTTTGTTTTTATGTTTCCTACCAGTTCTCTGGGCATAGAGCCCAGACCCTTGGTTGGTGCCTTGTCATCTGGGGCACAAGGTGTGACTATAAATGGAAACTTTAAAAACAAAGTTGAGGACAGTACCTGCTGTTTACACAGCACTCAGAGGTTTACAGAATGCTTACCTGTTATCTCACTGGATCAGAGTCAGGCACTGTCAGCATCAGCATTTCCATTTTTACAGTCTGTTAGTCAGTATGTGTCGAGGAAGCACCCGCTATTTATTTATCAGGCGCCAGCTAAATAGCTTAGCAGCGTCATCCCGTTTGGTCCTCAGAGCAGCTCTGGGAAGTACATGCTGCTATTATGGCCACCTTACTGATGAGGATCGGGGGCAAACCCAGGTTAAGTGACTCACCCAGGGTCATAAAGCTAATTAGCATCTGAGGTTGGGTTTGAATTCAGGTCTTCCTGACTGTAAGCCCAGCTTTCTATCCATTGAGCCACCTAGCTGCCTGGAAGAGACAGCTTAGAAGGTAAGCAAGTTAATCCAGTGATTCTGCCATCATGGAGAACACTCTGGTTCTGGTATCTGAAGATCCTAAAAGGAATGTGCTAAAGGTTGTGGTAGTCATTTCGAGAGTGGCAGCATCTTTGGAATAAGTGAACAGCATCTCCAAGATGACTACTATTGGGCCTGAGACCATTTGATTTGAGAGACATACAGCCACTAAGTGATGGGGGCAGGTAGTGGGATGGCTGCAGATTGCTTGGCTGTTTCAAGAATGCCAATATGCTCTTCTGATGCTGGTCCCTTTGATGTGATCTGATGAGATCCAGCCCCTGGCTCAGGCTGAGCAGGGTAGAGCAGAGTTAGAGTGTGCTTAGACCTGAGAGTCTCTGCTTGGTTTCTGTCACTGTGTGGGAACAGATCTCTGTTCCTCTCTTATTCTCTGTCTCCCTCCTTCCCTCCCTTTCCCTCTTTCCCATCCCCTCTTCTCTGCCTCTGTGTCCCTCCCTCCCTCCCTCTCCTTTCCCTCTCCATCTTTCCCACCCCCTCTTCTCTCCCTCCCTCTCTTTCCAATCTTCTCTCCCCCTTTCTCTATCTCTGTTTTTCTCAGTCTGTCTTTATCCACACCCATGTACATGTACACACACATGTATATTTCTGTATAGTCTGTGGTGAGAGTAGCCATCAAAAGGTAGATTGTGGTAGGAAGCAGTGAGCAGCCAGCCTCTGGGGCCTGGAGGTCTGGGGGCTCTGCAGAGGGAGGGTCTCTCAGGAATAGGGGTGAGGCTGGCATGCTCTCACATGCACACAATGGCAGACACAAAATCCATCACAAACATGTTAGAACACCAGTGGCCATGCTTTATGTTTTATGTCAAATATACAATGAAGTATGGTTTTAAAAACAGAGGCTTCTCTTTTGCGTATGAAAATTATTTTTCTTTTCACGTTATATTGATGCTTCTTTTCCCTCTGGCTGTGACTTCCTAGTGCCAGCTGCCCTCCTTAGTGCACCCCTCGGACCTTTTCCTTGTGACTAGGGAGGAGGCATGCAGCCCAGCCCAGCCCGTAGCAAGCATTCACTTTGTAGTTAGGTTCAAGAAATGGGACGTGAGTAGGCCTACAGGCTAGATCATTTTCAATTCTTGATTTTTTTTGGGGGGGGAGGTGGGAGTGGAGAAGGTTCTAGAAGCATCTTTGAATAGAAACAGAACTTAACAAACATGCACAGTAGCCAGTCAGAAATTCCTTTCCTATTGTTTTTCTCAACTGTGGACACATGGTCCCTCTGGTCTGAGCTGAGGCTTGCTGGAGTCTCTGAGCTGCCCAGCAGCTGTCTTTTACATCTGCTGATAACTGAGCTACATGTTAGGATATCGCTTTGGCTGTGTCATTGTAGAGTACCCCCAGACAGAGCCACTGAATGCCACTTAATGCCAGGAGCAGCCTGGACTGGGGAGAAGAGCACTGGCCGGGAAGTCTTGCTATCACGTTGGGTGAATCCCAGCCTCTCTGGGCTCTCCATTCTTCACCTGTGACGTGAAGGGTTGAATTGGATCAACCTGACGGTCCTGCTAGCTTTAAAGTTCCGAAGGTAGGGTGTAATCTTGACAACGAAGCGAGGGAGAGTGAAAAAGGAGAAGGCAAAGTTTAGACCCAGTTTGCTAATGATTATCGATGCAAAAATCTTAAATGTGGTATTAGCTAGAATATGACCGCCAGACATCACAAAGATATTACACTGTGAACAGCCTGGGTTTATTCTAGGAATACAGGGCTCGTTCAATAACCAGACAATTATAAGCATAAATGACCACGTTGAAAACAAAAAATCCCCAAATCATATGATTATTTCAATAGATGCAGAAAAAAGCTTTTGACCAAAACGAAAGGAAAGGATTTTTTGACTGCCTAGTGTACATGTTTGTTGTGTTCCGTTTCCATTCAAAGATGCCTCCAGCACTCTCTCCACTCCCCCCTAGAAAAATCAAGGAGTGAGAATAACCTAACTTGCATTCCTGTTAAAAACAGTAGAAAATATGGAAATAAATGGAACTTTCCTTTAAATGCTAAGTAATAGTTATCTAAACCTGAGAGCCTGCATTATCTATAATGTGGATAAACTAGAAACCTCTCCAGTAAGATGATTATCACCCCTATTTTTCAGTATTGTTCTAGATATGCCAGCTGTAGCCACACAACGAGAAATGGAAGGAATGAGCAAAGGCAAAGAAAAGACAGAATTCTCCTTTTTACAAATAATTTGATGATTTACTTAGAGAACTATAGAGTTAGCAATAAACTACTTGAAATGTTTAAAAGCTTCAGAAAGGTTGTAGGATATAAAATAAACCTTTACACATCATTTGCATTTATCTATGTTTCCAACAACATCCTGCTGAATGAGATAGAGAAATTTCATTTAAAGTAAGTATACACAGTATAAAAATCTTTGGGAGTATAGCTGTTAAGACACACAAGAACTACATGAACATGATTATAAAACACTTCATAGAAATCAAGACAGATATAGATAGAGAAATATTAATTCCTCTTGGGCAGGCCAAACCAATATAATCAAACTGACAGTACTACCCAAATTAATTTGCTTATTCATCGTCATACCAAAGAATTACTTTATAGAGCTAGAAAAAAGTAATAAAATATCCGGAGAAACAAAAGATCAAAAAGATCAAGAGAATCAATGAAAAGAAATGAGGAGGAAGGGGTCAATAGCCATAAGAAAAATGCTCTAAATCACTAATAATTAGAGAAGTGCAAATTAGAACAACTCATTTCCATCAGATTGGCTAAGATGGGAACTAAGGGAAAATGCCAGTACTGGAGTCCATGTTCAGTTGGTAGAGCTGTGAACTGATCCCACCATGCTGGAAAGGAGTATTTGACTGTGCACACCCTTTGACCCAGCAATCCTGCTGCTAGGTTTATAACCCAAAGAAATCAAAGAAAGAGAAAAGGGACCCATATATACAAATCTGTATATAGCAGATCTTTTTGAGTTGCAAAGACTTGGAAACTGAAGGGATACCCATCACTTGGAAAATGGTCGAACAAGTGATGGTGCATGAATGTGATGGAGTGATGTGTTATTTTATTGTTTTTTTAAAAAATGCTATTATGTTGTAAGAAATGATGAAGGGTATGGTTTTAGAAAAACCTGGGAACACTTGTACGAGCTGATGCAGTGCAGTAAATGGAAGTAGAAGGACATTGTACACAGTAACAGCAATATTGTAAAAATAACCAACAGTGAAAGACTTAGTAACTCTGATCAACACCGTGACCTCCCACAATTCCAAAGGACTCATGATGAAAGATGTGCCCATTTCCTTATAGAATTTACTGAAGAAAAGAACTTAAAATGTAGCACTGGCCAAGTAGAAAGCCTTGTATCACTTAAGGCTCAGTTCTTCTCTGTAAGAAGTTTCCCATTCGTTTGGATAAGCTAACAGGTAGTAGGATCACATCAGTCAATAAGCCCTGATCAGGCACTTAGTATGTGCCAATCACTGCTAAGAACAGAGGATACAAAGAAGGGGAAAAAATGTAGCTATTCACCAAGTAGCTCACATTCTGTTGGGGGAATCAACATGTATCAATCAAAAAGAAACTATTGTATTGTTTGTAGAGTTGTGAGCAAGTCCAACCCTTCTACAAAAACAATTGTAACTGTATCCAAAGAACTCTAAAACTGTGCATCCCCTCTGATTCAGCAATACCACTACTAGGTCTGTATCCCAAAGAGATCAAAGAAAAGGGAAAAGGACCTATTTGTACAAAAGTATTTATGGCAGCTCTTTTTTATTGTGGCAAAGAATGGGAAATTGAGGCGATGCCCATCAATTGGGAAATGGCTGAACAAGTTGTCGTGTATGATTGTGATGCAGTGCTATTGTGCTATAAGAAATGACAAATGGGATGATTTCAGAAAAACAAAACAAAACTTGGGAAGACTTATGTGAGCTGATGTAAAGTGAAATGAGCAGAGCTTGAATACTGTATACAGTAACAGCAACATTGTATGATGATCAACTGTGAACGACTTCAGTTCTAAGCAATATACTGATCCTATGCAATTCCACAGGACACCTGATTAAAAATACTCTCCATCTCCAGGGAGAGAACTGATGAACTCTGAGTGCAGACTGAAGCATACTTCTGAGAATAAGTCTTTTAAAAAATTTTTTTGTTTGTGTTTTCTTTTGCAACTTGGCTAACATGGAAATATGTTTTACATGACCTCACATATATAAAAAGAATGAAATTAGTTGCCTTCCCAAGGGGATAAAGAAGCAGAAGAGAGGGAGATAAATTAAAATTCAAAATGAAAAATATGATTATTAAATTTTTTACATGTAATTAGGAAATATTTAATTAAATAAATAAAAATAGTTTTTTTTTTCCTCTCTAAAACCCTTCCACCCATTTATCATATGGGATATTTCTTGGGGAGAAGGAAAGGTATATGGTGATGTAACAAACAGACAGTATTAATACAAATTAGTTAACCCTAATCTAAGGGAAGAACAACATATGCATCACCAGGCATGTTCATATTACTGTATATGTAGTGTAAATGAAAGGTCCTCTTAGAGGGGGATAACTGGAAAGGCTGTCTGACTGGTACCAACAAGGAGGCCAATAAGGCTGGATCACAATTGTATGCTTTGATCTGCATTCAGAGTTCATCAATTCTCTCCCTGGAGATGGAGAGCATTTTTCATAAAATGGAACTCAACATTTAAAAAAAATATTAATTTTTTACATGTAAGTGGGAAATATTAAATTAAATAAAAATCATTAATTTTTTCCCCTCTCTAAAACCCCTTCACTGTTTGTCATATGGAATGGTTCTTGGGGAGAGGGAAAGGTATATGGTGACGTAAGAAACAGAAAATATCAATAAATAATCTTTTAAAAGCTCTGACTCTAGGCCTGGCATTCTATCTACTGGACCACCTAGCTGCCACAATATGTATGTTTATGCATATGTATATGTATGTGTATGTGTATGTGTGTGTATCTATCACACACATACAACATGCATATATAATATGTGTTTAATGTATGTGTGTACACACACTGACACACTAAATGTAAGAGCTGTATTAGTTAGTTAGGAAGTTCGGAAGACCTGAGCTCAAATTGAGAGTCAAACATTTACTGCTTATATGACCCTGGGCAAATTACTTAACTTGCCCCACTCTGTTTCCCCATCTATAGAATGGGGACAGTAGTAGCACCTGTCTCCCAGGGTGTGGGGACAAAATGACATAATATTTAGAAAGTGCTTTGCAAACTTCCAAGTGTTACAGAAATGTTAGATGTATAGAGTGTTGGCCTTGGAGTCAGAAAGAGGTGGGTTCAAATTCCAACTTTGAAATTTACTAGCTGTATGACTATGGGTAAGTCACTTATCCTCCTTGAGGCTCAGGTGACTCTCTAAGACTATAAAGGCACAAGGACGGTGAAATCTGTTTTGATGGAGGAAGTTCCCACATTTACAAAATCACAGCTCTTTGTTAACGTGATCATTTATCTGATTCATCTTTTTAGTATCTAGAAGGGTAGACGTGATATTGGTGCTTTTTGTGGGCACAAGTAATGGCAGTTTCACCATTGGTGTTTTTTCATCCTATTTTAATTAACCAACATAGGGAGGTTGAGAAGGGTAATTAAGGAATCCAACAATGCTTTTCATACAGGGTTTTTAATAAGAATCGAAGAAGACTTAATCTGTGTATGGTAGGCATGTGAAAGTTTGTAGGCCAGACTCTATAGAAGAAAAGCAATTTAGCTGTCTTCCTTGTTTATGTCATTAATGATCTGATGTGAAAGGGGAAAATAGCCTTTAGGTATTTAGGTAAAGGAGCCATTCTCTTGCTCAGAAGGCTGACTTTGGCTAATGTCAGATTGAACATTAAGGCTCATTTCTATAATCACATGCTTAGACTGAGTGCTCAGCACTATTTTAAAAGAACTCTTTTTACTTAGTGATAGTAAAGTCATTTTAATGATAGTAATTTTATTCTCCACAACTGACTGAATGACCTAAAGATTGGTCTTTTATGGCCCAAGGTCACCTTGGAAAGGAGGCTTCCAGTGGAGTGCCTGAGGGAGCTTTCCTCAACTGTTTTTTATTGTCTGTGTATGTATGTGCATGTGTGTACACATGCGTGTGTGTGTGTGTGTGTGTGTGTGTGTGTGTGTACTATCTGTAAGCGCTCTTCTCTTCCAGTTCTCCATCCTATCTGACCATTTCTTCTCAGACTCCTTTGTTGGATTCACACCTGGGTCATGATGGTGGGTGTCCCATAGGGTTCCTCTTTTCCTCCTCTGTACTATTTCACTTGGTGATCTCATCAGCTCCCATGGATTCAACTACCATCCCTAATGATTCTAAGTCTACATATCCCATACATCCAGAGCTGATTCTTTATTGACTTCCCATCTTGCATCTCCAGCTGCCTATTAGACATCTGGAACTGGAGGCCTCACTGTTATTCAGTTATGTAGATCATGTTCAACTTTCTGTGACCCATTTGGCAGACTGATTGAACTGGATCTTACTTTAACTACTTATGGCTCTAACCCTGGCCAAGTCACTTAATGCCCTGAGCCTCAGTTTCCTTATCTGTAAAAAGGGGACAGTAATAGTATTTCCCTCCCCCAGTTGTGGTGAGGATAAAATGAGATACGATTTGCAAAATGCTTTGCAAACCTTCAAGCACTGCAAAAGTGTCAGTTATTATGACTATTCCAGCTTGGGGATGTGTAGCAAGGACCTTGGGAGAACTGGGACTTTCCTTGTGTACGTCCTAGGTAACTGTGGAGAAGTTGTAGCCAAAGCTTTGACATTGTGGGAAACATGTTGCTGTGCTTCCTGCTTGTTTCCCCTGGTTCACATTTTCAGAATGTCTATGAACCTCAGGGTTCCTAAGCTTTGTGATCCTGACTGGGGTGCTCACGAGAGCGTTCTCTCCAGGCTGACATCCTCCTTTATGTGGGATCAACATTTAAGAAGCATTTCATTCCAGTTAAGTAAACAATCTGGTGATTTTGGTGATGCTGACATTTCCTTGTCATCAGAGCTTGCTTTTGGATGACGATACCCCAAACATGGCCGTCTGAATGCGGGCTTAAGGACTGTTAAACTCATTTTCCAGGGTTTGTGGAAAATATTTGGAAAAAAATGTCTCTTATTAATAAACATTTTGTGACTGCTGCCATATAAATTCTCTGAATGTCCAAAGGCTTGGAAACAGTCTTCAGATTCTTTTTTTACAGAATTCATAAAT
Source organism: Pseudochirops corinnae (assembly GCA_028646515.1). Lineage (NCBI taxonomy): Eukaryota > Metazoa > Chordata > Mammalia > Diprotodontia > Pseudocheiridae > Pseudochirops > Pseudochirops corinnae. The sequence goes on from CM053585.1 coordinate 546,357,987, forward strand.
AAGTTTTTTTATGTGGATTGCCAGTGGTATTTATTATATAACAAAAACATTGACATTATCATTGATTTCTAGCCCTTCTGGTATCAACAATGTGCTCTAGGACATTGTTTTATTGATTGTATGTTCCTTCCTGCTCTGTGAAGTCTAATAAGGTTTTTCTGCCCTTTAGGTGACCTACAAACGAGATCTATATGCTATGGAATCCATAATTAAAGGTACGTTTGTCCTTGTAACAGTTGCTTCTCATGTTTCCCAAATAGAGGCAAGGTCAGAATTCAATGTGGAAGTTTGGACCTAGAACTCTAATAACAAGTAGATGGGCCGTCTGGCAGCCAAGCTGGGCTTTGTTCTGGCCTGATCTTATTGTTCTTTGAAAGGAGCATGGTGAGCATGTTGGCTGTTCAGAGTTCTTGATTTTTAGAAGAAATATTTGTGGCTTTGGAAATACTCAGAATTATGGCACATTCACAAAAGGAGAGACAGTAGAGAATGATCAAAACACACAAAATTGATAGTTAAGTGGATTTTTCAGCTATTTTATTGATGCTTTTGAATGGTGAGATATCAGCAAACAAAGCCTTCCGTAGGCTCCTGTCAATTCATGAGAGGTTTTTGCTTCCCCCCAATTCTAGGGAGAGAGAACAGATGCTGCCCCATGAAGGGCTAGCTAGGCATGAGTGACTTCTGAAATTCTCTTTAGCCCTAAATTTCTGTCTGAAACTTTGTGTTTTTGAGGTCACATAGATAGTATTGTTTCCTTTATAGGTATTTCTTTTCCATTTCTGGCATTGTATGCTGGAAAGAACACTAGCTTTGGCATCAGATCTGGGTTTTATTGCCCAGAATTAATGTATGATCAGGGTGAGCCAATTTAACCTTGGTGGGTCTTACTCTCTCATCTGTAGGATGGGGGAGTTAGGCTAAATGGCCTTGAAGGGTCCTTCTGGTGCCAACATTCAATGATTCTTCAATTCTGAGGGCCATGTTTAAGGAAGAGCAGTGAGAGGCTGTAGCAAAGTCAGAGAAGAAATCTGGAGAATCGAGGGCTTTGAGCTTGTGACATGAAGATCTAGAGCTTTTTAGCCTGGAGAAGGAAGATTCTGGGGGAGTGAAGAAGGGACATTAGGTAATCTGAAGGGCTGACATATGGAAGAGAGATTTGGTTTTTGTTTTGCTTGGTTTCAGATGGCAAAACCAGGCATGATGGGAGGCAGCTTGATAGGGGTCCAGTGAGGTGAGATGTCAGGAAAACCTTCCCAACAATTAGAGCTGTCCCTGAATGGAGTGGGCTGCCCCTCAAGGCCCTGGCTTCCCTCTTGGATGGCCTTCAGGCCAAGGATGTTAGAGTGACAGGGGTGAGCTCAAAAATGCTTGTTGGTGTGATTTGTAGCAGATTTTCCCTGAGATCCCTTCTAACTCTCAAATCCCATAATTCAATGATTCTATTCCATTCATTTTTTGTTTTATGTCATAGTTTAGTCATAAACACCTAGAGTGATGGCTTCAGTCAATTAACAAGTATTTCTTAAGTAATGCCTATGGGAGGTGGTGCTAGGACGGGGCAGGTACAAAAGAAATGTGCTCATACCTGGAGCTTCTCCCATTCAGGCCATAGGAACACCACTTGAGGAGGAATCTAAATCAATATCCCTACTTGAACTTACACCTTTGACTTTGGAGAAATTGAAGACTTTTCCTTTTAAAGGAATGAATAAATACCTTTTAAAGGTTGGAGAAGGTTGTATAAGATGAGTCTACTGTGGGGCCTTGGGAAAAGCTACTTCTCTCCATTCACTAACAGATGAGAGCTGTCACCTACCAAAGTCTAAAACGAATTTGGTGTCTTCTGTCTAGTTGACTAACTTCTACCTTTAGGAGAATCAGCTTATGCATGATAGCTGGAGGATAGGTAAACAAGAGAGAAACTACGTAATATGTAGGAATCAGGCCTCCGTGTTAATTTCCATCCATTTCCAAACCATCCTCCTGGTTCTCTGACCATCATCCTTACCCCCTTTCCACCAGCACCTTGGACAGTGCTTCTGGGACATGGGGAGCTTTAGCCTTATGTAGCTGGGCACCTGTCAAGACACATCCTGACCATCTCCTTCCCATGTTGGCTGTTATGTTGCCCAGAATCTAGCTGTCCTGTGTAGCAGCTCCTCCTCTCCCCTTTGCTTTCTAGCTCTCCTTTCCGTGTTCTCTTATCCCATTAGAGTGTAAGCTCTTTGAAGTTGAGGACTGGCTTGCTTCTGTGATTCCTGTGTATCCTTGTCATCACTCAGCATGGTGCCTAGCATGTAATAAGTGCTTAATAAATGCTCTTTCTCTTTCTTCCCATCCTCTCCCCCTTCTCCTTTATGTGTGGTCTTTCACCTTTTAGAATGTTGGCTCCTTGAGGGCAGAGACTCTTAATTTGAATTCCTTATTCTGTCATTATTGTGCTTTGATGGACCTTTTTCTAGGAAGCAACCTGATCAATGAAATTTTCACCAAGCTGTAACAAGGTTCTGGGAGCTCTGATCTGAGTGTTTCATGGTATGACAGAGCTCTAGAAAGCTGTCAGTGGAATTGACATTTAGGGATCTGAGGTTCATTGTGATGGTAGGAAACACGCTCTTGTATTTAACCTTTCCTTGGAGTTCACTACTAAATTCTTTCTCCATCAAGTATATTGAGTTTCAGATCACCAAAGGGCTATAATTTGTGTGTCTCTGTGTGTGTGTGTAAACAGATCATCCATAGTATATAAATCAAAATGCTGACGTATATTTACATGTTGGCTTGGCGATGTGGGCTGCAGACATTACCCATGAGGCCTTGACTAAACAAAGACGTGGTTGGTTAAATTCTTAGCAGGAGGAAATGTAAAACTAATTTCATATCCTTCTGCTCTGATTTTCATATCTCTGGGAAGCAAGTCACCTGGCTGCAGGGTCCACTCCCTGTGAGGTTACTCTGTCCCCATGTTGGCAGGCTAATTACTGTGAATAGAAATGCCCGTGTCTCCCCTTACCTTTCAGCAGCCATAGGTGTGACTGGAGATCACTGTCTGGGGGAGAAGTTTGTCCTCACACTAGTTAAAGATTTCAGAGTGCCCTTCTGTGCTTAGAGAAAGTTATCCCTCTGGTCAGCTAGAAACAGCTGGTTGAGATCAGTGAGCCCCAACATACTTTCTAGGCTGGCACCCAGCTTTAGTGTGATGGGTGTTTCTCTTTGCGACACTCACTTGGCAGCACCAGGAGACGCCAGTCTTTCTGGTCCTCCTCAGACTGACAGCTTGAAGGCCTGCCAACCTCTCTTGAACAGGACCCAGAGAGACCTCCCCCCCTTTCCCCCCACTGTCAGGATAGTAGAAATAGCCCATGGGCATGCTGCCAGACACTGCCAGGGAGGGACTTGAATGGAGGCCATTGAGGAGGCCAGGAATTTCTTAATAAACATAAAAATGCATTAAGGTGCATAATAGCTGAAGCAGCTGGGAGGGTTTGAGGTATACATTCCCAGGTCCCTGGATTTGTTTGTCTGGGCCCCAGGAGGCCAAGCCAGGAATAAGCTGGGGAGGGGGTGGAGCATAACTAAGAGGAAAAGAAGGCCTGAGGGTTCTGTTAGGACAAGATTCTGGAGGTAAGAACTTGGCCCAAGGGGAATGGGCTGCCTCAGGAGCTTGCATCCCTTTGCTAGGGCTCTCCAGATAGAGGCAGAGTAATACTAACAGGTAATAATGGCTAATATTGAGCTGGTCTTTATTCTGTGCCAAGCACTTCACAGTTATCACCTCGTTTGGTCCTCACAATAGCCCTGATGGCTAGGGGCTCTCACTCTCCCCATTTTACAGATGGGGGAACTGAGGCAAAAGGTGAAGTGACTTGCCCAGCCAGGGTCAGCCAGCTAGGAAATGTTCCCAGCCTCTTGTTCAGGCATAGGTTGCTAGGTAGGTAGGTAGCTGGGGGCAGGGGGATATCGGTGGCCAGATCGACAGCTAGAGAGAAGATTGATTAAACATGTACTGTGTGAGCTCCTTGAGAGCAAGGGCTATATTCATGTTTCTCTGTATCATTGGTGCCTCATGTAGTGACAGCACACAGTAGGCACTTAATGAATGCTTGTTATCTGATTACATGCCAGGCACAGAGCTGTGGCTCATCTGTTTGACCTTGGCGGTCCCTTTGGGCACTAGGATTCTGTAATCTGCTTTTCCTTCTGCTGATCTAGTACGTGTTTTTAAGTTCTGTAGCCTAACAACATGTGAGAGTAAAGGGAATCTTGACAATTGTTAATCAGCATCACATTTGATGTTGAATTCATTTTGCGTTTGCATTCCCAGCACCTGCCATGGTACCTGGCATACATGGTGCCTAACAAAATCTTGGATGTTGATTAAGACATTTTTCCTGCTGTCAAGCCTCAGTGTGCTTTCCTGCTTCTGATTCTGCCCCCAGAACATGACTTGAGGGTGTTTGGATTCTCTAATTCTCTGGTCTGGATGCTTTTATTGAAATGGTGGGATCCTTAAAATGCTGATTTTAGGCCCCAGGTTAGATGATTGGGGAATAGGCAATTGAGGACTTGCTTTTGGCAGGTTTTAGGCCACAGCCCCTCTGGGCATCCCAGTGCTGTGAAGTTGAACAGTGCTTCCTCAGCTGGTTTGGCAGGTAGGGACTGTTGCCATACTTCAGGCCTGGCTATTCTCCCATGCCTAGAGGTGTTCCCTGTGTATCTTTTTGTTTTTATTTTTTTATTCTTCTGCCTTTGATAATTTCACTAGACCTCCTCTCCATGGAGCCTTCCCTAATTTCTCTGGCTAAAAGTGATGCCTCCTTCTCCAGTATCTTAAGGCTTTTCCTCTATCTGGATTCTACCTCATCTCTTACTCACTTGGGGACGTGTCACCCAGTTTGACTATGGACTTCTTGAGGTCAGAGATGGACCTGTTTTTCTTCTTTGTGACTCCCTTTGTGTGTGTGTGTGTGTGTGTATGTATACATATATGTATGATTATAACCTTATATATGTTATATAAATTATACAAAGATCATGTATGTATGTGTACATATACACACAAGCACACAAATCACATGCACACATATATACACACATGCATACAGAAACATACACATTAACACACACATACACATACATGCACATATATTTTTAGAAGCTTAATAAGTGTCTGTTACTATAGTGCCAACACAATAGTCACAGCACCCAGGGCGACTGTGAATATGGTGGCATAGTTCTCAAACACAAAATATAACAGACTCTCCATGTGGAAGATAGAAGCATACCATTTATTCAGACACCAGAAAGCCAAATCCCACACCAGGAGACCAAATCTATCATGATAACAAAAAAGTTAATACACCAGAGCACTGCAGAGAGCCACGCCATCCCTTAGCCTTCCCATAAACAAACAGTCACAAGTCTAGCTGTGACAGCAGGGGGAAAACCAGCACTCACATGCCTAGCTGTCTCCCTGGTACATCATCCCCTCCTTCCAGCTCTGACTGCTCTGATTCCCAGCTTCCTCTGGATTCTGTTCCACCCATCTCTCCCATCACAGGCTCCATGTGATTACATTCAGACCATTAAGGGACAGGGAAGATCTTCAAATTCCCATGACCATTACAGTTACTTTGAGGCAGCAAGCTTGATGGATGTGATGCTGGGTTGGGACTCAACAAAACTGGAGTTTGAATCCTGACTCAGACTCTAGCTGTGTGGCCCTGGGCAAATTACAGAACCTCTCTGTACCTCACTTTATTCTGCTTTAAACTGGGTATAGAGACAACCCTAACTCATAAGGTTATTCTGAGGATTAGTTGAGATAATAAAGTACTTTGCCTACTTAAAGTGTTATGAAAATATCAGTAATAGTAATAATAATGATTTTTTTAAAGTTGTGGTGAAACATTGGTTAAAGGAATCCTCTCTAGCATGCACATATGCATCGAATGTGTCATATATTCCCTTGTTCCTGGTGTCTGGTGTCAGTTACAATATCTAGATATAACCCAAACCCTTCAGGAATGAAATCATAATAGTGGTGACTAAAAAGGGCTTTTAAAATAACTGCCATGACTGTTCTTTCCTCCCTGTCCCCCTCATTCAGTTTACTGAATGTAACTTCCCATTGGTCTGACACTATCAGTCAATCAGCAACTGTTTTTAAAATTAATTTTTAAGTGAACAGAAGTCCCTTTTCTCTCCTTCCCCTTCACTGAGGGGAAATACAAAAAAAAACCAAAACCTTTGCAGCAAGCGTACATAAGCCCATGAAATCGCACTCCTCTGCGCTTTCCTTCTGAATGTCTCCGTGTTGTCCTGACTGAGCCCGTCCTTTGCTGGCAGTGAGACTTTGCTCCTGGCTCCTCTGGAATCCGGTGTGATCCCTGCCTTGCTGCTGCCCATCCCTGTACCTCAACTTCTCCCTCTCTTTCCTCTGAGATTGCTCTATATTTTCTGTGCCTTGTATGTGTCATTTCCTGCATGTTGGCTTCTCTGTAAGACTTGCAGCTCAAGTCAAATGAATGTGAACTTCAAAAAAAAAGTAATTGGGAAATATTTAATGAAATTTAAAAAAATCACTTGGAGCTCTTTTAGAGCACATATTATGCCCCCCCCTCCCCCTTTGCATGCTTAGTGCTTAGCACAGCATGTAAACACCTAGTAAGTGCTGGTTAACTGCTGACAGACGATGGGCAGAGCAGTGAGTGAGCCGAGAGGGCTGGATCAGTGAGAGTGTGGAGGCAAGGCACATGACAGCAGGCTGAAAAGTTTGGGAGTGGGTCTTGGGATGTCCTGGCCTCTTCCTAAGCTCCCACCTCTCAGGCTTCTTAGCTAGCTAAGCTTTATGTTTCCCCTAGCATCTAGCTGCCTTTTGCAAACTGAGTATGTCTAAGAAATGGTGACTTTGTTTTAGGAGGAATAGTATATGTCCTTATCTCCTTTCTTCATGTGGTCGCTGTCTGTACTGAAAAGAATTATGGATATGCCTTGTCATGGGGGAGTAATTCACAGAATGAGAGATGAAATTTTTAGGTGTCAAAGTTTGTTAAAGAATATTCTTTATTAAAGTCCCCCTTTCTATGAGAGTATTCATGGTGCGTGTGTGCGTGTGTGTACGTGTGTGTGCATGCGTGTGCGCACATATGTGCATGTGCATGTGTGTGCATGTATGTGTGCACGTGTGTGCGTGTGTTTTGCTTCATTCTGAGTTTCTCTGTGAATAAGATTCCAAACACAAGCATTTCTCTGTGAAAGTGTTAATAAATTGGCAGCGCTAAGATAAAACAGTGGGTCTAGAGTTTGATTTGATAAGTTTGTAAACAGCCACTTAACAAAGAGGTATTGTCCTTTTTTTTGAACAAACTTGTCGAGCCCACCCAGGCCTGCAGTGCGTGCTCAGACCTACCCCAACTCTGAAAGTGGTTGCAGATGCCAGCAGTAACATACTTTAACTACATTTACATAAGCAATACAAACAGTCCCAAACCACACTTAATTTAATATGCTGACCATATCTTGGCAAAAGGATCAATATTCAGCTTTTTTTTTTAATTTTAAGGAGAAAAATCCTTGTGAAATTTTCAAAAAGGTTCGCCTTTGTTTTCTCATACCATCATTCCTTCATCCTTTGGCTGGATTCCTTTGCAACTTATTGAATACTACTTTAGCATTTTCTTCTATTCTTTCCTGATTATAGCTTTAGAAAACTCAATGACTTTAAGCAATAAAAGAGACTAATAGGCCCTTGTTTAACTTATTTTATGAAAATAGGGAAGGTGGGATGCTTTCCCATTTGAAAGTACTCAGCTTTGATTAGCCAAATGGACCATCATTGTTAATGGCTGAGAAAAGAGTCTGTGTCTTTGTTCATTAATAATTTCCATTTATTGAATATTTACAGGCTCTATTGCTGGAAATTTAATTTCACCCGAAATATAAAGTTAAATTAACATTCAGAAAATCCTTTTGTATATTAATAAAATTTCTAACCACCTTTCATTGTGAGACTTTTCTAGATTGTCAACATGTTCAGATGCTTTTCTAAGGTGAAGCCAAATGATATTGTTTTACCGATTTTTAAACCTCATGCTTGCATTTACACAATTGGGCTTCCTTTATGCATTACTAAGGTAGGTCGATTTGCTTCTGGATTTGTAGCCTCAACTGAAGGAGTAAAATCCAATCACATGTGAATAAAATTGGTTCTGCATTGTTGGGAGCTAAGCCCATTTAACAGATTACAGTGTGCTGCCTTCATGCATGGGAAGAAAATAATGCCTTTTTTTCGAGTCACTTCAAATTCATTTTATTTTATTAAAAAAGTAGTTTGGATCAGGTTGCAAAATGAAGGAAGCTGGATTTGGGAAATACCGTTGTCTGGCCGTCAGGCTTCTCCTGAACATCCATGCTCTCCATGTGTCTGTGGCTCGGGGGGCAGGTTCTGGTCCTTCAGCCCTCGGCATTTCCCCTACTCACACTTCATATTGACAATGTAAAGTGACATGGACGATTTACGCAGGCCCTTAATTTTGGACATTTCCTGACTTTGGTCTCCCCGGACTCGTCTTCCAGTTTTTCACATTTTATTAGCATAACTTATTTGTGCACAATACAGTGTTTGTTCTTTGCCCTTTGATGATAGTGCCGTCTAGAATATTCTGTGAGACTGCAACAGAGGGGAAGGACATTTGCGTCAGGCCTTAATTAGCAAGGGCAGGAGGGAGGCACTTTGATTAATTTGGATCTTCCTTTTAAGCCGCTCATACCAAAGAGAACTATGTGGCTGAAGGCTAGAAGCAATCTGTTTCACCTTTGGCTCCGGAGCCAGCCTGGTATTATACTAGAAAAAAACAAAGAGCCATTGGGGTTTTGGAGAGACCTGGGTTTGCCTTCCAACTCTGACATCTCATAGGTGTGTGTGCATGCATATGTGTGTATGTGTGTACATGCACGTGTGTGTGTGTGTGTGTGTGTGTGTGTGTGTGTGTGTGTGTGTGTAAACTGGGTATTCTTGCTTATTGGCATATCCTATTGGCCCATTGATATGTGAGCTCCTGGAGGATGAGGCTGATTTGGGTGTTTGGCCTTTTCTTTCTATTTTCAGGACTTTGCCCTGGGCCTGGCATGCAGTGGCTGTTTGACGTGGGCTTGGTGATTGATTGAACCAGGCCCAAGTGGCTGTCTTTCTTTGAGTCATAATTTCCTCAGCTTTACGATAGGAATGATACTTTCATATTGTCACAGGGCTGTGGTCCTGGGAAATGGGAACTAATGTTATTACTGAATATTTGGCAGGAATATTCTTTCCCCCCTTATTCTATAGCAAGTCTAGCTAATGCATGTCAGTAGCTACAAAGTTCCCAAAACAGTAAGAGATGGAGTGCTTACAGCTAAGACTTGATAGCCCCTAATCTAGCAGCTACTCCAAACTTTGGTGTAGGTAAGAAAAATAAAAATGCACCATTTATACTCAGAGGCAGAGAATGGAACTTGTAAATATCTTGATGAGTCATTTCAGAAACTTTCCTTTCTCAACTATTTCTTCCCCTTGCCGGGCCGGGGTGGGGGGGGTGAGGTGGGAGTGGGAGTTGGGGCGGGGGGGGGTGAGGGTAGGGGGAGACACACAGACAGACAAACAGAGAAAGAGAGATGAAGAGAAACAGAGAAGAGAGACAAAGACGTACACATAAAGACAGAGATAGATGAAGAGATATACTAGATCACACATTATGAAAAGTTAAAAAGAAAGTAAGGCATTATAAATTTGGAAAACAGTAATATTGGGACAGGTACAGACTTGTGCAGGAGACAAGGTGGCACATATCTGTCTGCTTTTTGCTCTGACTTTATGAATACAGGAAAGCTCATCCTCCATACAGTGACTCATTTAAAAAATGTAGTTAGATCTGATCGTAGAAAACATCCTCAAAGAATCTGCCCAAGTCCTACTGCCCTTGGGCCAAGAATGCTTGAGCCTTCTAGTTGAAACATGCAGATTCCAGGATCTCCCTGCTGTCTCCATCAAACCCTCTGACCCCTGATTTCTAGTCCAGGCAGCACAAACATCCATTTTTCTCACAAATGTTAAATTGAGCATCTTTGTTTGGCTTTGTTTGGCAGACAGCTGTCTGTCATTTGTTGGTTTCTTTTCCCTCATTCACTGTCTGCTTTCTCTTTTCTTCCCCATATTGTTTTCTTTTTCAAACCTGCTCAGGGCACATTGGGTCTCTTTGTATGGCTGGGTCTAAGCCAGATGCCCCTAAGATCAAAAATGCTGTCTCTAGATGCTTTTTCTTCTCATCTCTTGAATGCCAATTTTAAGTGTCTCTTGTTAGACAGAAAATTAGCCCTGGCTTTATGATGGTGACTTAGACATGTAGCATTCAGCAGAAAGTGTCCCAGAATCCTTCAAGGGGAGGAAGGAAGATATTCTTCACACGCTGCAAAGATTAGACCTTGGAGCATCGGAAGTGAGTTGGACTTTGATGATTGTTTCTCACTCAGTAAGAATAGAGACGTTTTCGCTTGGTAAGGTAGCATGTTGGACAATAAAGCCCGATGGAGGAGTCTCATAGTGGGAGAGGTTTGTGAGGAACCTGAAGACAGATTTCTGGATTGTTTGCCCACGGGTTCACAGAACTCACTGAAAGAGTTTCGTTCCTCACATCTCCTCTGTGGTCAGTGAGTCTTTCATGTGTAGTGGAGGCATTATCTTGGTCACTCATAAGGCCTCCATGGAGCCTCACTGTCAAATTGGGACTTTACTTGCTCGGAATTAAAATGCCTTTGAACTGTGCTAAGCTAGAGAAGAAGCTTGTAGATTGGGCATGTTATCAATATTATGTCCCTGTGAAGTTGGCCTTAAGAGCAACCATGACCTTTGCCTCCTAATACTTGGAGGAAGAACAGCCATTTATGTGCTCTGAAAGATGGGGCCAACATTACAGGCTCTGAGAGAAGAGTGTCTCTCAGCACGGAAGGAAGGTCAGCTTTTTGGCCAACTTCCTGAACTTGGAGATTCTTCACACCTCTCATGTTCTCTACTGAGAGCAAGGCTGGAATTGCTCCATTGGATTGGAACACATGGCTGCTGGTTCATGTGTTAAAGCTGAAGAAGGCTCAGCTTTGTAGATCTTCCTAGCCTGTGAGAGCCTCAAAAAGACATGCCTTGATCTTGACATTCGGCTGAAACTCGAGACAGTTTCAAAGGAGGGTGACAGATGTGGCCCCTTCAAGTCCCAGGCATGGCATGGGGCATTCTTTGGTGTGAAGAGCATGATTGGAATTGTTATGCCTCCTCTACCCAGTGGTCACTGCCCACTGCTTCCAAAGCAAAGAAGCCAAATGTCTGGGGACTCTTGGGGTTCCTGGACGCCCTTCCCTCCCACCACACACATATGTGCAGAAGGCCTGGAGATGCCAGTAGCACCCTGGGGTGGGCTCCAAGCCCACCTCTGCTTCCCAGGCTGCAGGAGATGGGCTCCCCCTTTGACAAACCTTCCCTTTATGTTACAAAATTGCTTTAATGGATGCTTGGGGGTCTCTTCACTGGAGTATTTTCTGTGTCTCCTTTTAGCTCATTGACAGCAAAAATTCCCCACCATCTAGTGTGGGAAGTCTCTATGCTAAGAAGAAGAATGAGGGTGGGAGGGAGGTGGGGATTCTCAGTCCTGACAGTTTAGTGGAAGGAATCCTGGGTGGGATGGAGGAGTCGGGAGACTGTAGGATCTCAGTCCTAGAGCTAGAGTGGGTCTCAGGCCATCTGACCCATCCCCCTCATTTTACAGTTGAGAGATCTGGACCCCTGGGAGGTTCGGAGACTTGTTCAAGGTCACATGTGTAGTAAGCAGCAGAGACAAGATTTTAACCCAGGTCCTTTGACTCCAGAGCCAGGTTCAAGTCCCAGCTCTTCCACATACTAGTTTTGTGGTATTGATCCAGTTGTTTAATGGCATTGCTGACTCATTTTCCTTGTCTGTACAATGGAAATAAGTCTGCCTGCCTATCCTGTGTTGCAGGGTTATAGTGGTTAAGTAAGATGGAGTTTATCAGTTAATCAATAGGCCATTCATTAAGCATTGTCTAAGATTTCACTCTTGGTTCAGCATTTTCCTGGTTTAGCTAAGACGTTTTTATTACTTGTGGTAACCTGAAGGGACCTGGATGGCAGTCATGGGTGCAGGTCTCCTAGGCACATGCTTCAGCCACAGAGAATGGCTCAATGGCCAGTCCTCTTACAGCTGGTCAGCAAAGACAAAGGATGAGTTGGAGGTGGTCCAGGGTGGAAAGACAAGTGGGGAGTGGATGCTACAATTCCGGGAATGTGAGGAGGCTGAGGAAGGGGCACTTTGGCTGACTTTGGATTGTTTTGGAAACAAGGTCTTGGAGCTGAACAGATCATTTCCATTTTCTTGCCTAGGGAGAACATTCTTTCCCATGGGAACACATTTCTCCATAGTTTCTTCAGGTTAATAATACCTGTCTACCCAAAGTCCTTTGGCAGTAACGTCAAGTTCTCCAGAGGCACAGCCCAGCAAGACAGGCCTGGGGTCTTGACTCCCTAGCATGTGCTGGAATCTTGGGTGTGTGAAGGGAAAAATGAAATAAAGCTTTAGAACAAATAAACCAAAGCGAGGCCACATTTTCAAGTTTTGATGTTGGTGCTCCTTACAGAGTGGTAGTGAGATTATAGTAAACCTTGAACTCAGAACAAGGCCCTCTGTTTCCAGTTTCTGAACCACTGCTGATTCTCCCTATGATCATTGTCTTGTGCCTGAGGTGCTTTGTTCATAAAGAAGAGTAATGATGATGGCCAAATGCTCAGCCCTTGGAATTCTGGGAGAATTTACAACAGTATGTAAGCTCATTGATAGCTTTGAGCTATTAATATATAATAATGCCACATATGATTATTGTCTATTTTTTGTTAAGTTTCAAGTTAAACTCCAAAGGATTTTTTCTCTTTCTCTTGATAATGGGTCACAGCTCTTCCTACAACTCTGTGGGTTCCTTTTGACTCAAGGTGAGAGGGGTGGAGGGGATGTGCCTCACTGGATCCTCATCCTTCCACCACATCCTTCCTCTGGGGCATCACCCAGAACAGAGCTCTTTCTCCCAGTCTCTCCTCAACAGCTACTCTCCTCCTTTGGCTCAGGGCACTCTCTTCCTTCTAGACTTCCCAGTCCAGTTGGAAACCTCAGGATCCTTCTGGGCCCTGCCCTGCAGGACCCTTTCCTGCTCTAGTAGTAGAGGCTTCAGTCTCTTGCCCAAAAGGACTTTGTATATCCTATGCACCATGTATCTGGGCACAGTTTGTTCTGCCTCCCCCATAGTTCTTTGAGAAAAGGAGCCTGTCATTTTGGTCTCTGCATTCCTGACACCTCTAACTGTACTTGGCAAATAGTGGGTACTTCATAAGTGCTGGTGGCCTGACTGTTTCATCTCATCCTTCTTGTCTGGATCGGTCCTTTGTAAAAGCTCCTTTATTCTTAGAGATGCTGCATGGATTCATCTCATTCCCATGTTCCCTGTGAGCAGCTTGTCAGCAGGTTTCCTTATAGATTCTCCCATGTGGGAGGTGGTGGGAGGGTGGGGAAGGTGCCCCTTTCTGAAGACTCCTCTTCCCCAAAGCATAGAATGTTAATAGAAATGATAAGATCTCAGTGGCTTCTGAACTGGGCCTTGACACTCAGAGAACAGCTGTCAAGGTAATAAACTGTGAGTGGTGGGCTAGATTTTTGTTCAGTTTCATCTTTACGCTCAGCTCCATCTCTGCTGCATCCTGGCTGGGTGTACCTGGGCAGGGTATTGACCCTCTCTGGGCTCAGGCAGATCTTTAACACCACAGATTGCAGAGAAGGTGCCAGCCTGCTCTGGGTGAGGAGATCGTTCGCTGTGGGAGTTCCCGAACAGCGCAATCCCAGATGCAGGGTTTTACTCCCTTAAAACAAAGCTCAGATGCTTCCTCTCTGTGGAGAGAGTTCCTGTGAGTGTGTGGCTGCCATTATTGGCGCGACACAGCTTCCTCATTTTTCCATGTGTCCTGACCACAATTCAGAAAGTGCTTGACCTTTGATTGGGACTATGGGTTCAAATCCCATTTCTGCCACCTACTGGCTGGGAGAGCTTGGTCAAATGATGTAGTCTGTCTCAGCCTTTGTTTCTCCATTTGTAAAATGGGCAGAATGATATTTATTCTATTTACTCCACTGGGCTATGGTCAGGAAAGCTCCCCAAGGCCACATAAATGAGTTATTTTCGCTTCTCTGATGACTGAGAATTCTATACGTTCAAGATGCCAGACTTCAGGGTAGAATTCAGTTTGCCTTGTTTTCTGTCAGTTTAGTTCCCCTTGACCTTTGTTAGTGCCAGCATTGATTATTCACTCACCAAACCAAAGCAGCCCCTGACCTCAAGGAGCTTACATTCTACCTGGGGGATAAAGACATTGGCATATATGTGTGTACAAAATATGAAGGAGATGGATGGGACCTGTGAGACTACAGGCTTAGGGAACTCCCAGAGGAGGAAATTCCCTCCTTGGCACCTCCTTGAGAAGAACTTCCCTCCCATGCCCTTTCCTCTGTGTCAATCTTACACATGCTCCAAGTGAGAGAGAATGATTGGAGTAATCAGAGAGAAAGGTCCCATGGAGGTTTCCTCCTAAAATGGTGCCAGGACAGTCTTGAGGGTGTTTCCCAATTTGTAAAATCACTGTTGACTTAGCCTTTAGCCTTTCTTGAACAGATGCTGAATTCTTGCTTTAGACTTTTTAGATGTGTGGGAAGAAAACATCGTGGCAGTGGAAGCCTGTTTCTTAGCCTTTATCTTCCCATGAGTTTCCCCTCCCCAGAAAGCCTAACAGGTGTTCTTTTTATTCATGGATAGGTCACCAGGGGAAGAAAGGAGGGCCCTAGGATGGAGGTTGAAGCCCTCCTTAACCTCAGAGACCCACGGAGCCCGTGTACTTGCAGGCTTAAGATTGTGTCTGACCAGCTTCTGCTAGGCCTTAGAGGTGTAGGGATCTAGAATCTTTCACCTGTAACATATTCCCCAGACCATCAACACTGGCATGTTTCCTTAAGCCAGTCATTTGTATAGAGCAAGTGTTAGAACAGTCAGAGGGAAGGACTATGAATTAATGCACAACCATGTCCCAATTAATATAAATGATGAATCTTCTGAAGTGGCTGCATGGAATCACATTTGCACTAGATGAAGTTATAATAATGTAAAAGATGATCATTTGTGTGAGTATGAAAAATGCAACCACTTCAGAAGATTCATTCCTCTCACTAATTGGGGCCTCACTATCGTCATGATGGGGTTGTGAGAACAGTGGTTCTTCTGAGAACGTTTTCCTAGAGAATGATGCTAGTCTGTCCTTCACTCAGCCAAAGAGAGATTCTTTTTTTTTTTTTTTGGAGGGGTGAAGGTAAAGCAATTGGGGTTAAATGACTTGCCCAAGGTCACACAGCTAGTTTCATGTTGTGTCTGAGGTCAGATTGGAACTCAGATCCTCCTGACTCCAGGGCCAGTGCTCTATTCACTGTGCCACCTAGCACCCCAGAGAGATTCTTAAAGCACACATCAGATGGCGCTACTCCCCACTCAGTAAACTTCCATGGCTCCTGTTTGGCTCTAGGGCCAAGTACAGGCTCTTCTGTCATTTCAAGCCTTGCAAGCTCTAATCTCTCTTGCCACATTTACTATACATTCATCCCCTTCATGTACTCTGTAGCTCAGCCCAGTTGGTCACCTTTTTTTCTTTTCTTCACACATAACAATCTATTTCCTGTCTCCATACCTTTGTCCAGGCTGTGCCCATGCCTGGGGCACTCTGCCTCCTCATCTTGGCCTCTTAGAATTCATGCTTGCCTCAAGTACAACCACCTACAATGAAGCCTCTGTTTAGCAGCTAGGACTTCATTCCATCCTCCCTCCCCCTGCCCCCACCCCAACCCTTGCCTTGTGCTTACATTGTATGTGTTTTATATATAACTACATGTATCTATGTTGTTTCATATGAAGGGCAAGACCGGTTACATTTGTATCTGAGTATTCCTGTTGCCTAGCTCACAGATGGTCGGTTCTTGGAAAATCCTTCCTGGTTGATTGATTAATAGAAGGTATTGGGAGTGAGAGCTAAGTAAAGGGAGGTAGAGGAGAGGTCTCCACTTCACGCCCGTGGTTTGCAGCAGACCCAGCTGTTGTAAGTCGCTGTGTTAAACAGGCTCTGTTTTTTTGTTCTAAATGATTCATTGTCACACGAGCATCATCAATCCAAGGACCCCACAAGTGACATGTAGCTCCATTGGTCAAGATGTGGAACCTCTGATTGTAGATGGTCTCTGTACTAGAAGATAGTCAGCCACCCTGGGCATCCTACCCAGTGGTGGAAGAGGCATTGGATGTGAGGGTACACGTAATTATACATGTAAACCAGGGACTGTCAGGAATCATTTTACAGTGTTCTACATCAAAGTCGTGAATATAGACTAAGGGGACGGGTTTATTTTAGACAAGGTAGAAAAAAAGGGTAGAAATAATGAGCATTTCTTTGGTTGGAGAAGTATAAACCAAATTTCTGTAGTATTCTCTGCTTGGGATCATGGGGTAAGCTGTGTAATTTCCCAGATATGATCAAGCCCACCCTCATCCTCTTACTTCTCAGCCCAGTTTAGTGTCTGTTAGTGTTGCCAGTGTAAGATTCAAGTCCTGATGGGCCAACCCATTTGGATAGCCATCAAACTGAATGCCATAATTGGAGTCATAGGAGCTTTACATCCACTTTGTTTTTCCTGTGAAGACAGTGGAACTGTTCACATTTGAATGACCAAGGATTTCATTGAGGAGACCGGTAAATCCCAGGGTGCTTGGTTCCTGTTTGTGGATAATATTGAGCTGTTGGTATCTGGAAAAAAAAAAAAACAACTCTTCATCAAGGCCTTTTTAAGAGCCTCTGCGTTTTGCACAATGGACATTTGCACCATGGGTATTTCCAGATGCTGCTGAACACATTTGGTGAGCATATGTTCTGCTGTCTGATTCCTCCCATGTCACTGATACTGCGTGGGTTGTTGAGCAAAGTTATTCCTGTGGTCTCATCTGTCTTGGAATTTTTAAAGATTTTTGCAGATTTATGGGAGACACCTTGTTTGAGCAGAGCCCTCAAGGCTCTACTGAGTCAAATACTTTTTGTGTAATTAACAAACAATAGCCAGAGAAGGATCTCTCATTCTTTACACCCCCTCTGTGGTGTGACTGGAGCCTGCCTGTTCCCTGTCATCAGTCTTTATGTTTGATGAATGAATGGACCATTATCTGAGAAGTTTTATAGAGATGAGAACGTTGGCGTCTGGGCTGAATGGCTTCTGAGGTTGTCTTGTGTGCCTCTTTTGGTCATCATAATGCTAGCGATTTTTTTCTGTCTTTAGGACATCTTTCCCACTTTGAGAGATCTTGAAAATGGATTCCTGGAGTGCTTTTTAACATGGCTTTGGCTTTGCTATTAATTTCTTTTGAATGTCTTTGGTGAGGTCCAGTGGTTTTTCCCATCTCCCTCTTCTCATTTCTACTTTGTCACATAGAATACTGGATCACTAGAGTTTCACTCTACTCAGTTTCCATTGTCTGTTTTTAATTCCATTGTTGTTGTTTATTTTCCTATTTCTGCTCATTTTACATCCATTCTTTTAGCCTTTCCATGCTTTTTGGAATTCTTTATGCTTGGAGTTTGTTAGCATGTTTCTTCTGGTGTTAATATTTCCACCACATTCATGCCTTTATTTCTTTGGCCATTCCTGAAGCATTCTAGCGTGAGTCTCTTTCACCATCTTCCTGCCATGTCAGTTAGGGTTAGATGGCATTCTTCATGCCTCCTCCTTCCCCCCGCCCCTGCTCTGGGAATGATAAGCAAATCAATGTTACCATCCAATCACCAGCTGCATGACCCCACTCACCGTCCCTGAGCCTGCCCAGAACAGAAACACAATCAGAGCTGGGAGACAATGATAACTTTGGGGAGAGAAATTATTAAAATGGTTTTAAAATAGATTTAAAATTGCCCCCCTCCGGTCACATCTTTTGAATGTGCTGGCTTCAAGGACAAGCATTGGCCTATTACAACCTATGTAGCATTTATTCATGAGTTTCTCTCTTCTCTTCTCTCCTCTCCTCTCCTCTCCTCTTCTCTTCTCTTACCATCTCTTTTCATCTCTTCCCTCCCCTCTTCTCCCCTCCCCTCCCCTTTTCTCCTCTCTTCTTCTCTTTTTGGAGGGGGGAAAGCAGGGCAATCAGGGTTAAGCAACTTGCCCAAGGTGCAGGTTATCAAGTGTCTGAGATCTGATTTGAACTTGGGTCCTCCTGACTCCAGGGCCGGTGCTCTATTCACTGCACCACCGAGCTTCCCCCCATATTTTCTTAAAGTGAAAAAAAAATCATTTTATTAACAACTTTTGTTCTTCTATCACTTTTACTCACAGGTAGATGGCCCCCTCCCCACCCCAGGGAGTCATCCCTTATTACACAAATGAAATCAAAGGGTTAGGAACAGATCAGCCAGTCCTTACCACATCCATGTCTCTGGGCCTTTATATTTGCAGCGAAGGAAGGGAGGTGCATTTTCTCACTTGGCCTTGACAATTCCATTGCCTTTTCCTTTCTTTTTTTGTGTTTTCCAATTTCTCGTTGTCATCATTTATTTTGTGTTCCTGTTTCTGCTTTCTTTACTCTCTGTCAAGTCTTAGAAGCCTTCCCTTATTTCTTGGAATCCTCAATTCATTGTTCAAAGTAAAATTCCATTATGCTCATACACTAAAATGTTTTCAGCCCTTCCTCAATCAGTGGGGCTCTAAATTTCCAGTTGCAAATGATTTAAAAGGAAGCTATTATAGCTCATTCTATGAAGACATTGATCCAGTGTGTGGCTGTGGCCAAGGATACCCAGAAAACACTCAGTGAGCCGGAAAGGAATCACCTCACCAGCTCCTCCTCCCCAAGCCACACCTTCTTGTAGCCTTACCTGGAATACAATAGATAGTCTGGTCACCAAAACTCGGGGAGCTCCCATCACCTTCTCTTTTCAAATGACCTTCATTTTCTCTTTCTCTCTCTCCTCCCACTCTCCCTCCTTCCCTCCCTCTTTGTGTCTGTCTGTCTGTCTCTTCCTGTCTCTCTGCCTCCCCCCAGCTTCTCCTCCCTCTTTTTCTTTTTATGTCTGTCTGGGGAAAAAAAAAAAGCTTTAATAGCTTAAAACTGCCCCAAGACTTTGGTGACATTCTCTGTGTGTGCACACACACGTACTCACACATGTACATATACACACATGCACATACATGTACACACATATACACATACACATGACATAGAGCTACTTCTGGTATATACCCAGTCATTTGCAAGGCTCCCAATTAGAGCGGGAGCTTGTTGAAGACAAGGCTTTTCTTTGTGTCTTCTCTCTGCCCCGTGCCTGGCCCTGTGCCAATCAATTTTATTAATTGTCCCTGTGAGGGGCAGCTAAAATCCAGGGTATTTTACCCTAGACATAAGGGTGTTAAAAATTATGTTTAAGTTATCAAGTCATGAGACCTAAGAATTTTGGATGATCGAGGCTCCAGAGTGACATTGCATCTGTCTGTCCCTAGTTTCTAGCTCTGGAATTATTACATCATTATTGCTGTTGGAAAGGGTGGGTCAGTTGACCCCATTAGGGGCCTGCTTTTCCTTCCTGACCACTGCTCTCCTCCAGGGTGACCCAAAGTAAGCTAGGAAATCTCATTTTCCTCCAATTTGAATGTAAGCTCGAGGAAAGGGCTGTTATGCCTTTCTCTTTGTACTTCCAGTGCTTGGCCACAATAACTGTTTAACAAACATCTTTCATTTATTCATTAATGTAGCCTAAAATCTCATCAGCTTTCCCTGCTGCCCCATCACACCACTGACTCATGCTGAGCTTAGGTTTTACTCTCCTATTACTGTATAGTGCTAAAAGCCCTGACTCTGGTGGTAGAGGGCCATGCCTCAGATAACACCCCTGACACTTGAACAGTTCACCTCTGGATTCATTTTCATTATCTGTCAAATGAAGGCTGTAGACTCACTGGCCTCTGAGGCACCTTCCATCTCTAGGTCCAGGATACTGTGATTTTAAAGCTCAGAGACATCTGACATGCCACCCTCGTTCTGTATTCATGATCCCTTGTGGAAGGAAGCTGGTGATGTGGTTCCATCATATTAGGTCTGGCCCATCATTTTAATTGGCCCAGAAGTTCTTAGATCCTGATTACATCACCATATGTAATCAAAGGATGTGAGAGGAACCTCAGGCAACTTTGTGTTATTTGTAAAATTGACAAACGTACTATCCATACTTTAAAAAATATTGAATACAACAGGGTCAAGGCAAGAGCCAAAGAGCATTTCACTATATACTTTACTTCCAGGTTAAGGCCAATCCATGCTTTTTGGCTCTTTTTTTTTAATCAATTCATCTTCACCATTCTGATAGCTTGTCTACCTCAGTCAGTCAATCCATCAGTCAACATTTATTAAGTATCTTCTACATGCCAGTCACTCTGCTAAACACTGCGGATGCAAAAAGAGGCAAAAGGTAGTCTCTGCCCTCAAGGAACTTACGATCTAATGGGAGAAATAGCATACTAGCAAGTTTTATAGAGGAGAAATAGGAAATGATGAACAGAGGGAAGGCACAGAAATGAAGAGGGGTTGGGGAAGGCTTCCTGTAGGAGGTGGGATTTTAGTTGGGGCTTATAGGAAGCCAAGGAGGTCAGGAGTCAGACTGGGGGGACATTCCAGGCATGAGGGAGAGGCAGAGACAGTGCCCTGAGCGGAGAGAGATGGAGTATCTTGTTTGTGGAATAGCCAGGGGACGGGCATCACTGGACTGAAGAACATGTATAAGGGACTGAGGTGTAAGAGAATGGCAAAGTAGGGGAGGGGCCAGGTTATGAAGGGCTTTGAAGGCCAATCAGAGGATTATATATTTGATCCTGGAGGTGACAGGGAGAGATAGGAGTTTATTGGGTAGGGGAGTGACATGGTCAGAAAATCATTTTGGTAACTCCAGGGAGGCTGGATTAGAGTGGGGAGAGACTTGAGGTAGACAGATCCACCAGCCCCTGTGCTCAGAGGAGAGAAGGAGGCCCATTCAAGAGATGCTGCAGAGGTCAAACGGCAAACCTTGCCACCATATTGGGTAGGGGCAGTGAGAGATAGTGAGGAGTCCAGGATGATTCTCCGGTTGTGAGCCTGGGGGACTCTCTGTGGTAATAAGGAAGGAGGGGAGGGCTTTGGGGAAAAGATAATGAGTTCTGGGTTTAAGATGTCCAGTGGACATCCAGATAGAGATGTTTGAAAGACAGTGGGAGATGTGCCATTGGAGGTAAGCAGAGAGATTGGGGCAGGAAAGGTAGATTTAAAAATCATTAACAGAGATTATAGTGAAATTTGTGGGAGCTGATGAGATCACCAAGTTGAGTAGCATAAGAGTGTAAGAGGAAGAGAGAGAAGAGCCCAGGACAGACCCCTGAGAGATACTTAGGGTTAGAGGGGATGATATAAAGGAGACAGAACCAAGCCTGCATCTCTCTGATCTCATATCCTTGAGTATAAGGAGAGACTTCGACAGATGCCTTGGGGAAATCCAACTCTGTGCACAACATTGCCCTTATTTTCCAGTTTAGTTACCCTCTCAAAAACTCATTGAGGTTGTCTTGGCATGGCATCATCTTACTGAACCCATGCTAGCTTGGAGGGATCATTGCTTTCTTTTCTGAGTTTTCACAAAATCTTTTCCATAAAGTATTATCGAATTTTGCCAAAAAATTATGTCAGACTCCTTGAACTATGGTTGGAAGAATCCCTTTCATCATTCTCTTTTTTTTAAAAAGGAGTATTTTGTTGTTTCTAGGCCTGAGGACCCCCTTCTTCTCTCCTCCATGTTTCCTCCAAGATCCTTGTCACGAGCTCAGGATTCACCTTGGCCAGTTCCTTTCCTGTCCTGGGATGCTGTTTCTCTGGGCTTGCATGCTTTGAGCAGCACCTCACCTCCCTCTGGTCTCTGTTCTCTATCTCTTTCTCCTGTCTTATTTCCAACCTACAGCAACATTTTCTTTGTTGGAGAAAATCAAAGCAAGTGAAGTCCTGGGTTCCCTCCTTGCAGTCCTGGGCAGCCGGGCCTCTTTTGACCTTTCTTCTGCCCCAGGCATAGATCAAAGGGCATGAGATCTGGAGCCCTGGCCTTTTGGGTCCTGGCATTCTTGACATTCTTGGCAGATTTTCACATTCCTTTAGAAAATCCCTTCTCAGTTACCTGCTCTGGCTTCTCAGGGCCATTGCCATTTTCCTGGGCAGATCTGGTGCCTTAGATTCCTCTTTGGAATCATGTGTGTTGGCATCCTCTCATCTCCTGTCTGGGAGCCTGAACTCCTTCTGGGCCTGAATTCTGCCCCCCGTCTTGTGCCTCTGGACCCATCTTCAGGATGTCTTTGAGGCAAAGTCAGGTGGGCAGGACTTGGTTGTTTTTCGCGTTCTTTTTGATTAATTTAGGATGATAGAGAAGAGAGAGAGGAGAGAGAGAGAGGAGAGGGTGAGTGGGAAGGAGAGACACAGAGACACACAGAGAGCATTTACATATAAAAGGAGAACAGGAAAAGAGGATTATATGTGAAACTATGAATTTATTACCCACAGCTTAACTTTCTCAAAGTATATAATAAATTCAGCATATTACTTTCAAAGCTGCCCTGCTTGTCTCTGTTTTCCTCTGATTATCCTGCTATTCCTTTCTGAGCATTTTGAAAAATTAGTCTATAACTCCCCTCCCCCCCATATGACAGCTCCCCACCTCCTGTATCCTCTTACTTCTCCATTCTCCTTGTCTGCCCATCCACATCCCCCAGATAAAAAAGGAAAAGCACAATCTTTCTCACAGATACACATGTTGTTCAGTTGTGCCTAACTCTTTGAGACCCCAATTTGGGTTTTCTTGGCAAAGATCCTGGAGTGGCTTACCATTGCCTTCTCCAGCTCATTTTACAGATGAGGAAACTGAGGCAAACAGGGTAAAGTGACTTGCCCAGGGTCACACAGCTAGTAAGTGTCTGGGGTCAGATTTGAACTCAGAGATGACTCTTCCTCACTTTAGGTCTGGCACTCTATGCACTATGGCACCACCTAGCAACCCCATATGTATGTATAGCCAAGCAAAACAAATCCACAGGACGTCCATGTCTATTAATTCATACAAGTCCTCCTAGGTTTGGTTTTTTTATTGCACCTTTTGTTACTTCTTACCACCAAAAAAAAAATACTCTGTTGTATTCATAGACCATCCTGTGTTCAACCCTTCCCCGAATTATGGGCACCCAATCTGTTTCCAATTCTTTACTACAGAAAAGAGCAACTCTACCATGAGAATAAATAATGCCTACTCACTGCCACCACCACTACTACTATTGCTTTTACTACTACTATTACTGTTATTGCTGCTACTACTATGACTATGACTATTATTACTTATATTACTATTGCTGTCACTACTACTACTACTGGTGTTACTGCTGCTGCTGCTGCTACTACTACTACTGCTGTTGTTGCCGCTACCAGTCTTCCTACTACTACTACTACTACTATTGCTATCACTACTACTACGATGATGACGATGACTATTACTACTACTACTACTACTATACTACTACAACTACAACAACAACAACTACCACTACTACTACTACTATGACTGTTACTACTACTATTATTACTTATGTTACTGTTGCTGTCACTACTACTACTACTGGTGTTACTGCTGCTGCTACTACTACTACTACTGCTGTTGTTGCTGCTACCACTCTTCCTACTACTACTACTATTGCTATCGCTACTACTACGATGATGACAATGACTATTACTACTACTACTATTATACTACTACAACTACAACAACAACAACTACTACTACTACTACTACTATGACTGTTACTACTA
>CM053585.1:546382498-546411510 GCA_028646515.1 Pseudochirops corinnae
CCTACTACTACTATTGCTATCACTACTACTATGATGATGACGGTGACTACTACTACTACTACTACTACTACTACTATACTACTACAACTACAACAACAACAACAACAACTACTACTACTACTACTACTATGACTGTTACTACTACTATTATTACTTAAATTACTGTTGCTGTCACTACTACTACTACTACTGGTGTTACTGCTGCTGCTGCTGCTGCTACTACTACTACTGCTGTTGTTGCTGCTACCAGTCTTCCTACTACTACCACTACTATTGCTATCACTACTACTACGATGATGACGATGACTACTACTACTACTACTATTACTTCTACTACTACTACTATACTACTACAACTACAACAACTACTACTACTACTATGACTGTTACTACTACTGTTATTACTTATGTTACTGTTGCTGTCACTACCACTACTACTGGTGTTACTGCTGCTGCTGCTACTACTACTATTACTAATACTACTATTGCTATCACTACTACAACTACTACTACTACTACGATGACTCTTTCTACTACTATTATTACTTATTTACTATTGCTGTCACTACTACTACTACTACTGGTGTTACTGCTGCTGCTACTACTACTATTACTAACACTACTATTGCTATCACTACTACTACTACTAGTACTACTACTGCTACTACTACTACTACTGCTGCTGCTACCACTCTTACTACTACTACTACTACTAACACTACTATTGCTATCGCTACTACTACTACTGCCCAGCATTTATACAGCGCCTACTATGTGCCAGGTGCCATGCTAAATGCTTTACAGTTGTTTCATTTGATCTTTTTCACGTTCCTGGGAGGAAGGCCTTAATATTATTCTCATTTTATAGATGAGCAAATGGAGGAATTCAGAGGTCAGGTGACTCCAGACAAGGTTGCATAGGTAGTGAGTATATGAGGTAGGCTTTGAACTCAGGTCTTTCTGACTCCAGGTCCAGCACTCTGCCATCTACCTCATGGAAGGCACGTGAGAATTTCTGTGTGTATGCATCCTTTCCCTCTTTCTTTGATCTGTGTTAGGGTTAGAACTAGCAGTGATGTCGCTAGGTTAAAGAGTACGCACAGTTTAGTGATTTTTTTTTGAGCCACTGTTTTCAGGAAGATTGGGCTAATTCACAGCAGCAGTGCATGGATGTGCTTATTTTCCATCAGCCTTTCCAGTATTTGACATTTTATTTTCTGTCAGCTTTGTCTGTCTGGTGAGTATGAGGTGGAGCCCCAGAGCTGCTTTAATTCATACTTCTCTAATTACTAGTGATTTATAGCATTTTTTATGGATGTTGATCAGCTGGATTTCTTCCTTTGAGAACTAACTGTTCATATGCTTAATCTATTGGAGAATAGTTTAATGTCTTATAGATTTGAATTAGTCCCTTATGTATCTTGGAAGTGAGACCTTTATCAGAAAAACTTGTTGCAAACATTTTTTCTCTATTCAACTGCTTTCCTTCTAGTTTTGGCTCTGTTGGTTTTGTTTGTGCAAAACCTTAAGAATTTTATTTAATCAAAATTGCCCATTTTATTTTGTGTGATCCTCTCAGTTTCTCTTCCCCTAGCTGCAGATCTGAAAGGTAATTTTTTTTTCTCTTTTCTCTAATTTGCTTGTGCCGTGCCCTGCTCCAGGTCATCCTTGTTAGCCCTGGATAGCCTCCATTTCCGAGATCACTCGGGTTCATATGGTGCAGCTCTTATATGTGCCCTCTCATTGACATGTTGTCTCCCAGTTAGAAAGTCATTGCTGCAAGGGCTTTGTTTCCGCCTTCCTTGGTATTTCCTACACTAAGCCATGGTGCCTGCACAATACACACCTGGTGAATGTTTGTTGACTGACGTTTATATTTAGGGGCTAATGCAGACTTTAAAAGCCCCTAATGAGGAAGTATGTTGTCAGGAATCAATAGGGAGCCAAGAAGGCAGCCCATAAATATTTATTAAATGCCTACTGCATTCCAGTCACTGCTGTAAGTACTGGGCATACGAAAAGAGGAAAAAGACAGTTCCTGCCCTCAAGGAACTTACAGTCATGAGGGAGACAGCTCACAAAGAAGCTCACAAAACAAACTCTATGCAGAATAAATGGGAAATAATGAGCAGAAAGAAGGCCCTGGAATTAAGAAGAGTTGGGGAAGGCTTCTTCTAGAGGGGGAGATTTTAGTTGGGACTCAAGGAAAACCAGAGGGGCCAGTGGGTAGAGTGGAGGCAGGAGAGTATTCCAGACACAGGGGACAGCCAGAGAGATGAAGCTTCTTGTTCATGGAACAGCCAGGGTGCCAGAGTCACTGGATCCAAGGGGGGCGTGTTGGGGAATGAGGTGGGAGGATGCTGGGCAGGTCAGGAAGGGCTTGGAATGTCAAACACAGGACTTTGTGTTGAATCCTGGAGGTGAGGGAGAGCTCAGGCAGTTGGGGAGTGAGTGACATGAGCTTTAGTGGTTAAATGGAGGCTGGGTTAGAACAGAGAGAGACTGGAGGCAGGTAGCCCCTGGGCAGCTGCTGCAGTGGTCCAGGCACTAGGAGATGAGGGACTAGGTGGTAGGGTGGGGCAGGGTCAGAGGAGATACTGGGAAGCTGAAATGGACAGGCCTTGGCTCCATATTGGGTATGGAAGGAGTGGTGAGAGAGGGAGGAATTGAAGATGCCAGCTGGGCTTTGAGGCTGAGGGATGGGTGCCCTCTATAGTCTGATGTCAGAAAAAGAGAATAAATGTTGGGCCTGTTGGCACCTGGCACTTTTTTTGTCCTTGTCAAGTCTTTGTCAGTTGTGTCCAACTCTCCATGACCCCATGGTGCTTTTTTGTCAAAGATACTGGAGAAGCAAACAGGGTTATGTGACTTTCCCAGGAATCTTCCTGACTTTAGACCCAGCGCTCTATCTGCTGGGCTATCTCACTGCCCCACAGGTTGGCATAGGGAACTACTAGGTGAAGAAATGCTGTCTGCCACAGTACCTTTTCTCAGACACTGTGTGGTGCGTTGGATAGATAGTTGGAGTTGGAGTCAGAGAGACCTGAATTCAAACCCAGCCTCAGTCACTTACTAACTGTGTGACCCTAGAGGCAAATCAATGTCTGCCTCAGTTTCCTCACCTGTAAAGTGGGCATAATGGCAGCACCTACCTTGGAGGGTTGTAGTGAGCATCCAATGAGATCTTATTTGTAAAGTGCTCTTGCCAGAGTGCCTGGCACATGGAATGTATTATATGAAAGCTTCTCCCTTCCCTTCCCCTTTCTTGTGGGCATGAAATGAGATAATATTTATCAAGGACTCTGCAAACCTTAAAATGTCATACAGATGCTAGTTAGTTCTGATTTTGTGATTCTGCCCATATGATTTTAGGGACGTACGTGACTGTTCAATCTTAAAGGCAGCATGAAAAGAAAGAGATGTATGTACAAGTATTCTCAATTGCTTTGTATTAAGCAAAAAACAAAACAAATGGTAGTGAATTTACTTGTCCAGCCTTTGTAGGGTGCCTGAGTGCATCACAGGCCCCTTCCCATTTGTCCTCTAGAGTCTATAGGTTCCTAGGCCTAGACCCAGAAGGGACCTGTGAGGTCATCTGGTCCACATCCCTCATATTACAGATGAGGAAACTGAGGCTGTGGGATGGTAAGTGGCTTATTCGGCCTCACACAGGTGTTAAGCAGCAGAGCTGGGGACTGAACCTGATTCCTCAGGCCTCAGAACCAGTGTGCCATCACTTTTACCACACTGCCCACCTTTAATGCTGTTAAGCATTATTTCCCTTTTTGTTGATCTGCTGCTCAGTATGGGAAAACTTAATTTTGATTTGTTTTGTTTGACATGTATTGGATTTCACTTTGATAAAATGTATCATAATAACATCTATTCGTTTAGTTCAGTGGTGGAAGGAGCTTTGACTGCCCAGAACAAGAGAAGTCATTGCCCCCATGCCTCTGTACCCTCTGCTCAGTCCATACCTGATTTATTTTGCCCTGTCCTTGGTGCTGTATTTAAAACAAACAAACAAACAAAAAACATTGACAGATTTGAGCATATACCACAGAAGGCCATGGGGATGGGGCAGCTACTCAGAGCCACATAGTTAAAGGCAGGCTTACAACCTGATGGGATTGAAGGGTTGGCATGGACCTTGGTGGCCATAAAGACCATCCTATATCTGAAAGGAATTGCCCACTATGACCCAGCTCCCTCTACCTGAAGAACTGGCCTTTTTCCTGAGGCAGCCCATTCTACCTGTAGACAACTCCATTTATTAGGAAATTTTTCCCAATATCTCCAATGGTCTCTTTCTAGCTCCCACCACTTGTTGGTTCTCAGACCAAGCAGAACAAAGCTAATCTCTCTTCAGCACAATGGGTTGAAGAGAGTTGGGTTATTTTGTTTGGAGAAGAGAAGACTTGAGAAGGCCCATACCTGAATAATGGAATGATTACCTCGTGGCCAATGGATTAGACTTCTTGTAAGTTGGGTTTCTTAGCCTTTTGTGTGGGCCCTAGACCCTTGTGAGGGCCCTTTGGTCAAGCCTGTGGACCCCTTCTCAGAATTAGGTCTTTTTTCTTTTTACTTTTTAAACATAATAGAAAGAAACATTAAATTTTGGCTAGAGTTTAGTGAAAATGAAGATGTGATTTTCTACCATCTAAGTTCATGGACTCCCCAAATCCATCCCCAAACCCACCGTGGGCTTCTATGAACCGTGGACTAAGAACCTGTGCACGCTGTTCTAATTTGGTGTCATTGCAGAGGACAGCAATCATACTGCCTAGCACTTCTACAGGGCTTTAAGCTTTACAAAATGCTCACCACGTTCAGTCCTCCCAGCACCCTTGGCCCGTGGTTGCCATTATTGTCTATAGTTTATAGGTAAGGAGACTGAACTTGGGAGACGTTTAGTGACATCCCCAGGGTCACAGAGCCAGGTAGCCTCTGAGGTGAGATTTGAACTCAGGTCTTCCAAATTCTCTGTCTCTGCACAGGATAGAATGAGGATCAGATATTTAGAAGCAGAATCTGCTTCAATATAAACAGCTAAATGGTGCTTTCAAAAAACTGAATTAATTGGCTTGTTAGATAACCAGTTCTCCATCAATAAGAATATTTCACCAGTTGCTAGATGAGCATCTGTCAGGGACAGTTGAAATGCACTAGGAGTTTGCCAGCTCAGTAATTTCTATGATATCATCTATCCCAAGAGCCTTGGATTTGCTTGTTTTACTGCTCCTCCACCTATTTTTTACATAGGAGGAAACTGAGTCCCTGATGAGAGGCCTGGTGACTTAAGGGGAAAAAGACCTGGATCAGAAGCTATGCTCTTGACTCTCCAGTTCAATGCTTTTCCCGAGTTAAATCAAGTGGCATCCCTAAGACACTGCATTTCATGTGTTCTCCTGGGTCTCCCTTTCTCTATGACTACATATCATATCTATTTACTGATCTGATGGGAAGAAAATAATTGAGAACTTGCCGGCATAGAGTCCTCCCATCCCTGCTGTTGTGTGAAAACATAAGTTAGTGTAGGAGTTGGAAGGAGAAGTCAAAAGACAGTTTTGGCATTCATTGTATTGATGTCTTGCTTTTTCTTCCCCTCTGCAATCCCAGACAAGATTTCACAACAGATTTGTGTTGTCACGGACTCAAAAGAAGATGCTGGATGCACAAGACTGCTGAAGAAGGAACTAGAAGTAAGTCCTTGGCCATGGAGTCGGTAACACATGACTGCGCTTGGCTTTGCAGCTCCTGCCCCTCCTCCTGCTGAAATTACCTTAAAATCACATTATGTCTCTTCTGTATTTACTTATATGGACACATTTTGTTGTTTGATAGAATATACTTTTCCTGAGGGCAGGGACTGCTTCATTTTGTCTTTGTATCTTTTCCATGGTGCCTAACATACAATAGATACTTAAGAAATACTTATTTAATTGATTAATTTAATTAAAATACTATCACTGAAAACAGGTAAATTTTCTTCAGTTATTTAGGTTAGGTTTCTTAGGTTTTTCATTCTCTGTCTGAAAGGGGAAGAGGAAAAAACAAATCTATCCTTGATTTTTCATGAAAAGATGAGCATCTCAGCTGAGTTTCAGTTTCAGCCCAAGGTTGGTGCTGGGTAGAGTTGGCAAGAGGTGATGAAATTGAGGCCCTTGGGAATGGAGTTGATCACAGCAGGACATAGGGACTGGGGCCAGAGAATGATGGTGAGGGGAGTAGGGAATGGAGCCCTAGGAGGAGAGGTAGAGATTGATGGCCATGGTCCCCCAGGGACTCCACGAGTATCCTCTGGAAGGGTTTGCCCTTGTTCCTAAAGGGAAGAAGGTGGCAACTCTTGATAGACTGATGGCCATGGTCTCCCAGTGACTCTGAAAGCATGCTCTGGAAGGATTCACCCTTGGCTCTAATGGGATGAAGGTGGCACACCCTTGATAGCTTGGATGCTTTTTAAGGGAAAAGTCACTGACATCTCTCAGCAGCATGGCTAACAAGATCTCTGTCCAGGGGTGCTTGTCCATACATGGGTTTTAGTCTGTGAGTTTAATCCAATGGACCAAATATAGGATTTTTTTTTTTACGAGAATCTTTGAGAGGAAGGGAATCCTCTGTCCTTT
The DNA here is from genome assembly GCA_028646515.1 of Pseudochirops corinnae. Taxonomy (NCBI): domain Eukaryota; kingdom Metazoa; phylum Chordata; class Mammalia; order Diprotodontia; family Pseudocheiridae; genus Pseudochirops; species Pseudochirops corinnae. Next base: position 546,389,125 of record CM053585.1, read on the forward strand.
AGGATTTTTGAGTGGAGGCTGAATGACTGCTTTTGGGGGAGTCTTGTAGAGAATTCACATTCATGTATGCTTGAACTACATGGCCTCATAGTCACTTACAACTCTGAACTATATATTTGCTTTATGAGATAAATGAAGGATGTCCTCGAAGCCTTGGGTTTCTTCTTGGCTCTGCCACTTGCAATGTCTGTGACTCTGGACAAGTCTCTCTCCACTCTGGGCCTTAGTTCTCCCCAGACAACGTCTGAGGTCCTCTCCAGCTTTAGGTCTGTGACTTGATGGTGCTGACTGACTTCTTCTCAGTAGATAGTTTAGGACTCCTCATGTTCTTACCCTTTCATGCTGAAATCATTCTCCTTTCAGAAGCATCAATGTTCCTCGCCATCCAGTATCAAAGCACACCTCTTCTTTCTATGTAAAGTAGTGAAGCATATATCTTAGCATTTGACTGATCTCAGAATTCCATGCTCAGAATGCCGGTGCCAATCAGAAAAATCTGAGTGCTCTTGGGAGCCCTGGGCAGAGCATCTGTCTGGCCCAAGGCAGCAACCCAAGGTAGAACTGCCACTCAACAATGAGTCTAATATACAGAATTGAAAGCAGTGAGGAATCTATAAACAGCATCATACATTTTCAGATCACACTCATGAAGACTATGAATGACTGGCGTGGTCAGATTCTGAGGCCCTAGTGGACCCCAGTTAACCTTATTGGGTTAAAAAGAAACCATTTAATGCCTTTCCTCCAGAGCCAAGTGCATCCTATTTATTTGAGAGGACATGTCTGGAGGACAGAGACAGCCAGGAAGACCTGCCTTTGGGTCATACCTCTGGCCTTCACAGGCTGTGTGAGGTACTTTACCTTCTAGTGGTCCAGGCAAGTCCGTGAGACTCTGAGGTGTGGAGAAGGGGGCAGCTCTGAGCTCTAGTTCCCCTCCCTGTGTGTTGGATGTGTGCACTGTTAGGGAGTGGCCATGATCCCATTTCTGTCTTTCCATCATTGGCATCTCATGCAGTGCTTGGTATAAAATGACTGTTTCATGAACGTTGGTTGGTTATAATGGATGGAAAGCCATGATGAAAGCTGCCTGGGGTAGCATAACTGCCCCTCAGATCCCCAGCTCCTCGATGAGGGGCTGGGGGACCCCACAGGAGACGTTTATTGGCTCTGGGTCTCCTAGGGGATGAATTACGTGGCAGAAGGGTTTGGAGAACAGCCTCCCCACTCCACTTACCTTTTTTTAAGGAGAACATAGAAAACTTGAGCTGAAGGGAGGATGCTGAAGTGGGGAGGATTAGGGTTTGGCAGACAGAGGTTGGACTGTTCCAAGCGTGGCTGGTGGCCCAGGGGAGTGTCAGGGGTCTGGGGAAGTTCTCTTTCATTTTCTTCTATTGCAAGTTTTCTTTTTTTGTGTATTTTTTTTCACTCATTAATATAGATATTTTCTTTCCCTCATGTCCCCCTCCCCAATTGAGGGAAGGAAAGAAAACCTCCAGCCCTTTCCAAATAAGTGTGACCATTGGCTGCACCCAAAACAGATCTGTCTCTGCACCCTGCTGAGTCCGTTGTCTCCGTATCAGGAGGCAGGCAACTCATTTCATCCCCCAAATCATTGCTGGTCATTGTGTTGAGCAGAGTTCTTGATTCTTTCAAAAGCTGATCATCAGGTGCAGTGAATAGAGCACTGGCCCTGGAGTCAGGAGGACCTGAGTTCAAGTATGACCTCGGACATTTGACACACTTACTAGCCATGTGACTTTGTGCAAATCACTTAACCCCAACTGGCCTCCAAAAAGCAAAAAAAAAAAAAAAAAGTCGATCATTCCAGTTTTCAGGGAGGACAATTGTCTCCTGTATTGTAACTGACGTTTTTATTCATTGGTGATTTAACCTTGCTTGAGAGGTGATGTGTGTGTGTGTGTGTGTGTGTGTGTGTGTGTGTGTGTGTGTGTGTGTGTGTGGAGGAGGGAGACATCAGTGCTGTAGAAATCCAGTAACCCTTGGAGCAGAGATGGGTGTTGTCATGTCATACAGTGCGCAGTAGTTGGGCTGCTTTATTTAGGGTGAATGAGAAGGGCTGGATGTGGTTGACACTAAAGGAGGAATTTGGGGCATGCTCACACTGAGTTGGGATTTGGGGATACAGTTTAAAGGAGCGACGTCCAATCTCATTTTCACGTTAGCCGTGATGGTGGAGGTGATTATTGGCACAGTGCAAACTGAGGAGCTGGCCAAGCACTAAGACGCACGGATACATTCTTTTTCCAGGTTATGAGACTTTGTTATTTTTCTAGCTTTTGTTTGTTTTTCTTTTATCTCTTATGGAATTTGGGCTGTTGTCAGGACTAATACGCTTGAAAGGCAGTGGTCATCATGCCTACCTATGAGTTGGATGCCTAGGAGAGGCTTAGCCCCTTTTTCCATATCCTTGACAATTAATGATTATAAACCATGCAGTAGAACAGCGCTCCTGATGTACTGAGGAATTGACCTAAGGGGAAGGAGATGGGATCCATTTCTTCCTATTTCGCTTCTTGACAGTAAAATACAATTGGAGAAAGTTGTGTGGATTTTTGATGTCTCTTCTCGTCTGGGTAATGAAAGAAAAATCCAGAATTTCATTAGGGATATCAAGGACCATCTCATCCAGTGGTGTCAAACTGATGGGCCCAAAGTGGCCTGCAGTGGGGCCTGAGTCAGATTAAAACTCTAAGTGGGAAATGCCTAACAAAATGCAGTGTAATATAGAGAATGTTAATTGGTGGTTTTTAAGTCAACATGTGACCTTCAGAGATCCCTTTCGATTTGAATTTGCCCCCATTGATCTTGAGTCCAAGTTATCTCTAAAGGAACATGCCCTCCACAACCCACCCCCTAAAAGAGGTTTCTTGTGGTGCTTGATATAGGAAGAATCCACGCCCTCCTTTCCTCCTCTGGGTAGCTCTAATTCAGTTTGCCTTTATGTCAAGACTACACTTCTGCCTTTGTAACTTCTGCTCCTCAGTCTTCTCATGCCCTCAAGTCAGGCAGAGTCTGCTGCAGTAGCTGGTCCCTGTTACTCATCTCTCCTTCCTCTGACCCCCGTGGAATGAGCACGCACCAGGTAGCTCCTGTGCTTCCACATTGCCAGTCTCCACCAGAGGTGATGTCACACCACAGGCAGGTAAAATGATTCAGGGAGTTTGGACAATGAGCCCCCAAAGAAAACCAGGGCAGACCCCTCCTGAAAGAAGAGGCTGCCTAAGAAGTCTGGCTGGCTGGCCACTGCTCATTTTCAGGCTCTCTTGCTCATTTGGGCCCTAAAAATGCAGTGCAAATCATCAATTGCTTGGGCAGTGCACTTTTGGGCTTCCCCTTTCCACTGGTGCCAGTAGCGCTCCATTTGTGGTGATTGAATGGAAGGCCACCAGGGACGGCTTGAAGACTATTACATTAATTTAATTTGGGATATTGGCCAAGATCTCTGATCAGTTCTCTAGAGGTGAAGGAAGAATATTAATCATTAGACCACCAAGTTTCAGAGGATGGTATTAATTAGATTTATACTGTAGTTAACAAAGCACCAACTTTCCCATTACCAGTATTTGTCCAGAGTTTGGAACACAGTTATGAGTGTGTACATCCCAGAAGTTGTGTGCCAAGTGAAAGCCACAGGGGAGCTGCCTGGGGGGCAATCCTCCTGAAATGTGGCCTCTCCTACAGCATTTATTTTCACTGCATTAAAAATATCTTGACCTTTTGGACTTTAGTTTATCTTCCCAAGACAGAGGCCCACTGAAAAGACTGTTCTTTCTAAACAAACCAGAGAGTTAATTTGAAAAAGTCAAATTCTATATTCTCTGACTTTTAAATCTGAATTAATTATTCCTAAGTGTAGATTACTGTGATACTGACTTGACTTTTGGAAACACAGAGATAGAACTAAGCACTTTCTCTGATTAGGTTTTATACTATACTTAAAAGAAACAAAAAACAACTTTTAAATCCAAGATGAAAATTAAACCTGAGACTCCGAGCCTCCCTGGATCTCAAGTACCTAAAAACGGGGGGGATTTGACCTGTTGGCTTGTGAAGTTGTGCTTCTCCAACAGACTGTTTGGGTAACAGAATTTAGACTCCCCTGACTTTCAGTGATTTCATGTGATTTCTATATTTGGATATTATATTTTTATTTTTACCTTAAATGTTTTATTGTTGCCTATTGTATTTACATCACCATCATTTCCAGATGTGCTACTTCCAGTGAGGGTCATCTCTGACAAAAAAGGCATCAAAAAAGCAGCTGACACATTCCTTTGCCGGGTTTGACAGTGCATACAACACTGTGTACCCCTAGTCCCCCTCCTCCCAGAAGAAATGAAAGAACTGCATTTCCTCAGTTCTTCCCTGGGGCCAAGATCAGCCTTTACATCCAGGGAGTCAGTGCCTTCAATTTAATGTAGATTAGTAACGTATTCCATTGCAGTCATTGTCCTTCTGGAGCAGTTCAGTGCATTACCCTTTGACTCATTCCGTCAGGGAGCATTTATTAATCACCTATGTTATGCTAAGTTCTGAGGCTTAAAAAAAATGAGCAAAAATAGTCTCTGCCTTCTAGGAGTTTACTTTCTTTTCTTTGGAATGTGGTTTCATTTTCAGGCTACATTCTCTCACTCTCACCTCCCCTTTCCCAGCCATTGAAAAAGCAAGCGAACAAAACTTGCTACAAATACGTATAGTCGAGGAAAACGCACTGCTGCATTAACTGCGTCCAAGTGATGCCTCATGGATGCCTGGAGTCCCTCACTCAGCTCTCTCTCTGCTGCCTCTGCAGCACTGGTGTTTCCTAAGCTGGTTGAGCAGAATCGCTAAGCTTTTCTAACTGGTTTGTCTTTACAATAGCGTCATTTTTGTCTAAACTCTTCTCCTGGTTCTGCTCACCTCACTTTGAATTAGTTCGTACAAATCTTCCCGGGTTTTTGGGAAACCACCTCCCTCATCATTTCTTACAGCACAATAGCATTCCATGACGTTCATAGACCATGGGTTGCTTGGTCCTTCCACAACTGATTGGCTTCCTCCCTGTTTCCACCTCATTGTCACCACAAAAATTGCTGCTGTCAATATTTTTGTACATGTGGGTCCTTTTCCTCTTTCTTTGATCTCTTTGAGGTACAGTCTTAGTAATTTCGCTGGGTCAAAGGGTGAACACAGTTTGATGACTTTTTGGACACAGTCCCAAATCTACTTTCCTGAATGACTGGGCCAGTTCCCACCAAGAAACTTCCATTTCAATGTGAGAGATGATATGTTCCACACATTTCCTCACTGACATAGCACCCACCATGTCAGTCTCTCTCCACTTCTCCCTGGAACCCCGGACTTTATTGACTCTCGGTTTCCTGTCTCTGATAGGTGATTTTTGTTTGGTCTTCTTGAGAACTAACTTCTGACCATTTCCCAACTGTTCCCACTCTAAGTTGCCTCCCTCCAGCAGTGAACTCCATCCCTCACTCCTTGCTTTCTAAATTTCTTTTAGGTGTTATCTTCCTACTTTAGAATGTTAGCTCATTTAGGGCAAGGATTGTTACTTTGATTCTGTTGGTATCTTAGAACTTAGTATAGTGTCTGACGCAGAGGAAATGCACAGTTATCTGCCTCTATCCATCCATTCATCCATCCATCCATCCCTCCCTCCCTCCCTCCCTCTCTCTCTCTACTTCCCTTCCTCCCTTCCTCCCTTCATCCCTCCCTCCATTCATCCCTCCATCCATCCATCCATCCCTCCCTCCATCCATCCACCCACCCTCCATCTTTCCATCCACCCATCTACCCATCCATCCATCCATCCACCTATCCACCCACTAACCCACCCATCCATCCACCCATCCATCCCTCCATCCCTCCATCCATCCCTCCACCTACCCTCCATCCTTTGATCCATCCATTCATCTATCCATCCATCCATCTACCCACCTACCCTCCATCCTTCCATCATCTACCTAACTGTAAATCAGCACACATGAGGTAAACACAAGGTAGATGAGATGGCGCCATGCCACAATGCACAGAGTGCCAGACCTGGGGTCAGGAAGACCGGGGATCAGATCTGACCTCTGACACTCCCTAGCTGGGTGACCCTGTGTAAGTCACTTTACCTCTGTTTGCCTCAGTTTCCTCAACTATAAAATGGGGGTAATAATAACAGCTGCTTCCCCGAGGTGGTGTGAAGGTCAAATGAGATAGTGTTTGTGAAGTTCTTAGTACATAGTAGGTGCTATATAAAGGTTTGTTTTCTCCCTCTTTTTTCCTCTCCTTCCACTTTTTTACCCTTCCCATTCCCTTTCCCCTCCTTCTCCTCCTCCTCTTCCTCCTCTTCTTCCTCTTCCTCCTCCTTCTCCTCCTCATCTTTTCCCTTCCCTTCCCATGTTATTAAACCCTTGGCTATCCAGAGAACTTTCTCAAACAAAACATCTCCCTCTTGGCTGGGGTTTTATTGTACTTGTCGTGGAAGGCGAGGTCCTCCAAGTCAGGGATTTTTCACCTCTGTTTGTTCCCCCAGCATCTGGTCCATAGTAGGTGCTTTAAAATGCTTGTTGACGGGTTGGATGGTTATTGGTGACTAGTAATCAGCCCTGTGCTTTGGTGCATGATGTATAATCCTTTGGTGGACATTTTTGCAAACATGGTGAAGGTCCTGAAAGAAAGACACGAAATTACTAAATGGAACTAGTATTTGGAACTAAAGAGCTTTGAAACATCCGAGTGCTAAATAAATGAGCTGTTTTTATGAAAGGCAGTACTAATGAAGCAGTAACGGGAGGGCGGTTGGGTCTGCCTCTGAGTATGGCTCTGCAGGCCACGGGGAAGGGTCTGACCGTCTCCAGCTTAGAGCCAGGCAGTGCTGCTCAACCCTCCTGGTGCTTCTGACCCTTCAGACTTCTGTTTCTTGCACTGCACTATATCAAAGGACCACCCTCGAGGCTCCAGTCAAGCCGGACCTCTGATTTCTCTGGCCCAGCCGCCCCAGCAGGCTTTGTCTCCTTCTCTTAGGACCCAAGTACCTTGGGGGCAGGCTCACTTTTTACCTTTACCTATAGGCTTAGCAGTGTAAGTGGAAAATTGTAGGTGCCTGACTGGGGCTTGTCTCTTTCATTTGTTAAGTATTGGACCATCTGCTGCGTGGAACCTCCCCTTGTCCCTCCCAGTGGCTCCTGTCCTCCCTCCCGAACTGTCTTGGATTTAACGTGCTGGTATTTATCCCCCTCAGACTGGCGTGCTCTATTTTATCCATGCTTGTCTTCACTAGAATGGGAGCTCACTCATTGTGCTTCATGTCCCCCAGGACCCAGCACAGAGCTACCCCTGTAAGAATTTGATACTTGTTGACTGGTAAAAGTAAAATGTAGATTACAAACTGGGCCAGTGTCAAGTCAATTCCACCAGCATTTGTTAAGCGCCATCATTAGAGATTCAGAGATGAAACTGAAATAGTTCTTGCCCTCAAGGGGCTCCCATTCTAATGTCACAACATGTTCTGAAAAATCTATATGATGAGTGACAATTGCATCTTTCCTTAAAATCTTTAATTTGATCTTCATGGTTGAGGACAACTTGGAACTAGTCCTGAGGCACACAGAAATCCAGACATTTCCCAAAACCAAGTTTGATTATTTTGGAATGTTTCGAATGTTTGATTTTCTTCATAATCATTTTTCCTAACTATAGTTTGATTTCAATTTATACTATTGACAAATTAATTGTGAGTGGACATATTGTTTGACTGACTCATTAGCATCTAATATTAATGTCCAGAATTTCCTGGGAAAGCTGACTGATTTTAAAAATTACTTTCTCTTTTGTATATAAGCTCACTAAGTAACTTCATTTGGAAGGATAATGTGCAAATGGAAACATTTCAATTTGTTTTATGTGTAGGTTTTGAAGGCTTGCAATAGCGGTATTTTGGTTGGGCATGCAGAGACACAACATTTACAAATAGCTCACTATGGGGCTCGGATTTTTCTTCGTTAATTGTGCTATTTATGTAAGAAATAATTCTTCATTAAGATTTTTATGCACAGTAAGGTGCCTCATTATAGGTTTTACCTTCAGGTGTTTCACAACAACCTTTTGTTTCTGTGAGAAGAAAGAAGTAAGGAGAGAGAGTTGGGTAGGGAAGATGGGAATGTGTGTGCAGAAGTGAATAGCCAGATTATCCCCTTGGTCTCCCCTTTCCTCATCATTTTAGCCTATTATCTAAACAAACCTGATGTGAGAAGCACATAAATTAAAAATCAGAAGAAGGAGATTGTAAATGTTTCTTTACTCATTGAGATTGAAGGTCAAATTTTGGTGTTTCCTCTCAAGCAATTGTGTCATCTTTGAAGCCTTAGCACTTTGGGGGTGAATCCATTCTCTTTAGGTAAACAAGACAATGAGAGATCAGAACCTCAAGTTTTGGCATTGAATTTTAAAGATGAAAGCCAAATACATTATTTACAATTCTTTGCAAAGATCTATAGCTTCCTAGCTGGAGTCATTCAGATATGAACGACATTTTGTTGTTGTTGTTGAGTTGTGTTTGCCTCTTTGTGACCCCATTTGGGGATTTCCTTGGCAAAGATGCTAGAGTGGTTTGCCATTTCCTTTTGCAAAATGTGCAAGAGAAATTACTAAAGATATGGAAGCATTTCCTTAATTTGTAAAGACTTCTGGGTAGCTACAGTTTTCTACATTGGGGAGCATCTTATGGTTGTATGGAGCAAAGTATATCCCAGAGAACAGAGTCAGCATCCCAACCCACCCATTCAGACCCCCTTCTCCCTCATAGGCTTTGAGAGGCAAGCTTTCACCTTACCTCTTATGGAAATAGACGTTCCTTGGCCTCTCGATCCCTCACTCCCTGACCTCCTCCAAATCATGATGCTGCCATTTTATACCTCCTTCCCTTCCCCTCCTTGCTCCCCATCTTCATGTTATTTCCCTAATACAATGTAATAATAATAATAAAAATTATGATAGTAATAATAAATAATTAATATTTATAAAGAGTGCCTTTATACCATGCTAAATGCTTTATCTCATTTGATCCTCCCAACAGCCTTGGGAGGTAGGTGCTATCATTATTCCCAATTGACAGATCAGGAAATTGAGGCAGAAGGAGGTGAAAAGACTTGCCTAGAGTCACATAGATACTAAGTGTTTTAGGCCAAATTTGAACTCAGATCTTCCTGACTCTAGGCCAGGATGCTCTATTCACTGTGCCATCTTGAGGGCCAAGGATTCCTGGCTTGCTTCTTCTTTATTCCCAGCACCTCAGTACCTAACACATAGAGCTTAACAAATGCTTTTGCTTTCATTCATTCATTCATTCATTCATTCATTCATTCATTCATTCTTCCAGTCCATCTTTCTACGAGAAAATGGTCTTGGGTCCTTTTTGATCTGTGTATACAGGCTGCTAATTGGTTGAGTGAATATTTAATTCTCAACCATTCCTTTTGGCTTCATATAGACACAGCTAGAGAGGGTATAAGAGGCTCATATATTGTCTCAGGCTACATAGAAGGTCACTAGTCAGTTAATTTCTACCCTGATAAACATCATAGGATTGTAGGCTTAGAGCTATAAGGGACCATGAAGAGCATGGCGTCCAACCCCCTCTTTTACAGATGGGGAAATTGAGGCACTGAGAGAAAATGACTTGGCCAGGGTCATTTAGCTAGTAAAAGACAGAGATGGGACTTGAACGCCCTGGTTTTTCAGACTCCAGGTCCAGTATTCTATATAATACTTTGGGGGTAACTTGGATCCTGATTGGATGATTGTCTGGATAAGAATCCAACAGGGAACAGGTTACAGTTCTTTTCAGTTTTAGAAGTGTTGCTCTTGCTTTGGTTAAGACAGCTGGCAAATGTGTCAGGTGACCTGCCTGTCCCCTGCCCATCCATGTAGAGAAGCTAGAGCCAGCATGTAGGGAAATTGAAAGACCATGAATCCTGGTCAGGAGGAAGCCGCTGAAGCTTGGAAGGTGGCATGGTGGGGCAGGCCAGGGCTCTGCGACTGTCACTTAGGCAGTTGTATGGAGGATGGATTGGAGAGGAGAGGTGTTGGAGGCAGGAAAACCAGGCAGGATATTACTGGAGCCCAGGTGAAAGGGGACAGGAGCTTGAATTAGGGATGGAAGTAAGGTTGACACATTTTGGCAAATGATTGAATGTGTTGGGAGTCTCCCAGGGTGAAAACCTGCATCTTGACAGACTTGGTGACACACTTATCCTGCTAATAGCTTTTATGTGTGAGGCTGCTTTGTTCATATCTTTAATTTTCCAACAAATCCAGGATGTTGTTTAAACGTTCAGTGTAGCAGTTGATGAGGAGAATGAGGCGTCCTGATCAGGGCTTGTTGTGAGGCACAGAGGTGGGGGGCGGGTGGTTATCATAGATTGCTATTCCTCATCACAGCGAGGAATTCCCACACTCAAGCATAACCCGGGGAACACTCGCCATTTTTCTGATTTAGACTTTGCTTATTTAACTTGTCAAAAAGGACAGTGATGCATTTAAGCAAATTGTGAAGCTTTTTTCTCAAGTGTGGAGAAGAGAGTTCATGTTCTGGTTGGTGGGAGATGGCATATGGTTAATAGTTTGGGTTTAGCTGCATTCATACTGAACCTTAAAAGCCAAGCAAAAAGAGCAACTGTAGCTTGGGGAGCCTTCCTGGAGGGGCAGTGTGAGAGCAGAGGCTGGGGTGGGTATAGGGGACCCTGTGGAGGCAGAAAGAAGATGTTAGGATCCCAATGCCCTCCTTTTATAGATGAGGACCCTGAGGCCCAGAGAGGTGAGTGAGTTTCCCGAGATCATCTAGGTCGTCAACATTCAAGGCTGGATCTGATTCCAAGTGCTTTGATTTTACAAGGAGGGTTCTTTATGTTGTATCGTGCCAACCCCATTCTCAGCTAATTGGAGATGGTGGGGCAAGGTGGTGTGAGGATGGAGGACCAAGTGAAAAAGGTGCCAGGGTTGTTGGTCCTAGACAGAAGTTGGGAATAAAACACAAGATGATTGTGTTTTGAGCAGGTTGAATGTGAGTTGTTGGGGGAGGAGATCCAGATGGGGACAGTCAGCAAACAGGTGAGAATATAAGGACTGGGGCTTAGTTCGCAGATGTTGGAGCCCAAAGTGATCATTGGAGCTGTGAGAGTGGCTGAGGATGCTGAGGGAAAGAATCAGAGAAAGGGGAAAGCTGAGGACATGACACATTTTAGAGACTAGAGAAGGAAGCCAAATTGATGAAGGGAATGGGAGCAGAGCTGTCTGAGAGAAGAAGAAAACTAGGAGAGACTGTCCTGAAGGGACCTGAATGGTCAACCACATTGGAGGCAGAAAAAGTCAAGATGTTGGCCATTGGAGGCTGTTAGGGTTGGCCATTGGGAGTTGTAGATGGGCAGCTTGGAGAAAAGTGGTTGGGATGAAAACCTGGTGGAGGGCATTGAAGAGAAAGTGTGCAGTGATGAAAATAAGCCTTCTCTTCAGAGTTATTAAGCAACGAAGTCGGCACTCACAACCAAGGCTTTCTTTCAGCAGCTGGATTCTCACCGTGTGCTCGGGTGCATGGAGTTGGCAGCCTTTCTGGGTGGCAGGCTCCATCTTCATTGCTTCATACCCTTGAGGGGGAGGGTGGGGCTGGTTGGCCCTGTCATAGAAGGTGCTGCTGTGTGAGGAATGCTAGGGGTGTGTGTGGGTTGGGGGGGCACCTGGGGGAATATTTCCTCAGACCTTCCCATCCTTGCTGCTGATCCCATGGAAGATCAAGAGGAGGAGAAAGGTGGGGGACAGGGTATGAGCTCCTGCCAACTCTCTATGCCAATTCAAACATCTCTTATAACCTCATACAGAGTCAGCTCCCCCCAGATTCCCTTTTCTGATGCTGCTTTACCCTTCCTCATAAATGGTTCTACCTATGTGCCCTGTAGGAGCTCAGCTAAAAGCCCTGAGAATAATGGGGCGAGGACGGCTCAAAGGCAGAGCTGTCAGCTTGTGAAGGCTGGACTTTTATTGCAATTTTCAAGACCTACAGAAAAAATGAACTCTCTGGGTGCCTCCTCAACTCATTTATTGGGTTATTTCAAGGAGTCCTGATTTCACACGCTTTGTCCCCTGACCTTCACCCCTCACTGATGCAAACAGACCTCCACCCGTCATGAGCTGATCTAAGAGGATTGCGTTGGCTAAAAATCCATCCCCTGTGGCCAGTCTGGTAATCAGCCTCACTGGATTTAGTGAGTTTGGTCATAGGATGCTGGAGGGTAGAGCCAGGAGGATTCTCAGAGGTGATCTAGTCCCAGTGAGAAAATGGAGGCCCAGGGAATGAATGACTTGGCCAAGGACCACAAACTAAAATGGAAGAGGTGAATTTTGAACCCTGGTCCTTGGATTCCAAAGCCGAGGCTCTTTCCACTGTACCTCAGTGATCTGGAAAGACTCACAGTCCATCACCAGACTGGAGCCATGCTCTCCTTCTGCCTTGGATTGATTTGCTTGACCTTAATGTTTGTGAAATCCCATAGCCACCATCCTAAGTCAATCAGCAAGCATTCATTCAGAACCTACTGTGTGTCAGGCTCTGGACAAGGCACTTTATTTTCTCCCCAGCAGGACAAGATGGCAGACTTGCACCTTGTTTGTCCATACAATAGTCATCTGCTTTTCAGTGGAAGTGGAGAAATGAAGTTTCTTTTTTGGTTCCTAATGCCCTAGAATACTGCCTTGTACTCTGAGATACAGGAATGGTGGCTGGGTCTCTGCCTCATGCTTCCCTCCTTTATAGGCTCATACTCAATGGCGAAGTGTCAGCTACCAGGGCCGTCCTCTATAAATGATGGAGGTCAAAGTTTATGTTGCATGAACATAGTTATTGTTCCAGTTTCTCTCTGTGGAATGTGAGCTCCAGGAGGGCAGCTGCTATGATTTTTGCTTTTCTTTGTACCCCCGGTCCGTGGCCCATAGTAGGTGCTTAATAAAATGCCTGCTGATTGATCAAAACATCATTTGGCAATCCCTCCCTCCCCTCCAAGCCCCAGTCCAGCAGTTGCTAAATCATGCTGGGCTAAGAGCTCATCTCCACAGCCCTTGGATTCCTGTTTGTGTGTGAGAAAGGCTTATGCTCTTCTCGTTGGCTTAGACACACACGAAAGATCCTGAATTAAACTTAAGTCCCTTAGCATAAATGAGCAGAACAAAGCTAAACATTCTCCTTTGACCTTTGCCCCTCCTCTGATGTATCCCTCGGCTTTCTTGGAAGCCACGTGGAGTTCCTGAGTTCCTGAGGTGGTTTTGCTCCTTGGGGAGACACAATTTAAAGCTGTGCCTATGAGAAGAAGGATTATTATTAATTATTATTATTATTATTATTATTATTATTAATGGCCAGCCTGGACCCACCAGTGTTAGAAACCTGTGCTGGGATGCTTTTGAGGGGATTTCAGGGCACCACTTCAAGGTCATGACACAGTCACTGTCCTCTGCTGGTGAGTGGGTCATCTCTGAAAGCTGGGTAAGCTGATGGGCTGTACATCTCATTAGGAAAGTCTCCCTCCTTGACCTCTCTCTGTGTGTGCCTGTTTGTGCAAATTTTAAAATCCTTGTTTTCCTTGAACAGGTTAAAGGCACATCTGTAACTCTGTGTCCAAATGGCCAAGATCTTCAGAAAATCTTCCTGGGAGAATGCTATAATTTTGTTTGCATAAATGTAAGTATTGAGTGCAAGTGATTCAAAATACATGCCTATGTGGAAAAACAGAATGGGAGATATCCATCCATCCATCCATCCATCCGTCCGTCCGTCTGTCTCTCCATCCATCCATCCATCCATCCATCCATCCATCCATCCATCTGTCTGTCCGTCTGTCTCTGTCTGTCTCTCTCTCTCCCATTCTACTTTTCTATATGTATGTGTGGATACATAATATAAACATATGTCTAATATGTCTACATTATATATGCACGTGCACACACATAAACTGAAAAAAAGAAGGATAGAAACAAGCCGTAGCATAAATCTTCCTAGGAAATGAGTGCATTTCCCTAGATTTCCCCCGACCCCACCCTCTCCCTGCCCTTTCAGAAGTGGGTTGAATCTCTTTGGAAACTGCTTTTAGTGGTATCTGAGTGTCCAGAGATCTGCCGGCCCATGTGGTTGGGTGACAAGGGCATGTCATGATTTCCTCTTCCTGATTCTTACATACAGCTCAGCCAATATCTCTGGACACAATTTCAAAATGGTCACATTAACTATTCTGACTTTTGCTTAATTCCACAGTCACTTCCTTGACTCATCCAAGGGCTTTGCTTTGTTTCTCTCCTTAGACAATGAACACCGATTTTCACCAAACCACGAAGTTGCTGGATGGGCTTGGCGGCAGAGCGCCTTCCCTTTTCTATCCTGCGGCTGTTGTTTCGGTGGGTGAATGAGGCTGTGTCTGGGCCTCCTCCTCCCTGGATCAGAGGGAATCTGGTTTCCTAGGGGTCTCTGGTTTGCAAATGCAGACCTTTGGGGTGGGGGTGGGGTAGGGTCTGCTCCAGTAGCCTCCATGCAGGTGTGTCAGACAACTGATGTGGAGACAGTGGGTTCTGAGTAATAAAAAGGACCCCCACCAAAAAGAAATGCTCCCTCCTTCCCTCCCTCCCTAAACCAGATGCTCTGTTATCTTTTTCTGCTTTTAATTGTTGGTGATTTTAGCATTTTAGCCATTGATGGATTTAGGGAGATGTCCAAACCAGGCTGTCAGGTGACTAGCTCTTACTAGAAAGGTCACTTCAGTCAAACAGCTGATTAATTAAGACAGACAATCACAGTAATCCCCGTCCCTGAGACTGACTTCACCAGCTGTTTGACACCGTGTAGATGGTGGCCTGAGCTAGCACGCTGCCTACACAGCCGGCTTCTATTAGGACATAAATCTAGCTGACAAGCTGGGACAGAGAATGCAATGAGAGGAAGGAGCTTTATTAGCAGGGCTTTCATAGAGGCACAGACTTAGCGCTCTGAGGGATGGGGCGTCGTCTGGCCTGACTCCTTTGTTTTACGTGTGAGGCGATGGAGGCGGTGATGAGAAGAACCGGAGCTGAGCCAGGGTCCTTGTGCCCTTCCTGTGCCTCCTCAGCTCAGCCGATAGCCCGGCTGCTAAGCCCCCTCCCTCCCCCAGTCATCAGATGTATATTTGATCTCACCTGTGACACCCAGATTACGCCTGATGGGAACACCTGTTGCATTTGCCTTTGGTCTTGCATATGGAACAGACTGTGCTGCCTGTTCAGACAGACGTGGTCCGTTGGCTGGATCCACGGCTGACCACGAGAGTGGAATAGATGCCTTCAGTGACCCCAGATTTCTCCTTGAGATGAAGGCTCATCTTTTAAACACTAGGATTGTCAGAGCATCTTGGTATGGCTGTGAGATGCAAAATGCACTATGTCCAGAGAATTAAAAGTGAATATTTTGCAGGGGCCTTGGGAGATGCATGGAGAGTGTTATCAGATGCACAAGTGACTAGTAAGGAGCTGTGGACAAAGGTCATTGTGGGAGGGCAGAGAGACCTCCACCCAGGAGTTCTTCGTCTGGGTCGGTGGGATGGTGGTCTAGGAATTGGTTGGGTTTGGGGGCTGAGTATTTTTCAATATGCTTAGTTTCCTTCCTTTGTATTTGATTCTGAGAAGGGGTTCATTGGCTTTATCAGCCTGAGAGCCCAAGGAGGCCGTGATGCCAGAAAAGGTTGAAATCCTGTGTCTGAGGAAATAGGTAAGGAGAGGAAGGGCTGCATGTGTGGTGAGGGCGAGGGACCACAGGCGGGCGGGTGTCCAGGCCTTTATCATGGTGGGAGAAGCTCCTTTGGTGAAGTCATGGGAAGACAGCAGTAGGCCAGGACGGGCAGGTGTGGACGATGTCTGCTCTGCGTCCCATCGCAGGGTGCTTCCAAATCCATGAGATCTTAGCCCTAGCTGAGGATTGAAGGGGGATATGTTATTTCTCCCAAATAGAATATAAGCTCCCTGAGGGCAAGGACTATTTCTTTCTTTCTTTCTTTTTGTCTTTGTATCCCCAGTACCCAGTAATGTGTTTGGTACATACTAGACGCTTAATATGTTCTTATTACTGGGTTGATCGGCCTCGCTCCAAGCAAATCAGTCCCTAGGGTGAGTGTTCATGAGTGCCTTGGAAGGAAGCTGGTATGTGGCTCCCAGTGCTGGTTTGACCTACTGTGAAAGCTTGCTCGGCCATGGCTTACTTACGTGAGTTTAGGCAAATCCCTTTTGCTTTCATCTGGAAAATGGGTGGATTTGGATAGCTGGCATTTCATTGAGTAGCCGGCTCTAGATCAGGGGTCTTGCTCGTTGGATGTGCGCACAGGAGTCTATCCGCCCTCTCTGCGGGGGGCAGCCTTCCTGTCCGCGCTTGCTGTTGCACCTTCACCTCCAAATAATTTGTATTTATATCGAACACACCTATACGTGTAAGCAGCCTCAACAACAACAGTCGCGAACATCGATGATGATAATGGCTAACAGTATGTTTGGAAAGCTCTCAGCCCACGTTAGTTCATTCAATTCTCATAGTGACCCCAGGGTGGCAGGTGATGTTATTAGGCACCATTTTATAGATCAGAAGACTGAGGCTGAGACAGGTTTCAGTGATGCGCCTGGGCTCACACGGCTGCTAAGTGTATAAGACAGGCTTAGAACTCAGGACTTTCTTATCCCAAGTCCATCACTCTACCCATGGCACCATGTTCTCTCTCTTGATATAATGAAAGTGCCTTGAGGGCATGCCCAGTTTCTTTTCTGTCTTTTTATCTTCCCAACCTAGCATAATGCCCAGTGCATAGTTGGCACAAATACATTCTTATTTATAGCTTGAACCAAACAATTCAACCAGCACTGTCTTCAGTACTTCCCATGTGCAAGGCACCAGGTTCTTTCCCTAGGACCCTGTGCCCCAGAGATGAAGCTGCATTCTTGAAGTCTAGGCTAGCTGAGAGTAAGCCCTGGTAGGTCTCCACAGACTGGAAAGGCTCCATGGATAGGGGCCATGGCCAAGGCCAAGCCTTACTCATCAGCTGGCCAGCTCCTTTCAAAGGCCATGGATCAAACAGGGCTTTCTCCCATGAGGGAGATACACAGATAGAATCTGACATGATTCCTTCTCTCAAGCAGCCTCTGGTCTGGTGGGGCATATGAGGGAGAGAGGGCCACAAATTCCTGCTCTGTGCCCTCAGTTCAGAGGTGCAAAGCCCTCTGAAGTCCAGGTGAACTGAGTGAGCAGCCACAGCCTCAGAGATGAAGGAGGACCCTGGAGGAGAAGCAACTTGAGGGCACAGACTCCATGGCCTTCAAGCACCTGTCACTTCAGTGATAATGGACTGGAGAAATTCCCATCTGGGGAGCCCCTGAGGGAGAGCTACCTGCTCTGACACTTGACGCTTCTGATTCAGGGAAACAGTGAGAGGCAGGTGGAGGAATGCAGAGGTGACACGCATGTCTGGTTCCCAGTCTAGGAGCACTCACCAGGCTTAGTTTTTCATTAACAAACTTCACAAGACAAATAGCATGGAACTGACCCTGCTAGTCTCTGGCCAGCCCCACCTCCTTGGACAAGGCAAGTGATGTTTGCCTATGACCGGCTCTACTGGGGGGCCTCGTCCCCAGCTTGGTCCCAGGGGGATAAGCTTTCCCATCATAGCAGCTCAGGACTACCATTGAATAGAGTGTAGGAATAGAAGCTTCTTGAGGGCAAGGATTCTCCCTTATATTGGAATCCCCAGCCTGACGTGGCTCTTGGCAGCTAGCAGCTGCTTTGTTGATGAAATGTAAGCTCAGTCAGGTTAGGGACTGTTTTGTTTCTGTCTTTGAGACAGAAACACATATACACATATATACATATACATACATACATACATAGAGCATGGTGCCTGGTCATATTAGGTGCTTAAGAAATGTTTGTCTAATAGTTCCCTTTGTTAATTTGTGAATATTTCATGAAGAGTTAAAGACTATGGCTGTCCAAATTGCCCGAGGGTAGAATTCAAACCCTGGTCCTGTTCCTCCTGGCCTGGGCCACATGCTTTTCTGGCTTCTTGGATGCCTTATTTCCTTGTTGGGGGGAAATCTGTTGGTCTCTTTTTCTGTCTTTCTCTTTCTATGTATCTCTAGGCATATAAATACATATATACTTACACACATGTAAATACATATTTGTACACATGTATTTAAGCTCTTTGGTCCCTTTTGTGTCACTAAGGTCAAACTTCTCTCTTTAGGAACTTTCCAAATAGCATACAATTTAGGAGCATTAATGAAAAAGAAAAAAAAAAATAACCCACCAGTGCAGGAAGGTCACTTTTCCTCCTATTCCACTTTTTCACTTGTTTTTAGGGGATGGGGTGAGCCTCTGGCATTTCCTGGCTAAATTAACATTATGAATAACCGTTAAACTATTCAGAATTCTTTGCATCTGAGGTCATAGCAAGAATTCATTTTGAGTTGAAAGATACGAGTTGACAAAATAATTCTTACCTGGGTGTGGAGTGAAAAGAACTGACTGTTTGTGTGTCTTTTATGAGCACGTAGACGGAGAGGGACATGTGCAAGCTCGAGTGTCTTTTGTGGGTAGTGGAAGAGCCCAGGGAGCCCTAACCAAGGCATCGCTCCTGACACCAGTGTGAGTGGGCGTTTTGTGGCCTGCATTCTTGAGCCCTGTGCTTCAGAAGATTACTGCTTGACCGTTAGATGAAATGCTTTTCTGCTGGAAAACATTTATGACAGCCGTGGATTAAGAGTTTTACTCATTTCTTTCCTTGAATGAAATTTGGAGTTTAGTTGCAGCGGCCATTGATTTTCTGGGCTGCCACTGGAATCGAGTTAGCTTGTGTAGCAACAAAAACAAAGTCTGAAACTTTGATATTAATGGAATGGGTCTGTCAGTGCTTGGGACAGCAAACAAATGCTTTGCAGTTCGGATGGAACATGTTACCTGCACAGGAAGTTTATGGGTTCTAGAAGAATTTCTTTTTTAATTTCTCTAAACTGTTAGTAACTATTGGCAAGTGAGGCAGATTTAGTTTGGTGCAGGGGAAGCCATGTTGGAGTCCAAAGGACATGGGTTCCAATCTTGCCTGTAATCCTTTCAAGCTGTTGAGTGATCCTGGGCAGGATGTTTCATCTCTAAGTAAAATAGCCTTTAAAAAATGGACAAGTGGCTTTAAACTGTTCTAACACAAAAATGATGGACTCAAGATAATAATGCAAAAGCAAAAATACATGAAAGTACGATGCAGTCAGCACTTCTTCTACTCCTAGTACAAGCTGTTGTTAAGCAGCACTATAAAGAAAAAAGTAATGATGATGTCATCAGATCTGAGTAAAGTTTGACAAGAAGACGGATCACCAAAGTATCATTTGAAATATGGATTTGTGTCAGTTGGTAAACACTCATTAAGCACATATGTTCTGAGCACCGTGCTAAGTCCTGGGAATACAGAAAGAGGCAGAACACCAGCTCTGCCCTCAAGAAGCTCCCAATTTAGTTGGGGAGACAGCATGTAAACACATAATTACAGAGCAAGCTCTAAGAAATGATTAATAGTGGAAAGGCTCTGGAATTCAGTGGGGCTTATCCTTCCTAGAGGATAAAATTTTCATTGGGACTTAGAGGAAGCCAGAGAGGTCAGGAGTCAGAGCAGAAGAGGGAGAATGTTCTAGGCATGAGGGATGGCCAGAGACAATGCCCTGAGCTGGGAGATAGAGGCTACTGCTGGAAGAACACCAGTGTCACTCAATTGAAGAGTGCATATGTGGGTAGGACAATCAGAAATGTAGGAGGGGGCAGGTTAGAGGGGGCTCTGAATGCTGGATAGACCTTTTTGTTTTTGTTCCTAGAAGTAATAAAGAACCAACCGCTGGAGTTTACCAAGTAGGGGAATGACATTGCTGAATGGAGAATGGTCTGGAATGGGGAGAAGCTTGAGGTAGCCAGACCCACCAGCAGTAATGGAGGCACAAGGTGATGAGAGACTGCCCCACGGTGGGGCATTATCAGAGGATAGGAGGGGGAGTGTATTTGAGGGATGTGGCAGAGATGAGATTGACAGGCCTTGGCAACAGCTTGGATATGTGGGGAGTGGGATGGAGTGTGAGAGACAGTGAGGAGTCCAAGATGAACTAGCTTTTAAGCATGAGGGACTGGGGGTTGTTGTGTTCTATACTAGTAGGGAATATAGGAGGGGACAGGTTTTAGGAGGAAAGAAAATGATTCCTTTTTGGACATATTGAGTTTACGGTGTCTACTGGAATCTAGTTGGAGATGTCTGAAAGGCAGTTGGAGATGTGAGTTTGGAGATCAGCAGAGAGATTGGGATATGAGAGGTATATTTGAGAGTCATCAGCATAGAGGTAGTCATTAAATCCATGAGAGCCAATGAGATCACCAAGTAAAGTAGTATAAAGGGAGAAGTGGAAAGGCCTGGGTCCTAAGGGACACCTTTGGTTAATGTGATCTGGAGGAGGATCCAGCAAAGACAGAGTAGGAGTGGTCAGGGAGGTAGGGCGAGAACAAGGAGAAAGTGTTCTCCCCAAAACCTTTAAAGAAAAGAGTATCAAGGAAGAGGAGTATCAAGGAAGAGAGAGTGACCAACAATGTCAAAGGCTGCAGAGAGGCCAAGGGAACGAGGATTGAGAAAAGGCATTGGATTGGATTGTTCTCACTTTGGAGAGAAATTTTGGGGGAATGATGAGGCTGGAAACTGGATTTTAAGCGGCTAAGAAGAGAGTGAGAGGAGAGAATGTGCAGGAACCTATTGTAGAAGTTTAGCTGCAAAGGGTGGGAGAGATATGGGATGCTGTTGTTGAGGTTCAACGTAGTTCTTCGTAGAGATTGTGTCTTGAGCTATTAGCTAATGACCATAGGAAGCCATCATCATTAGCAAGATGCTTAACAACTGAGCTTTTGTTGCTGAAAATGATGTAAGTCATAAAAGGCATATCTTTGTATTTAAATTTGGAAATCTAATTTTCTAAACTTTAAAAATGTTCTGAGGTGCTTCCATGGATTTTGAATCCTTTTGTGGAAAATATAAAAATTCAGCACCTTCCAATTAGTTTGTAAGAACAACTGATCAGGGAAGATAGAAACTGACTAGCCACTTTCAAGCCTAAGCTTTGCGTAATTGGTGGATGGGTTTGACTAATGAGAACCTTGGTATAGTCATACAACCAATCAAACATTTCTCACTTTGTGAGGCATCTTTTTTCAGCTCTAACAACAGTTAAAACCACGTGTTGGAATAAATAATTACTCTGTCACAGAGAGACAATGAAGCAAATTCAGTCACGTTGCTGGAGGTAAAATGTCATTATTAATGATTTAACTGAGAACCAAATGTTTTTACATTACTAATAACATTAAAAAATATAAACCGTCTTGTAGGGTATATGTGTGGCCACAGAGGTCATGTGTGTGTTCACACGGGTTTGTCTGAATGAAGTTCATAGCGGGGCATAAATTGGAATCTGAAATCTGATCTAGGTCCTCTTCAAGGAGACAGACTTCTGCTTGGAGGAGGCAGGAGAATGGAGTCCCAAGGTTGGCTGCCCTGCTCTCCTTGGATGACATGCCTCTCTACCTCCCTAAATATGGCAAGTCTAGGAGAAATTATTTCATTCTTGTATTCAAACCACTTACCTGGTCACCTGAAAGGGGAGGGAATATCTCTACCTTTTATCTGAAGACTTGACTCCCTCCCCACCATATTAGTTACACAAAGTTCCATTAGGAATAGTAAGGCAAGAAGATAAGAAACAGGAATCAGAGTTATACAGATTGGAATATGCCAGGTAACATGCAGAATAAATGAGATTTTTCATTTAGAGAGAGATGTCTGAGAGAGGTAGAGAGAATTTCTTTTCTCAAAGGGAACTTTCCTGAAATTTCTAGGGAGGAAATCAGGCTCATGTTGAGACACCAACTCCTCATCATATCTCTTGCTCTCCAAAGTCTTTTCTCTTTCTCCAGGAGTCTCTCCCTGAAACAAGAAAGGAACTGGACTTGTCTTCCCCCAAAGCTGAAAGCAAGAACCTGGTTTGGTCCTTTCTCTCTCCAACTTTTTCCCCTTCTGCGCTTTGTGCAGGCACACAGGGCTGAGCAGTTCTTCTCTTTCTTAATGAGGACAGCCTTATGCAAATGCATCAGTCTTGAACTCTGGGTTACAATTCTTTTTTTTTTTAAATTTTATTTTAGTTTGCATCATTCATTTCCACAAGATTTTGAGTTACATATTTTCTCCCCATCTTTCCCCTACCCACCGCCCCAAAACAGCCATCCCAGTGTGTCCCCTCTCCCCCAGTCTATTCTCT
>CM053585.1:546412010-546452343 GCA_028646515.1 Pseudochirops corinnae
GACTTTTCCCCCTGAACTAGGTAAATGATATGTTTGATTAAAGTAAGATTGTTAACCCATTTTGAGTTGCTTTCCTTTAGAAAAGCAGATCTAAGAACCTGTGCTAGTAGCTGCCCTAGGTATGCTAGGGTGCTTGTTGTTACAAGGTCATACAGGTGGTGTCAGAGGCTGTATTTGAGCCAGGTACTCAGATATCAGGGCCAGTGTTCTTTCAAAAGAAAAAAAAAAAGAGACAGCTCCCACTTTATTAATTCAGTAGTTTCATTTTTGCTTTTATTTTTGTTAGTCACGTCTTTGATTTTCAGAATTTTGATTCTTAATTTTTTTTTAGTTGCACGCCCAATTATTCATGGGTTTTTTCTTTCTTTTGTTGATGGAAGTGTTTAGCAGTTATAAAATTCAATTTTATATTGAATATAAGGAATCCTTTGGTTACATTGAACAAGTTTCATATGGTATCTCCATGTTTTTATTTGTATTGATGATTTTTTTTTAATGATGTGTTCTTTGTACTATCAGTTCTTAAGGATTGAAATAGTCTTCCATTATTTTTCAGTCTTTCCTTTGTAGAATGTAATTTTTGTTTCATTGTAATCAGTAAAGAGTCTTGGAATAGTTCTGCTCTTCCACATTTGCTCATGAGATTTTTATGCCTTAATACATGCTCAACTTTTATAATGGTCGCACGATACTGAGAAATATACGTACCCCTTTCTTTCCCATTCAGTAAGTATCAATGGTCTACCATATCTAAATTTTCTAAAATTTCTAATGTCTTTCTTGCCTATTTTTATTTTTTCCCAGATATATACTTTGATTTTTTTAAAATTTGTATATTTTTATTATTCAGAAGGTAGAACAAATTTTTAAGTAATTATTAATTTTTGTCTACTTGATTCTCTTCTGTTTTAGATATTCTATTTCCTTCCAATTACATGTAAAAACAAATTTTAACATTTGTTGTTTTTCTTTTTGTTTTGAGTTCCAAATTCTATTCTTCTTTTCCTACTCTTCCTCCTCTTTTCCATTCCTGCAATGGTAAGCAATTTGATATAGAATATACTTGTGCAATCATGTAAAACATTTCCATATTAGTCATTTTGTGCAAGAAAACACAAAAAGAAAGAGAATTCAGAACAATATACTTCTCTCTGTATTCAAGATGAACTCAGTTCTTTCTCTGGAGGCAGATAGTATCTTTCATCCTGAGTCCTTTGGGGTTGTCTTGGATCATTGTATTGCTTAGAATAGCTAAGTCACTCAGAGTTGTTCAGTGTGCAATACTGCTGTCTCTGTGCACAACATTCTAGTGGTTCTGCTCACTTCAATCTCAGTTTGGTCTTTTCAGGTTTTTATGAAATCATCTTGCTTGTCATTTCTTACAGCTTGCAATAGTACTCCATTAAAATCATAAACTGCAATTTGTTCAGCTGTTCTCCAATTGAATGGGCATCCTCTCATTTTCCAGTTCCTAACCATCACAAAAGAGGTGCTCTAAATATTTTTGTGCAAATAGGTGCCCCCTCCTGCTTTTTAAATCCCTTTGAGATACAGACCTAGTAGTGGTGTTGTTGGATCAAAGACTATGTTCGCCTTTTCCTTCTCCAGCTCATTTTATAGATAAAGAGACTCAGGCAAACAAGGTTAACTTGCCCAGGGGCACAAAGCGAGTAAGTGTCTGAGACCAAATTTGAGCTCAGGAAGACAAGACTTCCTGACTTTAGGCCTGACACTCTATCCACTGTACCACCTCACTGCTGGGCACCATGCTAACCAGTGTTTTGAGTGTATTTTGTTATAAACAACAAATTGTAAAGTTCTCCTTTCTAATCCATTCTACTCTTTTCCATTTTATAGGTGACTTAATCCCCTTCATATTCATATTTACAGTAATTAATTGTGTGTTTTTCTTTATTCTGTTCTATTTTTTCTCTTCCCCCTTTACAAAGAAGGAGGTGGTGAGAGCAAATGCATCTAGCCGTAGTGATCCATGCTTTACGTAATCTGCTCTCCTTTTCTGCTCCCCTTTTCTTTCCCTTATCCATAGACTAACTATAGGTTATCAGCTCTCTCAGTCCCCTTCCCCCCCCCCCCCCCTTCAATCCTATCTTCTGAGGTTGGAATTTGTTTTCTTTATGAATACTACTCCCTTGGAACTACTTTTCCTCTTCTTCTGTTTCGCATTTCCCTTTGTTTCCTTGCTGACTGGAGTATATTTCTATACCAAATTCTGTGTGTGTGTGTGTGTGTGTGTGTGTGTGCATGTGTGTGCATGTGTTTTCTGCTCCCCCTGATCAATTCAAATTAAATAGAAATTAAAAGGACACATGTTCCCCCTCTGCCTCCCTCATTGTTTGTATGATCTTCTCCACCAGTCTTGAGCTCTTGTGGGACAGAGCTGGGTAGCATTGCTCCCTTTCACATTGCCATCTTTGCTATGGCTCCTTCCATTATACTTTGCTTTTTCTTATACTTATCCTGGGTTCCTGTCCAGTCTGAGAGAATTTTGAGTTTAATGATTCTCTGGAACCTAAAATTTTGAATCTAAGCTTTGAGACCGAGAAAGGAGTGTGAGTGGCAAGGACATTAGAATAAGCCCCAGATAAGCAGAAGATGCCTCGTAGGTTGAGTTTGTTCCCATCCTGCCTGAGCAGAGACAAGAGCAGCCATGAAGAAGCGTGTGGCCAAGGGAGCAGAAGGAATCACAGAGTCTCAGTGTTGGTGGTCAAAGAAGCTTCTCTCTAACCTACTCAGTAATGGCCATCCCACCTCTGCTTGGGGTCCTCTCTTCCTCATTCCTCCCAACACAGCCCTTTCTGCTGTTGGTTAGATCTCTGGGTGCCCGGCATCCAGTAGTTGCCTAATAATTGTTTGATTAAGTAGCGAGTTTGTCCTTCTATAACACTTTTGTTTCCTTCTCAGTAACTTCTGTCCCCCACTACTGGATGGATCTGTCCTCTGGGTACAAGAAGACATGTCTAACTCCTTTTTCATGGAACAGCTCTTCAGATACTCAAAAACTGATATCAAGTCCTGCCCCAGTGTTTTCCTCTCTAGAATAAACAGCTTGGGCTCCGCAGCAGATTTTTTAGATGACACGGCCTCAACCAAGCCTCTTCCCCGCCTTCATTGCTGTGCTTTGTATCCTTTCTTATTGACACCCTTCCTAAAAAGTGGTATCTGGAGCAATCCCACTCCAGAGGAAGCCAGAGGAGGATTGTGCTCTCTCAGCTTCTTTTGTTCTGACATTAGCAAGTGGATTTCCATTCTCCCCGAAGCCCAGAGTGTTAGAATGAGGCATCAGTCCTTGTCTCTCCTTGTTACTGCCTGTAGCAGTAACTTCACATATTTTAAGGAAAACTTGATTGTAAATCACTACTTTATCCCTGTGACAAATCAGAGACCATATTTTAAGAGAGCGCGGGCTAGCGATGACATGTGTTTTGGTTATTATGTGCATTTTTAAATTGTGCAGGGATATTTCTATTTATACACAGAGTTTTATATACAAGTTATAAAACTATGTTTTGTTATTAAAGAGCTTCATCTTTTAAAGATGGTGGCAGATAATTCTAGGACCTCCAGACCACGTTTATTGCAAGATATAGGTTGCAGTTCTAACGTACTGAGGATGCCAGCGTACGATCTTTCGATGCTTTCTCAAAATTGTAGGCACCTGACCCCAAACTCTGGAGATATTTTGCCAGTCTGAAAGCTTCCTTTCCATCAGCTGTCATTTGTGTTGATCAGTCTTTCATTTCTGTTCCTTCTGTCTCCCATGTCCACATTGCCCTTGGTCCTCCTGGCTGTCTTTCAGAGATCTTTTCCTTCTCAGGTGGAGCACCCCCGGACATCTCCTCACCCCACCCCACCCCCAGTTTCATCTGAAAGTGTGATTTCTTTCCCCTTGAATTTTCTTCGGGACCTTTTTCTTTGCTATGTAGTATCTTTGCTGATAGAGTATATGCTCCTTGAGGGCAGCAACTAAGTTGTCTTCTTTATCCTCCCAAAACATTGCAGAGCCTCCTGGCTGAGATCTGTTACCATTCAGTTGGACATCCCCACAGGAAGTACTGAGTGGACACAGGCTGTTTGTTGCTTCTATCATGATATGCATGTAGGTGGACAAGCTTTAGAGTGTGTGTATGTGTGAGTGTGCGTGTGCGTTTATGTATGTATACACACACATAAACATATATGTTAATGAGTATGGATAAGTACTGATCCATAAACACTGGTAAATCCCGGGTCCAGAACTGAGCAAGCGGCACAGCTCGCCTTCAGGAAGCTGCAGAGCTCCCGTGAGAACCTTGAGCTGCTCCTGGAGGCCAAGGCTTATCTTTTTTTTTGAAGTATTCAGGGTTAAGTGACCTGCCTAGGCTTACACAGGGCTGCACACAGCATCTGAGGCCAGGTTTGAACTGACTCCAGGGTCAGGGCTGTATCTGTTGAGCCGCCTTGCTGCTCTGAGCCCTTTTTAATACCCGTTTTTTCCCAATGTCGGTATCTGAGCAGTTGCAGATCAGTATCAATATACAGAAGGCAGGGGAAACCATCCGGTGCATGTGAACAAGCTGATCATTTAGCCAGTGAGGGAGCCCAGAAGGGAACAGGGGCATGGGGCGTCTTCAGGGAAGCATATGATGGACAGAGAAGGTGGTTCCCTGATTTGTTTATGTGTCAGCTTGTATTTATTAAGAACCTGCTATGGATGGCATGCTGTACTGAGTGCTGAGCATACATTGGGCACGCACAAAAGACAGGACTGCTCTCAAGGAGCTCCCAGTCTAGCAGGGGAGACAGCACACAAAGAACGGAGCTCACGGGTGAGATGAGTCGAAGACGTGTCCAGGCTGCGTGGCCATTTGGGGTCCATCTTGGACGAGCCGCAAGGTGTTTGGCCAAACCTAATTTCTGCCATATTGCTTTCCAGTTTTCCCCAGCAGTTTTCATCTGATAGTGAGCCCTTATTCCAATTGCTAGTTTTTTTGTGTTTATCCAACAGAAGGCTATGAGATTAATTTGCTTTTGTACATAAAACTTATCAGGTCTCTGGACAGGAGAAAAGTTCATGATGAAAAAAGGATAGAGAGGCCCACGGGAGACGACATAGATAAATTTGATTACACAAGTTTTAAAAAAAAGTTTTTGCGAAAACAAATCCGTTAAATCTGAAATTAAAAGAGAAGCAATCAACTGGTGAAAATCTTTTCACTGAGTTTCTCTGATAAAGTTTTTATTTCCATGATATATAAGAAACTGATCCATGTTTACAGGAATGAGGGAATAGATTTCTGTTCATTTAAAAGAATTTAAATGCTTCCCCCTCTAAAAAAAGAGGTTGGCTAGTCCCATGCAGGCCTTTCTCATGTGCTTTTTGCTTTGGTACCTGATGGGCCAGCCTTTATACCTGGTGCTATCCAATCAGGGACTTTTTCTTAGGACAGACATGTCACAGGATCCTATATAATCTTTTGGTTATTGGTTCTTCTTAGGCATACCCCCTTGGCCATTGAATGTGGAGATATTGCTTCCTTATTCCAAATGGTTGAGGTCCAGCCATTCAGTATGAAGCTAGCTCTGCCTATCCATGTGTAACACCAGGGCCTTTCACCCTGAATGGTTCATGGTTTTTGTCATTTTTAGTTCACCACCTAGACCCTGCCATGTCTCCCTAAAATGAATTTGCTTTATTACTGGGCTCTTGAGTGGGGCTGAGCAGATAGATTACACAGGGAGAAGCAAAAAATTCTGTTCAGAAATAACTCATTTGCTAGAGATTCATTTTGCGTGTAAATATATTCAGAAGCAAAGCTTCCTCAGAGCTTTTTAAAAAATGCAAATGGATCCTCACTGTGCTTTGGCTTTAATGAGGTAATCATATCAATTCCTAGCACAGAGGCAATGAAAGTTTTAATTGGGTTGAGAACAGTTTGGAGTAGAAAGAAAAGAGGAAAGGATGGAGTTAGACTGATCTCTGAAATCTTTTTACTCTTTGTAGGCTAGGAAAATGACTTTGGACTGTCAGAGAGTAGCCCCCATCAGGGGAGGCAGGAGGTCACAGGGTGACAAAGACAACTTTTCCTGATTTTCAGGTTTTTCTCATGGGAACTGAGAAGTCCTGCCTTAGGAGGCCTGGATGGCTAAAATCCAAAGACTCCAGTGAGTGTCCATGGATTGATTGATTGGCTAAAAATCACAGCTACCCTTCATTTGGCCCAGTCTCTCTGATCTCAATGCCTGACTATTCAGTTTAGAGGAGGGCTCCTCCCTCCCTCTTCTGCTGGAGAAGGAGGGAAGAGGAAAAAGTACGGAAGATGAAGAGCAAAAAGAGGAGTAAGAGTAAGGGGGGGAAGAAGGGCAAGCAGCCTCCTTTGCCCTTCCCTCTTTCTCTCTTCTCATTCTCCTGCTGGAATATATAGTTCAGTTAATATTTACGGGATATCTCCCTACTGGAGAACGGTTTTAGGATGGGGCGGGGCATCATCACGTCATATAGAGAGAACACATTTCTACAACAGCAAGGTCTGGTTTTAGCCCAGGGAAGTTGCCTTTACCTCTCTGTCCTGGGCAGTTCTCTACAGCTCCCTCACCTGGGAGATCCCTTTCCTGACTAAATCACAATTGCTGTTGGTCCTTTAGCACCCCTTTGCATGTTGAGCATATCCTATAATCCTGCTGCCTAAGTATTTCAGGATGTTTGTCCTGCCTCTTCCAACCCATTCTGGGCTTCCTGTGGACATATAACAGGCACCAGGTTTCTTTTGTACTCTGTATAGTCCAGCCAGGGATATAGTGAGTGAGAGATGGTTTGACTGGCACCAGCATTCTGTAACGTGTTGTGTTTCAAAAGCTTGTAAGCATATTTGGACCAATCGTGCCTAACCTGGTCAGGTGATGGGGCCAGTTCAATCAGTCAAGGAACCTTTGTCAAGCACCTACTGTGTGCCAGCCACAAAAACAAAAATATAATATTCCAGCCCTTAAGGAGCTTATATTTAATAGGGAACCATCAACATCCACACAAGTACACGCAAACTATGTCTGAAGTACAGACAGGTTAGTTGTGGAGATGCACTGGCATGTAGGTGGAGGTAATCCCCAAAGATCTCCTATAGGGGCTAGCCTTGGAGCTCAGCTTTGGAAGAATCTCAGGTGTTTGGGAGGCAGTGCCTTCTGGATAATCAGGAAGCCAGGACAGAATCATGGAGGTAGTAGGGAATGGAATGTTGTGGGAGTAATGCCAAGAAAGCCAGTTTCCTTGAACAGTATATAGACTCCCCAAAAGGAGGAATGTTTGCTAAGTGTTAACAGGTAGAAGCTGATGATTACACAAAACGGTGATCCTAGTAGCCGCAGGGAGCCATTGGAGGTTTGTCGTCAGGGAGATGGGGTGGTCGCACTCGTGTTTGGAGTGCTTGGCACAAGTGTGGAGACTGGCAGAGACTTGGCTAGGGAGATCAGTTAGAAGGCCATTGAGAGGTGATGAAGGCCTGAATGAGCTTGGTGGTCGTGTGGGTAGAAAGAAGGGGATGGATGAAAGAGATATTTTGGAGGCAGAAATTTGGAATCTCGTGGGATGTGGAAAATGAGGAGCCGAGAAAGACTCTGAGGTGATGAGCTCAGGTGCTTGGAAAGCTTTGGGCGCTTTTCCCAGAAATGGGAAATTTGGAAATAGGACGTAAAGTTGGGATAAAAGAATAATAGGTTCTTGGTCATGTGACACTGGAGAATTCCGAGGCAGTTTTATGGGGATGGTTGTACAGATCCTGGTTTCATCTGGGGTAGAAATGATAATAAGATGATAATTAAACCCATGAGCGATAATGGAGGGAGGGAGGGAGGGAGGGAGGGAGGGAGGGAAGGAGGGAGGGAGGGAAGGGAGGGAGGGAAGGAGGGAGGGAGGGAAGGGAGGGAGGGAGGGAAGGAGGGAGGGAGGGAAGGGAGGGAAGGGAGGGAGGGAGGGAGGGAAGGAGGGAGGGGAGGGTGGGAGGGGGGGAGGGAGCGGGGCACAAGGACGAACCTCGGAGAGAGCTCCGCAATATACCCACGGGTAGGAAGTGCAGTGCGGGCCGGTGACCCAGTAAAGGAAACTAAGAAAGATTAGCCAGAGAGGTAGGGAGAAAGAGCCCAGAGAGCAGTGTTAGCAAAACCTGGCAGGAGGGAGTAACCAGGTGAAGGTCATGAACAGTGTCCAAGGCTCCAGAAAAGTCCAGAGGTCTGAGGACTGAGAAAAGCCCCGTTGATACGGCCATGGAAGAGCAATGATAACTCAGGTGAGTGGTGAGGTTGGAAACCGCATGGAAGGCGGCTGACAGGTGAGAGGATGTGGAGGCAATGAGCGCAAGTAGCTTTTTCTCAGAATTTGACTTAGAAAGGGAAAGCTTTAAGGAGAATAGGAAGGTTCAAGTGAGGGCTTTGGAGGGAAAAGAACAAGATGTTTAGGTTGCGAGGAAGGAGTGAGGATACAGGGAGAAACTGAAGAGGGGGGTGATTGTAGGAAGCAAAGTGCTGGATGAAATTTGAGGAGTTTGGATCAGGAGTGGAAAGAAGGAGGGAACATTGGAAAGGGAGCACAAAGATGGCAGCCACCACTAGTCTGTTTTTAAACCAAATTGACCATCAAGGCAAAATCAGGAGGCCATTCTGGCTCCGTGGTAGCGGCACTGCGGTGGGGACGAGTTTTCTTTCACTTAGAAATGTCCTTCTTCTATTATTATTTTCTTCATAGTCCTTTAACTTGTATTTCAGTCTTAGGACTGAATTATTAGTAAATTGCTCATCATGTCAAACTTTTAAAAAAATCAGCAAGATTAGAAATGTGAGTTTCTGACAGTGTTTTCTCGTTGAACTCCTGCTGTCAAGCCTTGCTCAGTTCCTGTGGCTGTCGCAACTGAAGAGGTTGGAGAAAAATGATGAAAGGCATTCTATGAATTCTATGAATCTGGCCCCAAACAGCTTCTTTCTGGCCCCGTTCTGATCATGGGCACGTTTCTCAATCCTTTGTGTTTTCTGGCATGCCTTGATCATGGTTTCCCCCTTAGGAACATTTGCCTCCTTTTAAAAATTTCATTTTAACAAAAGGAGTTAAAACAGAAAATATTTGGCATTTAAAGTATAAGCAGGGAAATGAGGAGAATGAATAAGGAATATTTCATGTTGGAGTAATGCCAAGGATATAAATCTTTTCAACTTTTTTAGTTAATGCCATCCAAATGTTCATAGACACCAGGAGTTCTTAACCTTTGTTAAATATTAGATCCCTTTGGGAGTCTGAGCCCTTCTTGGAGTCATCTTGTTAAATGCAGAAATAAATAGGATTACAAAGGAAGCCAAACATATTGAGATATAATTATTACAATACTAAAACAACAACATCAGCCAAATGTAGGGACCCCAGGTTAAGCCTCATGATTTAGGTGGTCTGGAGATAACCTTAATAAAGATGACAGGTAATTGCTTTTGTGGCAATGAGCACATTTTCAGATGTAGAAACTAGCATTTTTTGTAAGTGACACTGTGGTTGCACTATAGAAAAACTGCCATGAGCTAAATGAATTTGTAAAGTTTTTCTGTTCCAGTTTTCATTTTTTTGTATATATTCAGGATTTTTGTGTTCTTTTAACACTACTTTTTACACTTTTCTCAAGTGAAAAGGGGATTAATTTATATGTTGTAGATGGCTAGTGTGCCCAATAAATCAATGCCTTATATTAATCACTAGGAATTCTTTGAGTTCTTTCAAGTTTCAACTAAGAAAATTTGCCACAGATGGCATAGCCTTGAGGGAAATAGAAATTTCTTTTGGTCGTCGTTAATCAGTTAATTCAACCTTGGACATAATAGACTCTAAAAATCACAATACAATTCTGAAAAAAAATGTATTTTTGCAGAAAAAAAATCACCTTGTGGAAGAATACAAGGAAATGCTTTCTGATTCGGTCATTTCTTTACAAGTAGTATTAAGTTCTAGCTGGAAGGTGACTCAGCAGAGTAGGCAGGCCATGGAGCTGGAAGTTGGCACCTGGGATTCTAGTTTTAGCTCTGCCACTAAATGGGACGGTGGCATTGGGATGTCATTTTCCTTTGTCAGAGCTCCATGTTTATCATCTGAAAAATGAAAGAGTTGGACAAGATGTTCCCAAGGGTCCCTTCCCTCTCAAAGGCCAGATATTAAGTGATTAAAAAATGCACTGGCTAACTAGGATCTCGTGAAATATTTGTGGAAGAGTGGCCAAAGGATGGGAGCAAACACAAATTCTCGAAAAAAGAATTATAAACCCGTAGTGATCATATATGAGACTATTTCAAATAGGAGAAATGCAAATTTAAACAACTGTGAGTTTTTTCCTTACGCTTAGCAAGTTGGCGAAGAAGAGATGGAATTAGACAATGTGGAGGGGCTGTGGAAAGACAGGCATGTGAACGTTGCTGTTAAGGTTGTGAATTGGTTCAGCTGTTTCAGAAACCAATTTTTAGTTACTCAAATAAAGTAAATAAAATGCCTATATGTTCTGATCTAGAGATCTTCCTTATAGGCATATACTCTAATGGGATCAAAGACAGAAGGATCACCTATATACCAAAATATTTAGAGCAACATTTGTTTCTGATAGCAAAGAACTGGGAACAAAACTGACTGATTGGAGAATGGCTAAAGTCAATGGTGGTTTTATTGTTGTCATTTTTTCAGTCAAATCCCATTTGGGGTTTTCTTGGTGGAGACACTGGAGTGGTTTGCCATTTCCTTCTCCAACTCATTTTACAGATGAGGAAACTGGGGCAAACAGGGTTAAGTGACTTGCTGAGGATTACAGGGCTAGCAGTTGTCTGAGACCAGATTTGAACTCACAAAGATGAATCTTACTGACTCTAGGACTGGCACCCTATTGCATCACCTAGCTGCCCCCAAAACCAGTGTTGGTACATAAATATAATGGAATGTTATTCTGCCTTGAGAAGCAGTGACATGAGAAATTCAGAGAAGCATGGGGATACTTCTAGGAACTGCAGAACCAGGGAAACAATCTTCACAATGACTAGAATAATATATAAAGAAACAAGAACCTCAGAACAAAACTGAATGCTGTCTAAGTATAATGACCAATCTTCAGTCTCGAAAAGAGAAGAGGAAATTTACCTCCCTTCCCTTTTTGAAGACGTGAGGGACTAAAGCTATGGAATTTTGAAGATTATCAGACACAATTGATATGTTTAGTTGTGCTAAGTTGCTTCTCCCTTTGTTTAAAATATCTGTTATAAGAGATGACTTCTTGAGGAGTAGAGGAGAGAGCTATTCAGAAATAAATGTAATATAAAAGTAACCAAAAAACCTCAAAATTAAAATTAAAAAACATGTGTGGGTACCATCTTTAGATCCCAAAGACATCCAAAAAAAAGGTGAAAAAGACCTACTTAAAATGTTTATAGCAGCTCTTTTTGGGGTGGCTAAGAATTGGAAATCAAAGGGATGCCCATCTATTGGGAAATAGCTAAAAAAAGCTGTGGTATATGATTGTAATGGGATATTGTCGTGCTATAAGAAATGACAAGCAGGATGGTTTCAGAAAAATACCTGGAAAGATTTACATGAACTGATGCAAAATGAAGTGAACAGAACCAAGAGAACATTGTGCACAGTAATAGCAATATTGTTTGATAAAGCACTGTGAATGACTTAGCTGTTCTCAGCAATAGAATGATCCAAGACATTCTGAAAGGACTAACGATAAAATATACTATCTGAGAAAGATATGCTCCAGAGACAGAACTGATATTGTTTGAATACAGACTGAAGCATGCTCTTTGTCACTTTCTGTCTTCTCATTTTTTTTCCTTTTATTTGAATCTTCTTGTGCAAAATGAATAATATGGGAATGTTTTTGCATGATTGCACGTGTATAAGCTATATGTCATTGCTTGCTATCTCAGAATGGGGGGAAGGGAGGGAAGGAGGCATAGAAATTGAAACTTAAAACTTTAAATAAAAATGTTTAAAAAATAAAAGACAATAAGTAAGGAGATGGCATGGGAGGAGGTGAGTGAAAAGTCATGGATGGCACCTAGATTGCGAGCCTGGGTGAATGGGTGGGAGGTGGTACCTTCAGTAATAATAGGGAAGTTAGGAAGAATTTTGTAAGAAAGTTCATAACTTCACTATAGGATGTGTTAAGTTTAAAATATCTACAAGACATCTATTTCAAGATGTCCAATAGACAGCTAGAGATGGGAGACTGAAGGTCAAAAAAGAATTAGGGATGGATAAGTAGATTGAGAATCATCAGCATAGAGTTGGTAATTAAATCCATGGGAGCTGATGAGATCACCAAGTGAAATATTATAGAGAAAGAAAAGAAGACTCAGGACAGAGCCCTGTGGGACACCCTTGGTTATTTTGTTGGTTGACCTGGATGAGAATCCAGTAAAGAAGATAGAGAAGCAGTGGTGAGGTAGGTAGCATAGAGTAGTGGCATGACCACCTAGATCAGTGGTTCTCAACTTTCTTAATGCCCTGACCCTTTAATACTCGTATGTGGGCATATATGCATGTGGGCAGACCCGCCTGGACACGGATAGAGGAGTGGTATCTCGGTTCCTAAGACCATCGGAAATATGTGTTTTCTGATGGTCTTAGGTGACCTCTGTGACCCCTGTGAAAGGGTCGTTCAACCCCCAAAGGGGTTGCAACCCACAGATTGAGAACCGCTGACCTAGATGAAGAGAGGATCAAGGACCAGGGAGTGACCAGCAATGCCAAAAGTTACAGAGATCAAGAATGACAAGGACTGAGAAAATGCCATTAGCTTTGTCAATTAAGATATCATGCTGAACTTGGGAGAAAGCAGTTTTGATTGAATGATGACACTGGAAGCCAGGGAGTGGAGACTTTAAGAAGAGAGTAAGAGGGAAGGAAATGGAGGCACCAATAGTAGACATCCTTCTCAAGTAGTTTATCCATGAAAGGGAGGAATGAGATGAGGCTGTAACTAGCAAGAATGGATAGATCCAGAGAGGGTTTTTGAGGATGAAGCAGACATGGGCATGTTTGTAGGCAGTAGGAAAGGAGTCACTGGATAAGGAGAGATTGAAGAAAAGTGAGAGAGTGAAGATGATGGAAAGGGAAGTCTACTAGAATAGATGGAATTCAGTCACTTATGCACTTAGAGGGGTGTGCCCTGGCAAGGAAAACCACCTCTTCATGGCACAAGGTTGAAAGGGGAGATGATGACAGAAGGCATGAGTGATATGAAATGAGGAGAGCTTTCAGTGTTTTCAGTGAAATGTGAGGAAAGATTCTCACCTGAGAGGATGAGGGGAAGAGAAAGGATGGGAACTTTGGGAAGGGATGACAACGTTTGGAAAAGCTGCTGTGGGGAGTAGGATAGAGTATCCATCAGGGAAGTATAGGTGAATTGCCTTCCTGCAATGATGGCCTGGTTGAAATTAGGTAACATAAATGGATAGGGGATCTATTCAACGTGTTTTGTGATTTTTTTCTATCCTCATTTAGCAGCATGTGAATAGGACCAAAGACAGTGGATGGTGGGAATAATCCAAGTGTAAGGCTGTGTAGGGATTGTCAATAGGATAAGGAAGGGGTCAAGAGACTTGAGAGTAGGGGATAGTGCAGAGTTGAACTGGTTCACCAAGAGGTTCAAGATGAAGAAGAAAGGAGAGTGTAGCCTGTGCATAGTATGCAACCTGGGAAAGATCTGAGCAATTATATGTCATGGTGAGGATGAAGAAGAACTTTTGGAGTTCCAAGGCAGAGGGAGAAATAGAATGACACCAGACAGAAGCAGGTTTGCATATAGAATTAGGGAATTTCAGAGTTCATGATCACTAGGCAACTTACTGAGGAATAACAAGATAACATATATGACTGTCTCTGTGTGTAGCTGACATTTGGTAGAGGCGTATATTATGGGAAATGGGAAAGTTGAGGAACTGGGAGGTTAGTGTGTTTAAGGGAGTATTAATGAGCATACTGAAGTCTCCTAATGTGCAGATGAGTTGAAAAGTAAACATTGTGATCCAGTTGCCAAATGGGTCCAAGAAAGGTCCATGGACAATAATTGCCAGAACTTTGATGAGATGGTGGATATGGATTGAGGGAATCTCAAAGGCAGAGATGTCACTGAGTGATGATAGTAGAGGGAGAACCTGGTAGTGGCAGTGGGGAGCAAGGAGTATTCCACCTCCCCCACCTTGACCAGGGAGTAGGTTGGAAGAATGAGTGTAAGTGCAGCCAGTGCTGGGAAGGGAGGCCAGGGTGGTCATGCCATCCAGAGGGAGCTGGGTATTAGTGAGAATTACAGATGAAAGGAGAGGGGAAGGAGAATATTTCAGCTGAAAGCGAAGTTGTTACCTGTGAAGCAGGCAATGCAGAATGCGCCATAGGTAGCGTTAGCGTGGGGCATTGCAGAGATTGGTTTGAAAGGGATGATGCAAATTAGTGAGCGGGTTGTGGGGGAAGGAGAGTGGTGTGTGTAGAAGGAGAAAGAGGGGTTTCAGATCATTAGAATGGGCAGGGTATGAGCAAGTGTGAGTTAGTCCATTGGAGTTCAGTTGACTTATACAGATTCCTTGGAGCCCGGTCTCAGTGTTAGGCAGCTCAGCTTACAGGGCCAATGGGAGGAGTTGCTCAAAGTCTTTCTCTTCCCTGTAGGCAGGAAGAGGCCAGCCTAGGAGACAAGCACACTCTGAGCCCTTGTCATTCATCTTTCCAGGCATATTCAGAAACCTGTTTGGACAAACCAGTGGTTTGGATTTCTTGGATCTCTTTCTACCATTCCCTTCCTCTCAACTCAGTCTTGGAGAGTTTCCAGATCATTGTATTTTTAATTTTTTTTTCAATTTTCCCCCTTGATGGGTAAGCAGTAGTGTGTTCCTTAGGTAAGCATTTAAGTTCTGTAATAGACTTTGTCCTTAGCCATGTCAAGCCTAGTCATTTATCTTTAGGAAACGTTGGATTTTTCTTATAGGGATGGACAAGGGAATAAATGGAGTACCAAGTGTTGAATGCAGGAAGTAAAGAACGTTCCTGATTGATTAAAGCATTTGTTTCTGATAATTAATTTTGGCTTCTTTAATTAATGTACCTGTCTTCAGGGACATGTGACAAACACTTTGGAAGATGTAAATACTTAAGGGAAACCCACATGGGTCTCATAATTTATTAAATGATTGCTAAGAAAATACGAAGCATGTGTGGCAGAGAGTGGAGATGCCCCATGAGGGGCAGTGTGGGCAAAGAACGGGGCCTGTTCTAGCCCTTTGTGCTTGGAGCTGCCCACCCACACTGCAAGAAGCAAGCCCTATGGCAAGGGTTCAGCCAGTCTGCTCCATGCCCCCAGAACCCAGGGGCTTGCTGGGCACTGAAGGAGGGTAAAGGAGAGTGAGGTTTTCCTTCTCTTCTTGATGCTTATTCCTATGAATGAGATAGCTTTGTGATCATCCTCGATGAAGGCGTGAGTGGGGAGCAGACAGGGGAAGAATGCCACGTGGGACCCCAGAGGAGCCTCAGCTTTGGGGCCCCATGACCCTGTCCTACCAATTTCCAGCAGAGAGTGCTTCAGGTTCAGGGAATTCAAGGCCATCTTGGGTGTCTGGAGGCAGGCACAACTGCCCTGAGAAAAGGGTGGTTTTCTTTCTCCCCAATTTCTCTGCAACTTTTCCCTTTCT
Source organism: Pseudochirops corinnae (assembly GCA_028646515.1). Lineage (NCBI taxonomy): Eukaryota > Metazoa > Chordata > Mammalia > Diprotodontia > Pseudocheiridae > Pseudochirops > Pseudochirops corinnae. Next base: position 546,427,695 of record CM053585.1, read on the forward strand.
CTTCTTCCTCAAGACCTGTCCTGCTCCAGGGCTGACAGTGAGTTGTGTCTCCCATGCTGTGAGAGCCCTTCAGAGCTCTTGGACCTGCCCCTCTGCACACCACCTCCAGCTCTGGCGGTTCACAGTCTCTTTGCCGAGTGTCTTCTGTGTGTGGAGAGCTGAATAAGGGACTTGAGGTGACTTACTAAAATCCTTTCACAGTCCCTCTTATCTCTAGTGCCGTCTCATTTGTTTATTTCCTATTTATCCCCTGGGCAGCTGGGTGGTGCAGTGGATAGAGCGCTGGCCCTGGAGTAGGGAAGACCTGAGTCCAAACCCAGCCTCAGAGACTTACCAGCTGTGTCACCCTGGACAAGTCACTTAACCCTGTTTGCCTCAGTTTCTCCACCTGTAAAATACGCTGGAGAAGGAAATGGCAAACCACTCTAGTATCTCTGGCAAGAAAACCCCAAATGGGGCCCTGGAGAGTCAGGCATGAGTGAGGAACTACTGAACAGGAACAATTCATCCTGCCTGTGGCTTGATCCTACCTATCTGTTTGCTTGTTGCACCTCCCTTTAGATTGCAAGCACCCTGAAGGCAGGGGATGTCTTCTATCTCCTGCATCCCATCCCTGGCAGGGTGCCCACCACTGAGTAACTTGTCACCTGGAGGCACTCATGGGCTGACTTGATCGCATTATTGTTTGGCTTTGTAGCTTCCTCTTCATGGCCCAGGCAGCTCACGGCAGCACATGACCCTGGGCTTGGGTATTAGCAGCAAAGTGTCTTCCACGGTGTTGGGAAGAACATGTGGGTGCTCAAAGCATTTCCAGAAAGTTTGGATTCTGGTGAAAAAGGACTTTTCGAAGATGCCGGCTTCCTGTGACCTGAGTGTTATGTCTGCAGAACCTTCTCTTTTTTTTTGTTGCCATTTCCCCAGAGACATCATTCAGCACTCAGCAAGGGGAGAGAGGCCCATTGAGGAGGCTTCGAGGATGTTGAAGCTGGAGGGTGGGGTGGGGGTGGGTCCAGGGGTCTTAACACCCAAACCTTTTATTTTAGAAATGAAACTGAGACCCAGAGAGTTTGCAACAGGATCACTGCTAACACATGTAGATATGTGGAGGTTTAGGGGTGCGAGGACCCTGGAATGCCAGAGTACCTGGGTTCAGCCTCCAATGAATTCACCCCAAGGCTTCTTTCAGCCAGAGATAAGGTTTATTAGAATACCAATTAGGTGTGAGAGATTTTAAGAACCCACCATGTGGGTGACACTTGTATTGACAAGATTGAATCTGAGTGTAAGTAATCTGAGCACTTTAATGGAGGCAAGATGGATTTTAAATACAGTGACCAAGGAGTGGGAAGATCTGGACAAGAGTGGAGAAGTACTTTGGGGTGACTGGAAGGTGAGAGAGAAGGACTGGCGACATCAGCCTAGGGACCAAGGACCTGTGCCATGTGGCCAAGGGAAAATGGAGTCTAGATGAAATCAAGGGTTGGAAATAGCCAGGGGACATCCAGAGGTAACGGACAGTGAAGGACTGATCTAGGTTCAAGGTTGGAGGGAGATTGGGCGAGGCCGCAGCGAGAGGCCGACGACTCAGGAGAATGCCGGAGACTCGACAAGTGGGAAAGTTCAAGGGGGGTGGTGGTTCCAGGGCCTGTACTCCACCATTCCCCCCTGAAATGGAACCCAAATTCTCTTGGGGTGAGGAGCGAAGCTTGCGGCTTGGGCCCCTGCTCCATCTGATACGGTAGCTGAAACAGCAGATAGTGTTCCTGTAAAATGCAGGAACCTAGAAAACAAAAACAAAACTTAAATTAACCACTTGGGTATTGATCATTGTATAGAGTCTTGTACGTTTGTCTTGGTACTGGGTATGAAAGTAAGTTTCTTTGAAGGTGTTTCCTGTTAGTGGCATAGAATCATTGCCCCGATCCCTTAACTGTATGGCAAAATAGGCAGAGAAGTGGCTTTGGATCCCACCTCTGTCCTGTCTGACCGTGGCCTTGGGTGCTGTCCTGGTGCCCTACTCTCTCAGAGTAGAATTTTCAAGAAGATACCAACCTGCATGGGTGGACAGAGTTTCCTCACCTGAGCCAGGTCCAGTCCCTATCCCCATCTTTGCCCCCAGGTACTACTGCCTCCCCGTCCAGTGATTTAGGTTTGAACCTCTGGAAGCCAGGGACTGTTTTGCTTTGTCTTTGGAGACCCCCTATTTAATGCAGTGGCTGTCTTCAGCAGGTGTTTACTAAATGCTCACTGCTTGGTGGATTTGCATTAGGGACCTCTTCTTTACTGTAACACAGTGGAAACATTCCATTCTAGCTCTTGGTCACTTATTTTAATTTTTCAAAAGTTTTATTGATACTTTTTTTAAACACTCCGTCCATTTCCATGTGTGTCACCATCCTTTGGAGCAAAACATTCATTGATGTTTAAAAAGCATTTGACTATGTAGAACCAAATATGTGCTTGAAGGCCCTCCTCAGAAGGGCTCTTGTGCTTATGTCAAAATTACATAAATAGACATGGTTCTGCTAGAGATTTCGTTTAGGGATAAGGGATGCATGGCCATCCTTCTTATGGAAAATACCCACTAAGATTACAAGCAAGTGAAAAAGCTTGTCTTTATTGCAAGGTTCTCAAAATATCCTTCTTCAGATTGTACTAATTTAATTTAGCTCAAGAAAATGAAGAGTTTTCTTCGGGTTTCCACAGTTAGGTCAATAGTATTAGAATATTGGTCTAACAATTCACACTTGAAAAACAAAGTGGGTGAAATTCCTACACTGCTTATAAGCATACGAATCTTGTATGAACAAAGAGCTGAGGCCAGAATTAAACAGAAGAAGGATAGACTGGGTCACATGTGGAAAACTATGTTCCCAAACTATGCGTTGATACAATAGCACATTTCTTTACCATTAATAAATCTTGAAATGATATGGTTGTGAAACGTTGACTTCTATGAACTTTGATTTAAAAAAAGGTGAAGGGAAACCGAAAGGTGATGGAAATCTGCATGATAAAATGACAAAAAGCAAAAATACTAAATGTTGGAGGGGATATGGGAGGACAGGAGCCTTGTGGCACTCTGATGGGGAAGGGGGGAATTCTAGCATCTAGAAACAGTGTGGAATCATGATGGAAAAGTCACTCAGCTACAAAGATCCTTTGACCCCATGATAACATTTTAGGTGTCTTTGTGTATGTAAGTATGTGTGTATCTGTCTGTCTGTCTGTCTGTGTGTCTATCTATCCATCTATCCATCCATCCATCCATCCATCCAGTCTATCCTACCCATCCTATTTATCTTATCTATCTATCTATCTATCTGTCTGTCTATCTATCTATCTATCTATCTATCTATCTATCTATCTATCTATCTCCAAGATATCTAAGACAGAGAGAAAGGTTCTATATATAATATTTGTAACAGTAATTTTTTCTTATAGCAAAGCAAGGGAAGCAAAGTGGATACCCATTAATTAGGTAATGACCAAATAAATTTTGTCATGTTAATGTAATAAAATGTTATTTCAGAGTTAGGAACAATAGCTATGAAGAATTCAGATATATTTGTAAAGACCTTTGTGACCACAATAAATTGAACAAAACCAAGAGAGCTGAATTCACAGCGACCACAGTCATGGAATAAAAATAATAAAAGATATTGGAGCCATCATTAATGTAGTTGCCAATGTTAACTCTAACCAATGAATCCCAGGCATTTATTAAATGCCTACTCTGTGCCACGTCCTGGGGAATACAGAAACAAAAATGAGCCAGTCCCAGTCCTTTGGAACATATATTCTCCCAGGGAGACACCGTGTACAAATATAAGCATATACAAAATATAGACAAGATAAATACAATGTACTTTTGGCTGAGGAAGGCCCGATGACCAAACGTGCTTTTCTCTTCTTGGCAGAGGGATGGTGGACTGCATCTAGAGCATCCTGAAGTGACCAGTGTATTTACGAGCTCTACTGGTGGTACCTCTTTGCTGCGAAGTATAGTTCTATTGGAGGTGGAGGAGTCATTGGGACAAGATCTTGATGTCAGAAAAAATAAGCATCAATAAAATATTTGTTAGGAAAACTCTAGAAAGTTGCAGGACTGGTCATAAATCAGCCACAGCCCATAAGCATTGTTGCCTGGCCAGAGAGGAGGGAAACGAAAGATGATGCAGGACTTCTATAAGAAAGGAAATGTATTGAAAATAAGAGACAGCAGATGGCTAGCCTGAGTCAAAACAGAGCCTCTTATTGTCTGATAGTCCTTCTACTGGTGGCTCATCCTGTAGATCTCTTACTATCAAGCTCTCTCATGGAAGGAGCCCAGATCGGAGAGCTTTCAGCCTTTGACTGATGGACTGGGTTAGAGCTTAGGGAATTGCTGTCACACTTGCTTGTTAATCTTGCTGCTCCTTGGTTTTCAAGTGGAAACTGACCATGTGGTAACACTTGAATGGCCTGGATCATCTGGGAGAAGTTAATACACATCATGAAAATGATTCGCAGCATCCCACTTCTCCCCTGGGTTTTGAACAACTTTCAGTTTGTCAGTTTTCAAGAAGTGGTTTGGTTTGGTTCCCTGACTATTTTGTCTTGCGCTCTTTGGCAGGTACATGTTCTTGATTCCCAAAACATATCATTTACTGAAGGAATGAAAGCGCTGATGAAAATGAAGGATTTGGCAAAAGAAGTAAAAAACCAAAATATTTTCTTGTATGGTGTTCTCATCTCTTTCACCCAGGTACGTGGCTTCTCTCCTCTTGCTCTAGAATATTAATGGCAGGACTCTTCAAAAGAGAATGAGGTTGAAATGACATTTTAGTGGTTTTGGCTGTAACTCTACTTGTCTGCTCATGTTTCACTTTCAGGAAAGCTTCTTGTCTAGAGGCAAAAAATGTCATTGTTTTGATTAGGACAGGAGAAGAACTCAAGAAAAGGAATCCTCCAGTATGCACATAGGAATAGGAGAGCATATATTCTTCTAAGCCAGTTTAGGAATGTTGAAAGATTGACCTCTCCTACATGTAATGTTTAGTGTGCTGATACTGGAGATGGAGCCATCCCCTTCCATACTACCTCTGAAGCCCTTTCTCCCTCCTCTCCTACTGGCCCACCTTAGGCAACAGAAAGGGTGTGATATAGGATTGTAGAAACAGACCATATCAGTGTCTCCAGTAGGAGCCAATGAGTTTGCTGGCAGCAAGATGAGGTGTTATAGTGGCTTCTCTAGACTGGAGAGAACTGTCTCAAGGAAAGCATTTGGAGGATGTGCCCTGCATGCCCAGTTGGAGGATGGCTCTACTCCCAGTGTGCTGATAGCGTTCTTTGCATTTCAGAAAGTTTGATGGTTTCCTAGAGGTAGTGGAGAGCCAAGCAAGTGAAATATTCCACTGCCCTTTGGATAAGAGGGATTTGGTGCAAACAGTTTGGGGAATGGCAGGTGTCTGTGGCTGATGAATCAGAGCTAGGTCATCAAATCTTTTAAGGAGCTTTTGAAAATGAGAGTGGTAATGTCTTTTTTTTAACAAGAGTAATTTAAATAAATGTTGTCTTTTCTAGGTTGGCTTAAGCATGCTTTTTTCTCTTCTTTTTCTTTTTTTTTTAGCCCTTTCAATTTTTTAGTTTCTTTTTACTCACAGAAGATGCTAAAATTTTCGGCTGTCCATTAAAATGACTATCCCATTTTGCTTCTGTGCGTTCAAGACCGTGTGCAATTTCGAAAAAGAGATGAGAGTAGATAAAAGGCAGGTCTTTAGAAAGCAGTGGGGAGTTTGCGTGGGTGTTCATTGTATCTTAAAAAAGAGAGAAAGAACATCTTTGAGTATAGGAGGAGGATTGAAACACACTCGGGCTTGAATTTCCAGGTGTGAACTGACTCCTCCATGTAAATCAACAGCCCCTTTCCCAGCAGGGACCTCGCGTGTTCGTGTTAAGTCTTGGAATAGGTTTTAAAGGGGTGTTCTACGTCATGTATTTCTCAAGTCTGATATGCTTTCTAGTGAGGCAAATCTGACAGATGAACAATCATAGAAACATAGAAGGTGAGTTGGAAGGGGATCAGGACTGGTCGCCAGATAATGGCTTTTCTCTTAGGGGGGCAGGAGTTTGCTATAGGATTCATAAAATGGATAAAATTGCCAATGGGCTCTTTGCCCTGGGTAGCCCCTTCTTGCTTTCTGCTTCCATGGTAATGTGGCAGGTGGTACAAAAGCTGGTAGTGGGCGCTAAATTATCAATAAAGTCTGAAACTATTTAATGATATTTTTGCTTTATATGAAATGAATTTTATTCTTAACTTAATATTAAAGAACAATACAGACACTGAACTACACCTTGTAGATAGAAAGAAAAGACAAATAGCATCCCCGGCCTGAAGCAGCTTCCTTTCAAATAGGAGCACAGGTCCATACGTGGTCCATGGCAGTGTAACGTGGAGATAGCCAAGAGATGATGTGGGAGCCTGGACCTAGACAAGATCAAGCCAAACCTGGCTTATGCTTGACCCAAATGCTAGATGTGGGTCCGATTTTATGGTGTGGGAAGAGAAGGGACGGAGAAGATGCCCCAAGTGGAGATGGCATGGAGCTGCAAGTTGGGGAAATGGTATGAGTAAGCCCATTTTACATGAGTGTGAAACAGACCTTGGGACTTTCTACCTTCCCTCAAAACTCCTTTTCTCCAGCACTTTCCCCTTTTTGTCTACTCAGCCTCTATGATCCTGCCTCAGACTCAGCCGTCCTTCAAAAGTGAGTAAGATGTTATTAACTTAGACTTAACCAATCAGAAAACCTTTATTAAGTGCCTACTGTATACTGTTGGAGAGTCACCATGCAGTAGTGCATAGAGAACTGACCTAGAAACCGAAGAAGGTCCAAATTCAAGTCTTCTTCTCTGGCCTGTATTGACTGTATGACCTTCGACAAGTCTCTTGAATTCTGTGTGCCCCAGGCAAATTTCTAAGACTCCAAGTTGCAAAGGAGATTCCAACCTGCTTTGGTAGAGAGAATGCCCTAATGATAGACTCTAGCTTTATCATGGAAGAACCATGAAGGCAAAGAGCTCATGACCAGGTTTTCCATAGGGTGATTATTTTCATGTTTACAACTGCCCAAGACTGTTAAGTCATTGATGGGTGATGATGCCTCAATTTTGTTAAGTGGATATCCACACCTATGAACTCAATGATGCTTGGGGATTTGAAGTAGATAGTTATGGATATTCAAGCCAGTACCTCAAAAGAAGAAAAATGTGAAAGACACTATAAAATTTAATCATGCAAAAAGAAATATCAACAGATGACATTTGGAAACCATTTGGGCATCATTATAGAAGGCCCTTGGACTCATTGAGCTCTGAGAGAGCCAAATGAGAATGAGATTTGACTTCTGAGGAACTGGATTCAAAACCAGCTCTGTCATCTTTGTCAGAGGCACTTGGCGTGAACAAGTTTAAACATAAATGGGAAGCATTTAACAAGATAAATACAAGTCCAGTAAAACGTAGATGACATATTTCAAAACTAAGTCAATATGCCCCCCATCGGGCTCTCGTGTATGGGTTAGTGAGCCCCTGTTTCTCTGGGAGGTTGGCATTACTGATCCAAGTGACCAGGAGTCAATCACGTTATGTTTTTGGCCTCAGTTTCCCCATTTTTAAATGAGGGAATTCTCTTAGGTGGCCATCTAAGGGTCCTCACCACTGTAGAGTTTTCATCCTGTGATCTCCTTGTATTTGCTGTACTTGGTCCATAGAAGGCACTCAGTAAACGATCTCTGATTGATTCATTGTACGGCGAGTTGGTGAGTTGACTCTGAATTTGACAAGGAGGAAGGATTTGGGCTGCAAGATAGAAAATGATGAAGTACTTCCTGACTGCTCCTGACACCAGATCCAGCTTTTCAGCTTCCCTGTTTTCCTAGCGATGCTTTATTATGGTGAATTGTAGAACACTATAATTTTGACTCTTTGAAGAGTCAAAATTGTAGGAGACCCAGAGGACAATGGAGAAAGCATATGGTGGGTTAACCTAAGGAGGAGGCTACAGCATCTTATTGGTCACTTACTTCTTCATGAAATGGTGTTAAAGGCATCACTGAGGAGCTGTGTGACAGGAGAGAGAGGTGGGCTAGGTGCATAGAGGATGGACAGAGCTTCCCTAACACCCTTTTAAATGACTTAGAAGAAAGATGGGAAAGAATTTATGAGGACTGACTTGGGCGAGCATTGTGCAGGTGGAGAAAGCTTGGCCAGATTGCAGTCTACACCATTGAAGGGGCACCCACTTGGCCTGTAAATACATTACCATATTGAAATATGGAAGAGTGAGAATAAGTGCTTAGAGGAAGTGATTTGGTATCACTTTTGATAATGATAATAACTGATTTTGTCTTATGCTTTTTCACATGTATTTGATCAGATGAGTTGTCCCCTACTGCCTAAGTTGTAAGTCTTGGGTAGTTAAAGTGATGTCTAATACATTTATTGGTCTCCAGGTCGTTAAAATTTTTCCTAACAATCTCAGAGAAAGGTACAGAAAACAATGAATTAGGACCCACAGATAAATGTCCTAAGAAACTCTAGCCTTCGATGCCAGCGTCTCAGTGGTGGAGAGAAGAACACCACCCTTCCATCTTGCAGGATGCATAGTGTGTTGTGGGTCATCCAAATAGCGCCATTCTCCCAGTGGGAGAACAGATGGGTGTTTTCTCTTGAACACAGATGAAGTACATCAGCAATCTTAGTAATGAGGTTAGACTGGACAACTTTCATTTTTTTTTGTGATTGTCGTGATGTGGAATTAGCTTGGCTGATTTACTAAACACACAATTCTTTCCTTGGCACAGGGGACCCTGTGGCATTCACATAAAACATCCCAAACTGAGTCTGTTTACCAAAACCCCTACGACCTTATTCATATCAATCAAACTTTTTTGATGTGGAAATGATTAGAAGAACCAAATATTTTTCACTTTTGAGATAGTTTAATCTTTGTTATTGTGAATTAGTCATTTCTTAAACACGATTGGGGAAAAGTATGAAGGTCAACAAAGATAAGGTTGTTGGAGATAAGTTTTCCAAGCTGGAAAGAAAATCAAGACCTTTTTAATTTTAATTTTTGACCAGGATTGCAAGATCAGTTGTAGAGATATTTATGTACCCATTTCTCTGAATGTACTGTGAGTGATTTCATTGTTTCTTCCCAGTCATCCAGTGTCTTTCCCCTTTTTAGGTTCTGTTTTTTATAGACAATTAATTCAAATGGAGCATCTCATAATGTTGCAATGTTGATGAGAATCTTACTTCAGGCTCTGTTTGGAAACTTTTAATAAACTTATCTTCTTAACCCCCTGTGCTGGGAAAGAACAGTAAGTCTCATGTTTGACTCACCAGCTGGGTTGTTCATTGATGAAGGAGAACCAGTAATTCTGAGTGAACATAATGGGGGGTGGGAAGAAGATGCCACTTAGACTCTGTGGCATAGACTTTCTTGGTCAAAGTAGAAAGCCTAGGGAGGAGGTCATATAAAGAGAGTTGGGGCTTGGAATTCAAATCTCACTTTATTCTTAAAAATGATGTATGGCAGATCCATGTGAAACACATACATTGGTGTGTCCTGGCTTTTTCTAATGTTTCATCTTACTGGTGAGAAATGATAAGTAATCTGGACTCTGATTTGCTCTTAGGACTCTTCTCTGGTCTCCAGACGGCTCCTGGCTTCAGCTGTGCTGTCCCAATCCTTTAGAGACCAGCCCTCTCTCCCCCAGTTTCCTTCATCCAGCTGTTCAGATACCACCTTCTGAACGAGCCTGTTCCTGGTCTTCTAACTACCAGGGCTTCCCCCTTGAAATTATTTTGCATTTGTATATATAATGTACACACACATACACACACACATATACATACACACACATCCACACATGTGTATATATTAACGTGTGTATGTGTCGTCTTTCCCCATAGAATATAAGCCCCTTGACAGCAGGCATAGTTTCTTTTTGTCTTTGTATCTCCAGTGCTTTGTCTAATTGCTGTTATTTAGTCAGTTAGGTTGTTTCCAGCCCTTCATGACCTCTTTTTTGGGGGGGATTTTCTTGGCAGAAATACCGGACTGGTTTGCTATTTCCTTCTTCATCTCATTTTACAGATAAGGAAACTGAAGCAAACAAAGTTAAGTGACTTGCCCAGGGTCACACAGCTAAGAAGTATCTGAAGCCAGATTTGAACTCAGGTCTTCCTGATGCCAGACAGTGCTCTGTCTACTGTGCCACCTAGCTGCCCAGCTTAGCCTAGTACATTGCACAGAATAGGTACTTAATAAATACTTATTAATATCAAATAATGTAGTACTTTATAATACATACTTATTATAAGTTATAATTAATAAATAATTTAGTAATATAAATACTTAATAAATCCATTGATTCTTCTGACCCCTTGACCACAGATATATGTATATGGAACATTTTGGATATAGACTGTGGAAGTGGAAGATTTTTTCCCCACTCAATAGTATGTTTTTTCCGATTGCATGTAAAGATCGTTTTCAACATTCACTTTTCTGAGTTTGATTTCCACGTTTTTTTCTCCTTTCCTTCCTCTCCTCCCACCTCTCCAAGACCGCAAACAATCAGACATAGGCTGTTCGTGTACAATCATTATTAAACATATTTCTCCATTAATCATGTTGTGAAAGAAGAATCAGAATAAGGGAAAAACCACAAGAGAAAAAGCAAGCAAAAAAAGAAAATAGTCTGCTTCCATCTGCATTCTGACTCCATTGTTCTCTCTCTGGGTGTGGATGGCATTTTCTCTCATGAATCTTTTGGAATTGTCTTAGATCCTTGCATTGCTGAGAAGAGCTAAGTCTGTCAATGTTGGTCATCATACAGTGTTGCTCTTACTATGTACAATGTTCTCCTGGGTCTGCTCCCCTCACTCAGAAACAGGTCATGTAAGTCTTGTGGAAGATTTTTAAATTCAATTTTTCTTAGAATTGAGAGAGAGATATGTGGAGATGAAGTAAAGAAGGAGGGAGAGGAGAGACATTTTAACTGGTAATGTAGTTAAAGTCATGGGTTATTTGAAGCCTGGGTAAGAGAGAGAAATTGCACTGTATCCATTTAGGAATTCTTTGGTTATCCTGAGATTTTGAGGTTGAAGGTAAGGCATTTGGGGAAGATGCTGAGCTCAGTCTGGGACACTTGGCATTCATGTTGGGACAGCAGAGCCCAGGCATAAAGAAGCCCTTAAGAAAGGCTTCTTGGGCTTCGTGGAATTACTTTACTCTTCAAATAGAAGTGTTCCACTTGAAGGATTCAGCGCTGGGGAGCTGAATTTGAAATTCTTTGGAGGAGGTGATGTGTTCTCCTGAAGTTTGGAGTCAGACGACCTCCCTTTACATTTCAGGTCTGTGTGACACTGGGAGAGGCTCTTGGCCTCTCTTATTTTTAATTTTCTCATCTGTAAAATTAGAAGGGTGAACTAGGACTCTTCCAATTCAAAAATCAATGATCCTAGTTGAGGGATGAAGATCTGAAAGTAAATGAAAATTCTGAGGGGCTGTTTGTAGGTCAGGATATAGAGGTGAAGCTTGGGGTTGGTGGGGAAAACAGACACAAAGTGGTGCAGGTTGGAAGTGTAGCTGGGAGAGCACAATGTCATAGATTGGGGGGAAGAGAGGGATTTTCTGAGGTGTTGGATGGTCTAGAAAGGCAAAGCATTTTTAAGTGCTTCTCATTGTGTGCCAAGCACTGTGCTAAGCAACGGGATAAAATACAAGTTAAGACAGTCCCTGCCTTTGAGGAGCTTATATTGTAATGAAGGAGTATGAAGTAGTGGTGGGGGAGAGGAGCAGTAATTGCCAGGCAGGATGGAGTACGGATGGCTGGGCAGGAAACTTCAGAGAAGCCTGGGATGACAGAGACTGAGAAAAGGAGCTTAGAACGGACTTCTAGGAGAACATGGCTGAGTGGCCCCATAGAACCAGGAGTTTAAGGGTCTTAAATCTTGGAACTGAAAGGCACTGTGGAAGCCATCAATTCCAACCACCCTTCTGTAGGGATGTCACATGTTTTCACTGCATCTAAAATCAATCTGTTCCTTTATTTAATAAAAAGAGAACATTAACTTGGCAGAAAGAGAATTCAGTGTGCCAGGTACTTTGCCAGAGGCTTAGGGTACAAAACGAAATGAAAAATCCATGCTCTCAAGGACCGTAATTGGAAAATTCAACAAGCACATACAGAGGTATATAACTGAACAAAGGATTTGACTTCTGCCCTGACCATTGGCTGAATCATGGTTGTTCAATAGCATGGTCAAAATGAGAACAGAAAAAATTAATATGGTTCTAAGGAAGAGATGTACATGGCAGTCTGCGTCCTGGCCTCATCTGGCCTTTGCATGTGTCCGGGCCCTTTCCACTATCATACAGGTTTGGAGTGAGTACCCCTCTCCCACCTATATCTAGTTACCCTCCCCCAGTCTTCAGAGTTCAGTTCTGGGGTCATCTCCTTCCTGAAGCCTCCATTGACCACCCCTTACCCCAAGTGAGAAGGGTCTCACATTTCTCTGATTTCTCATGGAACTTGGCCTGGTTCTCTGCTTTGTACTTGGTTCATTTTCCCTTAAGACAACCTGGTGCAGTAGAATGGGTATTAGTTCCAGAGTCAGACAATCTGGGTTCAGATCTACCTTTGATATAATCTGTACTGCTCTATCTCCCCAGGCCTCAGTTTCCCCATCAGCAAAATGAGGAGTTTGGCCTAGATAGCTTCTGAGGTCCCTTACAGCTTTAGACCTATAACCTTTGATCTTTCATACCTTGTACCAAAGGTATTTGGGTACTTTTATTTTCTCCTTCCCCATTAGATGATAAGTTTCTCAAGAGTCAAGTTTCGTATCTTGTTTTAAAAGGTTGTTAAACGGAATTATGTATGTATGGGTATACATAAACAAATTCATCTTTTCCCTTCTCATTCATGGAAGAAATTGGGCCTATTCTTTGTGAAAGTCTGTGTCATCCATGAATATCTTGGCTCAGTTGTTAGTAATGCTAGAATTTTCCTACATTCAAATTTCATGGACTTGGACCCAAACTGAAGGAAGTTAAAATTTAAAAACAATACCACCCCCCCCCCCCAAATAAAGTTTGTATCAGTTAATCCATTCCATTGTGAATCTCATTTAGGTTTCTGATTGAAGAAAGTCACTTTGAAAAACATATATATATATATTAATCTCCATTGAGGATCAGGGAGATGTGATTAATTCTAGACATATCAGTTTGTATATAGAAAACAGTGAAGTTTCCTAGACTCTCATTGCTCACATTTGATGGTTTGCAAGGACGTGTGCTGGTTCAAGCTCTGGGCTTCCTCTCCCTGAATGCATGTTGGCAATTATCATCTCATGATGGTAGGAAGGAAGCCTGTCTGTCTGAGCACCTCGTCTGCACTGGTGACTTCTGGGAGAACTCTAGATAAGTACGGTCAGGAAAACATGGCTTTCTCTTCATAGAGATGTGCATTTCTTGAGGACTCCCCCTTGCGATGCCACATGCAATTTGAGATCATGATGATTCTCAGCATCAGAGCTTGGGATTGAATGATGGGGTGGGGGGCTTCCTCCCTCACATTGCTATAGCATTTTGTATCTTTTTCAGCTAGAAAACTGTCTCTTCCTCTGAGGCATGCATTTTTATTGTGTCCCCAACAAAACATTCCATTCCAAGTGCGTTAGTGGGCTCCAGACCTCTACCTTTTATTTTAAAAAGTCAGATGTGCTGCAGACTTTCCAACATCTATTGATGGCTTTCAGATGAAGGGACCAAAGCCACATAGCAGAAACCTGCCCTCCAGAACATTTTTAATTTTTTTCCAGTGTTTGTTAAAGAATTTTTGGATTTAGTATTTTTGACTAGAGAAAAACAGGTTTTCATTTTCATTGTTTGGGTTTTTAAGATTTTTTAAAAACGTTTTTTATTTAAAGTTTTGAGTTCCAAATTCCATCCGTCCCTGCCTCTCTCCCCCACCCCTCCCATAGCAATCAGATCTAGGTTATACATGTGCAAGTATGTAAAACATTTCCATATTAGTCTTTTTGTACAAGAAGACTTGAATAAAAGAAATAAAGAAAGTCAAAATAGGCTGCTTCAGTCTGTGTTCAGTCAATACCAGTTCTCTCTCTGGAGGCAGATAGTAGGCTTCATCATGAGTCCTTTGGATTGTCTTGGCTCATTAGATTGCTGAGAATAGCTAAGCATTCAGTTCTTCATTGAACAGTGTGGCTGTTACTGTGTACAGCGTTCTCCTGGTTCTGTGCACTTCTCTTTGCATCAGTTCATGTAAGTCTTTCCAGGTTTTTCTGAAATGTTCCTGCTTGTCATTTCTCATAGCACAACAATACTCTATTACAATCATATGCCACAACTCGTTTACCCATTCCCTAATTGATGGGCATCCCTTTGATTTCCCATTCTTAGCCACTGGGTTTTATTTTCAGGGCAAGCTGTGATGGAGGAAATGCAAAGGCATTAAAAGAAAGACCCCCACAACAAGTTGCCCCCAGGTTGAGGCATGGCCTCTTTTTAGGACTCTTTGGGAATGCTATGTTTTTTTTTTTCCCCCTTACTGTGAGGAGAAACTAGTCACATCATGTTCAGAAGAAGATCCTTGAGGATGACTAGCAAGGGCATGCCAACCTCTAATGACTTATTCACCGTCAGTCATCTTCTTCCTAATGACATTTAAAAGCAACTTTCAGAATTCTAATTTTTAATAAAAATTCATTTTCTGCTTATATTGAAGAAAACAGAATTAAGTGCCTACTATGTGCCAGATTCTGTGCTCAGTGCTTAGTAGCCATCATCTCACTTGATCCTCACAAGAACCCTGGGGAGAGAAGACTGTCCTGTGGAAAGGTGTGGAAGGTAGGAGATCCCTTCTTGCTTGCCTGTCCAATCTCTTGTGTCATCACACTGTTGGTTTTCTTTACTGAAAAGGATTTTGCCTCTCAAGTGCCAGCCACCGACTTCTTTCTGAGGTGAATTTAATCCGCTTCTTCCTTGTTTGTCTGATGTTTCACTTGCTTTGGCCTTAGCCTTTCATTTCCGAAGTTTGAGGGGAGGCACATTTCTAGACCTGCTAGTGTTTGAATTTAATTGGAGCCATTTTTCCTCTTTCCGTAATCCCTTTGTTAAACTCCTGACTTCACATTCAGGGCTTTTTGTTGCAATTAAGGGATTTGGATACTTTGAGGGTGGTCCCCTTTTTATTTGGCCAAGCTCGCCGTTATCACCAAGAAAACCTCTGACAGGCTTTTTTTTTAAATATACTTAAAATGAAAAAAGGATCACCTCTTTAGATATTTCTTTTCTAAATAAATATAGCTCTAAGTTCTTAGACTAGTTTATAGAGGTAAAAATTGCATTTTCTTTGAACAGCAGTTTTCAGATAGAAGAATGATAGAAATATGTCGCTAGTCTGTTTGGCTCAGAATGAAGATCTCCAGCCTCCAGGAAGCAAAGGAAGTGTTTGCATCTTGGCAAGAATGGGGGCCTGGATTTCAGATCTATTTGGAGTAGCCACCATCTGTATGCAGGAGCTACTTGGACTGGGTCTGAAGGTTCCTCTGCTCCATCCTCGCTGTGTGCCCAGGAGCAAGGCCTTTCAGGCAACTCTGAGGAGAAAGTGAGGCCTCCCACTCATAGGGAAAGTGTTTCATCATGAGCTGGCTCTTCTAATGGAATCACAGGCCCTCTCCTCATCCCTTAGCTTTATTTAATTTTTTAAAATATTAACATTGATATCAATTGTAATTACATCACCTAAATTTCTCTCTCTCTCTCCCTCCCTTCTTTAATATTTTAAAAAGAAAAACAAAGACAGAAGTAACAAAAGCAATTGGTACATTAAAGACCTTTGCAGTGGTCTTTGCCATGGGCTTCTGCAAGGAGGTATGTGGGAGTGGGGGGGCATCATCTCTTCTCTCCTCTTTTGTACCATTCTGGTTCTCTGTGACTTAGCAACATCCCCTTCTGCGGCTTTGTGATGGTTGTCCTCTCTCTCTGTGTTGTCGCAGCCCTTGTGACTTGTGGTTCTGACCCTGCTGACTTCTATGCTGGCTGCATCTGTCTGTGCACCTCTTCCCACACTTTTCTGGGTCTGTGACATCCTCCGTTTCCTAGAGCACAGTGATGTTCCTGTCTGTTCCTGTCCATTCCTGTCCTGCGGTGTGTTCAGCCTTTCCCCACTTGATGGGTGTCTACTTTGTTATCTTTTGCTTTCTTTTCTTCTAAAGGGCCTTTGCCACTGTCCATCACTCCCATCACACTTGCCCTTTTCTGTACATCTGGATTTCTTCAACTCTTTTCCCTTGTCACCAGATGAAGCAACAACAGAAAATTCGGTTTATTTCAACTCAACACCTTTTATTAAGTTGTTACTACAAGCAAGGCACTGGGAATGGTAGTAACATGAAAAATAAGACAAAGAACTTACATTCTAGTGGGTCCGCATGTGAAGGTGAGTGTCCTCAGGTCGATAGACTTTTTGCCTGTGATGGGGCAGCAGAGAGAGCTTTACAGAGGACTGTAGGATAATTTGAGGTGTTGAAACTCACTCTTAAAGGAGATGCTCCCTGAACTTAGCCTAGAACATGGTGGGGAACCTGTGGCCTTGAGCCCACATGTGGCCCTCTAGATCCTTAGGAGCCACTTTTTAACTGAATCCAAATTAAAAAAAAAATTATTGATTTGGTTTACTTTTAGTTTACAAGGTTCAGTTCCACAATCCCTTGAGTTTCAAATTTTCTCCCTTCCCCCTGCCCCCATGGTGGCATGCAATCAAGTATAGGATCCACAAATACTTTCACTTTGGACATTAGTCTGGTTGTATAGAAGGGTTGTAACTGTTGGAATGAACAATGGGAAAGAGGAAACAAAACCAAACATGGAAAAGAAAGGGAGCATGTAGGTTGCTTCAGTCTCCATTTAAACTCTCGTCTTTCCAGATCTTTCTCTGAATGTAGACATCTCCTTCCATCCTGAGTCTTTTAGAGTTGTCTTATAACCTTGTGTTGCTGAGAGGAGCCCAGCCTATCAAAGCTTGTCATCACACACACGTTGTGTCTGTAATTGTGTACAAATTTCTCCTGGTTCTGCTCTTCTTACTCAGCATCAGTTTATATAAGCCTCTCCAGGTAAATATGAAGTCCATCTGCTCCTCATTTCTTATAGCACCATAGTATTCCATTACATTCATATACCACAATTCATATACCCCAATGGATGGGCATCCCCTTAATTTCCAGTTTTTTGCCACCATAAAGAGAGCTACAATAAATATTGTTGTACATATGGGTCTTCCTCCCACTTCTATGATCTTTTTGGGATACAACCCCAGAAGTGATATCACTGGGTCAAAGGGTATGCAATTATTTATAGCCCTTTGGACATAGTCCCAGATTGCTCTCCAGAATGGTTGTATCAGTTCACAACTCCACTAACAATGCATTAGTGTTCCAATTTTTCCACATCCTATCCATCATTTTTCATTTTCCTGTTTTGTCATCATAGCCAATCTGACTGGTGTGATGTGGTACCTCAGAGTTGTTTTGATTTGCATTTCTCTAATCTCTACTGATTCATATCCTTTGACCATTTATCAATTGGGGAATGACTTGTACTCAATCCAAATTTTACAGAATAGGTTCCCCACCATTGGCCTAGAATGAAGAGAGATTCCTGGATGAGCAGAAATAAGGAGGGAGAGCATTCCAGGCACGGCAGACAGCCTGGACCTGCGCACAGAGGCAGACAATGTTTCATTGCATTGAGGGTACAGATGATCTCCCATTGGATGAGGTTATCGGGTGAATGGAGGGGAAGAAGGTGAAATCAGGCTTGTAACCCAGACCTTCTGCTACCTCCCCGTTAGCGTAGATGGGCATCTTTATGCCAAACAAACCAAAACAAGTCTTATTCAGGCGGCCTTCTCTCTGCTCCCAGTGCCCTCTTGGATGCGGCTCAGGCCGCCGCTGCAGGAGGCAATTGCTCATTCTCCTGTGGATGCAGACAAGCTGTATTTGGGCTAACTTCCTGCTTTGCCCCCTCTCTGGTGCCTGGACATAAACCCGAGACCTCCAGGACCGGTGCTGTTGGCCACAAGCTCTGGCTGACGCTGCCACGCTGGAAAGGCTTTGAGAGTGGGTCTGAGAAGAGATAGGACCTGTCATCTGAGGCTTACCTGAAAGCACAATTCAGAGCGGCCCCTTACCCTTTCGGCCCCAGTGACTCTTACGTGATTGACGACTAAAGAATGGAGGGTTGGGAGGTGTGTGGCAGGATCACAGAATTATAGAGAGAGAACCAGCGAGGACTCTGGAGGCCTTGAGTCCAACCTCCTCAGGTTCCAGATGAGGAAGCAGAGATGGACTGACTTCCCCAGGGTCACACAGCTAGTGAGTGTCTGAAGTAGGATTTAGACTCAGACTTTTCTCCTCTCTCCTCTAACCTGCACTGCTGAGGCAGTGGTGAAGTCGTCATCAAAGCATCTAAGTAGTGTAGGTCACTTACTGTCCACTATATCAGTAAAACAAATCATAGAACAATCCGCCCCTGTTCCTACTAAAGCTACTAGTGACTTCTCTGAAATTACCTTCCATTTGGTCTGGTTTTTCTTGTACTTAAAAAAAAAAACATTTTTTGTTTCCCTCTTTAGACTATGGACTCCTTGAAGGCAGCCACCGTGTTGGTATTTCCATTGCTCGGCCTCTTGTCTGGTACAGAGAAGGGGCTTCCTAAATACTTCTTGCCTTGAGTCCCAAGGAATAAGATGAATAAAACCTGGCTTGTTGGCGACCTGGGGCCGTTGACATTCAGAATAAGTGGCCTAGGCCTGTGTGGGGCGGTCTTTGTTCCAGGGGAGCAGGCGCTGATGTTCTCGTGCCTCTGGTTGATTGGCTTTGTCTTGCCTACAGTACAAAGAGCTGGAATAACTCAGCTTGTTATTCCCTTGGGAGCCAAATGGTTTTGGTTTTCAAAGGACTGGATTTTTATCGTAGAATGGGTTTTGAGAGTTCCAAGATGGAATATTTGAGGCAGGGCAGGGCACAGGAGTGGGGGAGGGCTCTGAAGAACAAGGGGGAGGCTGCGTGAATGGGCGGATATTTTTTGCTGAATGTTTTCTGTTTATTTCAATAGCAATGATTGATTTTTATACTGAACTCAATTTAAACAAGCCTTGATTTCTGAACAAGCTCCCTGCAGGAGATGGGAGCTCAGCTCAGTGAGACACAATCAGGAGTCTGAGCTCATTTAAATTTTTAAATATTTTCCTATGATCCGACTAAATTGATTTCACTAGACAGTGAGGAGATACATGATGTGTGCCAGGAATATCCAGATGAAATAAGGCACATTCCTTGCTCTGAGGAGTCAAATCTAGTTAGGCATCGGGATAATTCACTCTCCTGCAAATTACAAAGGGATAGATCCATAAAACACATGTCACACCACACCCTAAGCCAGTAACCCATTGTGTCTGAAAGCATTTTTATGTTGGTGATTTTCTTTCCAAATTCACTAAAATATTTCATCCCAAATGGCCCTCCCCTAGTCAACAATTTACTACTAACAGTATATTAGGCCTGCTTGTTGCCATAAGGAGGAATGACATGGGCCAGATGGCTGGAGATAGCTGAGAAATTGGCCCAATGATGCAGTTCTGCTCGGTCCCAGAGCGAAAATCTAGGAGAGAGGGGGAGGGGCTGCAAAAAGTCATTGAGGCTTGTCAGAGTTGTCCAAAAATAGACTGGGTTTCTTCAAGGAGGGTCTTGTTGGAGGGAGGCTTCTTGGTCAGCTCGGGGCTGGGCTTAGGTGGCTTTGAGGGCCTTTGTAGCTTTGATTTCTCTGAAAAAGCATGAAGTCTGGGTGACTTTTGGTGACATAGCAATGTTTGATCCTGTTTGCTTTTAGCGTGACTCCTGCTTATGACCTTTGGATGTGGAAGCATTTTAAGGTCATTTTGCTCTGCCTCTTCACCTCCTGCCTTTAAGCCCTGGAGCTTCCTTCAGGCCCAGCTTGAGCACTGACCCCTGGTTTTTTCTGATCCCTATAGTTGTTAGGTCTTTCCCTCCCACCCCACCCCAAATTCCTGTCCTCCAGGAGCTGAATATCCCATTGAGAGAAAATACATATACGTATATGTGTGTGTATCCATCTATCTATCACACAAAAAAGTAAGCCGAATCAGTCAGTCAGTCAGCAAACATTTCTTAAGTGCCTGCTGGGAAGTACCAAGGGGGATCCCAAGCTGTGGAGACACAAAGATAGATCCAAAGGAAACTCAGTCATTTCTAGGGTTCTCGGGGTGGTGGGCCCCTGGGGCCGAGGGGACCAGGACAGGTTTCATGTAGAAGGTGCTTCGAAGGAGTCGAGGGAATTATGAGGCAGAGGTGAGGAGGAGGACCATTCTAGGCTGATGCCTAGGGATATCTGGTGCCAAGGTGCAGAAACAGGAGATGCGGCATTGTCTCTGTCAAACATTTTATGTCTGTGAAATAGAGTCCCAATTTCTTGCTCCTGATTCAGCTGCGGATCTCTCAGATCTCTAGACATCCTTGATCATGTTGAGCCAAGACCTTTCTCTAGCAGAAAGCCACCAGGTCCATGAGTGCTCAGTGAGGCTGGGTCTCTTAGTGTATTGGGATCGATGTAACTGACATGTTCACTGATCATAGAATTATGGATTGAGATTGTAGAATATGTCGTCATTCTTCAGTCCTGTCTGACTCTCTGACCTCATTTGGGCTTTTCTTGGCAAAGATACTGGAGGGGTTTGCCATTTCCTTCTCTAGCTCATTTTACAGATGAGGACACTGAGGCAAATGGGGTTAAATTACATACCCAGGGTCACACAGTTAATAAGTGTCTGAGGACAGATTTGAACTCTTGAAGATGAGTCTTCCCTGACTCCAGACTAGGTGCTGTATGCACTATGGTGCCCCCTGGCTACCCTGTAGAATATAGATTATAATCTGTATATATTTATGGAATATGATCTCTCTATGTATATCTATGTATCTAGATTATAATCTATGTAATCAATATTCTTCATACAATATAGATAATCGTGATACATAGGCTATAGAGTCATCTAGGATTATAGATTTTCGCTGGAAGGCACCTTGGGGGGCATTTAGTTCTACCCTCTTATGTTACAGATTAAGTATCTCAAGTTCAAAGATGTAAAATGACTTGACCAGGGTTACTCAGGCAGAGGCAGGATTTCACCCAGGCCTCTTGACTCTTCATCACCATGATCTGCTGCCTTCTCCTTGTGAATTATGCTTTCAATTTTCTCATTCCCTTTGTGATTCTCTTCATTAGTTCTAGCATTACAGGCCTTGCAGAGAAATGCTAACGGATAGCAAACTTATCCATTATGGACAGGGCAGTCTTTGAAACAGGAGATGGGGAAAGAATGTGTGGTAATGCTTTCCCTGAATGGCTCTTTCTAACTTCCACAACCCCCAGACATTCCCTCCACGATGGTGAGCTGCACTGCCATGACACTTTCTCCCTAGTCTTGTGGCTGGGCTAAGACCCAGCATCCGCTAAGTAAGCTGTTCTTTAGGAATCTTGGTGCATCTGTGGATTTGTTACTGTCCACCCAAAATGAGTCAGAGGGAAAAACAATCGGTGACCTTTGAGGCTCTGGCCAATGAGTAATTTTGTGGGAAGAGTCAAGATGTGTCTCCGTCTGTTTCCCCAGTTAACACCTGCCCATATTTAACAACTGGAGCTGAGGAAGAAGAACCTAGGCATGTGACTTGTGTTTTCTTTCAAGTGGCAGCTTTAATTGGTCATTTTAATTTCTGCTCTCACCTTGTCAGTCAGACTCAGCAAGGACCACACATTTGGCCAGAGCTCTTTCTTGGAAACTGGTTGGGAAATTGCCCTTGTCTTTTGGATCCCAGTTTTAATTGGATTATTATGTTGCTTGAGTCTAAGGCCAACACCAGTGCCCAGACACACACACACACACACACACACACACACACATGTTCATACAAGACACATACACAAGATACACATGAAACATGCAGACACAGAGACACATAGAAACACACACATGCAAACACCCACAAATGCAAGCTCTCATTGATTTTGTCTCTTTATGTGCTATCTCAGTGCTTTGGGTAAAGGGGAAATATGAAAGAATGACTGAGGGTCCAGGCTCAAACCTTCCATATGGAAGGGAAACACCGATTATGTGAAGCAAGCAAATTGCAAAAATATGTCTTGAGTCATGATGTTTGATGGTTTTTAATGAGCTAGGAAATAAACACAGAATTGGAACAGTTTGTTAAAATAAATAGAAGATATAGAAAATGGGGTTTGTTTCATCTTTAAATCTGTTACCAGTTACCCTGGCATTCTGAGAGTAATGACTTTTCATTGGACACTGCTCTGTTATGTGTTAATAAATATAAAGTCTAATGCCCTCTATACAGACAGAAACCTATAATCTTACATTTTCTTTTGGAACAGTTTTTACAGGATGATTTCATTACTTTTTTGTCTTTAAACTGGAGTTAACATGTTAATCTTAATCACTAAATTGAATGGGGAGAGGAAACGTTTTGAAAAGTCTTAGTGAGTAAATTAATTGCAATGTGATATAATGGCTAGAGTCCTGGAATTGGCGTCAGGATTCTTCCTGGGTTCTGATCTTTCAGTTGGCTTCCCTTCAGTGATGTTTTATGAGCGGATGGCGCTGGAGATTTATTCCGGCATTCATTCAAACTTGGTGATTCTATAATTGCCCCCTCAAATATTTACTACGCGCCCATCAACTGGAGAATGACTGATCAAACAATGACATGTGAATGTGTTGGGATACTGTTGTTCTATAGGAAACAGTTTCAGAGGATGGTTTCAGAGAAACCTGAGAAGACATGTATGAACTGATTCAGGGTGATGTTAGAGCCAGGAGAACAATTTGTACTATCACAGCCTTGTAAAAATAAATAACATTGAAATTCTTTACAACTTTTATCGGTGCAGTGACCAGCTCTGATTCCTTTAACCACTTACTGACCAAGAGGGAAGGGAGGGGATAAGAATGCAAAATGAAGCCAAGAGGGGAATGAATGGGCTTTGCTTGACTCTGAATATTTGTTAGAAGGGTTTTGTTCTTTTTTTCAGCATGGAGAGGTGGGTGATAAAGAGAGGAAATAAATGCTTGTTAGCTGAAGAGAATTAATTAAAAATGTTCCATCATGGACAAACCTCTGAGTCTCATTTAACCTTTCTTTTCTCATCTTACTGGGGAATGAATGCATGAAAAACTATTTCTTTAACATATA
This sequence comes from Pseudochirops corinnae, assembly GCA_028646515.1. Lineage (NCBI taxonomy): Eukaryota > Metazoa > Chordata > Mammalia > Diprotodontia > Pseudocheiridae > Pseudochirops > Pseudochirops corinnae. The sequence continues at coordinate 546,451,071 of CM053585.1, forward strand.
CCTTGTGCTAGGCAATGTGCTCAGCCCTAGGGATAGAAATATTTGCCCCCACCCTCAAGGATCTTACAATTTAACAGGAAAAGACAACACATACAATAAATTGTTGTTCAGGAAAGAGAAAGGCTGGGGTGTCGTCAAGATAGTGAGTTGATAGAGCAATCAATAAGCATGTATTAAGTGTCTCCTGCATGGCAGACCCTGTACCAAGTGCTGATCCAAAGGGAAGCCAATTGGCACATCCTTTCTAGAAACAATGGTGGTGTGCCACCTCGCCGCCCCAGTGCCTGCTTTCTTCTACATTCTCTTGTAGGCATTGATAGAATTATATTAAACCCTTCTACTTCTTTGTAAGAGTTGGTGATCCAGCTTTTTGTATGGTTACTTTTTCGGTTGTTAGAATTTTTATTGCTGAATGTCTGAGAAAATTTTCCAGTGGGTCTTGCCTTTGTCTGAGCCATCTCTGGGTATGCCGTGTCTCAGCCAGGGCTGGATTTTGGTGCTTGAGGAAGCCAAGCCAGCTTCTCATGTGGCCTTTTTACTCCCATGTTCTTATTGATGTACATGAGATTCCAGTTTCCCCCAAAGCCTGGGCCTTGGGTGTCATTGCCAGAAGGAAGAATGGCATTACTTAAAAATAATAAAAATAAATTAAAACAATACCAGCTGACATTTCTTGAGCCCTGGGAGATTTGGGAGCCGCTTTATGTGCATTATCTCATCTGATGCTGACAACTTCCCCAGAAGTTTGGGGCCATCATTGTTCCCATTTAAGAGATGAGAAAACTGAGTCTGAGAGGATTTAAGTGACTTGCCCAGGGTCACACACCTAAGAAGTGTTCCAGGCAGGATTTGCACTCGCCTCCCAGAATACAGAGCACTGCATTCACTGTGTCATATGGCTGCTTTACCACAGTCGTGGTCAGGTCAGTCAGCAGCATGGGAGCCACTCCCATAAGCCCTTCAGGATTCCCTCCTTCCTTTTCCCATGATGCCTTTGGAAGCCTCCTCCCCCTTTCCTCTCTTGGTCCTTCCACCCCTTGGATTCTTCATTATTCATTTCTGCCAAACCTGGCAGCTTCTGTCTGTGAGACCCTTGTTTCCTCGCATGTTACTTGTTCTTTTTTTTTTTTTTTTTGACTTTTTTTTTTAAATTTTTAATTTTATTTTAGTTTGCATCATTCATTTCCACAAGATTTTGAGTTACATATTTTCTCCCCCTCTTCCCCCTACCCACTGCCCCAAAACAGCCAACCCAGTGTGTCCCCCCTCCCCC
>CM053585.1:546452843-546468920 GCA_028646515.1 Pseudochirops corinnae
ACTTTAGTGGGAAGTATCTGTGTGCGTTTTTGAAGTTCTAGGTTGGTCCAGAGTCCTATTCCATGGGTATTTGGGGGTGGCTATGTGAGAGCTGCGATATATTGCTGCTGCTACGCCGCCATCTTGGCTCCACCCCCGCCATCTTGGCTCCGCCCTGCATGTCACTTGTTCTATAGAATGTGCACGCACTGTATCTGTGTATCTGCGTTCTCGTCTATCTGTGTAATCCAGGTATAGGATGGCGGTTTGTCTTTGTCCTGTGATTTCCCCCTGGAACGCCAGGAGGTCCTCACTGTGTGTGACATCATCGAAGTACAGTGTCCTTTGATTCAAAGAATTTATGGGCCTCTGGGTGCTCAGCCCTCACTGCCCAACAGTGAGTGGCACCCTGGCCCAGAGAAGTCCCTTTGATCTTGCCTCTGTCTCTGGTGAATATGAACGATTCTTCTCCTTCCTGCTTGGAACAATTCCCTGGCAGCAGGGGGAGCCAAGGAGAGGGTTCTCTTTAGTCTCCTCAGACTGAAAATTCCTTGGGAAATTCGGTGTCGGTCACTTGTAGAGTTTGAGTAGAACTGGAACTGCACTAAATCCAAGTATGGAAGGCCAGGTGGGATGCTGCGTGCGTGTGAATCGGAAGGACTTCTTCTGTCCCAGAATTGCCTGCTCCTTTGTTCTTTTGGGCTCCACAGGCGTTCTTGGAACGGGGCATGTTCCACTTTCTCAATGGTGTGTGTGACCATAGAGCAGCTCCCTCTAAGCGTCTGACAGTGTGGTGCACTGGCTGGCATCCTCTGAGAATCGGGGTGACCTGTGTTCAAGTCCCTCCTATGAATCATACTGACTGCATCTCCCTTGGAAAGTCACCGCATTTCTCAGCACTCCGGACAGATCTCTAGGACTCCCGAAATTGTGGTCGTTACCTCTGCAAAATGACAGGAAGTTTCCTGAGGGCAAGGGCTGTTTCATTTCAGTCCTTGTGTCCTCAGTGCCTAGCATACAGCAGGTGCCACATAAATACTTGATTGATTGGTAAGATGACTATCTGCATTTGATCTGGGTTAAAACAATGGTTTTATATTCTAAACTCTCTTTTTTCCTTCAGAGACTCAATTTGAGAGAATTTCAAAGCTTTCATCATAGACCTCTGAACTGGTCTGTCTTTCTTTATCTGTATATTGAAACTTCACTGTTGTCCCATAAAACATATCTCCATTAGTCTCTGGTAAACAAATCCAACTTGAACAACAGGCAATCTGAGTCAGTCCTGTGTGTGGATACGTATCATTCAGCAAGCGTCTATTTAGTGTGTGTCTGTGTGCTCCTCAGTGGTCCAGTGGCTAGAGTGTGGGCAGGAACAGCCTCAGATGCTTATCAGCCGGGTGACCCTGGCCAAGTTCCTTTACCTCTGTTTGCCTCAAATGATGCTATGAGTAGCACCAACTTTGCAACTGCTGGAAAGAATTGAGATCATGTTTGTAAAGGGCTTAGCACAGTGGCCAGCATGTAGTAGGTGCTTAATAAATATTTGTTTCCTTCTTTCCTATAAAACTGTAAAATTTACTTTGGACTTAGAACTCACGCAGCCAAACAGGTAAGTCACAGAACATTGATCTGTGCTGATTCTTTTGTTCCATGTTCCAGGTCATGTTCTAGCATTTCCTGATGTCTAGGCTAGTCTGGGGGCATTGTGTGTACCCAGGGTTCTTCACTTCTGTGGGGGGCACTGCCCATGCATTCCCCTATCTCTCTACTTTCTTGGACAGGTCAGTGCTTCTGGGATCTCAGCAGGGTGGCGGCTCCCTTCAGGGGTGGACGTGCCTTCTCTCACTCTGTGATTCTAGATCATAGTTTTCCTAAAGTTTTCCAGAAAGTATCTGGAGGTCTTTAACCCAGGACTGTTCTGGGCTTTTCCTCTGTTCTCCCTCCCTTTTGATTGATGACAGGCCCCCCACCTCCTTTGCCTTTTCTGTGGTGCTCTCTCCTTTCCTTCACTTTTGTCCTCAGGCTCTCTTGGTAGCCTACTGCAGCTGGCTCACACCCACCCAGAGTCTCTGCACTGCCCTTGGGATCACCTGGCAGATTTTGATTTTCCAGTGATGCTGGTGTTCCAAAATCTGTAGCCAAAGAAAAATGGTAGATTTTTGTATCTGTTAGTAATTTAGGATGTCTCTGTCCCTTTCTTCATATTCAATCTGGAATCAGTTATCCATTGGCAATGCCTGTGCATGATTAGTGTTCTTAGGAATTAGTTCAGTGGGCTGACCATCCAGCCGTCCAGTCTGACCTGAACAATGAGTCCCTGTGCTCGTTCTGACTTGGTCCTCTGTGGGTGATCAGGCTGATTTCTCATGGGTCATCATGGATCTCCTCATAGGAGAGGGGTGGTAGGATTCTGGGTCGGGTTGAATAGAGCTGGGGGGCAGGAACAGGAGCTAGATCTACGATTTTATTGAAACCGGACACTCCTGTGTGAGGAAACTCCCTTTGCCAAAGCAAAGTGGTGCCTTCTCTGCAACTAAGTCTTAGCAAGTTGCCTAGGACACTGAGGTTAAGTGACTTGTCCAGGGCCATACAACTAAAAGATTTGTCAGGGGCCTAAACTCAGATTTCCCTGGGTTCTAGGCCAGATCTTGGTCTGTTAGTCAATGGCATTGTGAATTGGTGAATATACATACTTCAATTCCGGATAGGGATTGTTACTTGATATCGAGTTTTCATGTACATACATATATGTAGACCTGTTTTTACACACATATATACACTTGTATCAGGGACACCCAAGAGTAAACCCAGGCTCCATTTTCTTGTATTTTCTAAGACTGGCACCACTTGGTTATTTATCTAGCATATGGTCCTGGTGAATGGACGTGTCTTTGTGGGAATCCATCCACCTTCAGCATAGAGCCTTCCAGATTAGTTTAACTGCCTAGAGAACAGAATTTCAAGTGAGATTAGTGTTTCTTGAGTGCCACCGAGCTCTCTCATTTGTGATTCTCCTTGCTGTCTTAGTAGGGATGCACATGTACCACATAGTCCCTCCTGAGGTATGTGACCCTGGCAGGTCACATCAATTTCCTCATCTAAAAGAAAAGAGGTAATAATAGGGCTCACTTCCCTGGCTGTTTGGCGGATCAAACGTGGGAGCCTTTAGAAAGCCCTTTCCAAAATGGCAAGAGCTAGAGAAATATAGAGGGTTGGGATCTGAGCTTTCCAGGTAACTTTCCATTGTCCATCAGCAGCTGTGCTTGTGGCAGCTCCAGGGACACATCGCATCCCCGACTGCCTTCTGGCCTCTCTACTTTTTAGCTTCCTTGTCTGTGTTTTCTTCCCCGTCAGACTGTAAACTCCTGGAGGGCAGGCAGCATCTCTATTTTTCTTACTTGTATCACCAGGTTTTAGCACAGCCTGGCACATAATAATGTCCATCGAATTGAGTTGAGTTAGATTGCAATGGGAGCTCCTGTTAAAATTGTTCCCCTCTGAAGAGGAAGGGAATTTCTAAAGCTTGGTGCTCTACCACCGAAGGGGAAAATGGGCCTCTTAAGTCAGAACTTGGGCTCTGCGTTTGACAGATGAGGTCCCCGCCACAGGTGTTCAGCTATTTCGTAACTGCCTTTCCCTCTCTTTGCCCCCAAGCCTTTTTCAAGCTCACAATGGCATTCTCATGCTTGAGGTCTACCCTCCTGTCTCATAGGCCTTGCTCTGTTATTTTGCCCCTTTTTGTAGCTAAAAACAATCCTCCTAAACACAGTACCCATTGTAATTTATTAAAGCACGATTGTTAGCAGTCGTGTGATCATCAGAGGCTGCTTTTGTTTGTACTTCTAAGATAGTGTTTTTTATTTATGTATGTAGTGGGAAAAGATGTATTACTATAGGAACGAACAATGGAGCTTCTTGGATGTGTGGGTGTTTAGGTCTGGGAAAGTTATGTCTGGCTTATGTCTTCTTCCCCAACCCTCCTCCCCCTCTTCCGAACTTTCTCATTTCTGTTCTTCCTAACCAGCATCCTAGAGAAAGTCATTGCTGAAAGGGAACTCAGAGGTCATGTAGCCCAGTCAATAACCTGGGCAAGAATTCCCTCTACCTGAAAAGTGCTAACCCTTGCTCGAAGAGCTCTGGTGATGGGAAGCTCACTACCTTGCGAGGTAACCCATTCTGTTTTTTGGATGGCTCCAGCTGTAAGGGAGTCCTTCCTTACAGGCAGTTGGCTTCTCTCCATTGCCTATAGTTCTGTGCACTGAGGCCAAGCAGAGAGCAAGGCAGTAGGTTTGGCATCACTAGCCTTGAAAGGAGAAAGGATGGAATAGGAATAGGGTGACTTCTGTCTTCCAGTCCCTGCCAGATCTTGCTCTCTCTGACCACAGCAGAGCAGCTCATTGTGTCTTGCTTTATATTCAGGGCAGAGTCATCCTCCAGGAGGGAGGTGAGGCAGACACAAAGTAGAGTGTGATTTACCCAGGGTCATGTGGCCTGTCAGAAGCAGAGCTGAAATTCAGGTCTGGGCTTTCTGATTCACAGTCTCCCTTCCTGCAATTGTTGTGGGGCTGAAGCTAGGAATTGGACAGGGTTTTGTGGCACATAGAATTCTTTATTTGGAGTCGAGATGATTTGGATGTGAATCCTGCTCAAAATACTTTCTTGCTGTGCGATCCTGGGCAAATCATATAACCTTTCTGTGACTCAGTTTCCTCACCTACAAAATGGGGGAGTTGGTCTCAGTGATACAGAAGGTCCCTCCCAGCTCTACACCTGTGATCCTGCACCTTGCTGAGCCTTCTAGCAATGCGGGACATTCTCTTAAGGAGTGTTTGTCCATGTACCTGTGCACGCGTTCATTCATGTTGACAGTACTGGTTATGCATGTGACTTGGAGTTTTTCCAGCTTTTCATCTTTATTATGGCCACTAGTCCCTCGGCCCGTCCTTCAGTCCTTTTTTCTCCTTGTTCTCTTTGCATTCAGTTCTCAGGGCACACACACACACACACACACACACACACGTGTACATATATGTGTATGTATGTATGTATATAGACATGAGTATATACATTTATATATACATATTCAGAGAGAGAACCAACAATGACGAGATAAAAACCTGGAGACCATGCTATGCAGGGTGCTCAGCCTGAGCCAGTTATGTTGGATTTCAGAGCTTTCTGAAGGCCTCCATTGATCTCCATTGGCTTTTTTCCATCAGTCACATTTCCTGGGAACCTTTCCTTCATCTTCCCCCCAACTTGGGGAGTTCCTCTTTTCCTAATTCTGAGTCTTGGGCTCATGTCTTCCCAAAGCTCTTAACAAACATGTACACTTGCTAAATGAGCTCAACCCATCATCCCTGGGTTGATCTGTGATGTTGCCATTAAATAGACCGTCAATAGAAAATCACAGCAATTGTTGCCATTTGTGTTTGGTTCAACCTGTGTGGTATTGGCAGCCACGGGGAGATGCCTTCCTTGGCAGTCAGTGCTTCTGCCTTCGGCTCTGTCCCTGCTTCAGTTTTTCCATGCATATGGATGTGTAGGATCCCTCTTTCCAACATTCAGAGTAACTTAAGCTTCCCTCTTGCCAGATGCTAATTATGGAGTCAGCAGCTTTACAGAAAATACTGTATGTAGTCTGGGGGAGAACTTCAGTACCTTGAGAATGTCACCATCTTCAGTGTGCCGGGAATAGGGTCCATAGCCAACTGGTATTAATGTTGCCAACCCTGCTGTGGCTCAGTGGGCCTCAGCTTCCCACATCTGCCTAGTGAGGGGATGGCGCATTAGGCATTCTCCACCACTCCCTGCTCAAGGATTGCTTCTGTCTCTCTGTTCTACCCAGGAAAGAAGCTGGGGAGATTGCACAGTGTAGATAAGAAGCCTTGTTTATTGTGTGTGAACAACATGTGTGCTAGAAATGCTCGCTGCTGAAAGAGATTGGGTGTGCTGTCATGGAAGGTTCAGTCATTTAATCTACATTTAAATTGCGTCTTTTTTTTTTTAATCCAAGCATAATCAGAGACGTTTGAATAAACCATTGTGTACCTCTCTACATCGCTTTTGCATGAGAATGTAAGACTGCAAACCTGAAGTAACAGAAGTGCCGAAGTTGTTGTCATCATCTGGAATTTTCTCTTTTTCATAATAAACCGACTGGAAAGTGTTTAAGAAGTGCCTACTATGTGCAAATCCCTGGGGAGACCGGACGAAGATGAAATAGTCCTTGTTCTCACGGAGCTTTCGTTTTGGAGAAGGGCAACAGTTTTTCAAATAACCATTAAGAAGAGTCGTTGGGAGCAACATCTTTCATTCATTTCATCTTCTGAAAAGATGGCCAAGTGGCTCATACATGTTTATTGCAATGTCTTTATTGGTCCAATAAAGTTAACACTGGCAGTCTCGTAGGGATATCGGGGATGTGCAAGGCTTACAAACTTTGTATTAAGCATTTCAAGAATAATGATAATGACAATGACAACACTAATAACAGCCGACCCACAGAAATGTAAGAATTATTTTTAATGGAATCTGCCACACTGAGCACTCATAACCTCTAATCGATTTGGAATAAAAGTCTTTTAAAATATTGAAACCTACTGGGGTGGAGGAATCAAAGCCTCATGAGAATGGGAAGAAGGATACATCTTGGCTGTTACTCTTCAAGGTGTTGGAATGGTCCCAAAGATGACTTCTGGGAGCTGACAGAGGATGGGCTTGTCCTCCCCTACTTTCATTTGATTACAAAAGTCAATCATTTAATCCACTTGTATAGCCGTTCACCCAACACTAAACATGAAAGAACAGTAGCAGGAAAAAGTTGCCCCAGGACTGTTTCTGTACCAACTCCATGGATCGTAAAGATGAGAAGAATGAAATTCAGTAATGTGATTCTTTGCATTAATCTTCCTTTACTGTAATGGACTGGTGATGAATGGGCTGGTGTTGGCCTTGAGTATAGTTTGAGGAACAGGGGGAGAAGCTCAGTTGTTCCGTTTCTGAGAGAAGCCATGATTAGGGCTGTGTTGAACAGAGATCTTGATGACCTGCCATTGTCCCCGATACCTGGCCTCTCTCTTTAGTTGATTAAGACACCAGACTGACCCTCAGTCTGCATTTCTTTGGAATGTTCTGCATACCAGAGAAGCCCAATAAGGATTCGGGCTCCTATCAGGAACCAAGGTGACTCAGACTTGGACCTCAGAATGACATTTTATGCAAATTTCTGCAATACAAAAGTGTTTGAACTAGATGACCTTGAAGGCCACTTGTAGCTCTAGTGCTGCTGTGATGACAGCAGGTTCAATGAAGTCATGCAGGCAAAGAGCTGGGAGAAACGTGGTGGAGAGAGTTTGTGAGGATGAGGATGAAGGCTTCTTGGAGAGAAACCCTTTGACAGGCAAGGGGAGAACCAATGGTAGCCAGCTGGTCAGGCTGAGAAGGGGCAGGATAAACATGGCCAATGGAGAATTTGGATGGAAACAGAGGAAGGGGAATGGAGTCTGAGGCCAGAAAGGAGGCTGGAGTCAGACTGTGGAGGGGGTGGAATGGAATTAGCTGGTGTTCGTCCCGCTCTTCAGTATTTGTGGGATGACTGACTGGATCTGTCAAGGCTGGGGAACGCACAGAATAAAAGGCAAATACAGAAACCTCCTCTATCTGCAGAATGAGACTGGAGAAGGCTGCAGGAAATCCCCCATTTCCTCTGTTTGCGATGTAGGGCAGCTTAGTTTGCTAATCTGAAGCGTTAATAAGATGTCTTTATCTCTAAATTAAACAGAAAAGTGTAAGTTAGCTTGTTGGGTCATACCCCAGAAATACTATCCTGAGCTTCAAGAAAATCCCCCAGAAATTTGTCCAGAACTGCTGAATGTGTATTTCCATTGTGCCATGACTAATTACATAATAAAGAAGAATGTAATGATAGAGAAGCCGCACGTTGTATGTGCTTCATGGAGGCAAGTATTTCACCAAACCAATGAAGGGTGTGCACTAAACAAACAAACAAATGAATGAATAAATGGTAAATTGTCAACAGCCGAAAGGTTATTTCTTCCGGGAAAGAAGCTGTCATTGTTGTCTAGGTCTAGACTGAACAAACCTAATGAATTATTTTTTTTTTTTTAAATCGCGTTCTCAAGCACTGGGACCTAGAAAATGAACCGAAAAGGTGGCACGCTCTTCACTTTTTAAAATAAGAAAAAACTATTTTCCTTATTCTGAACTTGACCAAAACCCATAAACCTAAATATTTCCACATGCAAAGGACTGAAGAGGAAGACTGTCTGTGGAGCTGCTAACACCGTGATGTAGACACACCTTGAAGTGTGTCCTCAGTTCAGCCTGTTGGTTCCAGCCTTTACCTGTCTCCTCTGCCCTTTGAATTTCTTTCTGAGCTTTCCTGTGCTTCTTCTTTAAATGCCTTATTAACACCTCACCTTTTTTTGTTTTTTGGCTTGCTCTGACTACCCCTATTCTCCTCCTCTCCCCTTCCCCCCAAAAGGAAAAACAAAACCATCTTCATGAACAAGTTAGCAGAATCAAGTTTAAAAAAAATGCACCCATTGGCCACGCTTGAGAAGCACCTCCACACCAGCATCTCTCTGGTGTTGGCAGCAAACATCATCAGTGGTCCGTGGGTGCTGCCCTTGGTCGTTGCATTTACTAGATGTCCCAAGTCTTTCCAAGTCATCTTCCTTTACAATATTGTATATATTTTCCTCCTGGCTATTTCTGTCATTACATTCTTATAATTCCCATATAGGTTTTAGTAAGTGGACTCCTGAACATTCAAGATATTCTCAAGTTATTTTGAAAGGAATTTCTTTTTCTGTCTCTTCTGCAGAGATTTATTGGGACTATTTAGAAAGACTGATGATTTTTGTGGGTTTGTTTTATATCCTGCTACTTTTCTGAGGATATTGTTTCAATTAATATTGAGTTGAATCTCTAGGGTTCCCTAAATACTGGAAACTGAGGGTCTGCTCTTCAGTTACAGAATGGGCTGAGCACATTGTGTGGTATGTGAATGTGTTGGAACACCCACCACTGTGGGTGCAAGGAGTGAGGAGAGATTTTAAAGAGACCTGGAAAGGTTTGTTAGAACAAATGCAGAGTGAAGTGAGTAGAACCAAGGAACCATTTCTAATGTGTATGACGTCAGGATTCTAAAGATTAGCTAATTAGTCGGTGATTTCAGAGTACTTATAAAGACAGACATTGCAGGCCTCCACACATGGGTTATGAGTCCCCTGACAGCTGTCAAATTCTGTGACACTTATGCTAATACCCCCCCCCCCACCCCCCATACTTACACCAGCAGCCAAGCCCTTCTAGAGCTCAGGTGGTGCAGTGGGTGGAGATTAAGCCACTGAGGATGCCTGTCTCAGTGGGCTATGGTCACTTACTGTGGCCAATAACACATTTTCCATTGCTGAGAACATGGAGAAAATGTAGTCTATGTTCTCTGCTGCTTTCTTATCTAGACCTTCAGTCTTTTAGAAGAAATCAAAGCACGGTTTCAGAGATCAGCCCTGTCACATACTGCTTAATGTTTCAATCGTCAGCCAGTTCTCATATATTGATAAAGCAGTTTCTATGTGCCAGATACTTACTACCTGTGTGACCCTAGGCAAGTCACTTAACCTCTCTTTGCTCTCATCTGCTAGAGAAGGAAATGGAAAACCATTCCATTATCTTTGCCAAGAAAACTATTATGGACAGTATGGTTCATGGGGTCACAAAAAGATGGACACAAATGAATGACAAAATGTGCCAGGTACCGGGCACTGGCAACATTAAAGGGAAGCAGAAAACAGTTCCTACTCTCAAGAAACATACAGTCTGATGGGGGAGACAACATGCAAACAACCATATCCAAGCAAGGTATAGACAGGATAAGTTGGGGTCGTCTCAGAATGAAGGCACCAAGATGAAGGAGAACTGAGAAGGCTCCCCTCACCTGCCTGCCAGCAGCCCCTGTCCTGCATCCCTGGCCCATGTTCAGGCTTCACAAAAGACATGTTACTCTGCTTACTTCATGAGACTAAAAATAAAACAAATTGATCCAACTCACTTCCTGTCTACTCTGGTTCCTGCTGGCATATATTACGTCTGCTACTGTTGTCTCTGCTTCCATGTTCCCTTGCTCACATCATTCTCCTTTTAACCTTGAGTACATGACATAAAACAACCTTGAAACTTTAGGATTGTCCTTACTTTTGGTTATCTTCCTCTTGCCTCATTCCTTCCTTCCTTCCTTCCTTCCTTCCTTCCTTCCTCCTTCCCTCCTCTGTGTCCGTCTCTGTCTTTCTTTCTTTCCTTCCTTCTTTCTTTCTCCAGTAATCAAGACTTACCTATAGCTGAAGACTAAAGGAAAGAACTTGTACAGAATGCTACAATAAACCAGTTTCTGCAGTGCTGAAGACTGGGCTGCTGGACTCTGGCCATTCTATTTTCCTGCACATAGTATTCAGTCAGTTGCTGCTGTTGACATGCTGATCAGACTTCTCCAGTGTGACTTGCTGGAATTACCTCCCAAATTCTGGTTTGTTATATTGTTGCTTAAATGATCTGTGGGCAAGTTTGCTAAAACCTCTCTTAATGAAAGGAATGCACAAAGTGAGAATCTGGAGAATGTCTTTCTAGCTCTTCCCCGGGGAATGAAGAACCAAATGGTAGTGATGAGGTCAAGGGATTGAAGACAAGGGAGGATGTCAGTACTATGGGAACTATCTCTTTAGACCTTGCCTCTCCCCAAGCTTTCTGGAACAAAACTATGTGACTCTTCAGAGGTAAATTTACAAGAAACTCTTGTTTTAAGGGTTCTCTTCCCCACCCTACTCCCCGTCTGTCTGCTTGCTTATGACTGAAATGTCTTTAACGTGGCCTTAAAAGATGGAGATGTTATAAGCTAATCTATGGAAGTTATTCATAATATAAATGTACATTTTTCAACAACTGTACATGGTGATATGAGATATATCTGCCTCAAAAGCAAGGTGGAGGTAAAGAAAATAAGAAGGTATCAGGTACTTGAAAGGAGGGTGGCCAGTGGGGAAGAGGAAAGAAATGTGGCCAACTTCCCTGTCCTTGCAGGCCCGCCAGACTAGTTTACTTTCAGCTCAGTGATGATGTATGCTAAACGAATATTTTAATGGATGTCACTGGTGTTTATTATGCCAGTCATTTCTGGATCTAGATCCCCTCAGGTCCCTCAAGTCCATCCCTTGGAATTAAGCCTTCCCTTGAAACAAAGAAACACTGAGTTAATGACACCTGATGGTGTCATGGCAGATGACCATGTTGGTTACCTGTGGCTGGGTGCATTCTGGTCAGGCTCAGCTACCCAGGGAGGATGGCAGAGTAGGAGGACACTGGACCACTTCGCTCTCCCCCACATGTACTGTAACAAGAGTTCTGAGGAGTGCCCCAGCCTGAGCAGTGATCAGGAGATGGAGGGAGAAACTCAAAGACACTTTTCCAGCTGAGATTTCAGATTGAGCCCAGTGGCTAGTAAGCAGGACAGGGACGCAAATTGGGGTGGACACAATGCCTTGTCACTCTGACCCCAGAGGGGGCTTGTGGGCTGGAGCCTGGGGCCTGACTCTGAATAACTATGGCAAGGACTGTGGACTACATCTGGACCACGGGTCAGCCAACAGCTCTGAATCTGAAACTAGATAGCCTTCCACCTAATGGTTAGGGGTAGAGCCAGCAACTGGCAACTGACCACAAGTCTGCAGTTGTGTGGTTCAGGTCTAAATTGGGGTCAGGAGCCTTTGATGCTCAGATTAGGGGGAAGCAATTAGATTAGATAGGGCCCCCCAGAAATTTGCAGCTTCCTTTCCTGAGTGAGCAGTCCTAGAGATCCTCGAAGAACAGATCATTGCAGCAGGATGCCAGAGAACACAAATCCTAATCATGCTAGATCCCAACCTTCCTTCCAGAAGTATGCAAAGCCTGGCCCTAACAGGAAGTAAGACTAGGAGAATGAGTAAATTTTAAAAGGACTGTGAGCATAAAGAGCCGTGTCACCCCACACACAAACCCAGACAGAGAGAATAATATTTGCATATGCAAATTCTCAAGGGAAAACCCAGATGGCTCACCAAAGCAACTAGAATTCCTGAAAGAGATCATGTGAGAGATTAAAAAGTGTGTAAAAATGATACTTTAATGAAATGGGAGTTCTAGAGGAAATATATTGGAAGAGAAATGAGAAAAGTATTAACAGCTGGCTCCATTCTTGTGGGCAAAACCTTATCAGAGTAACAGACTCCCTGACAAATGAGAATGGAGCAAAGTGAAGTAAATGCTGAAGTATCTACCTAGTCATTATGTTGAATTGACCTTTAAAAAGAAAAGAAAAGAAGCAGCTGACATTCAAATGATGTTTTCAGGTTTGCACAGTACTTTGCATGTGTTATCTCATCTGAGTGTCTCAGCTAACCTGGTATCATTCCCATTTGACAGATGAGGACATTGCTAAGGGACATCTCTGATTTCAATGTTTTTCCCCTGCTCACCCTGGCAGTAATTGTTAGCTAAATTCAAATCTGAGCATTTCCTGACCCCACATTAGACCACACTGCCCTCTTTCCAAATGCTTCATTGTAGTGAAGTTTCTTCCCAGATCACCAATAATGAACATGGCACTTTAAGGTGGTTTACTGTACAATAATAAGGTTTAGCACATTTGTCACTTTGTTACTGTCATTTGTCTCAGTACAAAATTTCATTCCAAGGCTTTTATTCTCTTTCCCACCCCCCAAATATTTTTTCGGTCCTTCCCAAACTTTTCTAATTAAAATTCTGCTATGCACACAATAGCTGCCATAATTTCTCCAGAACAAAATGTTGTTCCTGTTTCATCGTTATTAAAGAAGCCATTGCCCAACACCAATTCACTTGGCAATTATGGACCAATCCAAAACATTGTTTTGTAGCTGGATGCCAAGGGGCATTATGTGAAGCCAGTGAGGATCTTGATTTCCAGATGTTTCCATTTATCAGTCAGTGATCATCATTTGCTGTCCTTTCTGGCCATTTGGAAATTAAGTTTACAGACTTAGAAATAAAGAGCACTAATGATGATGCTAGCTGCTAAATCTATTGCCCATGAGAGGATACTCAATTACATATGAGTTGACTTAGAAAATCATTATAGATTATTTATTGTGGTACACAAATACTTAAGTTAAGAGAAAAAAAATGATTTCCATTTACAATCCCCCAAAGTCAGTGATTAAAAAAAAATTAAACCATAAAGAAAAACAATATCTCAAAATCCAGTGGCTGTCAAATATTCTTTGGGATAGCTGATCGTCCTTTTTGATTAGCCTGAGCATTCTTTATACATAGATAATAAGTCTGTTTTTGGCCATAAGACTACAGTAAGGTTCTTCTCATCAGATTGACTGTAGCATTTTTTTTAAAGAGACTCTGCCACCTACTTTGTAGCTTTCTGTTAATGGGGTAGGAAGCCCTAACTTACACTTTGTGGAATGCCAAGGTGCGTAAACTCAAATCTTTGTCGTCTTTTTCTTAATCTGGTATTGTTTTTGCTAAGTATAAAAAAACCTTTAGTTTCAAAGATAAAATATCTTATGACTATGTACTGTAATGAGATGATTTTGGATTAAAAAGGCATTTCCTCATAATTTTCAATCCATTAAGCTTATTATTTGTGTACATTTGTCATGCTGTATGTGTTTTTAATTACTGTAAAGTTCGAAATCTACCCTTCCATCTTGAAAGAAGCTAGATTCTTTGACTTGTTCCATATCATGGTATCTGTATTTTCCACCTGGGCCATTGATTTGAGTGAGAAAGAGCGATCTGTCTGTCTGTCTGTCTATCTCATCTGATTGAACCCCTTTAGCTATTAGAAAGCAGAGTCAATATCTTTTAGTTTGATTGTTCTGAGAAGCTAGGAGGTTTAAAGAATAATATGTAATCTGAACTTTTTTCTCTAGTAAAAAAATATTAATAATCCTTAACAATCATGTTAAATGAACATAAATAAAAATAATAAAAACCCTTTTCTCCCAATAAATAAGCTCCCCTCTCCTGACTATAGCCATGTGGCATCCTAGAAAAGTGGGAATGGATTTAAAACTCAAAAGCGTGACTTCACACCTTCTCCTTGGCACATTGGCTGTTGGGTCTAGCTCCCTTCTTTTAGACTGAAGGTCCTTCTAGCTCCCTCTCATTAGAAGAACATTCTTTTCACTCTCCATGGAATGAAAATCAGTCCTTTAAACTAGGGTTGGGGGCATACCCACCTCAACAGTTTGGGGAAGAGACCACCCTCCAACAAAATCAATGGGTCCTGCCATCTTGTCCTCCTGCCATCTTGTCCTCCCTCCTTTACACCAGACCTGAATCAGATGTTTTGTTTTGCAAGCAGAGTGGATTTTCCCCCCGAAGCTTTTGCTATCATGTTTCTCTTTCTCCCTTACAAATTTCCAGTTTCATGAAATATATATTTTTCTGTTTGTTTTTCAGTCTCAAGCAGATGAGATTCCTGTTGTTTTGAAGACATTGGCCCAGGCTTATCAGCCTTTGTAGGGTTTATGTGTGCCAGGAAAAATAGTCCTTTTCGAAGATGTTTAGTCTCTCAGTTCTAGGAATTGTCAGCATGCATGGACGTATTTCCAGTCAACCATATGAGCATGAGACCTTTTTTAAAATATTTACCAAAGGATTGTGGCTTGTGTTTGTCTTGGCATGAAGCTTAGGATAAAACAATGAAAGAATTGTCTTTATGAAGTGAAAATTTGCCTCGTTGATGAGTCAAGTCATATAAAGTATTGGTGGAGATAGATTTCGAATACTTTATAAAAATGTGTTAGAGAAATCATGACACCTCCCAGCTCACTGCAATTCTCTTCCTTCCATTTGGGTTCTTCTCCACTCCTGTGGCCTTTTCCTTTGTATTATGGCTCACAAGAAGGGAAGAGGTGGCAGTGTAGGCTGATCAGCAAAGATCCCCAACTTCTCTGGGAATGAGCCCAAGACTACCAGCCATCATCTCAATCTGTAAGGGGCCCTTGCTTTCATGTTGCAGTGGTGTGCCTCACAAATATAATGGTACATTTGATTCCTAAATCTGTTGCTGAATATTAGCTTATAATTATTAATGACTTAAACTCCCAATAAAATCTCATAACTGGTGAAGAAATTGGAAAATTAAATTATTTTTTAATTTTGGGGAAAATTTTCCACATCTGTTGAGAAGCAGTGGGTGTAGAAGAAAAGGCCTTGTAGTTGAAATCAGCAACATAGACTTTGCTTCATCAGCAGGGAGTTATAAAGCACCTGCTCTGTAAGTGGCCCTGGAGGGCCAAAGACAAAGACACTCTAGTGGCTGCCCTCAAGGAGCTTCCATTCTTCCAGGAGAAAACAGCTGGAATAAACCCAGGATAGCTGCACACTTAATATAAGTGGGGAAGGTGTTAGCAGAGGCAGCACTGGAGCTGAAGGGAAAGAGGGGTTTTGAGAGGTCCAAGTCCCACCTTTGCTGTGTTCTAGCCTCTTGAATGTGGACCTGTCTCTGCTTCTCTTGGGTCTCATCTTCCTCATCTCTAAAATGAGAGTTAGACTCAGTGGCCTTTGATGCCAAAATTCAGAGCAGTTGAGTTATCTAGTATGGTCATCACCACTCTATGACTAATGACTTAAAACATATATATTGTTCACTTTCCAGGGATACCCCTTAAATACATTTTAATTTAACAGACATTTATTAAGTCCTGCCCTGGGAAAGATACCATTAGTATTAATGAGACTAGTTGTACCTGGACCGGGCTCATGCAAGTTAAGTAAATGCTTATAACAAAACATGAAGCCTGAGAAAATGGAATGCACAGATCTCTGGTGAGGCACGGCACTCTTTGGAAGTAAACGGGGCTTGTCAAGAATGGGCCAACTGGAGCCAAAGAAAATATTTTCAATATGCCCTGTGCCCTGCTGCTTATCACAAAATGGAAATGGAAGGCCCTCAGGAAAAAGGACAATCTCTGCAGGGCATTGGAGTGTTTGCAGCAGTGCGGGTGTGAATATGTGTGTGTGTGTGTGTGTGTGTGTGTG
>CM053585.1:546469420-546489195 GCA_028646515.1 Pseudochirops corinnae
GAGAGGGGGGAAGAGAGAGAAAGAGGATAGAGAAAGGGTAAGGGAGGGAGGGAGAGAGAAGGAGAGAGAGAGAGAGAGAGGAGAGAGAGGGGGAGAGGGAGAGAGGAGGGGAAGAGAGGGAGAGAGAGAAGGAGGTAGGGAGGAGAAGAGATGGAGAAGGGGAGTGAAGTGGGTAAAGAAATATATATATATAAATATATAAAAATAAAAATACATAAAACTCCATTTTTGATGGTCGTACTTTCAGCAGATTTTTCCATCCAGCTCCTCAGCTCATTTTCGGTCCCACAAGGCTGTGCTTCATCAACACTTTTCCGTTTCCCTTCCCTCAGACCCTTGCTCCCACTCTCTCCATCATGGCTCGCTCAGTGCTTGCATGTCGTCTCTGCCATCGAACAGGCAGCTTCCTGAGGGCAGGAGTCGTCTTTCGCCTTTCTTTCTATCACCAGCACTTCCCACAGTCCTTACACATAGTAAGCCCTTTATAAATGCTTATTGCTGGACTAATTTCCTTGTGTAAGGTGTGAATGCAGATAAACTCCAGGTTCCTTCATTCTATTACCATCCCCATCTGCAGTTAGTCCCTCTCTATAGACAGCTGAGGGAGGGGGGATTTCCAGGGGACCCTCTTATCTAGAGAGGCAGCAGACCTTCTCTTCTGGCAGATCTTGCCTCTAACCCCAGCCCACAACAGCTGCCCCTGCATCCCCTAAACTAAACTAAACCACACTAACAAGTTCTGAACAGCTCGTGCTTCTCCAAGGCCTCCCTCCACCTCAGTTTCAGTACCCTTCAGCTGGATTGGGACCACAGCCTTATTAACCCTCAAAGCCCAGAGGGACTGTTGAAACAATCCAACAGTCACCAAATGCTGATTCCTGTCACTAATTGAAGATAGACAAACGCTTATATATGTGAAGGAAATCAGACAGAAATGTCATGGCCCAACGGCCCAGAAGGGGGGCAGGAAAAATGAGGATGGTTCTTGGAAAGTTCTGCATGTCAGACACATTTCAGCAGACTGAAAAATAGTCTGAATTTGTCCAATCTCCTCTTTCCTTAAAAAATTCTCATTCAACTGTTCCAGCTCCTCAAGATAACTCCGTATATGTCTTGTAGAGGTGGAGAGAGAGAGAGAGATGGAGAAGACAGATAAAGATTGAGACAGGGCACCCACTCACTCTTGGAGCCAGCCCTGCTGTTCCTATGAGACACTCCCTCCAAGCGCCCTCCCTCGGGGCTCTGTCCAATGGCTCCTTCTCCTTGCCCATCCCCTCTCTCTTCTCTGCAGTTTCCACACTGCTGGACAGAATACAGGTCTCTGGTGCCTTCTCCGAGTCTGCTCTCTCTGTCCTGCTCCTAGGCGCAAATGCAAACTCCTCTGCCTGACATTGAAAAAGATCTGCCTACACCCTGTCCCCTTTCCCTGCCACCTACCCCAAAGCCCCACCAAGGCCAGGGAGTTTCTTTTTTGGTTTGGGGCTGAAGCCATTGGTTCTTCTTTTTGTCTTCCTGTCCTTTCACTTCTTACATAGTTTAGGAGTGTTCCACACTAGAATTGAGCTCTGTGAGGTCGGGAACTGCTTTCACCTTTCCTTTTATTTCTAGAGCTTAGTGTGATGCTGATGTGGATGTCCCTGTGGAGTGTTGAGCTTAAGCTGTTTTAACCTCCATGTGCCCGAGTGATGAGCTACAGAATTTGGGGTGTCTGCCTGGTTGGTGTGGGCCCACTTTCTCATCACTGGGAGAACAGAAGGAACATTAACCACTATTAAGGTCTTAGTGGATAAGAGGGGGCCTCAGCATCTTGGACCAGCTCATGCTCACAGCACCTTGTAGAGGTCAGATCTCACAAAGGAGTAGGGTCCACTAGTAAAGAGACTCTCTCCTTAGTGGAGTTCTAGAACATGGGTGCTTGGATGAAGTGTGCACACTGAATACCTTTGGGGACCATTAGTGGGGAAACTCCACTAACCATGTGAATTGCCAGCTGCTTGGCATTTGAATCCTAGAAATTTGCCTGGGACACTGAAAGGTTAAATGATTTTAACCATCACTGTCTCAAGTGGGACTTGACATGGTGTGTTCCTAGCCAAGGCCAGCTCTCTAGCCCCTTATACACAATAGATTCCTAATAGGTTTGTGCGTCAGCAGTCTTCTATTTAAATGATCCTTTTCAGATTTTGCTACAGTTAACGGATCATTTGAAGGGGCAGCAGCAGAGCTGGTGTGTGATCTTCAGGGGCTCATAGAAGATACATTTTCTGATGCCAAAGGGAAACAAGTCTACATAGAAAAGGAATTTTAAGAGATAGTTGTATTGTCCAGGATTTCCCGAGTGATTCTGCATGAGATACACAGTTGATGAAGGAGAATTTGGTTGTCCTGTAGTCAAAGCACAAAAGAGCTGGTTTGGAGTTCCCTTGGGGGTGACCAGGTAGCCAGTTACCAGGCATTTATTCAGCACCACTGGCTGCTTTGGGTTTCCTCAAACATGGTGCTGCATCCCCTGACTATGGGCCTCTCCTCTGTCTGTCCTCCATACTTGGAATGCTCTCCTGGCTTCTGTCAAGACCCAGCTTAAATCCCAGGGACTCCAGGAGACCCTTCCTAATCTCCCATTCCCTCCCCCAAGGCCCACCTGCTGAGATGACCTTCCACTTCTACTGTATAGATCTTTTAGGTACTTTGTTCTTGGAACATCCAATGGGCAAGATGGCGCATATGTATCAGCACCTACAAGGAACACACAGGGTAGGCGGTAACTGCCCTTACCATGTTTGCTAAGCCTCTTACATGTAGACTTAGCATGGTGCACTTTATGGAGAATTAGGGAGAAATCTTGAGAAAGTAAAAGGGCTGTTCCAGTATGATAATAATAATAATATTACCAGAAATTTCTATAGTGCATTAAGATTTGCAAAAAGCCTTACCTATATTAGATCATTTGATCCTCACTACAGCCCTGACAGGTATGTGCTATGATTATTCCCATTTCCAGATGAGGAGCCTGAGGCAGGTGGGTTAGACACTTACCCCAGGGCGGCACAGCTAGTAAGTGCCTGAGGTAGGATTTGAACTTAGATCTTCCAGACTCTAAGGTTAGTGCTCTAACCACTATACCACTGAGCTTTCTTGCTAGACAACAAGATCCGACTGGCTGAGACTTGGAGCCCTGAGGTTCATCACCCTGCCTCAGTGAAGCATTGGAGGGGAGCTTTTAGTGGATTGAAAATCTTATGTTGGTAAAATAGTGGAAGCTTCAGTGAAACTCGTGATTCTAGTGGAAACAACAGGATTAGGTGCCCATAGTTTTGGAGACAAGATGCCAGATGAATGTTTGAAACAATTGATTATTAACGCTCAGCTTCTTTCAGACTAAAATACTTCAGAGAATATAGCAATTTAGAGCTTAATTGGCTTAAGTAATGACCCAATTTCAGGACTTAAAGCCACCAAGCCTTTGAAGGCATTTTGCCTCCAACTCTTCCCTTGTTAGCGCGTGTACATATTGAACTTGATACCTTCCTCTGAGAACCATTCCCAGTGATTCCCATGTGCCAACTTGAAGTACAGTACAGTGCTTGGGAGCCCTGGGAGCCTCCTCCAACAAGGATTTCCAGATGTTGATTGAAAAACAACAACAGGGGTGGCTAGGTGGTGCAGTGAATAGAGCACCGGGCCTGGAGTCAGGAGGACCTGAGTTCAAATCCGGCCTCAGACACTTAACACAAAAACTAGCTATGTGACCTTGGGTGAGTCACTTAACCCCAATTGCCCTACCTTGCCCCCTCCAAAAATAAAAAAAAAAGAAAAAAACCAACAACAACAGAAGCCTTCCCTTTCCCCCTTCATGTGGGAGATGTATACCTTGTAATTGGTTTAAGAACATATCTGGTGATCAGATGGTCAGTAGTTCTGCCCCCTCCCCAGAGAATGGAAGAGGAAATAGAATGCTGGTTGATATGTGGTTTAACCCATAGCTCATTGTTAGTTGACAGACATGAAATTTGCTCCAGAACCTTGCTTTGGAGGAGAGTGATGTGAGGCTTCATTCTTGTAGTTGTAACAAAGCAATTAACCATTTTGGGGGAAAAATCATTAATAATAATTAATGGTATTGGTAATGGTCAGGTGGGCAGCTAGGTGGCACCATAGTGTGCTGGGCCTGGAGACGGGAAGACTCATCCTCCTGAGTTCAGATCTGACTTCAGACAGTTAATAACTATGTGACCCTGGCCAAGTCACTTCACCCTGTCTGCCTCCATTTCCTCATCTGTGAAATGAACTGGAGAAGGAAATGGCCAACCACTCCTATATCTCTGCCCAGAAAACCGCACATGGGGCCATGTAGAGTTGGACATGACTGAAAAATGACTTAGCACCAACAGAAAATGGCAATGCTATTCATGATGCTCATTAGTGTATAAATTGTGAAGGGGAAAAACAGAAAACATGAAACCATTTTTGGGGGTGAGAGTTATTTCCCTAAGAGTCGTGTCTGGCACCTGAGCATGCAGGATGGGCTGCTGTCCTCATGGCTGTCGTCCTGTGTGCCACAGAGTGATACGTGCAGTGACCCGTGGTCTGAGTCACCAGTCTCTCATCTTTTACTGACACCTTTGTGTTGTCAAGAGAACTGCCTCTGCTTCTCTTTGTATGTGTTATGTTCCTCAAGGTGGCTGTAAGCTCTTTGAAGGAAGGGACTTTGGGGTTTTTGTCTTAACACCCTCTGCACCTAGCCTAGTACTTTGAGCATGGTAGCCAGTTAATTAACACTTGTTGGATTGGTTGGTCTGATGCCTGTGACAGTTTGCAGGAGGACATGAGAAGACTGACCCAAAATGGTGGCGTGTGTCTAGGTTTCAAGCTGGATTACTGAAGGGTGTGTCTACATGGACGCAATCCCAGATCTCTCCCAGAATTAAAGACATATTGAGAAATGAAAGTGTGCCCGAAGGAGAGGGAGTGGGGTGATGATCAGGAGGCTCAAAGCCACACCACAGGAAGAAGCTAGGGATATTTAGTCTGGAGAAGTCTGAGGGAGGATGTGACTGCTCCCTGCAGGTATTGGGAGACCTGGATGAGGTTTGCCCAGTGTACTGCCAGAGAAAAGTACAGCAGCAACAGGAAGTGGAAGAGGCCAGAATGATGGTTTGTACTCAGGGGGGAAAAAGAAAGAATTTATTGTCATTAGAGGCAGCAAAGTATAAGTGGAAGAGTCAGGAGCCCTGACTTTGATTTCTCTGCAGCCCTCGACCCCGATGACCAGCCTTTCTTCAAGCATCTCAGACTCCCCATTACATGGCATTCTCCTGTTCTGCTCCTGACCACTTCTCAGCCTCCTTTATCAGCTCATGAGCCGTGTCCTGGCTCCTGACTTGGAGTTTTCTTCAAGGCTCTCTCCTGTTCCCTCCCCCTTCCCCTTCCCCTTTCTTTCCCTTTCCACTTTCCTTTGCTTTCCATTCCTCTTCTCCTCCCCTTTCACTTCCCTTCCCTCCCATCAGTTCTCCTGGGCTATCATCAACTATAGTAAGATAGGTAGTATTTACATAACAAGTTAAGTATTTTGCATTTGTTCTCTCCCGTGGGGGAGGGGTTTTATTCTGCCCTCTTTACAGGAGAAGAAACTTATGCACAGGGATCCTTCACAACCCTTAATGACCTTCATTTCTGTTTAAGTTTGCTGCCTTTAAGATGGAGCCCAGGACTTGTAGCCAAGAATCTGGTTCTAGTCGGGTCTCACACCAGCAGTATGGACCTGGCTGGACAAATCCCCTACCCTTTCTGGGACTCAGCTTCCTCATCTGTAGAAATAGAAATAATGAAAGCACCTAACTCAGCTACTGAACGTAACATATGGAGAGCAACTTGCAGACGCTAAAGTACTACACAAATTTATACCGATTATGCAGATATAAATCACTATGACCATTATCACACCAAACCTTGCTAACTATCTTTCCCAATCATCCCCTCATTTAGTAACAGCAGCAGCAGCAGTAGTAGCAGTAGTAGTAGTAACAGTAGTAGTAGTAGTAGCAATAGTGACAGTAGTAGTAGTAGTAGTAACAGTAGTAGTAGCACTAGTAATAGCAGCAGCAACAATAGTAGTAGTAGGAGCAGTAGTGACAGTAGTAGTAGTAGTAGTGGTGGTACAGCCGAGTTTTTTCACTAAATATGAGTTATATGGATTTCTCTTCAGTTTCGTTTTATTAGTCTTGACTACTCCACCAATAAGAAGGCTCATCCAATTGTTATTCTTTTGTTTAATTTTTTTTTTCCTTCTCTTAAAAAAAACGATATTTTCCATTTCCTCCCCACCTTAGGGATCTCAATAACGATCTATAAAGGTTGATTATTTAAGAAGAAAACGACTGCAGGCATTGTGTCTGTGTTGTTCTGACTGACAGATGCTTCCCGCCTTGTTGACCTTTACGGCTTTGTTTTCTCTCCCGTTATTCCTTGGTTATGGTACCAGGTGTCTGGATTAAGGTGTCATTGTTAATGCCATCTTGGAAAAGCCAGCTCCCTTGAGGCCTCCAAAGAGCTGGGACTTTAATGACCCTCTCTGGGTCCGTCACAGTCAGATTCGAGATGTATCCTTCCTTCGGTGTCCCTGTTCTGTGCTGAAGATGGCCCTTGGTTCCCACACTCAGTGGGCATGAAGTCGCCTCCATAGCGGTGTTTCCCGCTTGGCCTGATCGGTTTCCACTTTGGGAAGCCGTTCTTCTGTCTCAAAGATAAATGCTGCAGCTTGTATTTAGCTTGTCCTACATGAGGACATGTAGACCTCAGGGTACACTCTGTAACATATTTTTGTTTCTGAGGAAGCCAACGCCACTGCCTCATACATACTCAGAGACTACAGACTGAGGGAACGAGATGCAGTTAACATTCATGAAGATCAGTCCCTTCCCTTGCCAGCATCTAGAGAATGCTGTGAGCGGTGACTTAGAAGGGAGGGAGGGAGGGAGGTGCCGCATGTGGCTTTTTGGATGCAAAGGGCAACTCTCGGGGAAGTCTGACTTCTGCATGGTTAGGACATTCTACTTGTTCTTTGCAGTGAGTGCCAGAGTGCCCTCCCCAGATGGGATGCTGATCACAGAATTGAGGAGAGGTCTCATAACCTGGAGAGCCAGCCAGTGTTAGGGGGTCTCCTGCCCCTCTTCTCCATCAGCTCTAGCTAGCTTGTCAGGCCCATGGTTTTGTGTAGCACAAAGCTGAAACCCCAGCTTGCTCCAGGGAAGATTCTGATTTTCCGCTTGCTGGAGGGCCCTCCACACAGTCTAGACTGAGGAAGTGTGGCACAGTGGGATGAGTGCTAGGTTGGAGGCAGAGGACCCGAGTTCAGATCCTGTCTCTGCGTTTTACTTTGTGATCTTGGGCTGATCAGATGGCTCAATGGGACGTAGTGCTAGGCACCATGCTGAGCTGCTTGCAATTTTATCTCATTTGATTTTCACCACAAACCTGGGAGGCAGATGCTCATCATTATCTCCATGTTAAAGCTGAGCAAAGGGAGGCAGCAGGGGTCAAGGGAATTGCCTACATCATCCAGATTTGAATTCAGGTCTTCCAGGCCCAGCACCATGCCCACTGTGCCGCCCAGCTGCCTGTGTCTGGAGTCAGGGAGACCTGAGTTCAGATCCAGTCACAGACTGTCTGTAGTCGAGTGACCTCAATAGGTCTCTTACCTCTGCTGTCTCCTTTTTTTCATGTATAAGAAAATGGCAATGATGCTAATCGGGGTTGTTTTACTGGTAAAATGAGTTATATTTGTCAAACACTTTAGCAAATCTTCAAGTGCTATGTGCACCCCAGCTATAATTAGAATAGTAATAATTATCACCTATATCATCATCAGTATGACATCAGTGAGACTGTCTGGGCTTCAGTCGTCTCACCTGTAAAATGGGTCGCTCTCAACCTAGGAGCTTGGATGTGTAGTTCATGGTACACTGTGGGTTCTCGCCAGTTCACAGCTCCTTTTAAGCCTCTGATCTCCTTTCTCTTGCCTTTTGCATAAGAGATGGAAGCTAGAATACATGCAGGGCTTGCATGTCTTATACGGAAGATGAAGGACTCAGCATTGTCCTCTGAGGATTTCTCCCATGGTAATGCCCTCTCCGTCAGATTGTGAACTCCTGGAGAGTGGGGATCAGTGTGGTTTTTGTCTTTTTCCCCACTTCTCAGTGTGCACAATGTGCACAGTGCCTGGCACATAGTGTTTAATAAGTACTACTTGGCTGAGTACCTATTCGAATCCCAAGTCTCCTTCCTATTCCCTTCATTGCCATTTTTCCCCTGAAAGTAGTCAGGGATAAGGAAGTCAAGGAAAATAGATGAGTGAAGGGATCAATCGGTCAACAAATCGTTAAACAGTTATAAGATTTCTGCTTCTGTCACACAAATAAAAACATTAAGTGCCCCAGAGGAGCCAACATTTTGACTTGAAAAAATACATACAAAAATGGTGCTGGACGACATGGGGGGCGAGGTTCAGGGAGACTCTTGGCTTGAGTCTTGAAGGAAGCTGAGGGTTCTCAAAGGTGGAGCTGATCCCAGGTATGAGCATAGCCTTGTAAAAAAGCATGGCGGCTGGAGCGCCAAGCTGTGGGAAGCCAGTGGGCTTATCTTGTCG
This sequence comes from Pseudochirops corinnae, assembly GCA_028646515.1. Taxonomy (NCBI): domain Eukaryota; kingdom Metazoa; phylum Chordata; class Mammalia; order Diprotodontia; family Pseudocheiridae; genus Pseudochirops; species Pseudochirops corinnae. Next base: position 546,478,065 of record CM053585.1, read on the forward strand.
AACATAGGAAGTGTCAAGGGCATCACCATGCAGAGAGATTGTGAGGGGCTATAAAACCAGAGGGTGGATTTTTTTTTTTAATCCAGGAAGTGAGGGAGAGCCCCCGGAGGTTGTTAAGCAAGGGAGCGACATGGTTAGAAATGTGCTTTTAGGAAAGTCAGCTTGCCACCCTTAGGAAGGATAGATTGGAGAAGGCAGAGGCTACAGGCTGGGATGTCATTTAGGAAGCTGGTGAGATAGTCCAGACACAAAGAAAAGTGATGGTACCCGGCCTTAAGTTCTACTAGGGTGGAGGAGGGGAGAGGCATGGCAGAGTGGGACAAGATCAAATGTCGTGGCTTTTAAAAATGGGGAAGAGATAGAGTCTGCAAAGTATAGACCAGTGAAGCTGGTGACATTCTGGAGCATATTGTTAAAGAGCTGGGTCAGGACTACCAAGAGAACAGCGAGGTTTTGTCTTTTGGTTTGTATTTCCAGTGTCGAACAGAAGGATAGAAACAGAGTAAACCTTAATAGTTCCTCGGTGAGTAAATAAGCCACCCTGATGTCATCAGGAACAGGTCTTGTGAGGCTTAGATCATTGCCTTTTTGACAAGTCTATGAAACTAAAAGACTGATGGGGAAACTCTTTGTGTGTGTGTGTGTGTGTGTGTGTGTGTGTGTGTGTGTGTGTCTGTGTGTGTGTGTATCGTTAATGTGTTTTATTGATGCTTTTGTCCTTATATTCATTTTCCAACACCCAGGGATGTGATTGCTGGGCCCCATATGGGTTAGTAATTTTTCTTGCATGATGGACCTTGTCCCAGACTTATCCACAGTGTATCAATGAACAGAACCTTCCCAACATTGAGTGTTCCCCTTCCCTTCTCCCTCCCCTCCCCTCCCCCCTCCTCTTCCCTTCCCTCTCTCCTCCCCTCCTTTTCCCCCTCCCCTCCCCCCTTCCTTCCCCTCCTTTCCTCTCCCCTCCTCTCCTCATGTAGACCTAGGTAGGACTTGAGAGGCCACCAAATCTATTTCGCTCATTTTAGAGATGAAGAAGCTGAATACCAGAGAGTGTAAGCCACTTGCCCAGGGTCATTCAGCCAGGAGTGTCTGAGGTGGAATCTGAACCCAAGTCTTCCTGGTTCCAAGTTTGGTGCCCCATCTACTAGAACGAGCTGCTGCTCTGGTCGCTGTCCTTTTGTATGGTGCAGTACCGAGCCTCAGGATTGCTTTTTTTTCTTCTTCTCTAATTGCTAGCAATTGGGAGAATGTTTTTATTTGACTCTTTATAATCTGTAGTTTTTCTTTTGAAAATTGTTCTTGTCCTTTGACCAATGCCTGTTGGGAAATGGCTCTTGGTATTATGTATTTCTGCCTGTTCTTTGTACATTTTAGGCACTGTGATTTTTACCAGACGTGTTTGGACTTCGGGAGATATTTTGATGCTTATTTGTGTATCATGGGGTTTTTTTGCTTCTTTTTGATGAAAATATTTTCCTTATCTATTATTTTTCATGTAATTCCATCTTCGTTGACTCTATTCCTGCCGAAGCTTTTAAACTGATTTTTGTTATTATCAGATCTCTTATCTATTGTGACCTCTCGTTTTTCTTATTTGGTTAAGAAATCGCTTTCTGGCTACAATTGCTGAAGGTGCTGGATCTCTTTCTCCTCATGTCGCTCCTCTTGAATTATTTCAGTAACTTCACAAACAGAACCTCTACCTTAGTATCTACCCTCTCTGATCTATCAAGTAATAAGATATTATTCCTAAAGAACATATATAATCATGTCATTCCTCTCCTCTATTTCTTCTTCCTCCTACTAGATCTCCTTCCCTTTCTTCTTTTTCCTATACTTCCTCTTTCCCTTCTTCCTCCTCCTCCTCTTTCTCCTTCATTCAATAATCACTTTAAAATTGATTATTGTGGCATATGGTGTAAGAACTTAATCTAAACCTAATTTCTGCCAAATTGCTTTCTAGTTTTACCAGCATGTCTTATAAAAGTAAATACTTTTACTTCATAGTTTTTGTTCTTAATTTTATCAAATACTGGCTTTTGCTTTTGATTATCCCTGTTGTCTTTCTTATCTAGTCTGTTTCATTGGTTTCTTTAATCAGATTTAGATACTTACAATGAAAACTCCTTTATAATATTAGTTTGAGGTAGTTTACCTGTATTTCAGTAAAGTTTTTGGATGAATCTCCCATTCCAAGTGGAAAAGATTGGAAAATGTAGGCAAGATTGTCGTACAAAGAGGCAGATTTGGAACTAATTGAATTACTGCATCCCAAACTTGTCATTCACTAACTTGAAAGGGGGTATCTAGTGGAGTACTCCAGAAATGTGTTTGCAAAGCCTTGGTCTTAAATAACCTATGAGGGTTCTTTTCCAAATTTTATCTCCACAATTTTAAGTGAGTGTTCTCAATTCATAAGGATATTGACAAAAACATGGCATCACTTCACAAGAACCTTTCTAATTGAAAACAGTTATTATCAGTCTTCTGATCAAGCATGTAATGAAAGTGTATCTGCAAAATGCTTTCATGTCTTAAGAAAATAAAACATGATTTATATATGTTAGATGAGTTGCTCATTGCTGTGTATTAATTGGGAGTAGCCAAAGCCCTATTCCACTAAATCTGCCCCAGGGATTCCATGGTTCTGGGTTAGAAATTCTGGGTGTGGTGCCCATCATAAGGAGCTCAGCTCCATTGCCACAAGGCCTTTCCCTGTGTGACACCAAGGTTGGATGTTCAGGAACATGAGAACATGTTGCTTCTCAAAACAGAAGAAACAAAAAAATGTGGCATCATTTCCCAAGATCCTTTCTAATTAAAAACAACCATTATCAGTCTTCTGTATTGCTATATATTTCACAATCTCAAAAAGTTTGAGCACATCAGTAGAGACTAATACTTAAAATGTAAATTACAAAAAAAAAATGTTTTCCCCTTGTGTACATCGTCTGCATCTATGAAAATAAAATATAGCACAGACATATAGCTAAAATCAATAAGAAAAGGCTTAAATGTTATGTTAAAAATACATAAGCAGAAAATTTTCTGATTTTTTTGATGTGAGAACAGAATGGATCAAAAATGTAGATTTTTCTCTATTGATTTTTATATGAAGAACAGGAATTTAATTGAAAAGGCCTTGACTTAAGCCAATTAAATTAATCTGTGGCTAAGGCTATAGAAGTCTAATTTGAAAAAGTGAACTACAAAGTACCCCTGGGTATGTCGGAGGTTTCTGAAGAATTATCTCTAAAGTGGAGTTTCTTTTCCTAGCTAAGGCTTCATTCCTGTACTAGTGCCCTGAAAATATTCCATTTAATTAGCAATAAATTTAATTATTTAATTAAAACATTACTTTCTTATTAGGAAGGATGGTATCTGCCTCTGTTTATACTCTAGTATGTTGAATCAGCCAGAGAAACACTCACATTCAAACTATATTTAGATCCAATAAATTTTGTTATTTAATTCAACTGAGCCCTCTCTGCAGCAAGGCAATCCTTGCATTTCTCTCCAGCTGATTCTCTATCACACTCACCTCACTGGCTTTTCCAAATAATCTCACCTCTACTCAAGCTTCTAACATCCCTGACTTATCACCAGCCCCAGCCCCATCCCCATCCCCACCCCCTCAACTGAGGTCCTTGCCTTCAAAAACCAAAACAAGACTGTTCTTCTCTCAACCTTATCTAGAACCACCCCCCATCTCATCTTCCATGGACATCACCCCACTCCCCTCACCATTTTCTCTTTTTCTGCAGTCTCTGGAAAAGGCTAGCCTGTTGATATTTGCCATTGAATCTACCCCCTTCTCTCATTTCTACTGTCTTACTAATCTCTCTCTGTCTATGGGCTACTTCTCAATTGCCTACAAACCTGCCCGTGTCTCCCCCATTCTCAAGAAACCCTCACTCAAGTCACCCATCCCACTAGCTGTCATCCCACATTTTGCCTCACTTTCTCATCCAAACTCCTTGACAAAGTATACTTACACTTGGCCCCTCCGCTTACTCTCCTCTCCCTCCTCCTACTTGTCAGAATTCCCAGTCTTCTTTGCCAGCTCATCGTTCTCATCATACTCCAAAGCTTTAGGTGTTTCCCTCCCCCCTAGTCTGTGTTCTAGGCTTCTTTCTCTACTTTCCTTATACTTTTTTCAGTAACATTATGGTTCTCCTGGGTTCAATAATCAACTCCCGTGTCTATTCATCACTCCAGAGTCTCTTTCCTAACCTAGACTTCTGCATCATCATTTGTCTATTGGACGTCTTAAACCCAGCGCTCCATGTCCAAATCTGTATCCCTTGTCTGGAATACACTCCCTCCTCACCTCTGCTACATGAAATTCCTGTTTATTTTTTAAGTTTTGGTTCAAGAGCCACATTTTTCATAAACCTTTTCCTAGTCCCTCAACTGTTAGGGCAGCCCCTTTCAAAACTGTTCATATATACATACATATGTGCACATGCATATACATATGTATTGGCATATATACATATGCATACATATATAAAATACCTAGCATTTAAATAGTACTTAAGGTTTACAAAGCTCCCTACCTATGTCATCTCACAGCAGCTCTTTGTGATAGGTGCTATTATTATTCTCATGTTACAGATATAGAAACTGAGGCCAATAGTTTCAGTGACTTGCCCATGGTCTCCAAAGAGCTCCAGGCGGATGGGGGAGTTGAATCTTTCTGTAGCCTGGGTCTCTAGTCCAGTGTCTGGCACATAGTAGACATTTAATAAATACTAGTTGGTTGGCTCCATAGTTAGCGACCTGTTGTCTTCCCCATTAGAATGTAAGCTCCCTGAGGGCAGGGACTCTGTTTTCCCTTTTCTTTGTATCCTGGCAGTGCTTAGATTCACATAACTAGCAGTGTCTACACCCTTGGGGGTTGCCTTACATTTCAGATATACCTATTCCCTAAGGCTTCCTTCCATTCAGCACATGAACCAAGGGAGTCTTAGCTGCTGCTCAGAGTTACCCAGACACGGGAAGTCCTTATGCCTGATGTATAGCATTTCCCATGAAACTCTTCCTTTCAGCAGAAGTTGTTGTTCAGAGTCCTTGGCCATAGAAATGGATACAGGCTGTTGGGGTGTGGTCAGTGCAGAGGGTTCCGCATATCACCTGCTATGTTCCCTTCAGTGCAAGCAGATGTCCAAAGGCGATGGGAAATGAGGGAGGTCTGGGAAAAGAGGCCTGGATTCAGCTCCAGAGGATGAGCCTTTCCTTCCAAGGCATAGCTTCCTCCCTGCAAGGTCAAACTCATTAGCTCCTCATGTCTGCAGTTTCGCTGAGAGATGAGGTGGGAGTTCAGGTTGTGAGAATGTTTGATGTTGAGAGTATCTTGGATGTGCTGACATTCTGGACAAGCAGGCCTGGCTCTGAGCCCACGCCTGCCATCGGCTGTTAGATGGCCCGATCTGGCTTCAAGAGAGCACGCCTTCATTAGTGTATGAAGGTGAGGATTCTTGGTGCCCAGAGCTGCCTCGGCACTCTCTACTAATGAAGAATCTCCCTGCCCTGATCAAAGTGCATTTGCCTCGTTACCTCGAAGAAGGAAGACTGTGATGCTGTAGATAAAGGAAGGTGGCAGGTGGTCTCTGCGGTTCCCCTCCCCCATTTGTACCAGTAAATGACTCAGCACCTGTAGCCACCGGAGCAGGAATGTGCTGCTCAGCCTTCATCCCTGGGAGCCAGGGGCCTTGGAAGGGGACATCTGTACTCATTGGAGGGGGGAAGAAGCAGGCATCCAGATGTGGATCCTCACACACATACATGTAGTATACATACATAGATACATGCATAGACACATGCCTATATGTGTACATATCCACACATACAAAAACACCCACCCATATTTACACATCCACATTCACGCACTCATACTCACAGTATACACATACACACATACGTACAGTACACTCATACACATACACACATAATATACATTTACATACACACATCCACATTCACATGTACTATACCCATACACGCTCATGCATACACAGTCACAATGCTATACACATATACACTCATGTACACATAAACACACTCACACAATACACATACATGTGTGTTTACACATATATACAGTGCACACTCAGTGCATATTCACAAACCCATGCACATACTCCCTTGCACACACATATACTGACACATTCACACCAATATACACTCTTACACGTTAAGACACTCATAACCCCACACATTTAGACATGCCCACATAAACATCCACACACACACGCACATGCATGTATACTCATACCCACACACATACACATGTACACAATACATATTCACACACTGTGCACATGCACACTCATATACTCACTCACTTAAACACAGCACATATACATGTACCTCTCCACTCATACAGATGCATGCACACATACATACATATGTATATACTTATACATGGATACACACATAGACATACTGTCCCATCAGACACTGAATAATTAAAAACTAACTGTACTTTTCCTGCACAGCTTTGCTTTTCTCTCTGGATTTTTTTTTCTAAATCCTGTTACGGTTGACAAAGCAAGCTGGCTCTCCCGCGCCCACTCTCCAGATCTAGAGCATTCCCACATGGGTGCTGCGTCAGTGCGAAACAGCACACTAACACAGCTTTTCCCTGCTAGTGAGGAATGTGCCCCAATTAGGAGAACATGACCTTGGTTGCCTTTCACTGATTGGCATTAGAAAGACTTCATTGTGAAAGAAATGACAGAAAAAGTCATCAAGTCAGATCAGCCTTTGCATCCTTTGTGTCACCAATAAATAAGTTGTCACTTTGCTTTTTGGTGGCTGGAACTTTGTCCTGTCCATTCATGTGATTCCCTGTCTTGATGACATGTTCTTTTGATTGGTCCACACCCATGTGCACATATGCATGTAAAGCAGCCTCTTTAGTCCTTCTATCTGCCTTTTAGTGAGGAGGAAAACGTGAGCCCAGATTGCCAGAGGCCTGAGGCTCAATGCCCGGTTTATCTTCCCTTTGCTCTTGGCTCTCAGGATGAACCAGTTCTGCCTTCTGAAAAGGACAGGCATCTAGTCTCTTTGAAAAGAGAGAGATTTCAGACAGCTCAAGTTCATCTATGCTTGGCACCCTACCATTGTGGACTCAACCCTGAGAAAGCAATCGCTTTCTAAGGTTTGAATCCCAAAATGTACATTTTGTTTCATTCCAGAAGCAACAATGTCTCTACCTCTGCCCAATTAGGCCAACACCTCAATCTGGCAGCCAAACCTAATTGCAATTATTGAAGAAGATATCCTCACCTCTCTTTGGGAGGAACGTGACTTTCATAAATAGTTTTATAAACACATTGTTGCATGTTTGTAAAGAATAGTGGTTGGGCTTTAGCTTGTCTTGTCTAAAGGAGGGATGTGCTGTGTATCAGATAACTCTTGGGTCTGGCCTACTGGTTCCTAGAGTCTGAGCTCTCATCCGAGCTCTCATCCTGACCAGCACTGGTCTATTTGGTTTCATGGCAGAAAACTTCTGCCTGCTTTAGAGGATCCCACAATCTCAGACTTGGAGAGACCTCAGAGGCCATTGCAGCCCAGCCACGAGCCTAAACCATGGTCTTTGGGACTGGTGGAGACCTCAGACCCTGTCTCCATCTACTTCACCCCTGCCCTTAAAGATAAGGAATCAGAGGCAGCCACGAGGACTGAGTAGAAGAATTAGGAAGGCAGCCCAAGGGCCTAGTGTTCTCTGAAGGGAAGACCAGGCCAGCTATTGCATTTGTCTCTTTAGGACCCATTCTTTGCACTGGCATCATTATTATCAGTGCTGTGTGTAGTGCCTGGTGCATAGTAGGCACAGTGTGCCTTGATTAATGATGTAGAACCTGGGGTTGGCAAGCTTCTGAAGTTGAGTGTGAAAATACATCTTTTTCCATTAAGATGGCATTCCCACTTACCAAAATGCCTGGTGTAAAGCTATCTGCATGCAGGAATTGTGAGATAGGTTCTCTGTGAGTCATTCATGCCATCTGGGCTCCACATGGGCATGAGGGCTGCACAACCCAGATTCTTTGGTGGTGCCTCGTCCTCCAGACTGTCTCTGGTCTGATTTTGGGCTTTAGGTGGGTTTCACAGGAGGGTCCCCAGGGGTAGTAGGGAAGAGGTCAGAGGAAAAGGGACCAGAGATGGGAAAGTTAGGTTGGGATGAGTTCGTGAAGGGCTGTAAATGCCAAACAGAGAACTTGATCCGAGCCCTTCTCTATAGAGTGTGATTTGGAAGCAATCAGACATTTGTTCAGAGCTTGCTTAGTTATTGATAGACAGAAAAGCCTCGTTACCAATTTTTGGTTTAAAATGGGGAAAACCTAGAAACCTCTTTTCCAAGGAGCTGAGGCTCCTGGGGGCAGGTGTGGTTCTGACTTCTTAGCCACTTAGGGATGGTCACTTTTATTTGGAGATTCCCTGTTGCATCATGTGAGCTCTACAACAGTTGTGCTGGATTAGGTTGCTTGAGTCAGTATTAGCGATCCGGTTTTCAAAGTCAAGACCTTAATTCGTTCTAGGGCTCAACCAGTAAGGGCTTGAGCTGAATTCGAACTCAGAGCTCTTTCCATCCCCACCATCTGAAACAGGTCCAAAGGTGAAGTTGGCACAAGGAGCCTGGGATGGTTGGCCTTGATGATATAATTCCATGCTTGGGAACAGCAATGAATATTTTCCATCTCCAATCTATGTCAGTTGAAGGAATGCCAGGGCCGAGCTCCAGAGAGCTGATCACTCTGAAGTTTGATCAGCACAACCACCCCTCCACAAAGGATTTCAGAACCTATAAATAGCAACTGTTAACTGTCTGATTATTTTGTTCAGAGTAAAGTTACATTCATAGAAGAAAGAGCTGATTAAAACAACCATTTCTGCACTTTACAGAAAACAAGAAAAACGAATCCAAAGCATCTTCAATACTGCATTGGAGGACTGTCCAGATTGCTGCGATTTACACCAAAATCTTGGTGATGTTGAGAAACAACCCCCAAAGCGTCACAAACTGGATGTTGAACAGTAACTGTGCCCTTCCTTCTGTCTTCTCCAGACTGGAAATATTCTTAATAATTAAGTGTTTGGGGACTGAAGAACAAAACAAAGGGGCGCTCTCGTTAGGAGACTCAAGGGATTCAGAAGTTGCCTCCAAACTTCAAACACATTTAATGCAACCAAGAAGATTTATGGAGAATGTCGACCTGGTGGGATTGACGCCAGATGGTTTGCTCATAATTTCTATGAATTCTTTTCACTCTGGGGCCTTCTAACAAGGACCTTTTTCCTCTGGTGTTCATTCATTCCACTCCTATGTTGCATTATCTTTGTCAGGAGATGATTCATAATCATCTCCCCTCCCCCTCCTACATTCCCCCCCCACTGGAAAAAAAAAAAAGATCAGAAGCATCTGCATGGTATTTTGCAGTTCAGACAGTAAATTCCCAGTTGGGGATGGTGAAAGCTGCTTCCTTTTTAATATTCACTCAGAGGATTTATTCAGCACAAATGAGATTATTTAAAAAAGACCAAGAACGTGAGAAAATTAAAGATCAGATTTGAAGTTCCTGATGATTGAGCTATTTGAATAGATGACGAGATTTTCACCCAGCCTAGGGAAGAGGTTTATCTTATTAATTCAAAGATGTTTGAAAGTCAAGATGAAAAGTTAGCTAATTAGCTTTTAATAAGAAACAATAGATCTTTCTTTGGCTTGAATAGAGAGAGCAGATGCTGTGTAGAGAGAGAGATTGCTTGTGTCCAGAGTGAGGAAGACCTGGGCCTATGTCCTTCTCACCTGTATTAGCTGCCTGTCCCTGGGCACAGTCCACCTCTCATCTCTGCCCCCCAGAGTCTCTGACATGGCGAGCTGATCCATCTGGTCAACTTTTCTTAATCCGAGCTCTCAACGCTTGTAAAATCACAGATTGATTTGTTTGCTTTTAAGTTATGTGTGATTGTGTGTGTGTGTGCGTGTGTGTGATTGTGTGTGTGTGCCTGTGTCTGATGTGGAGGTGTTTCAAGATTATTTCACATTCTTGAGGAAAAGAACAAAAGCCAAAATTAGAAGAAAGAGCCCATATTCAGTATTGTCTTTTCTGGCCAATATTTCTTAATTGTGTTTCCCAATTGCTTGATTTGTTTTCCAAGTAAATCTTGATTTTTTTTTTCATCCCTGAAGCACAATGATCAAACCCTTGCCAGTCAACAGGGTTTTCATTAGTCTAATTACAGTATGCGTCGTGCAGCGTGATGCGATTGTATCCTCAGAAATATGAATGTCTTGCTGAAGTGTTTCCATCTAAGAATCCCGCCTCCCTACACACGCATACACACGCACACACACCATCATTGGAAATGTGTCCCCAAATATTCCAATTAGGTAATTTTTTACCTGGAAGGGACCTTAGATATCATTCACTCCATGTCTATATTTAAAGGGGGAAACCTAGACTCCTTGTCCAACAACACACACAGCAAGAAAAAGGCGGGAGAGGCAGACTCCTGTTCAGACTCTGCCCTGCATGGCTTGGTCTGTGCTTGTATTTGAGGCTCAATGGTGAGTACCAGGGAAAACACACCTGGTAAAAGGCGAGGCCTCAGCGGGACCACCTCAGGTCATAGCCCACTCATCTGAGTGACATGGTGGTGCTCCTGGTTGTGTCCTCAGCCTCTCCTGCACTCTAGGGAGGCCGGGGGTGGGCTGTGGCCAGCGATGCAGCCCCAGCAGGGCTTGACTGGTGATTCAGGCAAGGAGAAGGAAGCTAAAGTGATGGAGAAGGAGCACCATTCTTCAGGGCTTCCCAAGGAGAGGAAAAATCTGTGACTGAGCTTTTTGCTTCTCCTTCTTCTCCCTTCTCCTCCTTCCCTTTCCTTTTCCCTCCCCTCCTCCCCATTCTTCCCCTTCCTTCCCTCCCCCTTCCCTCTCTCCCCACCTTTCTTTCCTTCTCCTTTCCTCTATCTCCCCCTCCCCCTCCCCTCCCTCTCCCCCTCCCTCTCCCCTTCCCCTCCCCCTCCCTCTCCCCCTTTCCCTCTCTCTCCCCCTGCCTCTCCCCCTTCTTCTCCCCTTCCCTTTCCCCTTCTCTCCTCTTCCTTCTGTCTTTCTCCCCCT
>CM053585.1:546489695-546508108 GCA_028646515.1 Pseudochirops corinnae
ATGATTTCTTTTCCATGTTTATCTTCTCATGCTTCTTGTGTTGGAGTGTCAAACTTTCTTTTCATTTCTGGTTTTTTCAGCAAGAATGTTTGAAAGTCCTCCACCTCACTGAATGACCATATTTTCCCCTGGAACACTCTACTTATTTTTGCTGGGTAGGTGGAAGCTGCTTTTCCTGTGGGAAGTTTGTTTATACATATTGGTTTTCTCTTTGTCTCCCCACATTTGATTGTGACATCCCTGAGGGCAGGGATTCCCTTCTCTACCCACAATGCCTAGCTCATAGTAGGTGCTTAAAAAACACTTTGGTGACTGCTATTCTCAAATGAGATCACAACCTAAAATGCTTTGCAACCCTGATGTGCTGTATAAAGACCCGGTTATTGTAATCAAGTCACTTCCACTTCCTTCAGTCATTCCTACCCTAGCCCTGTATGTCAGTGCACTGTGTACAATGGGATAACTGGTCTGAGAATGCTCCCAGCAGGGTCAGACCTGGGCAGAGTGAGACCCTTGCCAACCTGGAGCTGGGCACTGGCTTCCAGTAAATCCCAAATGGGGCCACAAAGTCAGATACAATTGAAATGGCCAAACAAGTGCAAAGTGGCTCTCCCAGGATCCCAGGGGTTCTCACCTTCCTGTTTGATTCAGGACCCACGTCATCCTCCCTTGTGGGGTGGCCTTTCTTTTGGTGTCCTTTCCAATGGGCCAGCCCAGTGGCAGCCAACACTGCATGTCACAGAGGGCACGACGAGCAGGAACACAGCATTTCAGGCAGCTACAGAGCCCTTGTGCTTCTTCCTGATCTTTCTAGTCACCCAAAGCCAAGCCCTCAGGCTTTCTGACGTCTCTGTGGTAACTTTTATCTTCCGTTGATTTTCTTTCTTTTCCTTTCTTTTTTTTTGTTCCTTCCTTTCTTTTTGTTTCTTTCTTTGTTTCTTTCTTGTTTCTTTGTTTCTTTTTCTCTGTTTCTTTGTTTCTTTGTGTCTTTGTTTCTTTCTTTTTTTCTTAATCTGGACCTATCCCAGACCTTACATTCTTCTTCAGTTTAATCTCATTAAATGTATCTCATTTTTCCAACTTATAAAGATCTCTTGGGATCCTAATTCTGTAACAACGACAACAAAACAACTACACCTTAAGGTTTACTGAGCACTTTACAAATGTTATGTCATCAAATCCTCATAAATAACCCTGGGAAATTGGAGCTGTAATTATCCCCATTTTAAAGATGAGAAAACTGAAGCAAACAGAGGTTAAGTGACTTGCCTAGGGTCACACAATTAGTAACTGTCTGAGGTCAGATCTGAACTCAGGTCTTCTGACTCCAGGTTCTGCGCTCTGTCTACTGTGGTGCCCCCCGAGTGGCCAAAACATGGAATGGTAGAAGGTCCTGCATCTTTCTTTGCTTACTCCCTGTGTAATCGTGGCCAGGGCTCTTGACCTTCCTTTAAAATGAGAGGACTTTGAGTTTCCTTCCATTTCTAGACTGGCAGTTTTATGAACTCATCTCTCTCAGCTTTGTGTCAGCTGGAAGATCTGATCAGCCTGCCTTCTTTGTCCTTATCCAAATTATGGATAAAGACAATGTTGACCAGCAGAGCCTGAGGAGAAGCTCCTGCTCCTGGCTGCCAGCAACCCTGCTCTTTCAACACTGATACAAAGGTTTTATAATAAATTTTAATGAATTTAATCTATTAAAGCTGTTCAGCCAGTTTTAAATCTATCACTGTCGTGGCCTTCAGCTCCTATCTTCCATGTGTCCCAAAAGGATGTGGTGAGAAGTGTTCTCCCAGGTCTTGCTGAAACCCAGGTGTAATTCCATAGACCAGTCTCCTTCCCCAGGCTGTTTACCTGGACAGTGACAAAGGATGCTATCAAAATGCACAAGAGTGTTTGCTTTCAGACTTTTGGTCTCAAATCTCTCTCGTGATCTCTCTAAAATTGGAGGAAAATCTGACTGTAATAGACCCTGCTATTTACATTTCTGGTATAAAGAGATTTCTCTGACATTCCCCCCCCCCCAAAAAAAAAAAAAAAAGCCTGAGCCAACCATTCCATCGCCCATGGTGAGACTGAAGCTGGTGTCCTCATCCCTAATAAGGGCTTTTCTATGTGCCCCCGGGAGATTCCCCTTATTGTCTGAATCCTAGGTTGGAAGGTTCTCCTTGCTGCTGGTTCCTGGGCTCCTTGGAGTAATAATGATAACACCACCAAGTACTAATTTGTGTAGGAAGCTCTAATGTTTGCCAGGTGTTTTATGTCGTTAGTGTATCTTGTTGGATACTAGCTAGAGAACAGTCTCTTAATAGAAATCCTCTTTATTAAATGAGCTGCTTGTAATTTGTAAGCTACACAAGAGAATTTGTACTATAATTGTAGTGTTATAGAACTGGTTGTGTCTGTGTGGCCATCATAGGTAGTCATTGGTCAGGGTCACCGATTCCACTGCAAAGCATTAGCAGTGTCTTAACAATAACTTGGGATTTAGTAAAGATGGATCCCCTAGAAGGGCTTGAGAGAACACTCACAACTTTTAAGTATGATGAGTGTTGCTGGTTGGGGGTTAGGTGTGGGTGGAACTCTTAAGTAAAAGCCTTGGGCTAACTTAGATGTGCTGTGTCCTGAAGAAGAAAAAAATCCTTGAAGATTAAGCAACAGCACTTTTATAGAAAAGTGAAGATGGATGACCTTGCTGTTAGAGGTATAATTTGGGGCCTCCTAAATTAGGGGCATCTATCCTCTAGCTATAAAGATTACATGACTTAAAACCATTTGACAGTGTTCTGCTCTGTCCCCAGAGGTGAGCGTTTGGGAAGTGCTCTTGTTCTGGAAAATGTGAGATTTCTTATATTGACTCTCAAAGGAGGCCAAATATGTTGGCCTTTTTAGTAGTTCAGTTGTTGGCTTTTATCTCAGGTTGTAGAGAATTTGGGGATTGTTTTTCTTTTTGGAGGGGGGAAGGCAGGGCAACTGGGGTTAAGTGACTTGCCCAAGGCCACATGGCTAGTACATGTTAAGTGTCTGAGTTCAGATTTGAACTCAAGTCCTCCTGACTCCAGGGACAGCACTCTATTCACTGTGCCACCTAGCCACCCCATGAGCTTTGGGATTTTTGAGACAGATTTCTCACTCCTTGTAGTGTTTCTGAATTTTCTGCATTTAAACATTTTCTGCAATGTAAAATTGTGAATCACTGTCCGGTCTAACCTTGGTGAACACAGTAGCTTCCTCATCAGTAAAGTGAGGAATCAGAAGGCTTCTGAGGTTCCTTCTAGTTCTATATCTGGGATCCAACGTCCTTTTCTTCTTCAGGACCAGATAAATGTCTGTATGAAGATGCTGTCTTTTCCAAAATTGACTTTTATTACTTAATTTAAAATATGTTGTGGAAACTTTCTATCAGACTCAGTTTAGTTGCTGTGTTTTATTATTTCTTGGTGTATTATAGTAATTTATTTAGCACTATTCCTATATTCTAGTGAGATCTTCTTGTTCTTCATATAGAGAAGCCATGTTAGATGCAAGTGACTTTTCAAGGTCAAACAGCAACAAGTGGACAGACAAATTAGATAGCTTGGCCCTCGCGGCCCTGGATCCCACCCAGTCCAATGACCGCTCCCCAGAAACTCAATGGTTTTCTGAAGCTGAAAATGGGCTAAGACAGAGGGAGTTCTGAACACCCTTAGAAATAAATCCAGGGTAGAATCTGGAATGGAACCCTATTTTCTAGACTGGTAACTTGTATGTTCATTCATGTACATGTTGCATTTCTGAGGAGGCCTCGAGGGGCTCACACAGTTTGAAAGACTTAGCAAGTCAGTGGAGAAAGGCTGAGAGAATTCTTCGTTTGTCATTTTCTATATTCTAAGATGACTTTCAAAACAGACTACGTTGAAAAGCATATATATTCTGTTCCCAGCTGACTCAGCCTCACTCTGGGAGGGAGCCTGTCTCTTCCTTCCTATTTTTCTTACTGGAGAGATCTATAGTCCCTCAGTTTCAAAGAGCAGGCAGCTAAGTAGCTGAATTGATTGAGCATCACACCTACAGTCAGGAAGACCCAAGTTCAAATCTAGCCTCAGATGTTTACTAACTTTGTGACTTTGGGCAAGTCAGTTACCTTCGGTTTGTCTCAGTTTCCTCACCTATAAAGTAGGGGTAATGGCACCTGCCTTGCAGGGCTTTTTGTGAGTCTCAAATGAGGAAACATTTGTAAAGCCCTGAGTACAGTGTCTTACGCACAGTAGGTGGTATATTATTATAATTATTATTATTGAAAACGTGGGCATGTTCAGTGTGCATTTCTGTTCCGATTGGTTTGGTTGCTGGACTTTGGTTCATCATGTAAGAAACCAGGGAATGCAATGCTGATGTCACATTCAGTGAAGGTCTAGATTGTTGCAACACACCATGAATGAGGGACCAGATTATTTCCTTTAGCTGCAGCAGTTTGATTGCAATTAGATAAATGATCTTCCTGATTTGTTGGCAATTACTGAGCTTGGAGAAGGGCAGAGTAAAATAAGCAAAGGATGAAATATGCAGAAAAAATTATTTGAAAAGAAAAATTCTAATGGTCACTTTAAAATAATTGACAATTTTTCACCCTTATCATAGTTCACAGTTGCTGGTCTTTGTAGTGAAAGAAATACAGAAATTCTCTACGGTTGTTCATTAAGAGCAGGGGCTCCCATCCTGATATGTAAGAGACTTGTCAAGGGAGCGCTGGGGAATCTTGGGTAAATAACTGTATTATCCTACTTCAATTAATCTCTTTTCTTTCCTGTGTGTATATGCGTGGTGAATTCAGTTTAATTCTTTCCAAATTGAATAAGGAGTTATGGGGAAGCTTACTGAATGCCTGGAGACCCAGGGATGGACTCTGTGATTTAATCTCTTAGAGCTGGAAGAGCGTTGGCTTCAGGGTTAGAGGACCTGGGTTCTAATTTAGTCCCTGTGTGACATTGGGCTTTCACACTCAATTTCCTCAACCCTGATATGAGGGAGTTAGAGGAGATTGTCTCTGAGGTCCATTTCTCCTCTAAAATCTGTGGTTTTATGACCTCCCAATGGTTTATTCCATTGGCGTCCCCAATAGAGCCTGTTTGCCAAGGGTCTCGTTACCTTATCCTCAGACCTGGCCCTGTTTCACCCTTCCTTCTTTCTGTTGATGTCACCACCCCAAAGTCCATGACTCTTTTCACTTACCCTTCCCATCAGTTTTGCCCTCTTAGCCGTGCTGACGTGTACACACCTCATTTTTCTACTCACCTATCCACTGCTTTAGTTCAGGTTCTCATCACTTGCTGGCTTCTTGTGACCATCTTCTGATTGGCCTCCTCGCTTCTGCTCTCTCCCCTCCCTGTTCAACTGCCAAAATACCATTCTTCAGGCACAGCTCTGACCCTGCCCCCATTCTACCCCCAAATCTTCTGTGGTTCCTTTTGCCTTTAGGATAAAATACAAACATCTCTGCTTAGCATGCTTAGCCTTCCATTCGGGCTTGTTCCATCCTCCTTCCATTTAGATGCTCTAGGACCCAGCTGGCTCCAGCTGCCGTGTGCTAGAATAAGCTGCCCACATCCTGTTCCATCATCTTCCATCCCTTTTCATTAATGGATTTCCCATGCCTGGAATGCACTCCCTCTTCACCCTCTTCTCTTAAAGTCCTTATTTCTTTTAAAATTGCTTCACTAACTCTCTGCTTGAAACCTTCTTGACTCCTTCCATCTGCCATTGCACCTCTCCCCCTCCCCCAATGTACCTTTGTATAGTGTTTATGTACGTGTTGCCTCTGCCAGTAGAGTGTAAGTTCCTTGACGGCAGGGCTGCCTTTACTTTGGTCCTTGTATCCCCTGCACCCTGCAGAGCGCCTGGAATATAAGAGATGCTTTATAAATGTTTATTGATTGACAGGAATCTATGACTTCCTCTTCTCTTCCTTTTAAGAATCCTGCCTTCCATCAGGAAGGGAGGAAGGAAGCAAAGAAACAAGGAAGCATTTATTAATTGCCTCCCATGTGCCAGACACTATGCTAAGCGTTTTACAGATGTGTCACTCTGTCCTCACAATAGCCCTGGGAGGCAAGTGCTCTTATGTATCCCCGTTTTATAGTGGAGGAACCTGAGACAAGCAGGGTTAAGTGACTTGCCCAGGGTCACATAGCTAGTACATGTCTGAGGTGAGATTTGAACTCAGAAGATTCAGCTCCTCCTTCCTCCATGAAGCCTTTCCCTACACTGCCCCTCTTCCAGTTGTAATGACTTTTCCTGGCTCTGCATAGTTCATTTTGCATCAGGTCATATAAGGCTTCATATTCTTTTCTGAATTCTTCTCATCTTTCTTTTGGTGCAGTAACAGCTCATGAACCACAGCTTATTTAGACATCTCCTAATAGACGGACACCCGTTCTCTCTCTAGTCCTTTGCTGCTGTATGGGCTGCAATGAATACTTTTGTGTTTTCCTTTGCTTTTTAAAGCTTGTTTATCCTCCTTTGCAGTATCATGATGCCATCAGGCCATACTCATGTTTCTCTATTTTATATAGACTCCTGGAATAATAGAAAAAGTTTACTCAGGAGACATACCGATCATTTGGTTCAGTTAATCAAGTGCATGGAAAAAACCCTAGCTGTTGTACCACATGTTTGTGAAGTAAAGTCAGGACAATCAGGCACCTGCTTTGTGCCAGGCCCTGTGTGAAGCACTGGCCTGAAAGGCAGAACCGCGGGCCTTGCCCTCAAGGAGCTCACAGTCTCACGGAGGAGACAGCAGAGACAGTATGCAAACAGCAACATACAGCTAAGATGTCGTTGGCATCAAATTCAGTCATCTGAGAGGGAAGGCGCCAGCACTTAGGGGTCAGCAGAGTCTTCTTGCAGAAGGTGGGCATTCATCTGGAGTCTGCAGGAAGGCAGGGACAGCAAGCTGTAGAGATGAGGAAGGGCAGAAGGGGAGAAGGGGAGAATACCAGGCTTGAGGGCAGCCAGAGTCAGCAAATGGGAGAGCAGGGAGGCCAGCATGACTGCATCCTAGTGTATGTGGGAGGGAGTGACATCTAAGAAGACTTGGAAAGTGGGATGGGCCGAGTTATGAAGGGATTTCATAGCAAAGCAGTGGAATTCATATTTGGTCCTGGAGAAAATAGAGCCCCTGGAGTCATTCACTTGAGGTGGAAGTGGGGGACAGGGTAGCATAGTCCCATCTGTGCTTTAAGAAGGTCACCTGGATAGCAGGATGGAGGCTTGGTGGAGTGGGCAGGGATTTGTGGCAGGCAGACCCTCAGCAGGCTGTCCTAATAGACGAGACTTGAGCTGATGAGAGTCTGCATCAGGGTGGGGGCAGAGTTGGGGTGGTGGACGGTGTACTTGAGAGATGCTGCTGAGGTGAAATTGGCAGGCCTTGGTGCCATATTGGCTATGGTGGGTGAGAGGTAGTGAGCAGTCCAGGATGAATCCTTGGTTGTGAGCCTGAGGGAATGGGCAGGGGGCTAATAAAGAAATTTAGAAGCCATCAAGTCGAGCATCACTATTCAGTTGTGTTGCAGCCATTTCTCCCAACTGTAGCCTCTATTTCCAGGAGGAAAGAATCCAGTATCTGTTATTCTATCTTTATACACTCCATACTATAACCTATATCAAATTCTTACCATTTTAGGGAGGAGGGACGGGAAGGAGGGAGGAAGAAAAACATGGAATTCAAAATCTTATAAAAACTGAATGTTAAAAATTGTCCATGTGTAATTGAAAAAATTAAAATAATATTTAAAAATGAATAAGCTCCATACTATAAAGTGGTGAAAAAAATTCATAGTCCAGGTTTAAATTTGTGTAGGGATCAAATTTTACATTTGGAAAAGGCCTGCACAGTGCATGTGGCATATGTCCTGGTTCCACTCTAATCCCAAGAGTTTGAACTGCGGCATAGGGCTGCTAGGTGGCACAGTGGTGGGCCTGGCATCAGGAGCATCTGAACTCAATACTAGCCCTAGATACATACTAGCTGTTCAATTCTCGGCAAGTTACTTAACCTTGTTTAACTCAGTTCCTAATCTGTAAAATTCACTGGAGTAGGAAGTAGCAAATCACTTTGGTATCTTTGCAAATAAAGCTCCAAGTGGGAGTAGTTTATAAAGAAGAAAAAAGGACCCACATGTACAAAGATATTTACAGCAACTCTTTTTGTGGTGGCAAAGAATTGGAAATTGAGGGGATGCCCATTAATTGGAGAATGGCTAAACAAGTTGTGGTATATGGATGTAATGGAATGGTATTGTTCCATAAGAAATTATGAGCAGATCGATTTCAGAAAAACCTGGAAAGACTTACATGAACTGATACAGAGTGAAGTGAGCAGAACCAGGAGAATATTGTTCACAGAAACAACTTTGTGGAATGACCGACTTTGATAGACTTAGCTCTTCTCAGCAATGCAATGATCTAAGACAATTCCAAAACACTCATGATGGAAAATGTTATCCATCCCTAGAGAAAGAACTACAGAGTCTAAATGCAGATTGAAAGACATCATTTTCTTCTTTTGATTGTTTTTTTTTCTTTCTCATTTTTTTTCCTTTTTTCCCTGTTCTTCTTTTAAAACATGACTAATGTGTAAATATGTTTAATATGATTTTGCATCTATAGCCTGTATCAATAAGATTGCTTGACATCTTGGGGAGGGGCCGTGGGGAGAAAAGAATTTGAACTCAAAATCTTATAAAAGTTAATGTTGAAAACTAAAAGAGGGGGACATTTTTATGTAATAATTTTCATATTATTATTGTACGATAGTTTTATCAGAAATACTTACACCTTTCCCCTTAAATCTGTGACTTTCAAAGGTTTGCCTTTTTCTCTCTTTGCTTGTGTCCTGGAGCCCACAGTGTTTTCCTTTGGGAAATGTGTCCATCTTCCTGTGTTATGTCACTCTCCAGTAGGTTCTGTGTGTAAAGGGTTGTGGCCTCCTCCTTTAGAGTGAGCCGCAGGACCACAGCAAGGTTACCCCCTGTGAGATTCAGACCCCAGCGTCCCCACCTGCTGGGCATTGCCCAAGACAATTTGGACCTGCTATTTGTTTATCTGGTGACGTTCCTGTCTTTCTTGCCCTCTTTTCTCTGAGATCCCTAAATATGGTTTCAATCTGGGACTTTGGAAAGAAAACCCTTTCTGTTTGGTCCTTGCTGCTCTCAGGTTTGCAGTTCCTTTGGGGGAGATCTGTCATTGGTCCTCAGGTCAGAGATTTTGCCTGTAAAGCTTTGGGGGGGGGTGTTCAGATGGTTGACTTTCACTCAGTTCAATGATGTCCTCAAGGCTGACGATGGGCAATCTGACTGATACAGGCTGTATGTGTAAAATGGTATTAAACATATTTCCACATTAGTCATGTCTTGAAAGAAGAATCAGGACTAAAGGGAAACTTTGGGAAAACTTTTAGAAGCGTTTCACAAGGGGAAAGTCTATTTCCAGTGTATTTCTGCATTTATCTTCCTGTCCTGAAGGACATTTTCAAGTTGCTCCCCCCCCCCCCCTCCACTATATATAGCGTTTCTTACTGATGACATTGAGACTTTTTAGTCTTAAGTGAACATCCCAAGTTATTTTAAGGGGGAAAGAAATGGCAGGACCCCTAAGATTTTCATACAAGTGTCTGCAGCTATTAAGACAAGAGACATGTAAACGTGCTTGATGTCTGTGTTGCTAAAGTGCCTGGCCTCCTACTGCCTTTCCTGATTTTCAGTTTTAGTCTGCCTTAACAGCTGCATTCCCTGTTTTATCATTTTAAAATTGATGAAAGCTTAGAAGGAAAAAGATTTCTTCCCAGGCTGGTTGTTTTCAGAAGGTTTTAGTGAGAACGGGCTCATTTAACGAGAGCTGGGCACTTATATTCTGAACAAAGTAAGATTTGCAGACCTCCTGAATGCTCCCTGGGTGAGCCCTGCCATTGCTGTCCTGGGAAGGGAGCTCCATGATAATGAAAAAGTAAAGACCAGCCTGCCTGTGAATCACTCTCTGCGCTGTGTCTGAACATTAAGCCCTTACAGCTATGTCTCTGAATAATATTTAGAGAAAATAGTACCCCCAAGGCGAATCTTTATTTTAGAGAATAAACTCTCAGCCTCTATCTAGAGGCACCACAGTGCACAAAGCATGGGCCTGGAGTCAGGAAGACCTGAGTTTAAAGCCAGCCTCACATTTACTAGCTCTGTGACCCTGGCCAAGCTACTTTACCTCTGATTACCTTAATCGTCTCCTCTGTAAAATGGAAAAACTAAAGCAGCTACCTCTCACCATGGGTAGTTGCAAGGTTAAAACAAGATACTGTGTGTAAAGTGATGTTTTTTCCAGCTGCTCCCCATCTTCTCTATCTTTCGCACCTAGGCCAGGAATACCTGGGTTCAAATCCAGCCCCTGTCAGTTATTAGCTGGGTGACCCTGGCTAAGTCACATCAATTCTCCTTATCTATAAATTGAGATGATTCTCTCATAATGTCTTAGAGCAAGTTTTATTTTTCTGCTTATTATCTTAAAAATCTCCAAAACATAGAAATCAGGGCATCTTGAAAATGTGGGCCCTGCCTTACCAGTCCTATGTAAAATTTATATTTGTTAGAAAAAACGTCCCTTTTCTAGAGGATATGTCAGTGAGAATAGATGTGTTCCCAATCAGCTGTAAGAGCCAGAGCCCCTTTCTTAGGTATCCAGCAGATACCATGTGACTTTTGTTTGTCTTGGCAATCCTGTGCTGGCTGCCTCCAACAGGAAGGCTGCCGTGATCCCCACCATGGCTGGAGTTCTTCTGCCCCAAATGATCCCGTCTCTGCCTGTCTGCTGACATATTGCATCCTGTCTGCAGGAAAAGATGAGCTTCTGGGCGTGTTTGTGTACTCAAAGCCCCACAATGGTAGACGCTGAACTAGCTTGGGTTGAGTTGAATGTCCCAGGGCAGGGAATAATGGGGCATAGGAAAGTTCTTGACAAAATTCTCCTGGAAAATGTGAGAAGAGAGAATATTTTTAACTGTGGGGATGCAGGCAGGATTCCCAGAGGAGACGGTGCCTCAGCTAGAACTTGGAGCAAGAGGAGGCTGTTGGCTGGTTGAGCTGAAGAGGGAGGGCATTCCAGTCACAAAGGGCAGCCTGGGCAAATTCTCAGTCTGGGGGATGGTGTGTCTGGTTTGAGGCGTCTACTTTTTCTGGAATATAAAGTGTTTGGATGAGAACGATGTGAAATAAATCTGGAAAGGTTAGTTGGAACCAGATGGTGGAGGCCTTTGCATGCTGAGTGAAAGAATTTTAATGTTATCCTATGGGAGGTAGGGAGCCATGGAAGGTTTTTGTGCAGAAGGGAAGGGGGTCAGGTCTGTATTCTGAAGCTGACCATTAGACTGCGTGCAGTGCAGGCTTCTCACCTGGCAACTTCTCTGGAACACAAAGAAGACCATCAGAATGAGGGCTGTCTACATGAGTTCATGTGAAAAAGA
Organism: Pseudochirops corinnae; assembly: GCA_028646515.1. NCBI lineage: Eukaryota > Metazoa > Chordata > Mammalia > Diprotodontia > Pseudocheiridae > Pseudochirops > Pseudochirops corinnae. Next base: position 546,501,178 of record CM053585.1, read on the forward strand.
TCTGGAGAGGGGTGGCTAGTTGGTGCAGTGAATATAGCACTGGCCCTGGAGTCAGGAGGACCTGAATTCAAAGCTGACTTCAGGCACTTAACACTTGCTGGCTGTGTGACCTTGGGCAAGTCACTTAACCCCAAATGCCCTGCCCTGCCCCCTCCAAAAAAAAAAAAAGAAAAAGATCTGGAAGTCAAAGTATAACAAGCTCAATATAAGTCAATAATGTGGTATAGCAGCTAAAAAACATTAACTCAGGCTGCATTTAGAAAGGCCTTGTGAGAACCTCCCAGCATCATGCCCTGGTCAGAATATTTGGGTTCTTCTGTTCAGCTCTAAGGACAGGTGTGTCCTATGACCAGAGCCTCAAGCATTTGTACTTGTTGTGCTCAGCCCAGAGGACAGAACCAGAACCAGAATCAGTAAGCAGACCTGGCTGGATAAAAGAAAGACTGCCCTGAGAGAGGGGTGCCCCAAATTGCCTGCACCCAGTGGCAATGGGTTCCCACTCTTTAGAGTCTGCAAAAGGCAGCCAACCCGGTCTGGGCAATACTGTAGAGAGTTTTGTCCAGGGATGCAAGTACTCAGCCAGCTTATGCTTCTCTTCAAATTGGGAGACTCTGTTCCTGCCCTCAGGATCCAGCATTCAGTACTCCTAGGAAGCCTTAGCCTATAAGGACACTACCCTTGGGATTTCCCCCCAGAAGTATAATTTGTCATTAATACCTTTTGTTATTTCAATAATTAAAACCTATTAAAAAAAGTCTATGAGAAACTTTACATCTAACAATGCCTTTAGCAGAGTGTTGTAGCGGATGCTGATGTATTTATTAGGCTCAAATAAAGCCCATAAATTCATCTTTCATCCCTCTCTCTCCCCGCCTCCACCTCCTGGGAATAAGGATAGAGAACAGGCCTGTGATCACATGAAAGTAGTGAGCCCCAAAATATTCACTCAGTACTCCTCATTCTCTGTCTCTCCCTCTTTCTCTCTCTCTCTCCATATATACGTGTATACACATATATATGTGTATACACATACACATATATTTATACACACATATCAGAAAAGCTAAGATGGGGGACCTCATCAGACCAGGCATTGTGGTTCTGCATGTGCTGACATCTTTCTCTGTGTGTTGGTGGAACATCCTTGTTAGAACAATAAAGATCAGTCAACTAAGCTGGGAATCCTTTTGTGAATGAGTTGGACAAGATGGCCTTGAATTTTGGGTGATTCATAGTGAAATCTCAGTGCTAGGCCGTTCCAGCCAGGGTCAGGCTGTGGAGAAAGTACCAGGAGAGGGGACAGGTGGATTTCCCCATTGGCAAAATTGAATATTTTAATATGATAAGAGCACAGCAGCAGAAAGTATGTGATAAGTGTTGAGTCTATTAACCCCACTTAGCATGTCCACCCAACACGGTGAGGATTTGAGAGGAGGAAAGTGAATCCACTGGAAAAACTGCATTACACTTCGCAACTTTTGCTCCCAGGAGAATGAGCCCAGGAGTTCTTGACTTTTTTTTAATGGAATGAATGAAATTTGGTAAATAAAGACTTTGCAAATAGAACTATAAGGGTTTTCATGCCTCTGAGAAAACCGATAATTATTACCATCTACAACTTTAAAAAATAGTATAGAAATAGTTTTTTCATGGGAAATTAACAACCAAAGCCACAGATATTTGTGGTTGTTCATATGGGAATTGCTTGGCTATAACAAGATAGCTCCGGGCAGACAAGGAATAGTAAATAATTTGTAGAAGATGTTACTTTCAAAGTTTAGGATTATGACTGTGGTCTGTGTATAGAAATTGTGACTATAGATGCAGCAGTCTCTGTGGGGGATGAGCATTTCTCTTCCTGACTGCTGAAATCACCTATGAGAAAGTATGTGTGTTTCTTTTCTCTCTGTTCTCTCTGTCTCTATCTCTGTCTCTGTCTCTCTCTGTCTGTCTCTCCCTCTCTCTTCCTTCCTTTCTCTCTCTCCCTCTGCTTTAAGAAGGCAATAGGACCCCACCTATGTCTCCTCAATTGTCTATGGAGTCTAATGTTTCCATATACTTACTTAAGAGTCAAGTCAGTTGATCCTGAAAGGGACTGGAGAATTATTTGGTGGTCTTTGGGTCCATAATTGTTGCCAGCTGAAGATATGAAATCACAGAGAGGTTGAAGGCACTTTCACAAATAACACTTCCCATAATTACTAGGCATGAAGCTCAATCTCTAGTTTACATAATAAAGTCTTACCTAACCACAAAACACTCAAGGACCCGGCTAATCGATGTCTCCGCAGAAGGTATACAGTAACCTTCTGCTCTGCCCTATATTTCAGTCCTTGAGTTTTATTAAAACCGTCTGTCTGTATATTTGAATTTGTGCCTGTTTAAAAAAAAATTCTTGTTGCAGATTTTCTGTTTTGATGTCCTCAATTCAAAGAGCATGTTAAATTAATGATAAAAGCCTGACTTGCACTAACAAACTGAAGGCCAGAGAATCATCCTTATTTACCCAGTGTAAGCCCCAGGATCTTGGCATGTGGGATTTGGAAACCAAGATGGTGTTGGCTAAGGGCCCTTAATGTTATTTTCATTTTCCATTTAAATGTAGGTGTTACTCACTTTGAATAAACTTGATATGAAAAGTCAGACTCTCAAAACAAATCCATTAGGATTTTACAATCACATACAAAATGCATCTGCAATTTTCAAATTAGTCAGCTTCAGGATTCTTTGAAGTGGCAAACTCCTTCAGTCAAAGCTATTGAGTTAGACTTATCAGTATCCAGGGCCAGAACTGTGTCTTCTTCCTCTCTCTTCCCCAGGATTTAGAAGAATACATTCATGCATACAAAAATACACACACACACAAGAATATATGTATGTGTATATAACATACACATACACACATGTGTGTATACATACACACACACCTCAGGCCAAGTGAGAGGGTTAGACAAGGTGAGCCAGAAGATCTCTCTCCTCGCCTAGCCAATGTGGCTTCCATTTTCCTATATGAAAAATGAAGGCATTACAGATCATCTCTAAGGTGTCTCCCTCTTTAAAAGTTCAGGAGAAAAATCCTGGAAGCAAAACCATATAATATTACCCTTTGTAAAACAGAGGCCCTTCTACATTGTGAAGGATAAGCTTAGTTTGGTTCTCTCTCTCTCTCTCTTTCTATTTCTCTCTCTCTTTCTCTTTATATATATATATATATATATATATATATATATATATATATATAGATAGATAGATAGATAGATAGATAGATATAGATATATATATATAGATATAGTTATATGATATATATTATATGTGTATATTTATGCATATTTATCCATCCATCCATCCATCCATCCATCCATCTGTCCGTCTATAATATATATCTAGAAAAAGTCCAGAAACATGATTCAGTGATGAAGATGATGGAGTAGTTTCCATAGGAGAGGAAAATGAAAGGGTTGCCATTGGGAACTCTAACAGACAGCAGTCAAAAAAGGAGCCCAGATGATATCAGCCCAGGAGCTTTTTGTGCTTGAAATGAATAGAACTATTTACATGGTTCCCAAAATAAAAGAATTTAGGGGATACTCCTTGAGGTTTGAAGGAGATTGAGGACAAATTAAAAGTAATACTTTTTGGTCCACTGATTATTAAAGATTTAGAATCCATCATCCCAGGGGTCTATAGGTTGATCATTCAGTTAGTCAGCAAGTATTTATTAACACCTAATATGTGTCAGGACACTGCTAGGCATTGGGACAAAAGCACATCAGTCCCTACCTTCAAACTCCCATTTGGTCGAGGGTCTCTGCTGAGAGGATTACTCATTTGGATTCCCAGAGTCTGCACCACTCCACAGTTCAATTCTCTGCTGCTGTGCCAATGAGGTGCCATGGTATATTTATCACTCTCTAGGAAAAGCACTTTGGCATCTATGTGGAAGGCATATTGGTGAGGGGAGAAACCTGAGGCACGAAGACCAACTGCGAATCTCTGGCAATACTCAAGACCAGAGCTGGGGAGAGTCAGAACTAAAGTGGGGGCACATAGCAGGCACTTAAAGGCCATGTGAAAGGAGAGGAGACAGATGGGAGTGACATTGTGGAGGTACAATTGACAAGACTTCATAACTATTTGGATGTAAATGTTGAGGAGAGGGAAGAATCAAGGATTACTATCAGATTGTTAAACTAGGTGACTACAGTGATGATGGTGTCCTCAATAGAAATAAGGGAGTCTGCAGGAGGAATTGGCATATATAATGATTCCATTTGGGTCACGTTGAGTTTGAAATGTCTATGAGGCATCCTGGTGCTGTCCATTGGTCAGTTCTGAATGTAGCATCTTAGGATCAGAAAGGACTTTAGAGTACATCAAATCCAGCCCCTTCATTTTATAAATGATGAAATTCAGGAATCATCTGCATAGAGATTGGACTTGAAGCCTTGTATACTGATATACAGAGTGAAGAACAGACACAGCCCTGAGGTGTGTCAAGGCCAGTGGGACATGGTGTGGATGACTGTCTGGTAAGACAGACTGAGAAGTGGTCAGACAGGGAGGAAGAGAATCAGGAGATAGCAGCATCAAACAAAACACAACAAAATCCAAGAAAGAAAAAGCATCCCAGAGAAGTCAAGGTCTTCAGGGTCAATGCCAGGGATGGGTAGTATGAAGACTGAAGAAAAGCTGTTTCTTTTGGCATTTAAAATCTTTGATAATAACCAACCAGTTTCAGCCAAAGGGTGGAGCTGGAATCAAATGACAAAGGACTGAACAATGAGTAAAAATAGTGAATGAGATCTAATAATTTGATGATGGAAAGGCAGAGAGAGGTAGCTCAAGGGAATGACAGGGTCAAAGGAAGAATTTGTCGGGAGAAGAGAAGGAATCAGTGGATGACAAAACATTGACCATGAGCTGCAGTGTAATTCTTTTTTGGTTCAGAGGCCCCTTCGGCGTCTGGTAAAGGTCATGGACTCCTCTGAGAAGGCTGAGTCTTGTGTTGTTTGATGTTGTTGTTTTTAATAACTAAAGGAAATGCTAAATTTTAGTTACAGGCTAGTAAAAATAAGGATATAATTTTTGACCCATCCAAGTTCAATGCTGCCCCCCCAAAATAAGTTATCTTAAGGACCTCTAAGGGGTCCATGGACCCCAGCTTAAGAATCCATTTAGCTGTTAAAGAGAGAGGAATAATTGAAGAGTTGAGCTCATAAAAGATAGAACAGATCATGGGATTAAGGCTACATGGGAAGGATTGAATTTGGCAAGGAGAAGAACCTAGCCCTAAATTCTCCATCAGAGACTAGAATAAAGAGGAGACATTAGAGGAGAAGAAAGAATATGTGGGGTGGGGGGACAAGATGGAGATCATGATGCACAGCTTCTATGCAGCTCTAATCTCAGCACAATGGTAGCTCTCATGATCTGCCTCAGACCTTGCTGTGGCACCATCGTTAAGACTAAATTTGGAGGGAATTGTGAGAATATGGCAGAATAAGACAGGAAATTACCAGGGTCTCCAAAATTCCACCCAAGTTGTCCAGGCCAGCCAGACTTGGGAATCCCAGGGGCCCCAGAGTACCTACCGTAGCCCGGCAGTTGCGCACGGCCGCCCCCACGGCCCTGCGGGTGCTCTCAGTTGCCCTGATAACTCTTCGGAGTTAGAACTCTGGATATGGACAGAATAGTCCGACACACCTCAGTGGAATGGCCAAGTGTCTTTATTGTCTCACAAATCTCCTCTTGCTGCTGCCCCCCAAGCCTTATTCGCCTGCCTCTTTTATTCCCTTTCCGTCTGCCCCTTTGTCAGGTGTCCCGGCAACAGGGTCCTGATAGGTGGGGAGCGCTTCTCCATTGATGGCGCACACTCAATGCCCCCATGTTTGACGTGCCGTCATTAAAGGCAGAATGCACACTTGGATGCCTCTTACCCACCTCAGGTTTTCCTTCTCAGCAAGGGCGCACTGACCTAGGTCAGACATCTAGGTAGCTCTAAGGGGCCCTTACAATCTCCCCCTTTTAGTTTTAAGAAAGGAGGCCATAAGCATATACAACGTATTATTGAAATTGACAACAAAAGCATAACGGGGGTCCATAAAGCAAACTCCTCCATAAGAATGGGTGTCATGTCCAGCAATGTTCGTGATCAGACCGCTTAGACCTACAGTAACCATCCTAGCATTCCAGGTGCGACTCTTTAGGTCTTCTATGAATCCTACCCACACAGGAACAGTCCCTCCAGGAAAGGGTGCTTGGCCCTGAGACCAATGTCTCTCCAAGTCCTGCCATCGTAGGGCGGCATCAGTCAGTTCTGTTCAATAATGGGCCTGGGTAGCTGGTATGATGGTCAGAACGGTCAGCAGTTGGCACAGGCGTTGAAGTTCACGATTCTTTCCCCGACCCCGTCTGGGCCTCCGTCTCTGCCGCCTTCTCCGCTTCTCTCTCTGGTATCTTGTCGTTGGCAAGGAGACAAAGCCACTTCGTGGGTATCCATTTGCCTTTGGTTTCTCCATCTGGAATGACATAAGCATACCCCATTCCCCGAAGGGTTATAGTACCCGGTCCCTCCCACTCCTTCTCTGGGTCTTTCCAGAAGGCCCTGGCTTTGCCAGCATGGAAGAAAACATCGGTGTCTGTGTGGTGACCGGTGGGAGTCCTTCAACCTGTGGAGCTGCAGCATAAAAGTGAAGAAACCTGTCCGCCCCAGACCTCCCCCTTTTTGTTTTTGAAGGAGGGTCTTAAGGGTGCGGTTCCCTCTTTCCACGATGGCCTGACCGGTAGGGTTATAGGGAATTCCTGTGACATGCCTAATAGAAAATTCCTGCAGAAAGGAAGCAAAAGCTTTAGAAGTATAAGCTGGGCCATTATCTGTTTTTATGGCCAAGGGGGGGCCTGCAAAAAAAAAACATGTTAATAAGTGATTTAT
>CM053585.1:546508608-546526406 GCA_028646515.1 Pseudochirops corinnae
GGAACTCTGCTTCCAGAGGGGAAAGCTCTGTCCCCAATCGCTGGGGTTTTCCCAGCTGCCAGAGCTTTTAGGAGGCTGCTACAGCCCCCACCAGCTTTGGCTCACTGAAAACGCACCCCAGGACCACCACCCAAGACCACAATCCTGATCCAGGCCGCTCAACGTGAGAGCACTTGGCCTCCAAACGATTGCTTGGCCCCCCTGCAGTCTGCAGGCTGGGAGCTCTGCAGCAGCAACGTGGAGGTGGCTGCAGGGCCTCTGCTTCTGTCACTTCCTTGTCCTGGAGGCAGTTTGGCTGGACCCGCTTTTCTCCACCAGTTTTAGCCGAGCTCCACTGACCTTTCACTTAGTATTTTTTTTGTTATGGCTTGATAATTCTGGAAACTCCCACAGCTGCTGCAGATCCACTCTCCTGAAGCTCCAGCTGCGGCTCGGCTAGGCTTGTCTGGCAACCCCCAGGGCCAAGCTGTGGTTTCAAGCTGAGCTGGTTTCAGCTCCCAGCACTGAGATGGTCCCTCTTAGCCGACCTGCCTTCAGCAGAAAGTATATTTGTGTGTGTTTTAGAGCTCTAGAATTTGTTTAGAGTCATATTTTATGGGTATTTTGTGGTGGCTGTGTGGGAGCTGCTGAACCTTGCTACTCCTATGCCGCCATCTTGGCTCCACCCAAGAACACTTTTTTTAACAGTGACGGGAATGAGCATAGTTGCTTCCCCAGATGTCATGACCGTGGATCCCACTTGTGAGCTCCCGTTTTCTTGGAGAATGTCTCTCTTCTACTCTTTCACGACCATCAATACTTACCTTGTTCCACTCTTCAGTATGTCTCAGTGGCTCATTCCTTGGGAAGCACATCTTTTTTTCCCTCAGATTCTCCCCTCTTTAGGTAAACATCTTAAAGGGGCTGTGTGCCCTCGGGGCCATTTAAACTCAATCGAGCCTAGAAGAATACCCTAGCAGCCTCACCATCCTTGACCATGGACCATTCTAACTGAAAGCGTCAAGGTTGATTTCTTTCTCCTGACACTCCTCAGCTGGAGTCAAGGCTCATGTTATCCCCCTACTGTTTCTGAATATGGCTTCATGTGTGACAGATGCCTGAGTTGTCTTGCCATCAGCATTTGAAATATGACACAAACCCAGAGCTTTTGCTTTGTCTTGGGTCAAAATCCTAAGATCAGAGACTAGAGTTCAAGGGACCCTAGAGACCACTTAGTCCAAGCATATCATTTCAGAGTTGAGGAAATGGTGTGCAGGGAAGTGAAGGGACCTGCCTGTCTCCTGGTGCCAGGTTATGTGCATCACTGTATCAGTGCCTGGGATTCATCCTCTTGAATTTTTATTGGCATGTACTCTGAGGGTGACCCCTCTTTAAGCCGCCTTGGGTTTCCTATGTCTCCTGACCTACCCTATTCCCTCCTGTTTCCTTAGATATACCATTTATTTGCCCAAGTCACCTATGCTAGAAAATCAATGGGTAGGAGTAGCCTCTTATCTCACTGGACCATTTTTGAACAAGATTTTGATGGAAGCTGATTCTTAAAATTGAATATATTCTTTTCACTTAAGTAACATTGCCAGGAAAATATCCTCAGACCTTCAGGCTGTTGCACTAAATATGAAAATAACCCAGGACATCCAGGGTCTTGGACATTTTCTACTAGTTGTAATATATTTTTAAAAAATTGCCTGTAAGTTATTCTTTTAATTTTAATGCAATGTTTAGATTTTGCTGTCTTAAATGTGATTTGGTTATGTCATAGAATGTGACAGGATGATGGCATCTATATGGAGACATTGCAGGACCACAGCATTTTGTCTTGGAGCTGAGTCTCTGTAACTGGCTAGCTAGCCTTACTGGTCAGCCTTCTCTTCAGGGGTTATGGTTTAGGAATCTATTGCAAGGTATCTTTACTCACCTGTGACAGCAGAACAGAGCAAGCTCAGGTAAGGCCATTGAGTCTCTGATGGTCAGGGCTCAGTGGCAGGAATGGAGGAAGGGGTGAGGACATTTCCAGAAATGATTGATCAGTGAAACTTAATTATTTTTTTTAAATATAGTTCCTAAGCAAAAGCAAAAACAAAAACAAAAAAAGAGATTGGGGGCAGCTAGGTGGTGCAGTGGATAGCGCACTGGCCCTGGAGTTAGGAGAACCTGAGTTCAAATGTGACCTCAAATGATTACTAGCTGTGTGACCCTGGGCAAGTCACTTATGCCCAATTGCTTCCCAAAACAAAATAAAAATATATGGTTTCTTTGGCCGCATGAATTTAACAAATCCGAAATTCAACAAATGTTTATTAAGCTACGGTTACTAGGGAGGAAGTGGGGGTGGTACAGAATGTGGAATTTGGAGTGAGAAGGCTTGGGTTCACATTCTGCCTGCAGTCCTAGCTGGGCAACCTTTGCTAAGTTCCTTCCCTTTTCTGGTCTCAGTTTCTTCATCAGTGTGATGAGGGCATTTAATGCTGAACTTGCAGACCTCCGAGGACCTGTCCATTTCTAGGTTGGTAACACCATGAAAGGAGGTTGGGACCAGGTTGTTAAGGACTTTGAATGCCAAAGAAAGAGAAAGAAGGGGATGGAAACATGCAGGCACCTCTCCCTGAGAGGTGCTTTGTTTTCCAGCCATGCCCCCTCAGCCTTCCTCTGGCTTCTCCCAGATCCTCAGCAGCCAGAAAGGGCTCTCTCCCTAGTTTGTGTCCTCAGTCATAGGACTGGTCTTTTGATTGCACCATTTCTGGATTCATTCTCCCCTCCATTTGGGCAAAGCCTTTGGTCTTGTTGGTTGTGACTGCTCCTCTCCTAGTGTCTAATTAGAGCCATTTCATCCTTTTCAGTCTCATTCTATTAGAGTTCCTGGGAACAGCATGGCCACACTGCTTTGAAATGCACATCTCTTTACTTATACACTCTCCTCAAAGAAATTCCAGAAAATCGTGGAGGGTAGCTGGGATTGCTCCCCCCGATCCCCATCCTCATTTTTTCCCCCGATGATTTGTAATGAATCACCTCAGGAAAAATCCTAGCATCCTTCTTAAATTATTCATGTGTCTAGTTGTAATTCCATATTCAATTCAGGTTATTTCTCAAAACTATCCAAAGTTCAAAGCAGGTGAAGTCGGGATTTGTTTAGAATTCATGTTTTATTCATGATGACAGAAATAGACTTTTTTCCTTAGAAAAATGTCCTTATTTTTTCTTGTTCTTACAATTTTAAAAAATGAGCTCTATTTATTTTGTGGGAAAGTACTTAACACAACAAGCTCTCAACAACTGAAAGTCTAGGCTTTTTAAAAAACGTTTTCTTTTTTAAAATATAAATTAAAGGACATCCCCAAACTCTTGCTCTGATGGCTCAGCCAGAGATCCTGGATTCCCCAAAGAAGGGTCACATGAGTGTTTCTCTGGTGAAGTCAACCAGTGTTGGGCTGGGAAGATTTTTGAGTACAAGTCTGATAATGAACTTTTGGTTTCCTGTCGTAGACCCTGCCCACTGAGATTGGAGAGGTTCCGCACATGCAAATTGTCCACTAAGTTATGGTTTAGATTTTGTCCGTTTAATCTTTCATCAGAGCTGTTTTCTAAGGTAGAAGGGTTTGTAATAGGCCTTTGTGAAACAAGAGACCCACAATGATAAAATCAGACATCCTAGAAGTATTGGATTAATTAAAGCTGTACATTTTAAATATCCATAGGATGATATATTTAGTTGGATCTTGAAATCTATTCCTATAGATTCACGAGAAAGACATTTGTATCAAATAGTATCTAACAAAATTATAATGATCCAACTTAGATTTCCTTTAAAATCATTATTCAGTTCAGTATTCTGTTCATTAGTACAAAATCATATTTTGAAGTTTATTTTTTTTTCTTGTGGTAGGTATGAGACTGAGTTTTCAAGAACACATTTCTCTCTCTCTCTCTCTCTCTCTCTCTCTCTCTCTCTCTCTCTCTCTCTCTCTTTCTCTTTTTTTGGTAATGGCTGTCTTAAAGTACCATTGATACTTTAAATGTGACCCAAATCCAGAGCTTTCTCTTCTCTGCCCCCATCTCATCAGTGAAAAAGAAAAAGGAAAAACAATCATCTCGCAACAAACATGCGTTGGTAGCGTCTCCCTGTGCGCCCTCATCCACCCTCCCTCCTCAGGAGGCGGGCAGTGCTCACCATCCGTCCTGCTTCAGAGCTCCTGAGGCTCGTCGTCCTATCTCCGTGTGTCCTCTCCTCTGCACTTTCTAGATTGACTTCCAAAAGCTGCCTCTTGTGTTTAAGATGTTGAGACTATACGTCCATCTCCTTGGCCTTCTGTGGGTTCCACAGGGAAATGCAGAAACTGTTCACTTGGGGACATCAATTAAAGTATTCAGGCCCCTTTGCTTCATGTTGCTCATACATCAATTATCTAATTAATTCAATAATCATTACTAAGTAGGCACCTGCCTGAGGCTGGGAAAGGTGCTAAGAACCACGGATGTAGTACTCCAAGAAAACAATCCCTGCCCTCACCCAGCTTGTTCAGGTGAAAAAGTGGCTAATCAAGGGAACCTTAGTGGTGTGAAAATATTTCAAAACATACAAACACGTCAGTGAAAAGTGAAGACCAGGAGTGTCCTGATTCACCTTTACCTTGTGGCAAATGGATTTTGGCTGACCTTGTTCTGGGGGCTGACATGTTCCCTGGCCGCTCTGAAATCAACACTTTTCTACACTTAGGAGGTTTAGGACCCCATATCAACTTGAATTTCTCTGGTCCTTCTATTGTCCTCTCCTGTGTTCTCAGAATGCTAAAATTGGTGGCATGATTAGTGATCTCTGTGTTTCCTTAAGGGCAATCATGGTACCATTTTTTTTTTGTCCTGAAGGTCTAAAAGAGTACTTTTCACGTAGTAAGTATTTATAAAATTTTACTTGTTGAATGAAATTCTCTTTCTTCCAAGTGAGATGTTAAGTAGCTTGAACATGGCAGAACTGAACTTTGAGATCACACTCTGGCTCCGCCTTGCATGTAGAAGGTCAGCCTCCCTTCTGTTTTCTCCAAGCTCCTTCCATCAGGTCACTCTTCTTCCTAATCCACCCCCCACCCCAAAGGAGGGATAATCATCATAGCTTCTCTCCACATATTTGTACGGTCTTGTAAAAACAAGAAAACAAAACACCCAGCTAATTATTGTCTTTGTGTCAAGGCTGGTCATCAGTTACCTAGGATTTGGTTTGAGTTCGTTGTCCTTTCCATTTCCATGGTTTTGCTGATGGCGTGCGTTGTCTGCATCTCCATCCTCTGGCTCCCATACACTCATTCACGTCTTCCCAGGCTTCTCTTCATTTATCATAGTCATTGTTTCTAAGAGACATTTGTTCTATATCTGTACCACTATTGCTTGAGATAACCTCTCAGTCCTTTCTGACTAAGCATCCACTGTGTGCCAGGCATAGAACCTGTGATTCTTAGACTCCCAGTAGAAAACCTGCATCTCTTCTTTATGATCCCTCAGTTCCTCACTCAGAAGGACCAACCATCCCCTTGTCCATGGAGCTTCTCCTCCAGAAGGTCAGGGAGCTCTCGTGGGAAGGTTTGGAAGTATAACTGACACACCAGAGGGATCCGGCTGTCTGAGCTTGGCCCTTGGCTTCTGTTAAGTGAATGTGCCGGATCGAGTTTTTTGGGAGCTTTGAAATAACTCCAAACTTCAGTTTTGATGATGCTGGCTCGACCTTTAAGGAAGACTGGTAGGATGCACACTACATAGGATGACAGCATGTTCAGGGTCTGGGCCTCTCTGAGAGGATCAGCTGGTGGATCCTGCTGAGGTCCAGGGCAGTTGGGAAAGTGGGGTGGGTTGGGCCAAGGTGTATCCAGGAATGTTGTCCTACAGCAGTCACCCAGCAAGGCAAGGGAGGTGTATTTGGCTGTGGAGAAAAACACTGAGAGCTAAGGATCAGTGAGGAGGCAAAGTTTTAAAATTGGATGCATCAGTAGTGACAGCTTACAAAGCCCCTTTCTCCCAGCAGTTGTAGGAGGCAGGCTCCATCTTACAGATGGTGGGGTTTTTACCCCTTTCCTCCCAGAGAGCTCGGAAGCATCCTCTTGCCCCCTCCCAAATTTGGGTCCTACCATTTAGAATTTGTCCCATCTTGCCTGTTATGTTTCTGTCATGTTATCTTCCAATCTGTGGGTGATTACTATCTAGTTGAATCATTCACTTGATGCTTTTATGTCCTAGCCAATTCTGTTGGGTTACATGAAAGAAAACAAGCTACTTTTAAACAAGCCGTAAGATTTTATAACTGGCCCTGGAGTCTGTGGAGCACTGGAATTGTTTCTTGTAACTGGAAATGTTGGGATGCAGAGCCAGCTTCTAGTTTGGAATCTCTGCCGCATGATTATTTGTTGTTTGAAACTCTGCACATTTTGGATGTGGGGACCCGGGCCCTCTCCTAGCATTGGCCCTTCCTGCCCTGAAGAGGGCATGGGGAGGGTGGCTGGGAAGGCGCGTATGAGATGCCACTTCAGGAATTCTGTGGCTGAGCATCTGTTGTGTCTCTTGCCAGGACAGCAGATTGGCAGCTTCCAGGAGGAGGGTTGTTTACTCGTGTATTAAGTGAAATGTAATTCATATGTTTCTGGTTTTATTTATACTTCAATAATTAAAATCTTGTTTGGGAAGATCTGATTTGATGCCCAAGAAAACCTTTGAGTTTTATTTTTCCTTTTTCTTAATGTGTCAGCCCTTCCTTTGCCCCTGGAGTTTAAGGGGTTAGAATCCAGCAGGCGCCTGAGCCCTGCAAACCCTGTTTACAGCACCCCATGCCCCCAGCCCATCTTGAGTAAACATCAGTTGGCTGCTTGGTATAGAAATGCTGACAGTTCAGGTCTTCTGGACTTTGTCTCTCTGTGATCCAGTGATATTTATGATGTGGTTCAGTGTGGGATAAGACTTTGGACCCACTGGCTGCCAGCAGCCAAGGTGCCTTTGAGAGACCAAGGCTTCTTGCCTTGGGTTACTTCTTAAAGCAATAGCGTACCCACAAGGGCATGGCCGCATGAGTGTGGAGTGCTGCATTTGGAGCTAGGAAGACCCAAGTTTGCATTCTGCCTCAGACACTCATAAGACTGTCTTTCTGTAAAAATCACTTACACATTCTTAGCCTCAATTCACTCCTCAAAGGGGAACAACACCAGTGCCTCCCATGGTGGGTCTTTGTAAAGACCAAATGCAGCAATGTAGGTGAAGTAATTTGTAATCCTTAGAACAAATCTTTGTTATGAACCAGGTCCTAGTAACTCAGAGAAAAATGTCCCAGGCCTGCCCTCAGGGGCTTCCATTCCATCAACTTCCATATGCAGGGAGGCAGCTGAATTCGGAGTGGTGAAAGAGCAGGCACCAGAACAGTGTTCAAATCCCAGTTTCCCCTCTTTAGACAAGTCACTTCTCCTCTCTCATCTCTAGGGAATTAGTCAGTATAGCCATGACCTGTTGATTTCCCCCCCCCCCCAGCTGGATTGATGAAATCACAGATAAAATCCTTACATGAGGGTCAAGTAACAGAGATCACCAGGTATATTAATACAGTGTTAAACTAAGTGTAAAGATTCTACTTTGTCCTGTTATCCACTCATTAAATGTGAAGTATTTTTCCTGGTGACAATGGAGGCTGGCTTGTCTTTGGCCTTTGGCCAAAGGAGGCCTTCTAAAAGTGAGCTTGTAAGTTCTGAACACAGTCAAAGCAGCAGAGCTTTGTGGAGAGGGACTGATGCCTGCCAATCTAGAGGAGCTCTAACTGTGGAGAAAGATGCCAGACTTTAAGAGGGGATTATGGCTGGCCCTTTCCTTTGTTTCTGTGTTCAGAGGTAAGGTGGCTCAGCCAGGCTCCCTGGGTCCTTACCTCTTCGTAGCTCAATTACCGGAGGTAATTCTCTCTTAAATCTATGTTGGATGGAGCCAAGATCATAGAATAAAGGCAGTAACTTGTATGAGCTCCCACACCAACCACCTCCCATACCTGTAAAATATGACTCTAAACAAATTTTAGAGCTACAGAACCCACAAAGTGATAGAGAGAAACAAAGCTACTACGAAAAGCAGCCTGGTGGGCCAACAGGAAGGGTCTGTTGCACCAAGCTGGGAGTCGAGCACAGTCTGGTGTGAGAGACACAATCCCAGTGTTTTAGTCGGGGTGGCCCCAACTAATGGCACAAACCAGACAGAGCAGACTTCAGGAGAGCAAATCACCAGCAGCTGTGGCAGTTTCCAGACTCAACGCATAAACACCAATGAGAAAGTAAAAGGAACTGGGTTGGAAAAAGAGAGGTCCAGCACCTGCACCTGGGGCAAGCGATGGCAGAGGTGTGGCTGCCTCTAGAGCTCCTGGCCTGCAGATCTTGGGAGACCGAGTGACCATTCAGGGGGTAATCACGTTTGCTTTGACCTGCTTGGATCTGGGTTGCAGTCTTGGCTAGTGGTCCTGGGGTGAGGAACACCAATATCCAGAGCTTGTGGTGACTGTAAAGAAGGCACCCTCCTCATAGCTCTGGCAGTTGTGAAAACCCCAGCAGTTTGGGACACAGCTCTTTCCACTCAGGAAGCAGAGTTCTACCATGGCAAAGAGCTCAAAAGTCAAGTAATTTGCTGGCAAGATGAGCAAGTAGAGAAAGCACAATAAGACCATAGAATCCTTTTTAGGGGACAAAAAGAATCAAAACATGGAATGAGAAGAAGACAAGAAAGTCAAACCTCCTTCATTGAATGCTTCCAAGAAAAATATGAACTGGTTACAGGCCACGAAGGAGCTCATATAGGATTTTGAAAATCAAGTAAGAGAAATGGAGGAAAAATTGGGAAGAGAAATGAGAATGATGCAAGAAAATCATGAAAAGCAAGTCGACAGCCTGCTAAAGGAGACCCAAAAAATACTGAAGAAAATAACACCTTAAAAAATATCCTAACTTAAATGGCAAAGGAGGTCCAAAAAGTTAATGAAGAGAATACCTTAAAAAGCCAAATGGGCCAGATGGAAAAGGAATTTAAAAACTTGCTGAGGAGAATAATTCCTTCAAAATTAGATTGGAGCAAATGGAAGCTAATGACTTGATGAGAAATCAAGATGCTATAAAATAGATCCAAACAAATGAAAAAATAGAAGGCAATGTAAAATATCTTGTTGGGAAAAATCACTGACCTGGAAAATAGATCCAGGAGAGATAATTTAAAAATTATTGGATTACTTTAAAGCTAGAAAAAAAAAGAGCCTAGAAATCATTCTTCAAGAAATTCTCAAGGAAAATTGCCCTGATATTCTAGAACCCAGAGGGCAAAATAGAAATTGAAGGAATTCACCAATCACCTCTTGAAAAAGATCCTAAAAAGAAAACTCCTAGGAGTATCATAGCCAAATTCCAGAGTTCTCAGGTTAAGAAAAAATATTAAAAGCTGTCAGGAAGAAACTATTTGAGTATTGTGGAAACACAATCAGGATAACACAAGATCTAGCAGCGTCTACAGTAAGGGATCAAAGGGCTTGGAATATGATATTCTGGAGGTCAAAGGAGCTAGGATTAAAACCAAGAATCACCTACCCAGCAAAACTGAGTATAATGCTACAGGGAAAAATATGGTCATTCAGCGAAATAGAGGACTTTCAAGTATTTTTGATGAAAAAAATAGAGGTAAACAGAAAATTTGACTTTCAAATACAAGAAGCAAGAGAAGCATGAGAAGGTAAACAGGAAAAAGAAATCATAAGGAACTTCTTAAAGTTGAACTATTTACATTCCTACATGGGAAAATGATAATTGTAACCCATGAGACTTTTCTCAGTATGAGGATAGTTGAAGGGAATATATACATATATATGTGTATAATAAAATGTGTATAATACATAGATATGTATAATACATGTATATGTATGTATAATACATATATAGGTATGTATAATACATATATATGTATATATAGGAGGATGTATGTGTGTATAAATACATATGTGAGTGTGTATATATGTGTGTGCATGTATACATAGAGGACACAGGATAGGAAGGGATGATATCTAAAAAAATAAAATTAAGAGGTGAGAGAGGAATATAATGGGATAAGGAGAAAGGGACAGAATAGGGTAAATTATCTCATATAAAAAAGGCAAGAGAAAACTGTTACAATGGAGGAGAAGAGCAGGAAGGTGAAAGGGAATGGGTCAACCTTACTCTCATTGAATTTAGCTTAAGGAGGGAATAACATACACACTCAATTGGGTATCTTCCCCTACAGGACAGTAGGAGGGAAGGGGATAAGAGGGGGGATGATAGAAGGGAGGGCAGATTGGGGGAGAAGGTAGTTAGAAGCAACAAGGGACAGGGTGAAAGTAGAAAATATAATAAGTCAGGAGTTGGATAGGATGGAGGGAAATATAGTTAGTCTTTCACAATATACTATGAAAACGTTTTGCGTAACTACACATGTACAACCTATATTGAATTGCTTGTCTTTCCAGTGGGGGTGGGTGATGAGGGAAGAAGGGAAAGAATCTGGAAATAAATGTTTTAAAAACAAATGTTAATTTTTTTTTTTTTTTCATGCAATTGGGAAATAAGATATTCAGGCACTGGAGTATAGAAATCCATCTTGCCATACTAGAGAGTTGGGGGTGGAGCATATAAGAGAGGACAGATTGGGGAAAGAGGTATTCAGTAGGCTCACTATTTTGGGGTAGGGGAAAGACGAGGAGAAAATTTGTAACTCAAAATTTTGTGTAAATGAATGTTGAAAACTAAAAATAAATAAATAAAATATTTTTAAAAAAAATCTATGTTGATTCTTTTCTCTGTTTCCAGGGCTCACTCTCCTCAGGGCTGCCTCTGAAGCCATGCATGAGGATCCAAAGGATCCCAAGTTTCCCTGAAGAGTTCAAATGAGGTCTCTCCTGAAAAGTAAAGAAGGCCCAGGAGCCTAAAGCATTTCTAGGCCAAGACTAGGAATTTGAGCTTGTTGTCATGGGAAAGTTTATACAATTACTACTGAAAAACCCCACTTTCTTCCTCCTACAGAGTATAGAGTTAATGGCACAAAGGGAACCTGCTCTGAAGGGATGTACACAGAGAGTGTCACCTGACAAGGAGAACAATTATTGCAAGTTTTGATGTTTCTGCAGCTCTGATTATCCGGTGCATAGTGGTCCAAGAGCCTTTCCATAAAACCTCCACAGCCCCACAGTTCTGTTCTGCTCCCAGACACGACAAGATGTGACGCAAAAAAAATTCACATGATATGGAATTGAATAAGAATGTTTGTCTTTTTAAGTTAATCCCCCCCGTGTTTGTGTGCGTGTGTGTGCATGTGTGTGTGTGCGTGTGCATGTGTGTGTGTGCATGTGTACGTGTGTGTGCATGTGTGTGCATGTGTATGTGTGTGCATGTGTGTATGTGTGTGCGTGCATGTGTACGTGTGTATGTGCACGTGTGTGTATGTGTGCATGTGTGTGCGTGCGTGTATATGTGTGCATGTGTGTGCATGTGTATGTGTGTGCATGTGTGTGCACGTGTGTGTGCATGTGTATGTGTGTGCATGTGTGTGTGCACGTGTGTGTGCATGTGTATGTGTGTGCGTGTGTGTGTGTGTGAGAGGACCACAGAACTTCCAAAAAAGGATGGTGTGTCAGATGGGCCCCCTCTGAATTGTTGAACAAAACTCTTTGGCTGGTCCTGTGGTGGCGAGAGTTTATTCATCGTAATGCATGATAATAACCACAACACCCACAGTCATGATATCAGCAACAATAAAAATCATTTTAAAAGAGCAAATAGTTGGGGAAATCCCGGGTGGATGCGCCCCGGAGGGCGCGCTGCTCTCCCCGGGGCAGGGCTGTGCTGGAGGGCGCGTCCCTCCCCGTCTCCGGGCGGCCGTCAGCACCTGCAGCTCTCCCTTGCCTTTGGTCCCGTGTTGGGTGCTGGGTTCTGCAGCCCCCTCCTCCCGGCCTCTTCTCACTTGGTTGTCTGCAGTCAGGAGACGTTTGCTCTCCAGAAACGGCCTGAGCGCCCCGCTGGCAGGGCAGCTACCTGCCCAGTGCCCGTGCCCGTCAGACGAGGACGCCGGCGTCTGCTCGGAACGAGTAAACCGTTCAAAGGGGACAGATCGGGAAGCCTTTCCTCTTCGGATTTTTTATAGAACCCGTAAATTGTTCTTTTTAAAACCTATTTTCATTTCATCGCTTTTCATTTACATGTAAAAGGATTTTTTTATCAATTATTTAAGACATTCTTGAGTTCTAAATTATTTTCTTCCCTCTATTCACCGCGCCACCTAGCTGCCCCCCAGTTCTGTTTTTTGAGTTATTTTCTTCAGTATTTTTTATGCTGCTTTTACTACAGTGTTAATTATCTTTTCCTAATTTTCTTCCTTTTGGGGTGGCTGGTGGCAAGTGAATAGAGCACCAGCCCTGGAGTCAGGAGGACCTGAGTTCAAATGTGGCCTCCGACACTTAGCACAAAACTAGCTATGTGACCTTGGACAAGTCACTTAACCCCAATTGCCCTACCTGCCCCCTCCAAAAAAAAATTTTTTTTCTTCCTTTGCTTTCATTTCGTTATCTAGTTTTTTCTCTACCACTCTTATTTAATTTGGGGAAAACATGTTTTTTTTTTGTTTTTGTTTTTGTTTTTTTTAGCTCTTCCAGGAATTCATATAGGGCTTGCATCCAGTTAACATTTTTTTGAGGCTTTGCTTGTAGCTGTTTTGACTTCCTTGTCTGCTGAGTTTGTGTCTTGATCTTTCCTTCATGAGGGTACCTTTCTATGTTCGGGTTTTTTTTTTTTTTTTGTTATTGTTGTCAGTCTTAATGTTTGCTCATTTTTCTCCGCCCTATTTCTTGATTTTGAACTTTATGTCCATGTTGGACTCTGTTCCCAGCGAGAGGCTGAGGTAGGGCAGGGTGGAACTCTGTTCTAAGCTTCCGGCTTTTTTGCACTACTGTTTTCAGAACTAGTTCTGGGAATTTGGAAGTTTTTCATGCTTCCAAGGTGTTGTGATCTGGGGAGAAATGTCGTAACTACTCTCTTGGTCTATACTTTGTTAAGTTATTTTTTATGAAATTAAAGTATCCAGGAAACTAGAAAATTGTATTTGAGGATGAAAAAATGGAAAACACCTTGTGACGGACATTGTAGGTGCTGTAGAGACCCATAGGAGATTCTGAATGTGCTGTTTGCTAGATTTCCATATAATCTCATTTTCACTTTGTTATAATGCTGGATCAGAAATTCAGTGTTACTTAGGCTCATGCCTCATCCCTTAATAAAAATATAGAAGCAGAGACAGCAAGCATCCATCATTCCCCAATGTAAAACAGACCCCCTCCCCCAGACCCTGCCAAGCCATTCCTGCCGTGACCAACAAATCAATGTATGTTTGGATTGAAATTTTTATTTTCATTTTTGCTTTCATAGTTCGACACTGTGTGTCTGTGGTCCCCAGCGAGTTAGCATGTGATGGCTTAGTATTTCCCATAAATGACAAGCCCTCCAACCTCCCTCTGCAGTGTATTTATGTAAAATATAAACTTAGAGAGAAAATCACTTTTTGCCTTAATAAATATTTGTTTTATTTCAACTACATCTGTTGCACAGAGCTTGTTTGGAGCCCATTAGTGTGCAGTAGGAAATGCGCATGTTTGTATTTTCCCCCGTGTTTAAATTCAGCTATCACTGGTGGCCCATTATTTCAGTTAGGTTCTCTGACATTAATCAGCCTAGAAATTGAATTCTCTCAGTTTACGTTCACATTATAAAACACGTATGGAGTTTGTAAAGGCAAGTCCCATCCACGGAGCACCCTTCAGCCACAGCGGTGCTCCTATTTCCCCGATCTCATTTGATCCTTGCAGCGCTCTGTGAAGGCAGGTAGAACTGACCATTATTTTCTCACTTTTATGGGCAGGGACAGTGAGACTCATTGGCTCAGTCACATGCGATGGTGATGTCACTCTCTTTACCCTATGTCTATAGACTTTAGAACACGAGCCATATACAGACACGTGTGTATGTGTATGTGAACATATTTCTAGGTTATATTTAATAAATGCTTATGTGCATTGTGTATCTATATATACAGAAATGTTAGCCTACATATATACATGTATGTGTGTACATGTTATATACACACAATAGTATCAGTCTCTGTCAGCCAGGGTTATTGTAAGGAAAAAAAAATGAAAAATTTGTAAACTGTTTTACATCCTTAAAATGCTTTATAGATATTAGCTACCACTATATATGTGACCTGTGACCCTGATCAAGTCACCTAACCTTCCTAGGCTTCACTGTCCTCCTCTGTGAAATGGGAGGATTGGACTAAATGACCTGAAAGGTCATTTCCAACTCTTCATTTATGATTGAATAACAAAATAAGCATTACAAAAACCCACACTAAGCATCACACCACCTTCAGACCATCTACTAACATTAATTTACCTGTTTAACTGCTGGTACTCGTAATGTGCACTTTCTGTCCAGAGACCAACGAGTTGAGACACTGCTCACATTCTGTCTTAACGAAGGGGGAAAACAACACATAATAATGGGTCTAGGGCAAGTGAGGCATTTAAGAGGAGCACTGCCTTGGATGAATGCTTCTCGGAGCTTTCAGGAAATAACCATAAACATAATTTCCATTCCTCAGGTAGACCTTGGCATGAAGGAGTTTCCTTCAGTTCCTTTGTAAATGGAGTTTCCCTCCTTATTACCCCAAACAAAGACTGGGAGAATTGGCACCTGCCACATTTGTGCAGCCTGCCTGACTGCATGTCCTACAACTGAAGGGAGGCCAAGTCAGTGCTCCTAGAACGCCCACCTGTTCTTCCCTTGCCCCTTTGTTTCTTCTTCTGAATCCCCCACCTCTAGACTTTCTGCATCCTGCTGGCCATCACTGAGAGATGGCTGCCTTCTGGTCTCCTGCCTCAAGGTCCCCAGGAAGCTTTTCCTGTTGAATCCAAGTCTGATGTTCCCTGACTCCTGACCTCCTTTGATTGCAGTAATTCTTCACTGTGCAGTCCGAACTTGTATGTGCTGCCCTCTTCTGCCAAGAAATATTTGTTAAGTGCCAACTGACTGTAAGGCATGGTGAATATGAAGACAGCTGAGGTCTGAGAACTTTCTCTCAAAGAGCTTGCTCACTTTCAAGGGAGGAAATAAAAACAGATGATAGAAAGGAGATATAAGAACAAAGGAGAAGCCTAGACAGATTACAATGATGACTCGAGGGACTCATTTGCAGCTGGGGGCAGGCGAAGGCTTCATGGTTGAAGTGGCCCTTAAGTTGTCCATTAAAGAGAGCAACTATTTCCAAGACGGAGGCAGAAGCAGTGTGAATTAAGTGAGCGTGTGATTCTTGTCATGGGCAACAGGAAGAGTGAGGACCAGAAGAGAACAAGGTCTCATCAATAGCCCTTTCGCTGGATTGTGCCTGGAGTTGATGTAAATGTTAGTCTGCTTAGCGTAGATAGAACAAGACTGCCACCTCCTTGGGGATGCCAGACCTCAGTTAATCCAGCCCAAGGTCACAGCTCCTTTCCTGACTAGTGTCTTTCTCTTCAACCAAAACCTTGCCTATCCTTGCCTTTTTTTGGTGTAGATTAAGCTATGAGACTGCTACGAGCCCCAGACGATATTCTTCTGATCAATCACTGTCTCTCTGTGTTCATCCTCCCCATCTTGTTGGGAATCATTATTAGCAGTTTTCTTGACTTCAGGGCTAAATTTCTCCCTTTTCCACTTTCCTTCTAATTCCTCCTAGTGCTTCTCTGGCAAACGAAACCAATGGAATCCCACTGCCCTGCTCAATTGGTCCAGTCCTTGGAGACTCCTGTGGCCCCTCTGTGAATTTTTCTAGGCTAAAAGTAAAGTCTCAGTAAGTTTCATCTGTTTAAGTCCCTTCAATGTACAGGTAGAAAACAGGCCAATCAGGGTTTAATTGGCTCGCCCAAGGTTGCACACTTAAATCCAGCAACTGGCATTCACTGACTCCAAATCCACCATGACACGTTGCTTCATCAGGTCTGGGGAGCAATACGCATTTACCCAGAAAGTGAAATGACATTGCAATTGATCCTCCTAGAGTTATTACAAATTAGCACGTAAGTGGCCAATAAGTGATATGGATGGTAAATGCTATGCTTTCTGTTGGATTGTAAGCTCCATGAGGACAGGGACTGTTCCATTCTACATGTGCTGTCTTGCCTAGCACAGAGCTCAGTGTTCTGTGCCCAGCTAGTAGGTCTTTAAAGGTTGGTCAAATGATTCATAAGTGAGTGACAGTGGGAGGGAGCAAAGGATTCCACATGGCCAAAGGAGGCAGTCATGGAGAAGAGGTGGCTTGCGCTCAGCCTTGAAGGCTAAGCAGAAATCCAGTGGACACAAAGGGTATTCTGAGCAGGGAGAATAGTCTGAGTATTGGGACAGGAGTGCTGCAGCAACGTTGTAAGGTAGATATCACACACACTATCATTATTTCCCTTTTAGATATGGGGAAACTGAGGCTCAGAGAGCAGTGATTTTTTCAAGGTCACCGGGTTATTTCCCGTAGCAGGATTCAGTAATTCCATTGACAGGAGACAGTACATACACAGTTGAATGAACGTAAGGTTATTCGAAAGTCAGAATATTGAATAAAATGATAACTTCCTCTAGTTGATATCAAAGCGTCACTTGGACTTGATAAAATGTCATTCTTTTTCTTTCTTTCTTATTGTTGAAACAAATACACAAAGGGAAAAGAAATAGATTACAAGCTGAAATATTGAAACTTAAATACATAAAAAAAAGCACGTCCTGTGCCCAGCAGAACATGAGGGAATTTACGATGTATAGCAATCCATTTCCGTTTCAAGAGAGCCTACATATTAAATGCCACATGTTGTGTTGAGAGCTGTCCGGCTTTTCTTTGCTTCCTTGTAGGTTTTCTTTTGTTCTCTGCTGTACACTTTTTACTTCGTTCTAAAAGTGTAATTCTTAATGTTCGCTGCAAAAAGGGTGAGCCCAAAGATCTTGATCGTGAATATGGAGGTCATATTGAACCAATGGGTGCTAGTACTGTTTACAAACACCTCAGTTTCCTCTAAGCAAGGTACACCAAACACAGAGATGTCAAGGAAAGCCTGAGGTCAAATTTGAATTTGGGTCTTCCTAATTCTAGGTCCAGCTTTCTGTTGACTGCATCCTGAAATCCAAGCTGAACAGAAGGAACCCATTGAAAGCAACTCAACCCAGACAATATCAGTCTGAATGCATATTTTTGATGCATTTCTTTTAGCTTTTTTTTTTTTTGGAGGGGAGAAGGCAGGGCAATTGGGGATAAGTGACTTGCTCAAGGTCACACAGCTAGTAAATGTTAAGTGTCTGAGGCCGAATTTGAACTCAGGTCCTCCTGACTCCAGGGCTGCTGCTCTATTCACTGCATCACCTAGCTGCCCCTGAATGCACATTTTTGGAACTGAGAAATAGGCCACAAGACATTGGGAAAGCGTCCCAACGAAAACCTTTACAATATTATGAATTACAGAGGTTTTGTCCTCTTTTCTCCAAGTCAGGAAGAAGGTGGATAAACATTTTTAGCACACATGATAAAAAGGTCAGAAGCCTGGAGAGAAGCCATTGAAACAAGCAGATGTCTCTTTCCCTTCCCCTGGTGTAACAGTAAGCACCCTAGCATGCCTAGGGCAGCTACTAGCACAGGTTCTTAGATCTGCTTTTCTAAAGGAAAGCAACTCAAAATGGGTTAACAATCTTACTTTAATCAAACATATCATTTACCTA
>CM053585.1:546526906-546573861 GCA_028646515.1 Pseudochirops corinnae
GGAACAGAGTATACTTTCAAATATCCAAGGGTCCTCAGAGTCACGTAGCCACATTAGCAAAGGGCCTAGGGGCAGGGAAGATCTTTAGATTCCCATAACACCTGGGAAAGACTGGTACCAAGTACTCTCCACTGGACATGACTAACGTAACCAGAGGTGGTCAAGCTCCGGGGGAAGCCAAGGGGACAGCTGAGGGTCAAGAAGAAGGTGCTCAGGGGCCATATCCACGTGAGCTCGGCCGGTGACAGGAGGATAAAGAAGAATGAAACACGTCCCCAAGCTATACTGATGCATTCATGGAAGCGGAGTTGACTAAGGACAATGCAGATAAGGTGATTGCTGCCAGATGTTACAGAAGGGATCTCCTTAGGGAGCCCAGACCTAGTGACCGATGCAAACTTACAATGACATGGTAGAAACTGGACAGCACCTCAGTCTTCACCCACCAGGTACTTAGCAAGGCATGCGCTGGTGGCTGGAGTCACATGGTGACACCATTTTTGCTTTTTCTATTTTTAACGGACTAATAAAATTGATTTCCTTACTACAGACATAGATCCTGAATCACCTGGAAACCTCACCCAGACTGCTATTGGAATGGGGCCAGCATCACAGGCCAAACTTGTTCATAATTTTCTATAAAAATTTAGGGATGATGTTTTAAATCGATGCCACCAAACCTAATCATCTCGGCAGGCTTCATGTGATGAAAAGCTTTCAGAAGGACTGAGGAGATCCCAACCACACAGGAACAGGAGGTGGCATGTTGTCAGTGATGGGCCATCTCCATTGGCCAGGCTGAAAACAGTCAGCCTGTCCCCATGTAATGGCCCGTAGAACGGAAACTGTACTCAGACCTGGCGGGAGGGCATCTTGTTCCTCAGCTCTTTCTCTTGGAGCCCATTGAGAAGGAATGAGGGCCAGACTAGAGCATGGTGATGAAAGGTCTGGCCTCCAGAGCACAGGCTCCTCCAGGGCGCGGCCCACTGCATTTTTAGCTCCGTATTTGCAGTGCTGCCACAGAGCCCAGAACATCTAATCAGTGTTTACTGAATTGACTTGAGGATTAAGTGGGGAATCTCCAACATGTACCAGACTTCCCTGGTGACTTTTCCTCGTGCTGAGACCCCTGCAGCCCCAGGTTTGGGGCTGAGTATTTTAGGCCTGAGACAGCACAGACATGCCTAGCTTCCAGCTGGGAGAGCCTTTGAGATGGTTTCCTGGACTCCCTTCTTCTATGGAGGAGGAGACCCAGGGTCAAGAGAGGGAACTGATGGAGTGGAGGTTGTGGAAGTGGCAGTAATGGGGGGGGGGGGGGGCAGGATTCCAACCCAGGTTTTCAGATTCTAAAGGAGTTGCTATCTCCACAAACCTGCACTTTACCTTCCACCTTGATTATTTTTATAAGCATCATCAGCCCTAGAGAAATGTTCCATGAGATTCCCTCTATAGAATGCTGTCTCAGGTCTCTCTGGCCCTCAGTTTTCTCATCTATGAAATGAGCATAGCCTTTGATGTTCTACATTTGGGTGTCCTGAGAAATGTAGGAGGGAGCCGGGGCATTTGACTGTGTCTGTCCACGAGACTCTGCGAGAACCACAGGAAAAGTGAGTGTCCTTTGTAAACCAAATCCTTACGGAAAATATTAAAAGATTCAGATCACTATCTTTCCTGCAGATGGCTCATGGAACAATGAAATGTGTCCTCGGAAAATGAGATCGAGAAATGTAGAGTGAGAACATTTTTCCTTAGATTCCTGGTCTCCCTGGAGGCAGGGTCCCCTTCCTCCATTAGTGCCCGGAGCAGGCCAGACTTCGATTTCCAGAGATGCGGTATCTGGAGGATCAGTGATTTCATGGGCTGGATATTTTCTTCGTCCGCTCAAACCCCCTGCCTTCCGCCAGCTCCCTCGTGAGGGGTGCTCAATTGTTTCATCTGCACACCTGGAATTCACTAGCATCCTGCCAGCCGTGCTTCAGCTGCTCAGAATTTCAGGATGTTTGGGGGGCGCAGGATTGGCATCTTGAGGGGCTGTCCCATACGGGGGATGGGGGCCAATGAGGGAGACAGTCCCCGCTCCCAAGGAGCTATTGTTTTAAAAAGTATTCCCTGGTGAGTGTGATAAGGAGGAGCATTTGGAGAGGAAGAGAAATGCAGACTTCTGTGGAATTCATATTTCCTTGCTAATGCAAGAGGCTTTCCCCAAGGTCAGTCCCTGATCCCCTGCCCTCTGAGAAGACCTTCCATTTACATCTTCTATGTCTTGTGCGTGTTTATATGGATACATGCATGGTCATAGTTATCTTCATGCTACCCCTCATTCAGAGGTAAGCTCTGAGGGCAGGGAGGCTTATTTTTGCCTTTATATCTCTCTTATTTAGGACAGTCCCTGGTACGTAGTAAAGGCTTGTTGGTAGACGTTACCGATATGAGTTCTTATAATTTTGTCGATAGTTATTATTATTGTTATGGTTTCGTATTGGAGCTCTTCTCCATATTCCCTGCTCCTTTCATCCAAATGTAATACATTCAACCCTACTAGAAGGGAAGCTCCCAAGGGAAGGTTTTTGCATCCTGGCCCCTCCCAGGTGACTTACTTTCCCTTAAGAAAATGTCTATGGAATGAGATTGAAAGGAATAGAATCTCATTACTGGAGGCGACACATCATCAAGCATAATAGATTTTTGGACATAATTCATACTTTGATTTTGAACTGGAGAATGTTAAGGAAGGCAATATTGAGCTTTAGATGATGAAAAGGAGTTTCTCTCATATTTGTTTGGATTGACTTTCTTCTTGTTAAAATCCCTCTTGCAAAGAGTCATTCAGCACCTAATGAACAATTGTTCTCCCCATTTACTGAGTGTCTTGTCTAAGCTTTGTGGGGGTGCGGGAAGACTGGAGGGGGTGCAGGGGTGGGCAGTGGCACTTTTCATCCAGTTCCCGTGATGTGAAAGGCCGACCTCTCCATCTGATCGTCCTTGGGAATTCTTGTTTTTTGGATTCTTTATTGCAGGCTGGGACCATCAAATTAGTCTTTTGTGCAGACTTGGATGATTTAACAAAGAAAACTAGCCTCTGAGAATAGCCGTGATTTTCAGTCCAACTGATGAGTTTTGAAATCTCAGATGGACGAGGGGCCAGTTGGATTATGGCGTTTCGGCCCTTCTAGAGATTCTAGAGATTGTTAAATCCCAGCAAGTAGCTTTACTGGGCTGTGCGAATTTCTGTTTCTCTGTTGTTTTGAAAAACAATTTTTGTTACCATAGTTTATAAATAACTGAGAAAAGGAGTGAATACTGTCTGCCGATTTGGACTCTGGGTTTCAATTGTGATAAAATCTACAGGGTTTCCAATGGATTTCCCCAGCAATTTCAGAGTACATGAAATTGCGCAATTGTGTCCTGCCAAGTTGTCGGGAAAGACTCAGAACATGGGGGTCTTTGGGGAAGAAGCAGCTTTTAGAGTGTCTGTGAATAGAGACACGTTTACACGTTTCCTGTCCGCCACTGCTGTGCCATGGTCGTCATTCCAACATCAGAGCCAGCATCTGGAAGTAGAGGCCACACAGTGTATGGGCGTGTGTGTGTGTGTGTGTGTGTGTGTGTGTGTGTGCCTGCTCATGGGTCTGTGTCCGTGGGTGTGTGTACCCCAGCTCAATGGAAAGGCAGTAAACTTCTCTCACAGGGAAACTGAGGCAGGTGGTTGTTCTCTTTGTTCTTCGCTGCTGGCAGAGTTGGCTTCTACTTTCATAATCTCATTCCTCGGGGAATTATGACCTTCTTTGCCCTGGCATTCAATTAAGCCATATTCCTTAAGTAATAATAATAATAATATAAAATATATTTATACACTTCTCCCTATGTGTCACAGACTGTGCTAAAAACTTCACTTTTATATCATTTTGTCTTCACAACAGTCCTGTGAGGTAGGTGCTATTATTCTTTACAGATGGGGAAACTGAGGCAACCAGTATTGACGTGACTTACCTAGCGCCACAAGGCTATTAAGTGTCTGAGGTCGGATGCGACTTCAGACCTCCCTAACCCCAGGTCTGGCACCTCCGTGCCAGAGACCATGCGGTGCGCTGGCAATGGAGAGACAAAAATGACAGATGTCTGTCATCCAGGAGGGGCCACTTTCTCCCTTCAGGCCTGAGCCCAGGAGCCCACTGACCTCCAGTTTCTGGCACCTTCACCCTTCTCATATTGCCTTTTAATTTACTCGTGTGTCCACTGGATTTCTACCCCCATCCCCAAAGAAGAGTCAAAGCTCCTTGAGGGCAGTGACTTTATTGTTTTGTTTCTCTGACATGTAACACAATACCCTGTACAGTATTGAAATGTTACTTGAATTTGAGAATCTGTTTTCCAAGTGAAGAAGAAAGGAATTAAAAAATGGGAGGGAAGAAAGGAGGAGGGAGGGAGGAAGAAGGGATGGAAGGAGAAAAGCCCATGCCCTCATGCACCTGGCTATTGCTGCAGAAGCATCTGATCTCTAGCACCTGCCCTGGTGCCTCTCTGTTCAGGGACCAGGGCTGCCTGTAGCCCAGCCAGGTCCACCAGTGCCCCTGGGCTGAGACAGCAGGACAAAAACAGGCATACGCGTGACTTGCCTGGTGCGAGTGATTCATTTTTTGATGTGAGAGCCTCCTGCAAAAACTCTTTCTTTGGCCAGTAATGAAAGGATTTGGGTTTAATTGTCTAAAGAGATGATTAAAGCAATATTTCCTCAGTTACAGCTCCCATTGGGAGTTCTGCCTGAACAAAGGGCAAAGCGCAGCCTGGGGTATTTCTGTGTGTTCTCTCTCAGCAAGTGTAAGCCCTGGAACAGAGAGGCATGAGATAAACTCAGAAAAGCAAGAGGAAAGTAAAACGACGCATCCGCTTCCCACCAGAAGGAAGTCTCCTTTAATTGCATGTGCGGCCCCTGGGGGTGAGGGTCTAGAGCCCATGCAGTGGCCCCATTTAAGCAATGGGACCCCCTTTACCTGGACTGAACCCAAGGGAGGAGATCTCGGGGAGTGGGGTCAGTGACTTTTACAGGAACTCTATCTAGATCAGGCTGTAGCCTTTACTCTTGGTATCCAGTCTGCTAAACAGGTTTGGAAAAACGAGTCAGGCAAAGGGCCCGAGTTGACATTCTCTATTTGTTAGATAAAGCTGTTCAGTCCATATGAAGCATCTGGGGTGTGGTAGGATGCCTCTTCTAGTTGGGAGGCTGGCATGCTTCCAAGTCCAATCCCTTCCCAGGCAGCCCCATCACCAGCTTAAGACCTTCAAAGGAACTAGAGAGAAGAGCTTCCTTGGGTGCCCCTGAAGGCTTTCTCCCAATCCCTGGCAGTTTGTGAGTAACTCAGGCTGAAAATTCATCTTAAGCTCCACCTCTAGAGCATCTCCATTAATGCTCACACCTACATTCAGCCATGGCTTCAAATCAATAAGACACTTAGAGGACCAGAGGAGCCATGCATCACCATGAAAATATTTATCCATGGGCGAGCCAAGAATTTGGATCCAAAAGTAAATGCTGCTTCACATTCTGCTGCCTGGTGTTTCATGTTGGGTCAGCGCTGACCCTTGCCTCCCCAGAGCATGTTGACTGCATTAGTCACAGGACATCTTTGCAGAGGATGGTTCCTCTGGACTGATCTCAGCCTGGGGTGGGGCTTGAGGCTCAGCCCAGGATAGCTAGAGGAGGGAGGCTGAGCCCAGGAGTGGTGGGAGGGGGAGGCTCCCTGCTTGAAGATCTGATTAGAGTCACCTTCAACAACAACTAATGTCTAGTATTTCTATGGAGCATTTCAGTTCACAAAGCGATTTGCTCTTTTCTCCTTTGATCTTTGAAATGATGTCAGCAGTGGCTTCATGCTGTGTCTGGAGGCTGCAGGAAGCATCGTTCCCGACCCATTGGGCATGTGTAAAAGCTCCTTAATTTTGGGTTATTCTTCTTTCCAGGACAATCTACAACAGCTACAAGAAAACGTCAGGCAAGGTGCCAGCATCATCGCTTCTCTCATCAAGGACCGAAGTGCTGGGCTCACTGGGCAGCTGATTGTTGCGTGATGTACGGAGAGAAGATGGACCTTGCTCAGTCTTTCTTCCCCCTTCTCTTTCCTTATGTCTGTGCTTCTTATTGTCCTCCAGTGAATTGTAATGGTTTTCTCTTCCTGGTTTCATACTGAAGTTTTCTCCTAAAGCTTCCAATTAGTGCCTATTTTTATGCAGTTCAGGTCTTACTGTTTGCTTATGTGTGAGAAAAATCCATTAAATTGGAAACTGTATAACTATGATCCAGACAGTTAATTTGGGGGCCTTTCCAGGGGAAGAATCTTTCAAAAGATCTAGATAACTGTTAGGTCCTGTCCAATTAAAAGACTAATTTAAGAACAAGTGATAACAAAATCTTTTGTCACCGCACTCACAAATTAGTCAAGCAGATGATTCTCTCAATTCCCTAGTGCTGATGGGGCTTTGGGGCATGTTTCAGAATTCTGCTTTTTCTTTTCCTAATATTTCTGTCTTTGCATCCTAGATGAGGGCCTGAGATGATGGTGGGAGCCTTGAATGATGCCATCTGGCTTCCTTTTGAACTGGAGGTGTGTGCCTTAAAGGACAAGGAATGCGAAGGCCACACACTTGCTGCCCTCTGGATGCTATCAGGGCACCTTGGAAGCCCCTTCCCTCGCTTCCTCGAGTGGGCCCTCAGGTTGCTTTCATTTTATGATTTCCTTTGCTGAATTAGCTGGAAGCTGATTCTGATGACTGAAATGAATAAAGATAAAATAACCACTTTCTAGGCATTGGCCAAATCTCACCACCAAAAAATAAAATAATAAAAATCTTTCCTGATTAATCCTGGTTTTCTGTCATTCTTAGCCACAGGGAAAGTTATGCCTTCCTTCCAGAGTTAGCATAGAGAATGATTTACAAGACAAAAAGGCCTCCAGATTTTGTAAACCTTGAGAGAGGCTCATTTTGGTTTTCCAGTACTCTAAATAGGTGTAGACTGGGGCACCTGGGGTAGCTAGTTGGTGCAATGGATAGAGCTCTGGCCTTGGAATCAGGAAGTCTCATCTTCCTGAGTTCAAATGTGACCTCAGACAGTTACTAGCTGTGTGACCCTGGGCAAGGCACTTAACCCCATTTGCCCCAGTTTCCTCATCTGTCAAATGAGCTAGAGAAGGAGATGGCAAACCACTCCAGTATCTTTGCCAAGAAAATCCTAAACGGGGTCATGAAGAGTTGGGCATGACTGAACAGCATTGGGGCCACAATGGAACTTTTATAGTTTCGAGGTCACACCAAAGGTTTTTTTTTTTTGCTTTACAGTCGTGGTCTGTTACATCAGAGCTGTTTGGATTGTACCTTGTAGAAGAGCTACACTTTTGATGTGGGAGAAGAAATGAGTTTGGATTCCAGTCTGGGAGGCCCCAAGAACTCCATGGATTTCTGCTGTCCAGTGAATTTCTGGCATCTCCTTGTCCCTGGTTCTTCTATTCCTGTTCTATCCGTTGGAGTCCCTGTTCTGATCAGTGTATAGATTGCTCCAAGCCCCTCACGTCTTTGGTCCTCAGTGCTCTCCATGGATAGCTGAGCTGGCAGCCAGGATCCTCTCCCAGTTTAGCGTGGCTGGTGTTCAGAGGCAGATCCACTGGCCACTACTGAGTTGGTGTTCACAGAACAAATGAAGGATGTCACGGAGGTCCATGCTTGATGGGGTCTGCTAGACCTGTTGTCCCCTGACATTGCCCCAAGCAGCCAGGGAGTGCATAGGAAGGCAGAGGGGAAGGGCCTGACTGGAAGACTTCCATTTTCTTGCTTTGGGAAAAAAAAAAAAAACAAAAAAAACAATCCTGGTGCCTCATCATGGTGTGAAGGAGAACCTGGCCTCCAAAGGCTATAATTGGAAAGGTCTTGCTTGAGGCTTAGGGATGGTCTCAGTGACCAGGTGAGTTTGTGACCTGAGGCCTAGGGTATCTAAGTACAGAGATGCTCAGCTTCTGGGGGAAGAAAAATCGTGTGACTATGGCAACTGAAAAAGCAAAGAAAAAATGCACTGTAACTCCCATCTGGTTCAAATACCTTCACTCCTCCAGCAGAGATACAGACAGCCCACCGGAAACAAGGGCAGAAGAGGCCAAGGGCCCATAGATTGGTGGGGTCTATAACCATTACCTGGACTGTGCTGTTCTATATATGAGGTCCTTGTCCATAACCAGGGAGGTGGCCTGGAGTAGGAGGATCTGAAGTGTATCAGGGGACTCATGCCTTCTCAGGCTCTTTGGTCAAACAGAACCCTTGGGCTCTTCTGGGGGAGGCAGGTGGCTGGTCTATCCCCTCTCCTGAGGACACAAGACCCACTGGCTGTTTTCAAAATCCTTTCCGTGTTTCAGTGGCTCTCATTGGCCACTTGGCCCTGAGGACTCACTGCTTTCTTACCTGGCTGAAGTCTTTCCTTTCCTTTTCCCTTGGCGCACATTGCCCTTGGTACCATAGACAGAGGACTGGCTTTGAAGTCAGAGGACCTGCTTCAATCCCATCTCTGATGCTCAACATCTGTGTGGTCTTGGACATTTAATATCTCCAGGCTTTATTTTTCTCTTCCGTAAGAGAGAGTGTTGGACTGGATGACCTCTAGGGTCCCTGTGGTTCTAGCTCCAGGATCCTGTGATAAGACAATGTTCACTTTGTGTCTTCATGAAGCTTCTTTCAAAGTGGGACCTCTTTACCAGAGAGCCAAAGCCATTTCCTGAAAGTCAAATTGTCATTGGTCCTCTTCCATCAACAAAGGATGAACAGCAATGGGGTTTAGAAAATTGAACCGATGTTTAAGACAGTATAGTGGAGTGAGCACACTGACTGCTGTAAAATAAAGTTATAACCAAAATATGTATATAACTGTATATATCAATTGAAAAGCCCTTTATTTTACCTATTACCATTTAACAAGCTTCTATTCCATTGGTACAGACTCTCTGGAATGCTTGACTCCAGGCCTGGAAGAGTCCATGGGGCTCATCCAGACTTGCCACCTACCTTTATTTGTGGAGGAGCCATGTAAGGATCAGGATAGGGAAGGACTTGACCAGCACTTCCTGCTGATTCCCATTTGGAACTAGAATGAAGTCCCGCCATTATTGCATTGTTCACACATTTTCATTTAGATGGAGAGATCACCAAGACTTTTGAGTGGCCAGCAGATCCAATCTGTTTTGAGTAGTTTTCTTAAAAGAGAAAAGAGTTGAAAATAAAAATTTAAATTCCATTCACTGCTTTCCCTGGCGGACTTTTCTGCTCGCAGTTTATAGAGGGTGCTCTAATGGCCTTTTCTAGTTAATTTTTTGTTTATGTGCCCTTGTAAGAGTTCAATTTTAGTTCTAAAAATAAAATGAACAAACTGGAATCAATGATTGAAAATCTCTGGCTATGACAAGAGAAGCCAGAGGCACGTCCCCTGAAGAAGCACCCTTAGGAATGCACGGTCAATTAAAGGCTAAGTGTCCGCTCTCTAAATGTAATGGCAGTTTTCTCAAGCATCCAGCGTCAAACAGATATGCGAATAAATGCTTTCGATTGGATTTAAATGCTTAAATGTGCAGTTGTCTCTGCTTCAATTTGAGTCCCCTCTAAGTGTAAAGCACTGTGCTGGGCACTTGAACATGAATGGCAACATCAGAGCCAAGGAGCAAAGAGTGTTCTATTGAGAGGACACGTGGCTGCAGCTAACTATGACAGGAGAGTGGAAGAGCCTTCCAAGCAGGGATTTTATTTTGGTCCTTCTGTCCTCAACACCTGGATCTGTCCTCGGCACATAGAGGATGCTTAATACGTGTTTGTATGAATGAATGAAGATAGTACAGAGACGAGGAGGAGGAAGAAAAGCTGAGAAGCAGGAAGGAGAAGACTTCCTGCAAGAGGGGCTTCTGACCTGGGCCTTCAAGGAAGACAGGAATTCTGAGAGGCAGAGATAAGGAGGGGATGTGTTCCAGACTGTGGGGCCAGGGCTGGGGCTGGGGCTGGGGCTGAGACTGGGCTGGGGCCGGCGCTGGGGAGTTTATACAAATACAGATGGGGAGGGAGGACATGGAGGGTCCAATTTATAGTGAGTCAGCCAATAGGGATGGAATGGAGAGTGCATAAAGGGAAGCAGTGTGGAATGAAGGGGTGGAGGCGGATGGGAGCCAGACTTGGGGGGGCCTGAAATGCCAGACCAAGGAGATCATGCTTTACCCTGCAGGCCAGAGGCAATGGCTAGAGGACTTCGAGCAGAGGACTAACCATGCTATTTATTTATTCATTCATTCATTTATTTATTATCTGTCTATCTATCTATCTATCTATCTATCTATCTATCTATCTATCTATCTATCCGTTCATTCATTCATTCATTTAGCCTTTTTTGGAGGGAGAAGGCAAGGCAATTGGAGTTACATGACTTTTCCAAGGTCACATTGCTAGTAAGTGTTAAGTGTCTGAGGTCATATTTGAACTCAGGTCCTCCTGACGCCACGGCCAGCACTCTATTCACTGCGCCACCTAGCTGCCCCGCCCTAACCTTGTTAGACCTGTACTTGAGGGAGCTTATTTCTGCAATTATATGGATGATGAGTTGGAGAGGGCACAGCCTAGGGGCAAGGAGATCAGCAAGGAGTCCATTCTTATCATAACGGTAAAAGGCAGTGAGGGACTGCTTGAGGGAGGCAGCCTTGGTCATGGGATGAGAGGGATGGATGGATGGAAGAAGTTGTTCTCATGGTAGAATTACCAGAACTTGGCATCTGAATGAGATGGAGAGGGAAGCCTCAGAAATGGCACCAAAGTTACCAAACTGGGTGATTGGGAGGACGGAATTACTCTCCACAGAAATACAGAAGTTTGGAGTATGGCACGCATACAGCGAGAGGATGAATGGGTGAGTCTGAGATGCTGCTGATGGTGACCATTGGTGGAGAGATCTATCAGGCGGGTGATGATCCCAGGACCAGAGTGAGAGCAGAAAGGTACCATCAACTGAAGGATCCCCTGTGCCACAAACACAGGAAGCATTTGTTGTTGTTCAATCGTCTCACTCATGTCTGACTGTTTCTGACCTTATTCGGAGTTTTCTTGGAAAAGATACTATAGTGGTTTGTGGTTAAATGCTTATTGATATGATGTGACTTGACTTTTCAGCTGACTGGCAGCCTGGATGGTTCAGCCTCAGAGTCACTGGCATGGTTAATGATTTGATGATAGTGAGAGTTGTCAGACAGATAGAAAGAAAGAAAGAAAGAGAGTAGATAGATAGATAGATAGATAGATAGATAGATAGATAGATAGTGCTTTTTAAGGTTTGCCTAACACTCCATGTTTGTTTTCTCCTTCAGTGGTAATTGAGGTCACTGGAGCTGATGAAGTCATCAAGAGAAAAGAGGTGTAGTATGAGAAGTGAAGATGTCACAGGATAAAACGTTGGGAAATTCTTGAGTTTAGAAGGCAGGAGAAAGATGATGACCTGACAATGGTGAATAAACAAAGGTGGTCAGATGGGTAGGAAAAACCACAGTCATCACATAATAAATATGCCCTTCCCTCTTCCCCCTCCTGTCTTGGCATAAGCAACACTGGTATTAAAAGGATGAGTTGAGATTAAAAAGCCTTTGTTTGAAGAGGGAATTTAGGAGTATGGAAGGAGCTTTTTAGTTTCCCAAAGGCAATCATGTCCTGGTTGTTGTTCATCTGAATTGTCTATAACAAATATCCATCATGATTATACATGACTATGGAGAAGCATTATGGGGTGTCCATCCAAATTCATGTTCCAATCCAGACAATAAATCATCCGTGTGGGTGGTCAGACTAGCTGTCTTTCAGGAGGCTCTCCAGTGTTCCTGGGCTTGGTGTGATCAGCTGTCCTCTGTAAACAGGCGCCTCCAGAGGACCTCACCAGCCCCAGGGGATCCCTTTTCTGCTCTGGATCTTTCCCATGGTAGTGGCAAGCATACATCTCTCTGTTTTGTGACTGGTCTGATGTTTATGATCAGAGGGGTAATGCAGCATGGCTATGTCTGTTATTAGATCATTTTAAGGAACAAGAATGATTTTGTTGTATTGATAACAGATGTCTTTTGATCTATTGACTCAGACTCTTTTTTTTTTTTCATAATCCAACACTAGGTATGGAGAAAAAATATTTTTTCTACATCTTTCATTCAATTGTGAAACAGTAAAGATGTGGCCCATCGTGAGCAGCACTTTGGAAATACTGTTGGTTCCCCTAATGCTTGCATTAAGGATGACTTCATATTGGGGTGTGAGGATTTCAAGAAGACTTTGCATAGATAGA
This sequence comes from Pseudochirops corinnae, assembly GCA_028646515.1. Classification (NCBI taxonomy): domain Eukaryota; kingdom Metazoa; phylum Chordata; class Mammalia; order Diprotodontia; family Pseudocheiridae; genus Pseudochirops; species Pseudochirops corinnae. The sequence goes on from CM053585.1 coordinate 546,539,235, forward strand.
AGGGTAGTCAGATGGTTTGGTAGTTCTAAGTCATGGATCACAGATTCTGACCTTAAAGACCTTACATCTTTTCTGACTTTTTTTTCAGTATTGATAAGGTCTGAGATTTTTCCTATACCTTTAATATCTCACCTTGTCAGATACCAGTACCCTCACCATGGAGTCACCTCCAACATAAATCTCCCCTCTCTCTATTTGATACAATCCTTCTGCTTTTCCCATCTTTGTTCTTTGGTCCCATTTCTGTGTCCCCTATCAGCACAACTGGGACTGTGATGTTAAAGTCCAAGGGAAGTGGTTCTGCTTTCCTTGTTGGAAAAAGAAGTTTGCTTTCCATTTTTAATGAATCTTTCCAATTTTTTCCTCTGTTTGTTGTCTCTCCACCTCATTCCCTACCCCCATGACCATTTTCTTTTGTTTGTGGTTTCTCTGTCTCACTCTTCCTTTCCACCATTTTCATCCTTAGATGCTCCATTGTATAAAAATGTTACAGTCAATGTCGATGTCATTTTTGATGTCCATAAAATCCATGAATCTGATGTTTCTCGATTTCTTTCAAGTTTTCAAAGCACCTTCCTTTGACCCTCACTACAGCTCCGAATTGAGTACTAAGTGAACCAATGTATAGAGTGCTGAAACTGGAGTCAGGCACTTACTGGCTGTGTGACCCTGTGCAAGTCCCATAACCACTGCCTGCCTCAGTTTCCTCATCTGTGAAAGATGGGTTGTTCTGAGGACAAAATGAGATGTTTTTAAAGTGCTTTGCAACGTTTAAAGAACGATCTAAGTTCTTGCTGCTTTTATTATCACTTTTTTAATAAGCTGACAGTTATTATCATTATTATTTTCATTTTGCAGACAAAGATACAGGCTAAGAGACACTAAGTGCGATGGCTGGCCCACAGTAGGTGTGCGATAACTGTTTATTGTCTGTTAATTCTGCACAGTTGTGGAGTGTCAGAAACGAGACCGGAGTGGATTCCATCCCACTGCAGCTCCTAGTTTCTGTAGGTCAGCCTCATTTTTCAGGGAAAGGACACCCCAAAGCATTTAAGTGATTGGCCCAAGGTCATGCAACCAGTTCATGGCAGAGTTGGGGCCACAAGTCAGGTGTTTTCAATGTGCTCTTCGGAGCCCTATAGTCTTGAAGGGACAAGAAGCCCTCTTGTGGTGACCCTCCCTGACTATCTGAAGCACAGCTTGACCAATTCCGTGTCTTAGGTGCGAGGGGACATGGAAAGCAGAAGCTGGCAGCCCTGTCTTTCAGAAGGAAGGGAAGAAGCAGAGGATAGCATAGACAGGAGGGAACATGCATTCTCCCTGACCATGAGCATGTGTACAATGATAGACTGAGTGCTGGTCGGAGTCAGGATACCTTCCTGGGTTTGAATGCCACTTTTGATGCTTATCAGCCCATGACCTTGAGCAGGCAACCTAACCACCATATTCCTCCATTTCCTTATCTGTGAAATAGGCACATTTGTACTTCCTACCTCATGGGGTTTCTGTGAAGAAAGCTCTATATAAACCTTATGTTATTATAGAAATTAGAATTATTAGCATGACCATCTATGCCTAGCTAATTAATAGGGAAATAGATGCTATGGGCTGACGCTTGAGTGGCAGCCAGTTACGTGAAGCTGGGCTATCCCTGCTTGTCTAAGAGCAACCAGGTTTTCTCCTTCTCATCCCAAACACTGGAATCCTTTTTGAAAAGTGTCTACAGCTGAAATGCATTATATAAATTAATTCTCCACTCAGGGAGGATGCTACCAAATAATCTGAACAGTTGTTGAAACATCTGGATTCATTTTGCAACATAGACACAGTTGGCTTGTCTATTGCATCCTCTCCCTCCCCTTAACTTAATTTGAACAGATACTTGGGGCATCCAAGGAAGTTGGGTTCGGAACAACCCTCCCATCTTACAGAAGCAAGACAGTACACAGAGATCAAGCACCCACATCAGGAAACACATGAGAAGACATATGGGGTCTACACCAAAGTTTGGAGATACAGTTTTCAAAACAGCATATTCTAAAGCTAGGCTTTTTTTAAGTGTAGGGGCATAGATTTAGACCCAGAAAGGGACCTTAGAAGTATCTAATCCAAACTTCTAATTTTACAGCTAGGGAAACTGAGATCTGAAGAGGTATGTTGACTTGCCCAAGGTCACATGAATGATAAATGACAAAGACTCCTTTGACTTTGCCTCCAGAGCTCTTTCTACTGCTCTATAGTAGTGTGTGTGTGTGTGTGTGTGTGTGTGTGTGTGTGTGAGAGAGAGAGAGAGAATGGGGGGGGGAGTAAAATGGCCCCATTTTACAATTTAATTTTCCTATAATGTTTAATTTTGATTCCTAGTCACTCTTAGAATGAGACTGAAGTATGTAGTGGGCAAAGCCTGGTCTTGGAGTTTTGAAGACCTGGCACAACTCCTGCTTGACATCCTGAAAGGTTAGGACAGTGCCTTTCACATGACAAGCACTTAACAAATGTTTGATGACTGACTGTGTGATCCTCGGAAGATCACATAAGTTCTCTGTGCCTGTTTCTTCACTTATCAGAGGAAAGGGTTGGCCTTGATGACCTTTCATGCCCCTTTTCCCTCTGGTGCATTCTAAGGGCTTCAGACTGCTGTCATAAAGAAAGTGTGATTTCATAAGGGAAAACGTATTTTTTTTTTCATGGTTAAAAAGTGAGCACTGGGTGTAGGGCTAGAGAACCAGTTACCTACCCAAGCCCCCACACCCCCGAGAACTGTCAGTGGAACTCTGGGCTGGTCCCACCTGCCTGTAAAAGAATTTGGAATCATGAGTGCCCAGAAAGGTACCAAAGTGTGCATACTCTGACCTGGTGATGCTACTACCCTAAAGAGATCAAAACGAGAACAAAAGATCTCTATGGATAAAATAAATAGCAGCCAAAAGCATGTGCCCATAACTTGGGGGAAAGGCTCAACAAATAATGGCACATGAATGTAATGGCTTAATACGGTGTTATAAGAAATGGCTAAGTGAACAGCTTCAAAGAAAACTGGGAAGAGCTCTAGGAACTGATGCAGAGTGAGGTGATCAGCACCAGCAGGACAGTTACACGGTAAGAGCAAAACTGAAATAACCAGCAACTTGGAAGACCTAAGGACTCTGATCACCGCGATCAATGGCCAACTACCATTCCAGCAGAATGAAGATGATGCATATTCACCACCTTGTTTCAGAATAGCCACGAATGCAAGGTACAGAAAGAGAGAGACGTTTTTGGACATGGCTACTGTGGAAGCCTGTTCCTCCTTGATCACGCGTATTTATTGTAAGTGTTTTGTTTCTTTTTAGTGGGGGTTGGTAGGAGGGAGAGACAGAAAAACATGCTACATTGAAAAGGGAAAAAATGAGGAGGAAAACCTTGACGCGCGCTCTACCCACGTCCCCCCCCGAGTGCCCAGTGGTCGGCGGTTCTCCTGGGCGGGCCTCCCTTTTTGACCTTTAGCTTTCATACTTTTTTCCACTTTGTATTTCAGAGAGAAAAGCTGTCCCTGCAGGGAATAAAAGGTCCTGTTTTACAGAGACAGCCAAGATTTAATCTGGATCCTCATTTCCACTTTTCTTTTCCCCCATTCTACAAAGCTCCAGCTGAGCCCAGGGGCACAAAAGCTTCAACAAGAAGAGAGGTCCTTGTGCAGAGACAGGCATGGAGATGTTCTGGGAAGGCTGATTCTGGAGGTGTTCCTGCACTGCCTTGAGGCAGCAATAATTGGGCTGTTTGGATGAGGTTTGGTGATGCCTAAGCCAGAAGGATTGAGCTCAGCCCTTGGCTCTGGGCCTTGGCAGATCGATCAATTATGCTTCCTCGTACCTTGTACAAAAGCCACTAGTGAAATTGCCTTGTTAATTGATATGCCTTTCTCCCTTCTTTAAAGCACGATTCCTTTCTCTTTTATGGATTAGCAAAGGCAGGAAATAGATGCCCAAATTACTGTGTTCCTCAATCATCTTCAGTCGTTTGATGGAATTTTTTCCACACTGCGTTATGTGTGTTTTTAAAGAGATGCTGTTGTTCTATGGCTCTCTCCAGCCAGGAAGTCATTCCTTTGAATCCCACCTGAGTTTTAGAAATGTCTCATTGAACTATCCAGCTCAGGAATTCACATGCCTGCCTTGCTGAATGGGAGCTCCTGAGGTGACTGCACAGCAGAAAAATGCTATTCAGAGTCATTTCTTCTTGCTTGTTTCTTGGACAGTTGATGTTCACTGAGATCTGGAAGGAAGCCAGAATACAGGAACAAGCTCAGAACTATGAGGGACCCCTTGGGGACCCATGCATGAGATTCCCTGTGCATCTGGAAATTTGGAGAGAATTTGTTGCCCTGAGGGGGGAAAGGAACTGGGCCCCCATGTATCCCTCCTTCCAGACTGGACACATCACAAGTCATCTCAAGGGCTTAAGTGAGTAATGTTACACATGTGATAATAACTTCCATTTACAGAACTCCTAGCATGTACCAGGCATTGTGCTAAATGCTTGACAAAGATTTCATCCGATCCGTCAAATAATGCTAGGAAACAGATGAGGCAGAAGTTAAGTGACTTGCCAGCGTCACACAGCTAGTGAGTGTCTGAGGCTGGGTTTGAACTCAAGTCTTCCTGACTGCAGACCCAGGGCTCTATCCACTGAGTCACCTAGTCCTTCCATAGCAGCACAGAGATTACTGAGAAATGCCAGATAAGGTTTGGAATGAGAAAGAAACCCCTACGAATCCCAAGTCACATTTTAATAGCATTTGAAGGTCTATAACATTTTTCTCAGAACAATACTGTGGATTAGGAAGTATGAATATTTTCCCCCTTATTTAATAGACTAATTTATTTATGCAATAACAATAACCAATTAATAGCTAACCAGTTATTAAAAACCTACTATGTGCCAGGCACTATTAGGGGCAAAGGTTGAAAGACCCTGCCTGCCCTCAAGGAGACTCCATTCTATCTGGGGATGCATCCCCTACGGAGATGGTTATATACAGTGTGTGTACAAAATGGACAAAAGATATTTGGGGAGGCAGCGCAGCAGCCACTGAGCGCGCCAGGAAGGCTTCGTGCAGAGGACGGCTGCTGAGCCGAGCTATGAAGGAAAACAGCGACTCCCAGAGAGAGCCGAGGGAAGAAGGTGCATCGCCGCCGCAGAGCGCAGTGTGACAACCACCACCACCTTACTTTCTTCACCTGCATCATAGTTTGCAGAAGATCACAGACACAAAAGACCAGCACGACAGTGACGCTCTCCATGTCCGATTTCTGAGTTCCATCACACCCTAGGAGGACAAGATGACCCCAGTCACCTTTGCACAGCATCTTAATATCGTTCATGTTAATATCCCTGTGAGGTCACCTCTGCTGGTCCTTCATCATTATAGCCAGGAAGCCTGAGATTGAGAGACATTAGGCGTTTTGTGTATAGTGAGCATTGGAGTTGAGACTTGAACCCAGCTCTTTGGATGCCAATTCAGGTCAGTTTAAGGAGCATTTAGCAAAGACTTAGAATGTAACACGACATGTGCCTGCCCCCAAGTGGCTACCCGTAGGAAAACACACACAGAAAAGTCATGATGGAATGTTTCCAAAGTAAACTCCAAGTTATATCAGAGTCAGGGACAATCAGGGAAGCCCTCCTGTAGGAGCTGGCCCTTGGTCCCAGGTTTCAAAGGAAAGAAGGATCTTGAGAGATTCAGGTGAAGAGGCAGAACCTTTGAGGTTGGGGGACAACCCCTCCAAGTTCTGGTTCCACTGTATCCCAATGCTCAAAAAGGCATCTCATTTATTGATCTATGAGTACTAGCAGTCGGGTGTTAGGTGCCTCTCCTTAATGGGGAGCTTACTGTCGTTAAATCTCTATTTTGTATATTGTATTTCCATCAGCTTCTACTGTGGAGTGAAAATATGTCTTTTTTTGCATTTGTCCGTATGCAAAGTAGAGTGCTTTGCTGCTGCAAAATGCCCAAGGGCATGTGTGTGGTGTGTCTATCTATCTATCTATCTATCTATCTATAGTGTATGTATGTATATGCATATATATACATATATACACATATACTATATATATATATATACATACATACATACACATATACAAATACATTTGAATACATGCTCTGCTAACGAGCAGCTGTCCATCTCTGGGTGGCCCCAGGAAATATGGGCAAAAAGTCTAGATTCTGTGGCATTCTCTTCTCCTGAGATCAGTTTGGCCTCAGGCATCCAACCTTGTTTAAAATAAATATGAAGTTGGTGCTTTGACCTCAAGAGCTCAAGGCCCTTGTCATTGCCTCTGCCTTATTCTTCCTGCTCCCCGCAAGGCTGAGAAATCTCAGGTGATTTTTCTGTGTTGGTTTTTTAGACTTGGCCTCTTCCCTGAGATAACTTTCACCCCACTTGGGGCAATGCAGAGAGAATCATTGGGGAGTGATTGGAAGGTGATGGTGAGATGCTGGGTTCACGCATGGGAAGGATTTATAAAGGAGCCGCTGGTGGAAAGGGACCATGGTGCCCCAGAAAGTAGATGGGGCCTAGGCCTCCTGGGACCCCAGAGGCATGCTTCATACTCATAGGCAGTGGATGCCAACCACTCTTGTGACGGCCTTGGTCTGACTGGGTCCAAGTGTGCTGAAAAGATCTGGCGTTCCCATTCTGTCTCATTCAGGTATAGGCAGAGCTCTTGTTTGGGATGACTATGTCAGGCACCCCAGGCAAGTGCAAGAGGTTTAAGACGACACGCCTGCCTGTCTCCCTGGGGAGGAGGACCCCAAAGAGTGCCCATGCAGGGGTCTGTTTTTAACTCGGCCCCTGCATCCATTTATTCTCATTTTCTGAGTTTTGTCCAATCTCCGCTGCCTGATGAGGGTGTAGTTTAATCTTCGTAAATACTTTCTGGCAAACTCTCCACAGAACCCAGATGCCAGAGTCCAACCCAAGCCTCCTACATACACAAAGGACGTCTGGGAATCACGAGATCAACAAGGTGGACGATTAAGACATTTTCTCTGATTCTCAAGATCTCTCAGACCTCCTCAAAACAGAAATTGTGAGCCACAGATAAAGCAATCTCAGCTACAACTGGATGCCAAGAACTGGCACGAGGTGAAAATCCAATGAACAGTCAGTCATGAAAGACAATAATCGCGACCCTCTAGCGCAGACTCCTAGGACACCCCCTCCCCCACAATTGGCTGTGCTCTGGACAGCTCCATGGGCTCCTACCAGCTTGCAACAGAATTCAGCTCTACGGCTGCTCCCCCCACCTTCCCTAGTGCTACAGAAATCCAGAATCCGAATGGTGGAAGTTTTCAGGCTGTGAAATCATCCTGGGAGGTGCAGAGCTACTGCACCAGATAACTGAGGGAAAGAGGGGTGGGAGGCAGGATGTGTGGGTGTGGGGCCAGGGGGCTGTGTGGCATTCCACTAAGGTGGAGGGAAAGAGCTCAGCATCCAGCTGCGTCCAGTTCTGTGAGCTGCCTTGCATGGGAGGAAGCTGAGATGCTTTGAGGATCCAGACCCTAGGGAAATCACCATCAGAGTGATAGAAGTCAGAAAGTGAATAATAAGGGAAAAAAATTTTAAAACTACCAAAGATCTCAGGAAGAAGAAATCTCAAAGACCTTGAGATTAAGCAGATTTGCCAACAGGATGAATATTAACAGCAGAGAGAAAGAGAACTAGTAATTCAGGCATCCATGAATAAACACTGTAAAACAAAGGATGGCACTTCAACACTTCATGAGACAGGGGCCTTTGTGGATGCTGAGGAGCCTGTGCAACTACCACATGGTTACTGAGGGCTTAAGAGAGAGAATTGTGAGAGCAGACTGTATGACTTGTGCAGCAGAAATAACTGGCAGAATAGAAAAACTTGAATCTCTCATGACAAGTCTGACCAAAGAAACAAAAGAAAGGAAAATCAATTGATAGAGAATGCAAATGCGCAAAAGTGAAGGACAGTCTAGAACAACAGCAGTAACAGCAACATTAAAAGAAGGCATGCTGTCTCTACAATCAGAGCTTGAAGATAGGATGCACAGAGGCAGCTTCAGGACTGTAGGTCTCCTAAAAGAACATGGTAAGTTTAAAAACAAGGAGGGCAGCCCAGAATGCAAAGAATAATGCAGGAAAAATGCCCATAACTTCTGAGCAGAGAAAACTAGGTGCCGATGGGAAGAATTCATAGATGGCCTCTAAAAGGCAGTAAGAACAAGGGGCCGCACAGCCTGGGGTGAAGACCTCCAGGGAGGAGGAACACACCCATTCCATTCTGAGGTGAATCAAATTGGCTAGTCTGGGACTTCCACCCCTCAGGACCATGAAGTGGCTGGTCTGGGACTTCCACCCCTCAGGACCACGAAGAAGCACCATCCATCTTCCACAGTGACTTCCTGAAGTCAGTTCTCATGTCTTCCCTGAGCCTTTTCGCATCTTGGCTGACTGTCTTCAGTTGACCTTCACATGGTACGATCTTGAAACGTTTCACCACCGCAGTTGCCTGTCTTCCTCTGGGTGTTGTTGAGCTTGTAATAGTAGTGATACAAGCTGAGATTTGCATAGCTCTTGTATACCAAGTATTATGATGGATCCCATGGGATACTTACAACAACCCTGTGGGGTAGATATCACAGCACCAGACATTTGAGCACCAGACTCGTATTCATGGACATTCCAAATCCTGGCTCCGGTATTGAGTACATGTAACCCAGAGCATCTCATATGACCTCTCAGAACCTCAGCCTCCTCATCTATAAAATGGGGCTGAAAATACTGTAGAGACTACCACCAAAGGATTATCATAAGGCTCCACTGAGGTAATGTCAGCAAAGCACATCAGAGCATTTAAAATTTGATAGGAATTTCTCTTATTATTATCCTCATTTTGATGATAAAGAAACTAAGACTCAAGAGAGTTTGTGATTTGACTCAGGCCATAAAATAACTGATATCATGGAAGACCCTGAATCCAGGATTTGTAGACATGAGGTCACTCCCTATCTCTACCTTCTACCATTCTGCCTCCACCTTCTTGGCTATTGGTGGTGAACATGGAAAGGAGGAAAGGGAGAATTGCGCAAGTAACTGTCCAGGTAGAATGGACAGGACTTGGTAACTGATCGGATAGGAAAGGTCTCCTTCCTAAACCATGCTGACAAGAACCAAACACAGCTCTTCAACTCTGGCCTCACCAGGACAGAGGACAATGCAATAATATTCAGTATTTGGATGACACTTTACCATTGGCAAAGGAAAGCACTGTATATGTGTGTGCGTGTACATATATGTGAATATGCATGCAGACATGCATATCTCACAGCAGCCCTATGAGGAAAGCCCTAGTATTGTTCCCATATCATAGAGGAACAAACCGAGTCTGAGGGAGGGTAAGTAGCTTGTCTAACCTCATACAGCTAGTAAATATCTGAGTGTAGATTTGAACTCTGATCTCTATTCACGAACCCAGCTTTCTCTTCTGCCTTTGTTCCAGGATCCCATGACTCAGTTTAATTCAATCCAAGAGCTATTAACTAAGAGCCTGTTCTAAGCTAAGTCCTGGAGATATAAAGACAACACTGAGCATCTCTGCCCTCAAGGAGGTCAGCTCAGAAACCTGGGATCTCGCTGACTTTTTGTACCCTGACACATCGTGCAGATTGTGAAAGCAACCAGATTTTCAGGCAAACCAGTGGGAGCCTTCCCTTCCCTTTCACACCCTCATGAGGCTGATGTTGCTCCCAGCAATTCTGTGATTCTAGTTCCTATTCTACTTGTTAATGTGTATTTTCCACCTAAAATCAGCTCTCTTAAATACCTGGGAATGGAGTCAGTGAACAAACATGTATTAAGTGCCTGTTCTATCAGATTAGAGTGATGGATGGAGGGATAATCTCTTAAATCAGGCTACAAAAGGAACAGAGAATCACAGGATCATAGGGTTAGAGCTGGGGGGACCCCAGAGCCTATTGAGTCCAATTCCTTTTTACGGATGAGGAAACTGAGGCCCCCCTGGGATGTTAAATGACTTGCCCAAAGTCATCCAGCTAAGGAAGGAAGCCAACTGTCAATGCATACAGGAATGGTCTTTCAGCCAGAATCAGATATATTCTTTAATGATGGGTCTTTATTAAACAAAACCCTATTATGTTCTGGAGTATATACACAAAGGTTGCCTTCCCCTTTCACATTATCTGATTCATACTGACTCATGTGCAATGACTACGTTGTCAGGTCTCTATCAAGCCTGAACTCCTATTTTAGGGAAGTTTAAAAAAAAAAAAAAAGCTTAAAAAAAAAAAAACGTTATTTCTTTCCAATCAAATTTCAGTGGGAGGGAAGCACCATCTGGTGGCCAAAATGTCCATTTTCAACTGCCTTCAGCCTCCAAAGCTGCACGGTGAGAAAAAGGGGAAGTAAGGCTGTCACTCCACCACGGTGTCCCTCTTGACTCTGAGCTCCAGAACCGGAACAGTTTTGACAAGCAAGGAGTGGTCTCCCATTTCTAGCCTTCTTAGAAAACAAGTGACTCCCGCCTACATGTTGGTGCCTGAAATTACACCATTTCAGCTTTATTATTAACTAACGTGTAAATACTCCTGTGAAGGCTAATGCATTATTAGCCTTTTCCTCAGTCCTTCACACTTTGGTGTTTCCCACCTCTGTGCCTTTGACAGAAAGTGTTCTTCATACTTGGAAAGTGCTGTTTTGTTACCTCTTCTTCTTGGGGTCCTTATTTCTCTCTAAAGCTCAGCTCAATACCCACCTCCCCCTATACAGGATCTTTCATACACCCCCAATTATTAGTCATTGCCCTATCCCTGGAATTCCTCTGTATGTACTTTGTATATACTTTGAAGAATTTATTTGTGTATGTATTATTTTTCCACTCTCCATCACCTCTCCTCCAATAAAGACTCCTTGGAAGCAGGGATACTATATTCTTGCCCTTCTCTCTTTAGCTCTGGGAACCTGAGAGATGCTAATCCAAAACTTGTCCAGTTGGATTGAAATAGGTTAAACCCTTCCTTCCTTCTTTCCTTCCTTCCTTCCTTCCTTCCTTCCTTCCTTCCTGGTTGACCCTGTAGAAGTCACACAGCTCCTCTCTGCCTCAGTTGCCCTATCTGTAAAATAAAGAGTTGAATTTAGTGACCTCAACCAGGGATTTAGCAGCTGGATTTGAATTTGAACCTATGATACCTGAGTTCAAACCACAGTACACTTTCAGTGCATGGTGACTTCTACTTAGGCAAAAAAAGTTTCTGAACCTCTTGACCCTAAGAAGGAAAGAGGACCAAGAGAGAAGGAAAACCAGCCTTCTGGGGAAACCCCAAGAAAGAGGGAGTTCTCTGAACCTGAGGACAAGCTTGCATTCAGGGAGGAAGTGTGTCAGTCCAGTCAAATTGCTCTTTCTATACTCAAAAATTTTCTAACTTCTAAAATGGAGAAAGGCTAGTCTTATTGTCAGTCCCTCCCTGAGTTCCTGACTTCCCATGGCATGAATGGAGAAAATCATTCTTGGTGACTTTATACCTGTTCTCTCAGTTCTCAGAACAACCCTGGGAGGAAGGTGCAGACTGGCCTAACCTACGTCTTTGGACCAAAACCCATTGAATCCCCATTTGATTCCAGTTGGAGTTTTGTCCCAGAAATGTCCATTTAACCTAGGGTTTGTGAGCTGCTTAAAAAAATACATTTTGATAATTGTATTTCCATATCAATGGTTTCCTGTGTAATTCTATATATTTTTGTTTTATGCTTTCAAAAACATGATTCTGTGGAGGGGTCTGTAGGCTTCACCAAACTGCCCAAGGAGTCCACAGTACAACACACGGTCAAGTGTTTAGTGTTCTCTGCAGTGGAGGAGGGGATTGAATCCCTAGGAGAATTCAGTGGACATTTGGTTTAGGGATGATGACTAGGAGGTGCTGTCCAGGCACATGACTCTTCTCTGCCGTGATGTCACCTCCTTTGGTCTTCAGCAAGGGCATGTGCATTGGTTTTTCTTGCTCTTATAGACTCTTTTCTTGGATGTGTGCTATGGGGGCAGGGTGGTGGATGTACGTCCAGATTTATTCTCTTGCCTTTGAATGAGAAGACTGTGGTTTGAACTCTCAGCAATGCACTGTGACGACAGCCATCCCTTCTCCAGGTGGCGGTATGATGAGGCTGTACTCGATGGAGTGTCATTGATGGAGGCCTGTCAGTTGTCAAGGAAATGTGGAGAGGTGATGATACATTATTGCCAAGCCTCAATGGTCCACAGATGGGCTCCTTACTCCTGCCCAAATGGTCGCATAATCAGACTCACCCTGGCTGCTTTGTAGAACCTCAGGCTGGATTTACAGTTGTGAATTTAAGAGGAAGGATTTGGGGCCAGCTGACCCAAGCTGACCTTCATTACACAAAGCTATGGTGATTAGTAGAACTCAACCACATACTTTCACTGCCCATGAATATTTCTAAGTAGTTGGGCTGAGGTTTTGGAGATACATAAAAATACCCAATGCCTGTTGAGTCTGACATTTCCTGATGAATAGGTTGTTAAGTGATGATGGCAGTTTCTATTAAAGCTGAAGGGATTTAGAAAAATGAAACTCTCTGTTGGGTACATCGTTTCTGGAGAATAAAAGCCCACTGCTCCCTGTGTCCATATATCAACGGCTTCATGACAAGTAATACAGACACACATAAGTAACACCTGTCTCTAATATCCATGAGGCATTGTGCTGACTTACTGCTTTTCTCCAGTATCACCCCATGTGCTCTGAATGCTTAGCAAATTTAAATAGCAAAATATTAAAATTTCATCTTTGGTATTATAGGATTCCCCATAGATGGTGAGCACCTCCAGATGCTTCTGTTTGTGGCTGACAGTGCTGACTCTGTCAGCCCCAGAATACTGTGGGGGCCCCTCAATGAGATCTGCAGGAATGCAGGGGAGATAGCTCAGCCATGTAGGCAGAGGCAAAAGGGGAGCATGAAAAGCTCCGGGCTCCAGACTGTGCCATGCCACTGGGACAGGCGGAAAATGGATCAATTAATCAATCAATAAACGTTAAGTGCCTACTATGTGTCTAAGCACTGGGGAGGCACAAAGAGACAGGAGACAGTCTGTGCCCTTCGGGAGCAGATGGGCTTTTTGTCTTTCTGCTTATAACTAAGACCAACCATTCTGGAGACAGAGCAATAACAGTAACGCCACCGCCCCTTGGGTCGTGTTTCATGGTTTGCCAAGCCATATTTATATATGTTATCCCAGAGCTGGGGTGTCACCGAGAGATTCCTGGAGTTAACAGGCCTGGGTGTGACCCCCTGGCCTACCACTGACCAGCTGTGTGACTTGGGACAAGCGGGACAAGTCATTTGCTCGGCTGCCCCTCAGGGACCGTGGACAGCCCATCTCCTCTCATGTTCTTTCCTAAAATGGACGTTGTCTGGAGGCTCAGGACCGTCCATGGGTGTGGGCAAGGAACAGGTGGGAAGGGGGCAACATGGCCATTTCACGCCTGGCTCCTCCCAGCGTAGCTGCCAAGCCTGGTCATTTCTGTCTCCACAGTGGCTTCCACGGATGTTCGCTTTTCTCAAGCATCCCCCTGAGTACAGATCCTCATCATGTCGCATCTATACTTTCACAATCGCCTCCTAGAGGGTCTAGAGACTCCCCTCCTCTCCTCCAGCCTCCATTCTTCTGGCAAAGTGATCTTCCCAATGCCCGTCTCTGACCTCATCACTCACCTTCCAATCTCTACTGGCTTCATCTGAGCCAACTCTGGTTTGGCATACAAAGCTTTGTCCTCCCCGCCCCCTCACCCCCCCGCAGTCTTTCTAGCTTTCTCACTCATTACTGGCCTCCACACATCCCCAAGGCCAGGCATAGTGACCCGTTCTTGCACAAGGCCCTCCATCTTCTATCTGCATGCTTTGACCCTGGCTGTTCCCCACACCAGGAACGTGCCCCCTCTTCATTGACACCCGCGTCTTCCCTGGTTCCCTTGAACTCTCTAGTCATTTGCCACCCCTACAGGCCACCGCTCCCGGGCCTGCAGCTGCTGGCGTTGTCCTTTCTCAGCTGATTTTGCCCCTCCTCGGTGCCTTGCTTATACCCACACATGCACCTTTTTCTTCCCAACAGAATGTCGGCTCCTTGGGAGTTTTGTGTTTTTGTGTATCCCCCGTGCTGGGCATGTAGGGGGGCTTAATCAATGCTTGTTTAATAACTTTATCTGTTATTAAATATACCATAAATTATAAATACATATATTAACATAAATATTATAAATAAATTCTAAATAGTTATAAGTAAGATTTTATTATATTATTATAAATATGAAATTATTACAAACCACACATATTTATTACAAATAAGATGACAAATATAAATTATTAATAGACATTACAAGTACATATTAGAAATTAATTTCTTATTATTACAAATGATGCTGATCTAATTAATTGCTGAATAAATGCCTGTCGGAGTCGGCCTCCTCTGTGGGCGGGCAGCCAGCCTTCTTTGCCTCCCCTTGCCCTTCTGGAAAAAGTAGCCCCTCCTTTGTAAGTGCCCTGCAAGGGTGAAATGGTGGTGGGTTTGGTTTGTCTTCTGTTAATTAATCAAATGAATATCATGGAAAATATAGTTTATTTCACCTATATTGTGAACTTCATTTAAAATGTCGATTTTTTGCATTTAATAATTTACATTAGTGCAAAATTACGTGTATGTGATTTGTAACTAATTACATGCACACCACGGAGTGTATTATCTTTGTTAGGCGGCTGCTCTGGAGTGTCCCAAACTTGGAGCTTTTAGTTCCTTAGAAGGTCACTAGAGGGAGTATAACCCCAGAAATGGGCCCCACAGGCACCCCACTTGCAGCTGAGGGTGAAAACCTGAGCAGCCAACACTCCCAGATTCCTTCTCTGCATCTGGGCCTGCCATTGTCGCTGCCCCTTTTTATGGAATTATTTGAGCAATCAAAGTGGGGCTGGTGCTTAGACAGGGAGCGGTAGCCTGTCTAGCAGAGGATAAAACCTATTAACATCTTCATTTTTATTTATGAAGAGTTCACAGTAAAATAAACCCCTTTGTATGGAAATGGAATCCAGATTGGGCCTCGCTCTTCCCAGCGAAGCGTCCAGAGCCGAGCCTCATCCTCCTGGAGCCGCTTCCTTCGCTGTCTCTCTCTGGGCTGTGCAGACAATTCTCATATTCCAGGGCTGGACACCCTGCCAGTGAGTCTAACTTTCAGAGACATTCGACGTCAATATTCTGCTGGGCATGGGCGGCGTTAGGTAGGCGCCAAGTCAAATGTGGGTTTCTCCTCTTTTCATGGAAAAGAAGACCAAAGTGGGGCCTGCGTGATCTCTGGCGGGGCTGGCCTTGCTTAGGCCTGGGAGGGATGGAAGGATGGCTGCTCCTTCTGGGATGACCAGCGTCTCCCTTCTGTCCACATTCATGGAGAAGGCCTGCTTGTCTGTCCGGCTGTCTGTCTCTCAGGCCTGACTTGGGGTGACTTTTCCCCCTCTGGCTGAAGCCTGCTTTTTTTTTCCCTTTCTGCAAAAATTCTAGGCAAGCTGTCACAGTCTAGAACTGAGAATAATACACAGTATTCCCTTTGCAGGCAATATGAGACCCGTATGTCTGTTCTCAACGGGGGCTCTGTCAGTGTGTTTCCCCAAATCCTGTCCTAGTCTTTGCTCTGGGTAGATTTACATAGGTACAGTGGAGTGGCCCCAGCGCCATTAAGAAAAAGTATCATAGGGAACCACGGAAGGCACAATATCTTTGGAAAATCCTTGTGGAAAGCAGAAAACCGCGACAGTTTGGGAGAGTCCTGGAGGTGGCCAATGGAAGCTCACAGAGCTGAGTCCTAGGCGCTTTGGCTGCGGCTGCCTTGGAGTCCTGGGGATAAAGGAGCAGGCCTCGCCCTTTCTCGGGTCTTGGCTGCCCCTTCCTCCTTGGGCAGCGTTGGGAGAGTCTGAAACCCCAGCAGCCGGCACCGAGCCTGTGGCCTCCTCAGAGACCTCTCGATTCAGCCCTGGACTGGAGCCTTCATTGCCCTGACATGAGTAGCTGTTGTCAGCTTCAGACGCGGCACCCACGCCACCGTCTCAGTGGGGTCTTTCTTGCTCACTCGGCTGTCAGTAACCGTCCTGCCCCCTCCCCTTCCTAAACCACCTTGGATTTTTTTGGTGGATACTTGTTTTCTGCATGTTTTCTTTCCAAACAGAAAGTCAGCTCCTCAAAGGCAAGGGCTGTTGTTTTGCTGTCTCATTGGATGCCCAGAACCCTCCCTGGCAGCTGCTGGGCACATAGTAGGCACCGACTATCAGATGTGTTCATTAACTGGTTCATTTAAGAGACCAAGAAGATTATCTTTCCACTGTGTGACCTTTGGCTTAGAAATGCCCAAGTACCTCTTCTTGATTTCAGCTTTCTTTTCAGGGCACGCAGCTGAGGGCTGCAGGAAAGCCGGGTCCTGGCCAGAGGTCCAGCCCTGGTTTCCTTCTTCTCCACCCCCAATGGCAACATCTCCATTCCAGGTCTGTGATGGACACCAGCAAGTCTTCTCCTGCCTCCCAAACCATCTGTGGATACAGTGAATATTTTCAAAATATGGCACAGCTATAGAGAATGAAATTCTGTTGTGATGGCACCTCCTAAAAGGCATTCACTTAGAGCTATGATTATTGGCAAGCAGATTTGAGTGAAAGTCTTTCTTCCTTTCATGTGACTTAACTACATCTGCAAAGAGAAGAAAAGGCTGATAATCTTCCAACATGAAGAGAGGACACCGGCCCTTAATGAGCTGTATGGATTGCCATAAACATTATCCAGTCCCAAGTCACATTGTGATTGTAGTAAGGATTTACGGCAAGGCAAGCGGAGGAGGCATCTATAAATCACCTAGCAGGGGGCAAACATTCTACTAAGCACTTTTTACAGATAGTTTCTTATTTGATCCCCAAAGCAACCTTGAGAGGTAGTTGCTTTTATGATCCTCATTTATGCTTGGGGAAACTGAGGCAAACAGAGCTCAAGTGACTTACCCAAGGTCATACACCTAATAAATGTTTGGAGCTGGATTTGAATTCAGGTCTTCCTGATTCTAGGCTCAGTGCTCTATCCACTATCCTCAGCCATTATCTTGAAAGACAAGTCCCATGAGATGCAACCTGACAAGTGCCCCCACAGGTGCTACAGTGACAGCTACTGAAGACCCAGGAAGGAAAGTTCTTGCCCCAAACATGCTTGGCTTTGTCAAATGGTCCAGCATCAGAAATCATATAATTTATGCCTGGAAATGCCAGTAAAGAGGAAGCAAGGCCACATTCCTTGCTGCTGCATTCCAAGGACCATGAGTCCTTTCCATCTAACTTGCTGTTGAAACCTCCCATGTGTATTATCCCTTTTTATTTCATTTATACATTTTGCATCTCAATACCCTGCCCAACCCCACTAAAGAACCATTTCTATAGAAGAGGTATCAGTTTAAAACAAAGATGCTGTATGCCTCATTCCTCACCCGCTGTCCACCACCTCTCTGTCAAGGGAAGACGCCATCTTTCATCAGCAACTGTGGTCATTAAAAAAAAATCACATTATTTTTTAAAAATCTCATTTACAGTCTTTGGTTTTGTCCCAAGTCAAGACACATTTGATATCAGCTGATATCATCTTAGTAGGTAACACAGTGACTGTGGAATGCATGCTCTCAGTCTGAGAGACTTCCTTTGCTCAAGGGCCCAGGGAGGATGAGCTGTGTTTGCGGAAGCCTCCTCTCTGGGATCCCCCTTTCTGTTTAGGTGATAAAATGGACCAGTTTGGAAGTTAAATAGACCACCATAATAATTTGGCAGCAGCCTATTGTCTGTGACTTTCCTCGACAGAGCAAACTCTGAACTTGACTTTTAAATTGAAAAAACTAATTGTAGCTGATAGCCCTCAGTCTAGGTCTGAGTTTGGCAGGTTCAAAAGTGAAGGGGAGAGCATAAGGGAGATGCAAAGAATATGTGGAAAGGAGGCCGGCTGAAATCTGTGAGGAGACACAGACTCGTGTGTGCATGTTCACACGGCGTGTTCTGTCTGAAAGTCTGTGGGACTGAAGTTTCAGGGACAGTTGTTCACCCAAGGCCAGCAGCTACGCCCTACATATGTGATTTCTCATCTAATTGTTTCTCTTCCTTTTACCATGAAATCTAATGTTCACTGACAACGACTTACCCCCTTTAAACCAAAGCAACACCTCTGGGTTAGTTTGAAAGCTACTAAGAAACTGAGGAAAAGTCCATTCAGGAACTCAAGAGAAGGTGGTGGTGAGATTTGGGCTTGAGGATTGTGGGGTGCTCTCTCTACATCAGAGGATCCATGACCTCGCCAAAAGGACCGTTCATTCTCATTCATTCACTGAATAAGCATCTCCTAGGCTTGCACTATACCGCAGCTGTAAGTACTACTCTAGGTACTTGGAATGGAAAGATGAGACCTGCACAGTCCCTGACTCCAAGGTTCTACATGTGTTTTGGAAAAGTGGTTGTTTAATTATTGTTTGAAAGGAAGTCAAAAGTCCCAGAAAGTTGTGAAATAAAGAGAGTGGGGGTTTTGGTGTGGAAAAAGCCAGGGCCTCATGGCATTGTCAGTAAACACTCACAAGCTTGAATGAAAAGGACCAAAAGGAACCAGAACGTGGAAACATAGAATCTCTGCTCGGAAGTCAGAAGTAAGTAGAACCGAGTTTTCCTTCCTTCTCAGCTATATGAAGTGCTATTGCATCACTCCAAGTGATTTAAAACAAAACAAAAAGGTTTATTCTGTTTTTACAGACTCTTACACATTGCCCCTAGTCTGGGAGAAGTCTCTTGTAACCAAGTAAAAGAAAAAGGCTAAACCAAAAGTACAGTATTTTCACTTCATCTGAAAATGCATGCATCATGCCCCATCCTCTATTAAAAAAAAAAAAAGAACAAAATACAGAAATCAATTTTTAATCCCTCTCATCTCTCTCCTCATTGAAAAAAAAGAAGAAAAAATAGCAAATTCCCTGTAACAAATATGTATTATTAAACAAAAATGCGCCTAATTGGTTGTATATAAAACATCTCGGTCTCCTTCTGCACACTCAATCCATCACTATTCTGTAATGGGTAATGAGCTTCATCATCAATCCTTTGGAATTATGGGCAGTCATTGTATTGATCATGATTCTTCCAGGCTTCGAGGTGGATTGTCTTCACACTGTTCTTTTGGTTCTGCTCATTGCATTCATCATCAGTTCCTCAAAGTCTTCAGAATTGTTCATTTTTCTAATATTGAAGCTATAATAAAATTTTGTCTTGCTTCCTCTCCCTTTACATAAGTCTAGCTCTCTTTGAAATCTTGTTTCCCCATTTCTTACATCACCATAGTTTTCCATTAATTCATATTCTATAACTTACTCAGATAGTCCTTAATTGGTGGGCATCCCTTTAGTGCCCATCTTTTTGCCCCTACAAAAAGAGCAACTACAAATATATATTTTTTCAAATATATATGGAATTTTTTCCCCCTCTTTCCTTGATATGTTTTTGGGCTATAGGCCTATCTGTGGTACAGCTATGTCAAAGAGCATGTACTATTTCATAACTTTTAATATCAAATAATATTTGTGAAGTACTTAGCACAGTAGACATTTAATAAATGCTTACTCCTAACCATTCACTTTCTTTTTCTTATGTATAATTCCAAAGTGCTTTCCAGAATAATTTTACCCATTCACAGCTCTACCGACAGTACATCAGTGTGTCTGTTTTCCCACAGATCTTCCAAAATTTGTCGTTTTTTTTTCTGTCATCTTTGGCAATTTGATGCTTGTGAGTTGGAATTGCAGAATTGCTTAAATTTTCATTTTTCTAATTTGTAGTGATTTGGGATATAATTCTCTAAATACCCTGGGTTTCTTCCCTATAGACCTTCTTGGTCATATCCTTCTTAGACTATTTATCAAATGGGGAATAGCTTTTATTCTTATAATTTTGAATTTGTTTTTTAAATGGCTTAGAAATGAAATCTTTATTAGAGAAACTTGCTGCATTTTTTCTCCCAATCGTTTCTCTTTTCACTTTAGCTTTATTAGATTTGTTTGCACAAAAAAAAAAAAATTAATTTTGTTTAATCAAAATGATCCATTTTATCTTCTGTCAGCCTCTGTATCCCTTGCTTGGGCTGTGGATTTTTCTTCTATCCATAAATCTGATATCTGATCTCTCCCCCCTCCTCCCCTCCCACTCCAACCCCCACCCCCATATTTCTCTAATTTATTTTTGATGTGGTATTTTATGTTTAGGCAGAAGTATGCTTATAAATGTTTAACAACAGACTCTGAAAAAGAAGAAAGGACCAATGACATACTTTTAAGCTGAATTGGTGGTAGTCAACATTTTCTCCATAACTTCCTTAAGTCTAGACAAGTAACAAAGCAAGCCCTGACCTGTAGTTTGCTGATTCCTAAGGTGCAAATGTTCCCAAGGAAGACCTAACAATAGGATTCAGTGCATCAGTTGGAGCTGGTTCTAGGACATGCTTGTTTCCAGGTCACGTACCATGTACAGCTTATTTTGGCAGAAGGTGTGAGGTGTTGACCATCTTGTTGGCTATTTCCCACCAGTTTTTGCCAAATAATGACTTCTTATCCCACTAATTGTGGTCTTTGTCTTTGTTGCTCGTATACTTCTGAATGCTGTGTGCCTAATCTCTTTCCACCGTCTGATCTATTTTTGGCCAATACAAAAATGTTTTGAAAATCGTCGTGAGATCTAGTTTGGCTAGATTTCTTTTGTTCTACTTTTTAAAAAAAGTTCTTCTAGAGAGTAATCCTTTGGTAGTTTGATTAAAATGGCATAGAATAAGTAAATTGAATGTCATAGAATAAGTAAATTAATTTAGACAATTTTATTATGTTGACCCATCCTACCCTTGAACAATTAATATTTTTCCAATTACTTGAGTCAATCTTGATTTCTGTCAACAGTTGTTAGCAATTGTGTTTATATTGCTCTTGTATACATCTTGATAGGCATATATCCCAAGTATTTTATCTGTTCAGTAGTTATTTCAAATGCAATTTTTCTTATTTCTTCCTTCTGGGTTTTATTATAAAGAAATATGGGTTTATTATAAAGAAATTTTTAGGATTTGCATGGATATATTTTACACACTGCACATCTGCTAAAGTTCATGGCTATTTCAGTTAATTTTAAAAATTCTTTAAATATGCCATCATATCATCTGCAAAAATGATAATTGAATTTTTTTCTTTACATATATTGATTCTGATACTATTTTTCTTGTTTTGTTTTTGCTAGAGCTAGCACTTCCAACAGGATGTCAGATGAAAATACTGACAATGGACAGCCTTGTTTCACCCAATTTAAGTGGAAACTATTCTAATTTATTTGTTACATATAATGTAAATATTGATTTTAGATAAATACTCTCATTTTAAGAAAAAAATCAGGTCCACTTAGCCTTATGTTTTCTAGTTTTATTTTTTTAAACAAAGGTGTCTTCTATTTTCTCAAAACTTTTTCTAAATCTAATGACAGGAGCATATGTTTTTTGTTCATTATTAATATGGTTAATTAAGTTCATCATTCCCTTAATATCAAACCAACTCTGTACTTCTGTTATAAATCCAAATCTTCATGATAATTTTATAGTCTATTTGCTATTTTTTTAAAAATTGCATTAATGTTTATTAGGGATATTAGTCTCTAGTTTTCTTTTTCTATTTTAACTCTTTTTTTTTGTATCAAGGCAATATTTATATTACCGATAGAATTTTATAGAATCCTGCCTTTTGCTATTTTTCCAGGGAGTTTATATAATGTTGAAATGAATTGTTCTTTGAATGTTTGAAAGAATTCACTAATGAATCCTTCTGGTTATAGAGTTTTTTCTTTGAAATATAATTTATGGCTTGTGGAGTTTCTTTTTCTGAAATCCCATTATTTAAGTTCTTTACATTTTGTTCTATTTGGGTATTTGATTTTTTTTTTTGGGTTAATCTTCATTTATTTTATTTAAATTGTTGGTTTGATTGATACATAGCTGGGTGAGGTATTTACCAAAGATATCCATTATTTCCTCTTATTTGTTGTGAATTCACCTTTTACATTGTTGATGCTGATAATTTGATTTTCCTCTGTCTTTTTAATCAATTTAACTCATGGTTTATTTTTTTAAAGCTCCTATTTTAATTAATTAATTAATTAATTTTGTTTCCAATTTTGTCAATTCTATTTCACTGGTTAATAATTTTTTTTACATATAAAATTTGGCTGTTAAGCTGCTAACTGCTCATTTCTCTCATTTTCATAATTTCTATTTTGTTCTTTAATTAGGGGTTTTAATTTGTTGGGTTTCAGTTGCATTCTCAAAGCATTTATTCTTTTTCTTTTCTTTTTTCTTTTTTTTTTCTTAATAAATTGTTTAGACATATGTTTTACTCTGCATGGACTGCATCCTCAAAATATTAGTATGTTGTCTCATTTTTTTCATTTTTTAAATGAAATTATCCATCGTTTCTGTAATTTCTTCTTTCAACTACCAATATATTAACTACAATTATTCTCTCTCTTGATGTTTTTAAATTTTTTTTTCCAGTAGTCCTTTATTATAATTTTTATTTTGTTGTGATCAGAAAGGCTATGTATCCTCTCTATGTTTTTCTGCTTTTATTGTAAGGTTTTATGTCTAAGACATTAACAATTTTTGTAAAAGTACTATACAGGTTTTATAAACACACACAAATCAATGACCTAATCTATTTTTTCCCTAAAATTCTATTTATGACTTTAAATTCCCTCTTATTTATTTTTATTGTATTTGTCTAGGGTCAATAGGGATATATTGAGGGCTACTGCTGTTTTATCTATTTCTTTTAAAATTAATTTAAATTTTTCTTTAAGTACTTAGAAGCTATTCCATCCAGTGCAGATATGTTAAGCATTGAAATCAAGTCATTTTTAAAGTTATATTTCACTAAAACTTGATTTTCCTCTTTCTCCATTTTAATTAAGTCTCCTTTTCTGTTGTCGGCGGTCAGAAATGATCATTGCTACCCTTGCTTTTTGTGCTCAGTTGAAGCAGATCCCTTATTTTTTGCTTCAATTGCTTATTTTAGAACTGTGAGTTTTAATGTTTCTTGCGTGGTTTTTATTGAGTTTTGCTTTCTAATCCACTCTGCTAATCTTTTTTTTTTTAATTTGGTGGGTGAGTTCATTCCATTCACATTCACACTATGATAGCTATTTCTTTCCTCCATCCTGTTCTGGTATCCATTCCCCTGTCTATATTCATTGTTACTTCCCCCATTTTTCTTCCTTTTTAACTCTTCTTTCACGACCTCTTCTCCAGCCATAGGGCTTATTTTTGCTTAAGCCCAGTCACTCTCTGAATCTCCCCTATCTCTTCTCCTGATCTTTCCCCTCTTGTTGTTCCTATATCTATCCCTACACAAGCCCTGTGTGTGTATATCCACATGTGTTGACCAGTTCAGATGAAAGTGAAGTTCAGTTGATGCCTGCTCCCCTCCCCCACTTCTTCAAAGTTTGCATCTAGCCCTGCTGTGTGTGTTAACAAGTTCCCCCATCTTCCCTCCCATTTTCTCCTGGGAGAGTTAAGAATGGTTTTTACATTTTAAAATAAAGTTTTACTGTATTTAAAAAATGTAAAAACCATTCTTAGCTTCACAAAAACAGGTGGTGGGCCAGATTTGGCCCTCAGGCCATGGTGTGCTTTCACTCTGCCTTGGGTGGATCTGGATCATATTGACCATTATCTAAGGGAGTGAGTTGTTTTATAATCAGCTTATTCAGGGCTAGGATCCACCATCCTAGTCTATGGGCTCAAGGTTATCTTCCACAAAAGGGTTGAATCATCTGAAAAGATAAGTAAAAGTAAATACAAAAAAAAAAAGGAATTTTCAGGGAGGGTACCAGGAACCTGGGGGATCAGAAAAACCTGAGCATTGGAGTTGACCTTCCAGCAGCCTTGACAATAACCAACAATTCCCTTATGAGGTGGAGTTGAGTAGTGGGAGGATTCTAGGCAAGGAGCAGGGGCGGGTGGGAGTGGGTGGGGGTAGTCTGTGAGAAAGGGTGGAAACTGCGAATGAGACTAGAGGTCTAGGTGCCAGACTGTTCTCACTGAACTTCCATTCAGATGAAAGTAATCAGTGTTTAGGGATGGCCTTAGCTTCCCCAGAATACAATTGAATTTCCAATGACCAAGTAAGAAACAACACCCATAAGGCAAAGTTTGTGACAGTCTGTATTTCTCCCCATCGAGAAATCAAGAGTCTTTTCAGCTGGTCCAGCTGAGATGCCTCCAGTGCATTTTGGAGTGATTTGCTTAAAATAAGAAGTTGGCAAGGATTTTGGATTTCACACACCAAGACCCACTGGCAGACTGCTTGGGGAATTCCTTATAAATCTGATAAGATGCTGACAACCTCATTCTATCTAAAACTCAAAGGCATAGCAATAGCCCTTTAGAGGGATGTTGTGAAATAGTGGTCTCATTCTGAGGGCAACCCTTCCAAATGATTTTTCGCCTTGTCATGGGACACAGAAGAAAAGACTCTTCTCAGATCTGTTGGTCCCCTTACTGCACTGGGACAGATCATTTCCTCTCCTTGCCTGGGCGTTCTTATCTATAAAAGAGAGAGATAAATCTCCTTCCCACACACTTTGCTCCCTGAACTCCTTTGCTGATAAAATAAACATGGTTGTAAATATATTAGTCCAAGTACACTTTCAAAGTACGATGTCCATTATGTCAACAACAGAGACGGGGATGTCGGCTGCATCAGCTCCAACCCTGTGAAAAAGGAAACAGCTGTAAAGAATCTCATCGCTTGCACCTCCTCTCATTGGCTGACTGGCTGTGAGATTAGAAGTGGCCTCAGAGACAGAGGAGCTCTTGTGATGTAGGCAGGGATCTTTATCAGAGCACAGGGGACAGCGTCTAAGTGCCAGGGACTAGCTTTCAAACCAAGAATATTGAGTAATTTTAAATACAAAGAAAGGGCATAGATTTTTGATTTTTCCCCAATCAGAACCATTATCGTTTTTGATGTTTGATTGGGAGAAAAATCACCTTGGAGGAAAAAAGACATTTGCTTAGTAGAGGGAATAAGACCCACAAGGAGAGGAATCCAGCTGGTCAGCCCATAAAAAGAGAAGAGGGAAGCCATGCTTTGATAGGTCTTCATACCGTTCTTCTCAGGGAGTCCTGGATAGCTGTTCTTTAGCAAGAGGTGGGGGGCAGAATAAGGAGTCACGGACTGACGGACTGCCCAGGGAAGCATTCAAGTTAAAGGAGAGGGGGGAAGAGTCTTGAAATTTGAGGGGTTTTAAGAAAAATTAAAATAGCATAATTATATACCATTATATAGATAGTTTTATTTGTGCTTTGCAACAATCCAATCCATCCTAGTCCATACTGCTGGCATTGCTGTACCCGCTTCAGACAGGAGGAAACGGACGTTGGAGAAGTGCAATGTTTTGCCCGTGGCCATGGTACTCATGAGTCCTCAGAAGAGGGCTGACATGCAGGATCCAGTGTTCCGTCTGCTAAGGCAGGTGGTAAGGGAGGAAAACGCTGGGGGAAACCAGTCACTGGAATGGAGGATTTCGCTTTTTAAATTAGGGGCTGATTTCTCCCTGAGTCTTTTCAGGCGGATCCATGAAAGCCAATGGCTGGATGAGTCAAAGTTCTCAAAAGCCTTTTCCAGGATTCTGTGACAGAATGGCTATGTCCTCTGGCTTCGGTTTTCAGGGGCAAAATAACAATCATAGATTCTCACAACCCTTTCACCAAGAAAGTCGAGGCATCAGACATGGGGGGGATTTGCTATGAAAGGACTTTGACAAAGGAAATCTCAAGTACACAGAAACTTCCCCCTCTGCCAAGTGCTGCCCTGCCTATGGCATGTTCCTGAGGGCCCTTACAGGCTTGCAGGGTGCTCTGAGGGCAGAGGAGAGAGGGCCTGGGGGCCAGTGTCCTCACTTCTCAGGTGGGGATACTGAGGCCCACACTGGCTGATTGCCACAGGCAGTGAGTGATGAACCAGGATTTCCACCCAGGCTTTCCTCATGCACCTGTGGTTCTCTTAATCATGCTCACAACAACCTGGGGTGGGGGTAAGTCAGGCCTATTATCTTCATTTGACAGGGGAAGAAATTAAGGCAGTTGAAGTGACTTGCCCAGAGTTACCCAACTTTGTTTTTATATCACCTTCATTCCCAAAGGCAGCCTTCTCCCCCTCACAATGTAGCAGGCCAGAGGTTTGCATCTATGTCTGTTTAAAAAGAGATAGGCATTACATATATGTGTGTACTGAAATAAAGAAAATGAACTTAGGGAAAGAAATGAAATAGAGAAAAACAAAACATGGAAACAAAAAAGCAGGCGGCAAAAATCTGCATGGGGTCTGATGGCTGTTATCTGCAGTGGCTAGCACAGGGAGTTTCCTACCCCTACAAGGAAGGGAGGGAGGTCGTCTCTCTGTCTCTGTCTCTGTCTCTCTCTCTGTCTCTCCCTCTCTCCATCTCTCTGTCTCTGTCTCTTTCTCTCTGTCTCTCCCTCTCTCCATCTCTCTGTCTCTCTGTGTCTCTCTCTGTCTCTGTCTCTCTCTGTCTCTCCCTCTCTCCATCTCTCTGTCTCTGTCTCTCTGTCTCTCCCTCTCTCTGTCTCTGTCTCTCTGTCTCTCCCTCTCTCTGTCTCTGTCTCTCTCTCTGTCTCTCCCTCTCTCCATCTCTCTGTCTCTCTCTCTGTCTCTGTCTCTGTCTCTCTGTCTCTCTCAGTCTCTGTCTCTCTCTCTCTGTGTTTCTGTCTCTCTTCTCTCTCTCTCTCTCTCTGTGTCTCTGTCTCTGTCTCTCTGTCTCTCTCTGTCTCTCTCCCTGTCTCTCTGTGTCTGTTTCTCTTCTCTCTCTCTCTCTCTCTCTCTCTGTCTCTCTGTCTCTGTCACTCTGTCTCTCTCTCTCTGTCTCTGTCTCTCTCTGTGTGTCTCTGTCTCTCTTCTCTCTCTGTCTCTCTCTTTCTCTTTCTGTGTCTCTGTCTCTCTCTCTGTCTCTGTCTCTCTCTCTGTCTCTGTCTCTCTGTTTCTCTGTCTCTCTTCTCTCTCTGTCTTTCTCTGTGTCTCTGCCTCTCTCTCTGTCTCTCTCTGTCTCTGTCTCTCTGTCTCTCTCTGTCTCTGTCTCTGTGTCTGTCTCTCTCTGTCTCTGTCTCTCTGTCTCTCTGTCTCTGTCTCTCTCTGTCTCTCTCTCTGTATCTCTGTCTCTCTCTCTGTCTCTCTCTGTGTCTCTGTCTCTCTCTGTGTCTCTGTGTCTCTGTCTCTCTGTGTCTCTGTCTCTGTGTCTGTCTCTCTCTGTCTCTCTCTCTGTCTCTCTGTCTCTTCCTCTGTCTCTCTCTGTCTCTCTCTCTGTCTCTCTTCTCTCTCTGTCTCTCTCTTTCTCTGTCTCTTTCTGTGTCTCTGTCTCTCTCTCTGTCTCTGTCTCTCTCTCTGTTTCTCTGTCTCTCTTCTCTCTCTATCTCTCTCTGTGTCTCTGTCTCTCTCTCTGTCTCTCTCTGTGTCTCTGTCTCTCTGTCTCTCTCTGTCTCTGTCTCTGTGTCTGTCTCTCTCTGTCTCTCTCTCTGTCTCTCTGTCTCTTCCTCTGTCTCTCTCTGTCTCTCTCTCTGTCTCTCTGTCTCTCTGTCTCTGTCTCTCTGTGTCTCTGTCTCTCTGTGTCTCTGTCTCTCTCTCTGTCTCTCTCTCTGTGTCTCTGTCTCTCTCTGTCTCTCTCTCTCTGTGTCTCTGTCTCTCTTCTCTCTCTGTCTCTCTCTCTCTCTCTGTCTGTCTCTTTTTCTAGGGCCCAAGGTTGGGCTTTTTAGTTGCCCAGTGTTGGTTCCGGTCCATTCTGTTCTGTTTAATTATAATGATCCTGATGTCACAGTGTCCTGGAACCAAACCCTAAACCATATTTAACTAAACTCCAGAAAAATCCATGGCCCTTGGGCTGCCCCCGCCGGGCACTGGCTCTGGCTGGGGAGCTCTGGTCCACTGAAGGGCAGGAACTCCAGCCCAGCTCAGGCCCATCTGTTGGTCTTCTCCTTTCACTTGATTCGTTGGCTCTCAGAATCCATTGAGGCTTTCTTTTGCAGCAGGAGCCTGGCTTTGCACACAGGGCCTTGTAGCTCTTGGAGACAATTTGCTGCAAAGACTCTCTGTCTCCTGAGCAGGTGAGCAGCCCTTTGTCCAAACTGTTTCATTTTGCCTGAGGTGAGAGCCAAGAGCAGCTCTTTAGTGGGAGAGGGAGGACTTCACCCAGGAGCACAGCGAGGCTTCCTCTGTTCAACCAGCTTTATTTCATTTGAGATGATGGAGGGAAGTTAGGAGGCTTCTCCCTCAGCCCCCACACGCCTCTTCTCCACTCCTGGCTTTCCCAGGCTGCAGGCACAAAGACATTTTCAGCCTTCCAGGGATGCTGCCAGGCCTAGGTGTTGGGCACCAGGCTTCCAGGGATGGCTACCAGATGGTGTTTCAGCAGAAGACACAGTTCATTTCAATGCCATGCCAACAAGCAGACTGCTTGTCTTTATTACACCAGGGTGGTTGGCGGCCATCCACCACAGGTCTCCACTCTCCAAGGAATGATGGGCCCACTCTGTCCGTTTAACAGGACATTTGGCTTTGGAATCCCAGTCGGTTGGTCACACATGTGAAGCAGATGTGTGAGCATGCATAGAGAGAAAATAAAAAAAAAAAAATCCCAAATCCCAGCAGTGTACTGTGAGAAATAGAGCAGAACAATTGGGGGGAAAAGAGTCTGAGACCATGAGCGTGATTTCTGTAACTGCACGAGTAGCGTTCTGGATTCATCTTCCTTTCCTTCTTGGGGAGGGAGAAGGTCCTATGCCCCCCTCACTTGTGGGGATTCTCCATCATGTACCAGTAAGAGGGCTTTGCTTGTCCACAAAGAGAGAATTCTCAATATTTGGGCCAGACTTGCCCAGGCCCCTGTCTCTCAGAAGCCATGGCTGGAAGCGATCCACCGACCAGGCCTCAGAAATGTGCCCCCTTTCATTGGTGCCCCTCAGACCTGCATGGGAGTCTGGCCCCAGCTGGTTTTCTCATGGCTTCTAAGTGTTACTTGGGGAAATCTCACTTCCTGTTTTTGCACGGCCAGCTTGTACATGCAGGGGTTACATGGCCAGTTAATTTTGGTCAGTTCAGTAGTGCAAGGTCAATTGTCAGAATCTTCCTCCTCTGCTTGGGCAAGAAGACTGGACCAGTTGGCAGTGAGAAGGGAAGAGCTCTGAGAAAGGCTGGCTTTGGCTGCATGTTCACTGTGGGAATCATTCTGGGTTTTGCTTTTCTTATATTGAATCATAACCACAGTAGAGATGAACAATTATCTTAACATTTTAATGTCCTCAAAGGATAACCCTGAGATGTATTTTCTCTTCTGATCCTTACAACTAACTACCCTGATAGGCAGCTCGTTCAGGCATTATTATCTCCATGTTTAAGGAGAGGAACTTGAGTCTCAGAAAGGGTCACACAGCTGTCAAGCATCAGAAGCAAACCTAGAAAAACTTTAATCTAACCATTGTACCGCATGGCCTGAAGTGAAGGCGACCCATGATGCTCTTTTTCTCCAGGGAATGATGGCAAAAAAAACCCGAAGCAAGGAACCACAAATCAGGCCAAGATCACAAGAGGATGAACATGCATATTAAAGGAAATAATCAAACATTATTATGGAAAAAGATGTTTTTACTAGTAAGACAGGGGATGATTCTGGGTAGACAGAGAATCGGGTCTTGAAGTCAGGAACAGTTGGGTTCAAATCCAGCCTCTGAGACAGGCCAACAGTGTGACCAGAGACAAGTCTTAATCTCCCAATGCTTCAGAAAACCGAGTTAAGGAGGAATTCTTGATTCTCACAGCTGGAGGGACTTTCCATATTGGGAACTTACCCTCCTGATGAAATTATGAATGTGGGATAGAGGGAGAGAGAGACAAACAGAGACAGAAGTTGTGTTAGTAGTTTTGTGAAACACAAATTTTATAAACCTATATATGTGTATGTTCTATGAAATTACATATATTATAAATATATTACATGCTATGTAACAGAAGAATTTAGCATATAAAATATAAATAATAAATAACAGAAACATATACGTGTGTGTGTCTATGTCTGTGTGTGTATGAGTGTGTGTGTGTGTGAGTGTGAGTGTATGTGAGTGTGAGTGTGTGTGTGAGTATGAGTGTGTGTGTATGAGCGTGTGTGAGTGTGTGTGTGGGGGTGTATGTGAGTGTGTGTGTGTGTGTGTGTGTGTGAGTGTGTGTGTGTGTGTGTGTGAATGAGTATGTGAGTTTGTGTGGGTGGGTGTGAGTGGGAGTGTGTGAGTGTGTGTGTGTGTGAGTGTGTGTGAGTGTGAGTGTGTGAGTATGAGTGTGTATGTGTATGAGCATGTGTGAGTGTGAGTGTGTGTGGGTGTGTGTGAGTGTGAGTGTGTGTGTGAGTGTGAGTGTGTGTGTGTGTGAGTATGTGTATGTGAGTGTGTGTGTGAGTGTGAATGAGTATGTGAGTTTGTGTGGGTGGGTGTGAGTGTGAGTGTGTGAGTGTGTGTGTGTGTGTGTGTGTGTGTGTGTATGTGAGTGTGTGTGTATACATTTTTTCTGATAGCCTATGGCTTTCCTTTGACCCAAAGGGACTTTTCTGCCTTTTTTCTTCCCTGAGAATACACTCTTCTCATTTCCTTCCTTTGGGATCCTTGGCTCCCCCAAGGCTTAGCTCATGGTTCTCCTCCCTCAGGAAGCCTTCTCTGATCTCCCCTCTTAGATTGTAAGTTCCTTGAGGGCAGAGACTGTCTCGTGGCTCCTTCTGAATCCTGAGCCTAGCACAACCTAGGCAGTTAATCAATGTTCATTGACTGATCTTAACTGTCCATTCTTTCTTCTCCTCCCAAGGCCATGTATCTGCTTACTTGTCCATATCTCTACCTCCTCCTCTTGGGAAGCGAGCTTCTTCAGGGAAGGGCCCGTTTTTGCCTTGACACCAAGGGCCAAGCCCAGCACCAGCCTCTAGCAGACATTGAAATCCAATGGCTTCTTGGATCAGATTGGATGGGACGGAATGGGACTGGGGCTGGATCTTCCTCACTTGAACTGGATTTAACTCTCCCCATGTGCTCTTGTGAGTTGTGCTCTCTCTACGTCTTGGTTTTCGTTAGCGCATCAAAGGACATATGGCCTGATTTCCTTCTGTGTCTCCCAGTGTGCATGGATCCAGCTGCATGCTATTACATAACCTCAGAATTAAGCAACCCCACGGCCACGGCGGCGGCTATGTTCTACTGACTCTGAGATCCGGTGAGCATTCCATATGGAAGGAGGCACCCACCCTGCATTGTTACAAGGATGGTTTTTCATTCATATCCTTGTTATTCCTAATAAACATACCAAAGACAAACCTTCCCCAGAAGCCACTAATGGGGGAGGCAGAAAATGGCAAAACCACAGCAGTGGAGGAAACCTATGTGAAAACACTCGTTGGGTCTTCCTGGTTACAGCAAACAAATAGAGCCTGGCGGGGCGCGGGCCAAGTCGGGCCTGCCAACTCAAATATTGTTTTATGAAGTCAGGAAAAAACTAATTTTAAAGGTTATTGTAGGTTATTTGTGGTCACTTCTGGTGTGCATACTCTGTGATGTCATCCTCAGCCCTCTATTTTTATTTCGGGCTGATATGTCTTTGTCTAAGGCTCCAGCGCAGCCACCAGAGGCATCCTTATTAACTCGGATAAAAGATGAGACTTGAACACATTCAGAGTGGCTGAGGGAAATGAGTCCAGGGGAGGTCTCTCTCACAGACCTGCCTTCTGAAGCCGTCAGTCCCCTTCAGCTTCCTTGGAGAATCCCTGAAGTCTGAGCAGGGCCTGGGTTCACATGGAGAATTATGGCTCTGTTGGTAAAAGGACTCAGGACTGCCCCCAGGGAGGAGGGAGGCCTGCTCGTGCATTCTCACATCCTTCTCTCATTAACTAACTCTTCACTGGACTACCTCATGGGACTCACCAGGGCCCTGAGACCTCATGAGATTTCTGGTGCAGAAAATCGCCTCCAACTGAGGAGTGAGGCTGGTGTGTGTTTGTGTGCTTTCTTTTCCTGGAGACATCTATGCAACTGTGCGATCTCCCTGGCCCAGAGAAGCCCATCAGAGCCCAGGGCAGGCACTGCATCCTCCCCTAGGCCTGTGAGATGCCCTCTTTGGGCAGCCCCTCCTCCCACCCCCAATCACTTCCCATGAGGGTTCCTGCAGAGCAGGGGCTGGCTCTTTTGCTTTCAAACTTGTTCACTTGTTCTGGTCATGTCCACCTCTTCATGACCATTTGGGCTATTTTTGGCAGAGATCCTGGAGTTGTTTGCCATTTCCTTCTCCAGCTCATTCTACAGATGAGGAAACTGAGGCAAACAGGGCGAAGTGACTTGCCCAGGGTCACAGTATATGAGGCTGGATTTGAAGTCAGGAAGATGAATCTTCCTGACTCTATCCACAGTGCCATCTTGCTGCCTCATACCCCAATGGTATGCAATAATGAATAGCATTTATAGGTCAGACATGACGGATATGGGATCTCATTGGCATAATAGACAAAGACCCCGAGCTGGTCCAGAGCCAGGAAGACCTGAGTTCAAAATATGTTCCCTCCACCCCCAACATACATACTGTCTGTGTGATCCTGTAGCCCAGGGGCTGGCCACACCCCAGACAGGAGAGACCCTGGGGCGTCAGGGTAGGGAGTAGGGTGGGCAGGTGCCCTTTGCCAATTCCTGCTCTTTATCTGCCCTCACATAGTCTGTCCTGGGTTTATTGTTGTGAGGTTGTCTTTCTCTTTAGTAGGAGAGCAAGGCTCCCATGGCTTCATTTCTTCAAAAACAAAAAATGAATTATTGATGGCTTTTTGTTGTTGTTCAAACCACCAAAGTTCCTCCCAATCTCCCTCTTGCTCATTCGTCCTAGAAAGGCTGCAGCTTATGAATAGAAACGTCCCTTTTTAATGAGCAACACTCAGGAGAGGCTGGACTCGCCATCCCATGTACCATATAATATTTTTAAAGAAAAAGAAGAAAACCCAAATCAACAAACCTGATGGATACATTGAACAAGCCCCCCAACATGGATGCTCTGCCTCTGCTGAGAAGGCAGGGGTCTGAGCCTTTTCCTGTCTCTTCCTTGTTCTCCCAAATTTTAGTCTTCAGTTTTGATTTCTTGATGTGCTGTTCCTTCTGTTGCCATCATCAACATGTTCACCTTTTCTTTGGTTCTCCTGACTTCCTTCCTCATCAGTTCATGGAGATCTTCCCAGGTATTTTCTGTGTTCATCACCTTCGTCATTTCTTTCATAGTCCAATCATACTGCATTTCATCATAGCAGCAATTGTGTGTAGCTGTTCTCTAATCGATGGACATCTACCTTGTTCCCAGTTCTTTGCGTTTACAGAAAGTGTAACTGTTAATATTTTGATGTCTATAAGGGACATTCTTAATATTAATGTCCTCTTTGGAGAAGATGCCCAGTAATAGAACCTTTGGGTCAAAAGGTCAATTCTATCCCCACCTCATATTCTCAAGGAATAATTCTATTTTTGGTTCTAATCTAGGAGTTCCCCATCAAGGGGGGGGTGGTGTAAAAAGAGGTACCCAGTATCCCAGTAGGAACCAGGCAGGGAATGGCTGGCTTTATTTCTACACAGAAATGGGAAAATGCTAAGCAATAAATTATAGTAGAATAATTAGAAGAAAATCTAGTATAATCACTAGTAGTAGAGTCAATTGAGAAGTAATAGTCAATCCTTTTTGCTACCTTTGCAAACACTTTCTTTGAGTTCAATCTCACTGATTCATGAGTTCCTGCTGAAAGGTTCCCTTCAAGGATAGGTCTAGGCCAGTCACACTTACTTCCAGCTGGGCTCTGCTCTTGACTTTCTGGACTTTTACTCCTTTGCCTCTCTCCCTCCACCTCCTTTCCATCTATTTTCAGTGTTATCTTTCCTTATTAGAATATAAGCTCCTTGAGGGCAGATAATGACTTTCTTTATGGTTATATTTGTATTCTCAGCACTTAGCACAGTGCCTGGTCCATGGAAAATATTTAATAAATGTGCTCTCTCTCCCTCTTCATCCCTCCCTCTCTCTCTCTCTCTCTGTCTCTCTCTCTCTCTCTCTCTCTCTCTCTCTCTCTCTCTCTCCCTCTTTCTCCCCCCCTTACTCTCTGTCTCTTCCTCCCTCCCTCTCTTCCTGCCTTCCTCTCTCTCTCTCTCTTTCTCTCTCTCTTTCTCTCTCTCTCTCTCTCTCTGTCTCTGCTGTCTCTACCCCTCTCCCTCTCTCTCTTCCCCTTTCTCTCTTTCTCCCTTCCTCTCTCTCTCTCTCTCTCTCTTTCTCTCTCTCTTTCTCTCTCTCTCTCTCTCTGTCTCTCCCCCTCTCCCTCTCTCTCTTCCCCTTTCTCTCTTCCTCCCTTCCTCTCTCTCCCTCTCTTCCCCTTTCTCTCTTCCTCCCTTCCTCTCTCTCTCT
>CM053585.1:546574361-546590322 GCA_028646515.1 Pseudochirops corinnae
AGCCAATTCTACTACATCACTATCCAAAAACAAAACAAAACAAAACATCGATTAATTAATCAACAATTATTATTGAGCACCTACTATGTGCCAGGCCCTAGAGAGAAAAAGACACAAATTATTTCAAGGAGTTTACATTCTAATGGCAAAGAAGTGAAATTGAAGTAGGTACCTGTTGTGCATAATGCCCTGTGTTCAGTGTTGGGGGGCGGGGGGCGGATGTGTGTGTGGAGATATAACATTTTGATCCTTAACTTCTTCCATTCACAAACTTAGTTATTTGCCAAAATATTCTTCCCTGGTATTTTGTGCTGTTTCTGGAGTAGCTGTCACATGACTCTTCCTCAATTATTAGTAGAGAAAGGTAAGAAATGAGATGTGATGAGGAAATAATTTTTCATTACTTGGATACTACAAATAATCTCTGATCTCATCTATGCAGACACTCCCTTCATTTTTCTGGGTCCACATCTTTTCCTGTTACTCCCTTGACATTTCCTTCATATTGAGGTCCCACAAATATTCTGGAGACCTTCTTCTTGATCCCAAGACATCGAATAGATCCCCACAGTGTATACAGACTCCAAGAGTTTTCACTTATTCTTGGTTCATGGCCAGTCAGCAATCTCTTCCAGTCTCACATTTCTCTGATGACAGCCTTTGTGCCATTTCTGCCCAAATCCAAAATGGGCAAGATGTCATAGCTAACTTGTTTCTAATACTTGTCTCCAATATGTCCCCCTTCATTGTGTTCCATATATTGACAACTTTAATTTTCCATGGCAATCTAGCTTCACTGAGGGGAAAAAATGATGTTAAAAAGGTGGGGTTTGGTGTCAAGAGTAAGTTCAGGCGACTAAAAGCTCTGTGTAATTTCCCAAAGGTCATCCAGTCTACTATTTTTCTGTTCATTTCTGGAACCAGGGCATCATCCATTTATAGCATTTGTCTTAGATCTATGAATGGATGGGGTACTCTTTGGATTGCTGGTCCAGTTACGTATGCCTAGACAAAAATACTTTTTCATCCAGTTTGGTTCTCCTCTGTGGATAGGCAAGTGGAAATCTTTTGAGTGATAATGGGTATCTTTTAGGAGGCTCCTTAGAGCATTGAGGATATTGTGGAAGAGATTTGGGTATGAATTTAAGCAGAAATAAATGGGACTTGAGGTTCCTTCAAACTCTGACATTCTGGGACTTAAGGAAGCACCCAGTGTTAAAATGGAACTTTGCTTTCAAGATATAACTTTTTTCTAAAGCCATAAGGAAAAAAAATATTATTTATGCTTAAATGAATTTTAAAATATATTTAATACAAAATGCATTTATAAAATAATCCATTAGGGAAAGGCAGAAGTGGACAGAACTGGTACATTCTTTAAACCTTACATGGTCCTTTTCTTTTTTTTTTAAGGGGGACTGACTGGTTCCATATTGTTCCTTCTTTATTTTTTTCTAATATTTAGGCAAAGCATCCTTTCCATTAAAAATGTGTTTTTCTGTCCTGCTTTTTTCCAGTGCTCCAGCACAGCATGAGTCCTATCTTATATATAAAGACAAGAGCTTAAGAATGTGTGTTAACAAACTCAAATACTACAAATGAATTTTACAGTCCTCTGTACTGCTCATTCTCACCTCATGAATCCACAAATGTCTATGAATTTGAAAGATTGCTGCTAGCAGATGATCTCATCTTCCACCCTTACGTAGTCTCCAGTTTCACTTTTCCCCAATAAATGGCCCTGGCAATGAAGAACCGCCATGCCAAACTTTCGAGACAGGCGTGAATTATTGTCACCTCGCCCTTCCTCATTTTTGTCATTTGTACGTTACATTGTGTGGCCAAGCACAGCAGTGAATAATGGGCTCCACTGCAGGATGCTGAGTGCCAAGTGTGGGTTTTTTCATATCTGGGGCACATTTATGTGTCTCAAACACTGAATTTTATGATGCTCTGGATCACAGGAGGCTGCTTTGAAAAAGTTCATTTGTAGGAGGGAAGCTTCAGTTCCATAAAGACAGCTGCAAATGAGTCTTTAATTGTTAGCTGAAGGGAAGGGCTGTGGAGCCAGACAAAATGTGAAAAGATGAAGGTGCTGGAGAAGAAAAGAATTTATTTCTGCTTCCATTGAGAATGAAAGAGCTCACAAACCAGGAATTCCAATTCTCATCATTGATCTAATTTGGAAAACAAAAATGTGATGATGATATGTAGGAAGAAAGGAAGAAGAGAAGGAAAGAAAGAAAGAAGGGTGGGGAGATAGAGAGTTTATTAAGCACGTACTACAAGCCAGGCACTATGTTAAAGACTGGGGAGGCAAATCTAAGCAGGCAAGACAGTCCTTGTCCTCAAGCTTACATTAAAATGAGTGAAGACGATGTACATGTAGTACTAGAAAGCGAGCCTGTCTGTGCTGGGTGGTGTGGCTTGGACATGGCTGGGAAGGCCATTGAGCAGCTAACAGAAGGAGATGTACTTGGCAATTGGAGAATGATAGTCCAAACGATATACATTGAGGAGGCTCCAAATGGATTCATCCAGTGAAGTTCTCTTACCTGACTGTCCATTGGGGCGTGTCAAGCATCAGGGTGGACAGGCACTCCTGGCTGATTGGCACCAGGGTCTCTAGAGCCAGTTGAGTCTTAAGGAGGGTTTCAAGCCCTTTTGATGGAAATCCAGCCTAACCTGCATGGGACAGAGGTTGAGATATTGCTTCCACCACAACCTGCTGTGTACATTGGGGACACAAAAGTGAAATAGAGATCATTTTTGCCCTCGAGAAGCTTGTATTTTGGCCACAGAAAGGATGAAAAGTGAAAGGCAATGATGACTTATTCTCTTCTTCAGTATTTTACCCCATTCTGGTCTCAGTCATTATATGTCTTTAAGTGCAAAAATATATTTCTGAACGCTCTCTCTCTCCATCTCTGTCTCTGTCTCTGTCTCTCTCTGGTTTGGGATTTAGAATTTAGCTTTCAGAATGACCTAGAATTATTAGAAATGCCTTGATGCCTGATGAAAAACATCAGACTTGAACAGTGGTCCTCCCTCCCTCACCACCTACTTGGGCTCACTTTCTTTTTTGCTTCCAACAATGTATTTTGAATCTGACTGAA
This sequence comes from Pseudochirops corinnae, assembly GCA_028646515.1. Classification (NCBI taxonomy): domain Eukaryota; kingdom Metazoa; phylum Chordata; class Mammalia; order Diprotodontia; family Pseudocheiridae; genus Pseudochirops; species Pseudochirops corinnae. Next base: position 546,577,478 of record CM053585.1, read on the forward strand.
CCACAGAGAGCATCACCTAAGAAGGAGCATAGTGCCCAGAATCTATATCGACCTCTGTGCTTCTTTCTAACTGGTGGAACTTCCTTAACTGACTATTACCCCAGTTCTCTTTAGTGATGCACAGGTGAAAAGCATAAAGATTGAGCCTCTCCAAATGGAGAAGTCTTACAATTGTGAAGTCAGGGAGAAAACAGTGAGTTATTTTTAAAAACTTGTAAGCAAATGATATCTCCATAGCACATCAAAGTTTATAAAGCACTTCATATCCAACATTTCCTTTATGCCTTGCCATAGTCTTCTGTCGTGTGTCCTACAAATATTATTATCTCATTTTACAGATAGAACAATTAGGACTTGGGTTTCTCACAGAAGTAAGTGTGAGTCTGGATTCAAATCCCCATCTTCCTAATTCTGAGTCTAGTACTCTGTCCCATACACAAGGCAGTTTCTCAAACCCTCTTTCGGACTGGGAAGAAGGATGTATTTACATCTTTGCAGCTTCCTCCTACTTCCTTACTTTCAGGGTCCAAGTTCTTACAAATGAGCTCACCGTTCCTGGAGGCCTTTGAGCTGGAGCTGGATGATCTGAACCACTGGAGTTAGTCTCTCTATGGTATGAATGGAGCTAGATGGCTTCTGAGGTCTCTTCTAACCCCAGAATTGTTTGATTCTGTGATATGGGTGAAACCTCCAAGGGCTGTTATTGCCCCCTGGCACTTGAGCATCAGCATGAGGGCATACAGGGAAGAGACATTGCCATGTCTGCTCTCCCCAGTAGAAGGAACAACAGCCAAGTCAGCATGTGGTAGTGTGGTGTAGTGGAGAGTGAAATGGGCTTGGATTCACCAAGATTCCAATTTGAGTCCTGTTCCTGACCCATTAACTGTGTGATTATAAATGAGTCATTGAATCTCTCTGGGCTTAGAGCCAGAAAAATTTATTTCCACTCCTTCTGACCCTAGCCATGTGATGTGGGCAGGGGCTAGAATGGCAAGTGTGGATTCCCTTCTTTAAAATTTAATCTGCATTGTTAACACTTCCTAAGATCTAGACAATTAATCTAGTATTTTCCAATCTCCTACATGTAAACACTCACACTACACATTTAGTAGAATCCTCTTATGGGTTGGAGCTGGTGCTAGCACATCCTTGGATTTGGGGGAACTTGCTTGTCTTTTTTGAGGTTTTGACAAGGCTTTGTGTCTAAGCTACAGAGGGGTGTGTTGACAAGATCACAACCTTGGGCAATTTTCTGCAAAGGGGTGGGTCCTTCCCTGCCTTAATATTTGGGCTCTTTGACCTGATATAAAAATGTTAAAATAGTATACTACTACTACTATTACTACTACTACTACTACTGATAATAATAAATAATGCTAACAACAATTAGCAGGGATACTTTAAGACTAACATCACATTTGATTCTTAAAATAACCTTGTGGTAAGTACTATTTTTCCAAAGAAGTGCTGTTATTTCAGAAGAAACTGAGGCTTTGCAAGACTGAGTGACTTGTTTATGTGGCATAATTACTAAAGGGATCTGAGGATTATAGAAGAGTCATTCAGGAAGACAGGAGTTTGTAGTTGAGCAATTAGAGCCCTGAGCCCAACACTGCTTACCTTCCTAGCTGGGTCCTAATGGGGGAGAGTCTTCTGGGAATTAGATAAAGAGGGAGTGTGTGTACCAATGATTTGCAAGGCAAAGCCTCATTCAGAGGCTTCCAAAGCAAGTCCCTTGGTGGTGGGGATGAATGCCTGCAGGAAGATGGGATGTAGAACCAGAGTGGTGAGGTCCCCAGAACAATCATTTTGATTGTAACTTTTGACTGGTTGGAGACCCAAGACAGGAAACAACAAGATGGGTGTCAATCTCCCTGGCAATGTCACTGACCTCTGACATCCAGAGTAACGATATGGTTATCTTGCTATGGTGGGAACCCCTGAAGCCTGTTTCCAAGGGAATGGTAAGTATATAGATGGCAGTGTAGGCAGCTACCACTAAGTCACCCAGAGGCTATCTTTATTGAACATGGACTGTTCTTGTATGCAATTAATGGAGAACTGAGAATTCTGGCATGGTCCTTGGTCCTGTCCTTTCTTACTTATATTCTCACCCCTTGTACTTCATCCATTCCTACAACATGGATTGCTACCTCAATTCCAGCCCATGGTCTTCATAATATCTAGTCTCTTCACTGTTAAAGCAGCACGGGCCATTGGCTAAATGGGGTGCTGGACTTGGAGTCAGGAAGCTGTGCACAGAAATTCCACTTTTGACACTAGTGGTGAAATCCTTGGCAAGTGATTCAACCTGGACAAATCTAGGAAGAGCCCAGTCTTGAAATGACAAAGCAAATCTTTATTGACTAATGAGTAGAAAAAATTGATGAGTCTATGAACCTTTAAAAAATATAAATCCAGTCCTGATTCTCCTTATCTCTTTCCTTCCTAGTGCAGATCAAGTCATGATTCTTCATAACCACTTTCAGGGAGAAGTGATGGTAAGGCATCCATGTGTACATAGTAGCTGAAGTACATGTCCTGACAAGGTTGGTGTGAGCCTGAATCAGGCGTTTCTTGTATGTTCATTCTTTTCTGAAGTTAGGTGACTGACCATCACTCTTAGAAGCGCATAGTTGGGGTTGGAGGTAACTCTGTGATCTTGAGAAGTTGGAAATCTTGGTTCCCTTGATCAGAGCTGACTCAAGGCATAACAGAGTTTCTGCTGATGATAAGTGAAATTGGAGGAGCTCCATGTCTGACCTGGCTTTCCATGAGATATGAATATCAAGTGAGAGAGTGCCAAGGCGAGGTGAAATATAGAATGCCTATGGCTACTAAAATAAGTCTTGCTCACTACTTTGTGTTCACATGGTTCTGAATATTAACCTACTGGTCAAGTATTACTCTAGTTAGTGCTGGTGCTTGCTTGTATTGTAACACAATAGAGATATAACAAGGACTCATACATGAGCAGAGTGCTCCTGATGGCACCTCTCTATGTGGGAGAAGCTGGAGAAGCCACTTCCAGGGGAATCATGGTGAAGTGTAATGAAAGAGACATTGAAGAATTGAAATAGGAAGATCTTGGAAGGACTAGGAAGATTCCCAAAAAGAATAAGTGCCTCATGCCTTGGCAGCATCAAGAACACTGATGCTTACTGCTCAGTGCCCATGGTGTCTAGTCAGAGACAGAGCAGTGAGTAGAAAAGCCTGGGGTCTTTTTTATGCTGAGGTCAATGTGGGGCCCCATGCAAATAGGCCCTATTCTTTTTGCCCCTATGTTTGTTCTTTTTTAGGGGAAAGGATTAGAAATTTTGACCTTGTGAATTTCAAAGGTCAGGAGAGTGAGGGTCCTGAAGTTTAGGCTTTGTAATCATTCTAGCATCAATGTCCTAGGGGCAAGGAATGACCTTTAGGAGTCAAGTTGGTGCTTCATCTTAGTGGGTAGTGAGAGAGACTTATTCGACAGTCATACCATACAACATGAACTTGTGAGACTAATGCTATGTAGAAACTGAACTAAGTTTGAGCTCACTTTCCCCAGAGGCTGAGGTGGGGTGCAGATATATGTCTCCTATGTATTTGAAATGTTCATATTGCATCCTCAAGGTATGAATCCTTTTGTAAAAGCTAATTTATATCAAGGAACTAATGAAAATGGGGAGCTAGTTGAAAGAAATAGAGCACTGGGGTCTCAAGATGGAGAAGAGATCCCCCAGCTCATCAATGTACCACCTAGATCCCCAAGGAAGAGATATAGCAGCATAACTTTGGAATAGTGGGCCCAAAGCAAACTTGCTCCACTAGCAATGACCATTTGTGAATGTGTGTGTGTGTGTGTGTGTGTGTGTGTGTGTGTGTGTGTGTGTGTGTGTGAGATAGGCATTCATGGTCCTGATCCCCCAGACTGAACTTGATCAGATCATATGCAAAGGTCCTTAGCTTAGAAGGAACTCTTACTAAAAAGGAAGAAAGCATGGTACCCTCTCCCCTTGGGTCCAATGACAGTTTTAATGTTAGATTAAAACTATCCTTTAATAAATATCTTTTGGACACATAACATCTTTGTGTGGGCTTCCTTTTCCCTTCCTGAATGAAGATACAGAGTTGGCACATAATCTCACACTAGAGAAGAATTCAAATTCAAATGAAAGTATTGAAATGCATAGAAGAAACTGATCAAATCTCATTTTAAGCTCCCCAAATTCAAGAATATTACATTTCCACTGCTGTACGAGGGGTTTGAACTTAGCTGCTCCTGAGCCCCTCTTTGGTTTTACTTTGTAGATAACATGTATAAAAAATGTGTACATGAATCCATTCATATATAATATATATGTAATGCATATGACACAGAGGGAGTGGGGGGGAGAGAGAGGAGGAGAGAGAGAGAAAGAGAGAGAGAGACAGAGAAAGAGAGAGACAGAGAGAGAGAGAGAGAAAAGAGAGGGAGAGAGAGAGAGAGAGAGAGGGAGAGAGAGAGAGAGAGGGAGAGAGAGAGAGAGAGAGGGAGAGAGAGAGAGAGAGAGTGAAAGAGAAGAGAGAGAGAGAGAGAGAAAAGAGAGGGAGAAAGAGAGAGAGAGAAAAGAGAGGGAGAAAGAGAGAGAGAGAGAGAGGGAGAGAGAGATAAAAGAGAGGGAGAAAGAGAGAGAGAGAGAGAGAGAGAGAGAGAGAGGGAGAGAGAGAAAAGAGAAGGAGAAAGAGAGAGAGAGAGAGAGAGGGAGAGAGCGAGAGAGAGAAAGAGAAGAGAGAGTGCATATGAAAGAAAATATGAAATATGAAAAAAGTTCTCTGAAAAAACAGAAAAAAAAATCACTCTTTTTTGGACTGAAGAGAAAGGAATCCAGTAGATGAGGAGGCTCCATGGGAAACACTGTCTTTTTTCAGCTCCTGTTCCCATCATTTTTTACCATTTCCTTTCCATTGGAACTTTTTTTTAAGGTATGGATTACATTTAAAAGATGGAAACTCGGCCATGGCAGCCTAGGCAGACGTTATGGCAATTGTTCTGGTCCATCAATCATGGATTTGGAGACCCTTGTGTCCCAGGCCTAATGTCCCTGGGACTAGGTCTTGCCCTCCCATTGGCAAAACTCCATCTACACAACCTATCATTCTACCTGCAGAAAGAATAATGAAGGCAGTGAAATTGATATTCCCTCTCCATGAAACAATTTCATCAACCAGATGGCAGATGAGAGCATTCCCTGTCAGGTCCATGGGAAGGCTATGGAATTGAAGGTGGATGAGAGGGGGTCTCAGCTTTTCTTCTCATTGTAGTTTGTGTGGCAGGGGCTTATTCTGAACACAGTCCTCAAAACATTTCTAACTCCCAAGATGATATCCAACACTTACATAGAAATTTTATCAAGGATGTATTGAAAAGAGAACATTGGGTGTCTGTTCTGAGAGGCAGCTGGAAGCAGGTCCAAGACCCTGAAGCACTGGTTCCTTCATCTCTTTCCTTTTACTCATCCAGACCTCACTAAATCCTGGGCCAAGGAGAGGCTCTTGTCTTCCTGAGGCAGTGATGAATGAGCTGGGTCCAGGCCAAAGAGCAAGGGCAGGGATTTGTCCCAGCTTCCTCGGCTCTGGCCCTACTTATTTATGAGAGGGCTGCAAGCATATTAACATGGAAAATGAAATATTCCATAATATGGCTTTTCATTCAGTGGGCTCCGGAATAGTCATCACCATCACTGTTTCAATATTCTCAAAGAAGAATGAGTGGGGATGCTCTGACCTGCCCCCCTTCCCCCACCCCAAAGAAGAGTTTTCATTTCACCAGGAAATGAAAAATTGAAAGTTTACAGTCAGCACTCTTTGTGCTGGTGTTTAGCTCCTCTTTCTTTTTATCACCTAGATTCATCTTTCCTGCCAATTCTTCATCCTCGAATCCCTTTTGCATTTTATTTCTCTCTGGGCTCTTCTATCTCTGAATTGCCAACCACCGAGCCCACATTCAACTTAAGATGAATTCCCTCCCCTCCATTGACTCCATGCTTTGGCAATCCTAAGCAGCATTATCTCTTAAATGCAATTGTTTTTCCAGCTTCTGTGCTTTTGTTCATGCTCTTTCCTGTGTCTAGAATGTCCTCTCTTCACCTGATGAAATCCTTTGTTGATGCTCAGTCATTTCAGTTGTGTCTTCATGACTGTGTTTGGGGTTTTCTTGGCAGAGACCCTGAAGTGGTTTTCCATTTCCTTCTCCAGATTATTTTCTAGGTGATGAAACTGAGGCCAAGAGGATTAAGTGACTTGTTCAGGGCCACACAGCTAAGAAGTGTCTGAGACTGGATTTGAACTTAGGAAGATGAGTCTTCCTGACTCCAGCACTCTATGCTCTGTGACAACAGTTAGGTGCCCCATTGAAGTCCTACCCGTGCTTTATTTTTTTCCCTAGGTTTTAAAAACGCATTATTTAAAATATTCCTTTCTTTTTAAATTTTGAGTTTTAAATTTTCTCCCTCCCACACACCTATTCACCCATCCACTGAGAAGGCAAGCAATATATCAGTTATATATGTGTAATCATGTAAAACCTATTTCCATATTAACCATGTTTCAAAAAAAAAAGAAGAAAAATGAAGTGAAAAAAAATTTTACTTCGATTTGCACCCAGAGTTCATCAGTTCTCTCTCTCTCTCTCTCTCTCTCTCTCAAGTGGACAGTATTTTTTCATCGTGAGTTCTTTGGAATAATCTTGGATCATTGTATCGATCAGATGAACTAAGTCTTTCACAGTTGATCATCATTACAACATTACTCTTACTGTGCACAGTGACATCCAATTATCCACAATACACTTTGCATCAGTTCATGTAAGTCTTGTCATGATTTTCCAAAGTCACCTCCCCCTTCTTATTTCTTATAGCACAACAATACTCTATCATGATCGTAAACCAAAATGTGTTCAGCCATTCCCCAATTGAAAAGCATCTCCTTGATTTCCAATTCTTTGCCACCAAAAAAAAAAAATGGCTCTAAATATTTTTGTACATATAGATCCTGTTCCTTTTTTTTTTTTTTAATCTCTTTGAGATACAGTCCTAGTAGTGATATTACTGGGTCAAGAGTAAGAACAGTTTTATAGCCCTTTGAATATAATTCCAAATTGTCCTCCAGAATGGTTGGACCAGTTCATTGTTCTACCAACAATTCATTAATATACCTATTTTCCGCCCTCCCCTCCAGCACTTGTCACTTCTGTTAGGTGTGAGGTGGTATCTTAAATTGTTGTAATTTGCATTTTTATAATCAATAGTGGTTTAGAGCATTTTTTTCATATGACTATAGATAACTTTGATTTCTTCTTTTGAAAACTTTATATTTTTGACTCGATCAATTGGAGAAATGCTCTTATTTTTATACATTTGACTCAATTCTATATACTATAGTATATAGTTCTACATACTCAGTAAATATTTGAGAAATTTATATATTTGAGGAATGAGTACTTTATCACAGAAACTTACTACAAAATTTTTGATATTGTTTTATTGTGTATGGTACCTTTTAGCAAAATATGATTTCCCTGATTATTTCTTTTAATTAGTTCTCTTTTGGTTTTTGTTTTGTCTGAGATCATGATTACGACCCCTGCCTTTTTTACTTTGGCTCAAGGATATTACATTCTGCCCCAGTCCTTTATTTTAACTCTGTGTGTGTCTTTCTGTTTTAATTGTGTCTCTTGTAAACAACATATTGTTGGATTTTGGCTTCTAATTCATTGCTATATCTACTTCTGTTTTATGGTTGAGCTCATCCCAGTCACATTCATTTTTCTGATTCTTGTATATTTCCATCTATCACATTTTCCTCTGTTTCTTCTCTCTTTTTTATCTTGTCCCTCCTCAAAAGTCTATTTTGCTTCCAACCTCTGTCTCCCTTAATCAAATCTCCCTTTTATTATCTCATCCCCCTTTTTCTTATCCTCTTCCCCTCCTCTTTTTGAATTGGGTAAGATAGATTCCTTTTACCAGTTGAATACATGTATGTATGTGTGTGAGATACACATAGCTATGGATATATGTGTACATGTATATGTATATGTGTATATGCATATATGTATAAACATATATTTTCCCTTGTTGAACCCATTTAAATATGAGTGAGGTCCAAGCATTGCCCTCCCATTCCTAATCATTTCTCTCTCTACTCTAATAGCTCTTCCTTGTGTGCCTCTTTTATGTGAAGAAAGTCCCCCTTCTACCTGTCCCTTTCCTGTTCTTCCAGTTTATTGCTTTTTCTCACCCCTTCATTTTTTTCTGATAGTATTCCAACATAATCAACTCATACCCATGTCCTCTGTCTATGCAAAATTTTTGTAGCTACTCTAATAATGACAAGTTCTTAGGAGTTAAATACATCATCTTCCCATGTAGGAATGTATACAATTTATCTTTAAGTCTCTTATGATTATCCTTTTGTGTTTATCCTTTTAGTATTTTTTGTACCTCTTTATCAAGCTGTTAATTCTCTTTTCATATTTTCTTCCATCAATCTAATTTATTTTCCCAGTTTTCCCTCTATCACTGTTACTTTTTTCTTTATGTCTTCCAGGAATTATTGTTGGGCTTGAGTCTAATTAGTATTTTTCTTCAACACTGTGTTTGTAGCTGTTTTTACCTTATTGTCTTCTGCTGAATTTATGCTCTGGTCTTCCCTGCCTGTTTAGTAGTATTTTATGTTCAATTTTTTTTTTTGTTTTCTTATTTTCTGTCTTATTTCTTGATGTTCAACTTTATGATAAAGTTAGGGTCTACTCACCTGGGGGTGGGGAGGAACTTTTTCAAGCTTTAGGATTTTTTTGTGCCACTGTTTTCAGAGCTAGTTTTGGGGGGTCTAACGTGAGACCAGATCTCCTGCTCCATTGTGAATGATTACTATGCCTCCTCTCTGCCTTCGAATTTTGACCTAGAACTTCTTATGAGCAATAGAATTGCCAGTCAGTACAAGCTGTACCCAGTGCCAACAAAGAGTCCACTTTAATCTCTTTCCGACTACTTGATTGACCCCTTTACTGTCTCTAGGGTCTATAAATTTTAGCTTCCTAGGTACATTTGGGAGAGGCATGGTGACTGATGCATCATCTGTGCTCTGATCTTTATCCAGGAAGCACCCTTGGTCTTCTGAAGCTGCAAGAACTAATCTGACATTTTGACTTCACTCCCTACTTAAGCTTTAAAGGTCATATCCTTTGTAGAGGTTTCCTAGATTCCCACTGATTGGTAATGACTTTGCTTCTGCAGCCCTCCTCACCAAAAACCACACTAACCAAATGAATGATTAAAAAAAAAAAAAGAAACACAACAGTTTGGGGGACTTTTTCAGTTCATATGACCTATATTATTATGTGTTATCATTATCTGTGAGAAACAACCTCATATACTAGGTAGACCCTGTATCTCAAAGACAGGAGGACCTGGTTTCAAATGCTGCTTCCTTTGTGGCCATGAGACCAGGGGACTCTCTAAGACTACAAGGTCAGGATCAGGTTCTAATCTGTCCTACTAGAGGGCATTTCTTCACCGGAAGTTCCCTTCATCAAGGAAATCGAAGTTTCAATCTAAATCTAAATGATCATCTGTACTAGTCTTATACTTCGACTAGATGGTAAGTTCAATGAAATCAAGAACTATTTCTTTTTTTTTTCTTTTTGGAGGGCAGTTGGGGTTAAGTGACTTGCCCAAGGTCACATGGCTAGTTTTTGTGTTAAGTGTCTGAGACCAGATTTGAACTCAGGTTCTCCTGACTCCAGGGCCAGTGTTCTATTCACTGTACCACCTACCCACCCCAAGAACTATTTCTTAAGCAAACTTGAGATCTCCCTCAATAACTCAGATAAGTACCTAATAAATGCTTGTTGACTGGATGGATGACTGAAGACAACAGTAGACATGTGAAGAGGCATTGTGAGATGACTCCTGGGCAACATATCCTCCTATGATGATAGCTCCAATTAAAAGAGGATCTCGAAGACCATCTAGTCTAACCTTCTCATTTTACAGATGAAGTCTCCTGAGACCCAGAGAGATTACCGAAGAGTAGCAGAGGTAGAATTCAAACGCAAATCTATTATGATGTATCTGACTTTCTAAGTTTCTTTGGACAGGTGAAAATCAACGCGACAATTACAGATATGTAGAGCTGTAAGTGACCTTAGAGGCCAACTGGGTCCAGTCATCAGCTGCTGTTTGTCACCTCCCAGAAGGGGTATCCTACCCCTTCTGGGGAAGCCAATTCCACTTTGAATTGACTCAGTGTTGGGAAATTTTTTTGCTGTTTCCACAAAATCTGCAGAGGCCATTTTGCCACTCCCACCTTTCATTTCTTGGGGTCAAATGCAACAAGGCTAAACCTTGTTCCAAGTAATAGCCCTTCCAATAGTTGAGAAGACAACTATCATGTCTGCTTTGGCCCGGCTTCTCCTTTTACTCTAAAAACCTAGGTTCTCTTCAGTGTCCTGGGCCTGTATCTCCAATACAAAAGAAATATTATTACAGCTCCTCGTGGTTTCGCCAAAACTAAGGCATGTTAAATAAAGAATTGAATTCCATTGAAATAGTAAATTCATTCCCTTTGATATCAAATAAGATCATAATTTGTGCCAAAGGGAGACTTGTAATCCAGGATTCCCATAAAAAACAACCTGCCTTGACCTTTGACTTTTATTTTTTTTTTTCATTTTTACTTTAAAAGATCGACAGGAATCCAAAGTGTTGTTGTCTGGCTTTAAGTCTTGGTGCTCTCACTGCATTTTGGGTGAAATCCAAACAGAGCTTTTTTTTTTTTAAACATTCTATAGAAAGTGGATTGACAATGGTAGATGTTTTGATTGTAAAGGCCACCATTGGGTCATTTCCTTTGAAATGTGCTGCCTGGTGGAGTCATTCTCATCCAGCAGGTGGACTTGGGATAGCTAGGCTATTGATGTTCAGTTTCTAACACAGAGATTTGAGGAGGAACGTTAAATGGGTCCTGTTTGTATCTGGACCAAACCTAGGGGCCAGCTCCAGTCTTTCTCTGTTGCTTATTTCCCCATGAACTTAACTCACACTGTAAAGTCAACTGTGGACTTGGACACTGTTGAATGATTCTCTCCTGTCTCATGATGAAGTACCAAGCAGAACAATGAACCATCAACTTGAAAAGGAGCAGTGTGGTAGTAAAGGCATTCCCCCTGTTACCATAAACCCCAAGTTTATGACTGCACATATGGAAGGAGCCAGCAGCAAGGTAGGGACAGTTTTTCTTCCCTCCATTATTCACTCCTGTTGCTATTCTTGGTTCCTTTTGTGGTCCGAAGGTGACTGAGCAGTACTTTGGGGTTTTTGCCATAAAACATATCTGTGCTTTAAAACAAAGGAGGGCTGGGGTAGGGCAGGGGGAAATGCTCCAGGCAGGTAGAATTCAGCACTGGGCCCTTGGCCTTAGGGTCAACTTCTATAGCCAAATAAAGAGGCAGGCCAGGCTGAGTTTATGTGAGCCAGAGGTGTGCTGCTGGGCCAGCTTAGGCAAGCACAGCTGCGCCCAAGGCTCTGGTCACACTACAAAGATCTCCCAGAAGACGGATTTTAGAATCTGTTTTGAATTTAAAGTGGAAGTTTCAAGGCTGATGCCTTTTTTTTTTTGTTTTTCCTCCTTTTAAATTCTATTCTTATGTGGAAAATAATGGTTAGGTTGCGGGGCGGGGGGTGGTGGTCATATTTTATGCATCTGGAATGGCAAACAATGTGTGTGCTTGACTGTTCTGGGTGAATAAGAGTATGATATAGGAACATTAGATAATATTATGGGAATACATTGAAAATCTGTGACCTCAAGGGGGAGCCAGAGGCAGGGGTCCTGATCCAACTATCACATAAAAGGCAAGTGCTAGATCCGGACTTGTTTATGGTCACACTGCTAGTAAAGTGTCAAAGGTAGGATTTGAATCCAGGTCAACCTGTCCCCTGCCCCATCACTCCTCTTGCTATGCTATGTTATTCTAATTCTAGGTCATAGAATACAATCTTATATCATGATATAACCAACAGGGGGCTTCTTTACTGGGAGTTATCTTCCTAAAGAGAGTATTTGGGATATGACAGCATGAGTCTTTTGCGTTATCTATGAGCTTTTGGTCCCTTTCATGCTAATTTCCAAATTTTTTTCATCTTTCTTCTCTGTGTCCCCCTTTTTCAGTGAAATCACATATCATTAATGGGTGTTAGAAAAAGCACTTGAGTCAGAAGGCTTGGGTTCAAGGCCATGGTCTATCACTTATAACAGTGAGACACCAGACAAGCTGTTTGACCTGTGTGGTTTGTATGGAGGTAATACTAGTCGTGCTTGCCACTTTATGGGTTGTGGTGTAGAGAGAATGATATATCTATCTATCTATCTATCTGTCTGTACCTATGTCTATATATCTATATCTATATATATATCTGAAGTGCTTTGTAAGCCACGAAATATTAAATAACATGACAACTTCTAGCATATACATTGACATAATTTAGTAGTTCTTATTAAGTTTTTTTTTTTTTATAAACTCTTTTATTCCCTTCTACTTCTGTTAGCTCATGGGCCATGATTATCTTGTATTCATCTGACTACAAAATGTCCTTGAGCATGCCAAATCAAGATGGTCAAGCATCCCATGAAATGTTGTTCTTTGTTGACTTTGGGTTCATCTGGGGAAGTCCTACTCTAAAGCTGCTTCTCTCCTTCTCCTCCTCCTCCTCCTCTTCCTCTTCCTCCTCCTCCTCCTCCTCCTCCTCCTCCTCCTCCTCATCCTCATCCTCCTCCTCCTCCTCCTCCTTCTTCTTCTTCTTCTTCTTCTTCTTCTTCTTCTTCTT
>CM053585.1:546590422-546634222 GCA_028646515.1 Pseudochirops corinnae
CCTTAGCCATGATTCCATAATATGGCTAGTTTGCTTTTCTCTTTAAGAATATGATAAAATTAGCAATTAACTTCCCAAGCTGTCCTATTGAACTGTTTCTTACAACCTTCATTCTGTTCTTTTCTACGTATTTTCTAAAATGCTTAATTTTTCCTTTTTTCCTACTTTTATTCCTCCCCTGCACCCATTTTGGCAATTTTATTGCTAGCTAGTTTTCTTCTCTTTTCCCCATCCCCAAAGAAGGACACATAAAAACAAACAAACAAACAAATCTTCTCTTAGATATCCATAGTGAAGTAAAAAAAGTCCCCACAGGGGTCACATCAGAAAATGTGTCTTTCTGTATCCTGAATTTATCACTTCTCCATCAGGAGGAGGAGAACATGTGTCAGCAATGGTACTTTGGCATCATGGTTGGTTGTTGCACTGAACAGAGTTCTTAAGTCTTTAAAAGCTGATTTCTCTTCACATTGTGGTTACTATTACATAAATATTCCCCACATTCTCTAGTCCCTTTCTTCATTTCTTAGGGTACAATAATATCCCTTTACATTGAAATATCCATTCCCCAACTAATAAGCACCCTCTTTAGTTGCTAGGTTTTTTTTTTTTTTTTTTTTTACTATTTTGAAAAGAGTTGCACTAATTTTTTCGTACGTTTTAGTCCTTATCCTCTTTCTTTTATCTTTCCTAAGTTTAGACCTATTAGAAATATCATTGGGTTGAAGAATATGGACAGATTAGTGACTAAATGACTAAACTAATTAAAAGTTTCGCCAGCAGTGCACCAATGTGCCCATTTCCCCACAACCCCTACAACAATGGTTATTTTCATTTTCTTTTTTTTCTCTTTCCAGTTTGGCTAATATGATGAGCATGAGGTGGAAACTCAGAATTGTTTGAAATTGCTTTTCACTTATTATTTGTGATTTGTAGCACTTTTTCTTATAGCTGTTTACAACTTTCATTCTTCCTTTAAAGATTATCTGTTGACCTGTTCTCTTGCTTATATATACAGATCTATTGCTTATATATCTTGGATATCAGACCCAAGTGAGAGAAACTTGCTCTTCCCTAGTTAACTCTTTTTTTTTTCCTAGTTGACTCTTTCCCTTCTGAGTTTAACTACATTTACTTTGCTTATGTGAAGGATTTTCAATTGCATGTAATCAAAACCATCTATTATTTTTCTTCTGTGATCCTCTCTATCCCTAGTTTGGTTATGAACTCTCCCCCTATCTCCAAAGCTTCTTCACAGAGTGGAGTTGACCTTTGCTTCTTGAGGGTTATGTCAATTGTTCATAAGTTCTGGGAGATTCTCCCAACCCCTGTAGACAATTTATATAGATATCATCTAAGAACCAGCCTATTTAGGTGTTGGAAGAAGGTGATGGGCCTTCTTGTAGGCCATGGTAACCCATGAAATACACTCCTCATAGTAGTAACTAAGACAGAAGTGTAGAAAAGGACATAGCATGATTTTCCTTCTCATGGCCATTAAGTAGACAGACAACAAAAGGAACTGAACCACATCCATTTTGCAATTATTACTACTGATAAAACCAGAGGAGCTAAGAAGTTGTAGCCAGATAGAAGTATTCCTTCTGTGTTCTTGGCAGATAAAGGAGTTTGTGGAGTTGAGATCACTGTGTGTCCAATGGTAAGAAGAAATAACATTTCATGGATATATTAGTTCAACATGAATGTGTGCATTGGGGCAGTGGGGTAGTGGTAGCGTGTGGTGAGACCTGAGTCTTTTTTTTTTTTTTGATCTGTGACACAAATTAACTTAAATATCACCTAAATCAGCAAGATGGCACAATCAAAACTTTTTAATATGTTTGTAAAAACTGAAATATGACTGAAGGAAATGAGTACGTTTCAAAGAGTAAAAATGTAAGTACCTATGATAAAAGTTTGGTAGTAGTGACTACCTGTTCTGCCTTCACTAGGACACTTGCTCCATTTGTCAAAGGAGGCTAATGAGACTTGTGTGACTCATGCTGAAGGGTTATCATGGTCAATGCTTTATAAACCTTTGAATGGTACAGAAGTCAGAAATAATTTAAATATTAAAGGTGTATAACCTTTCTATTGTGCTTAGAAGTTTAAAAAAGGCACTTTTTTTTTTTGTCCACACAAAAATCATAAAGGAAGATGCTGCAGGTAATATACCTATTTTAAAGGGGAAGGAACTAAGGCACAGGGAGGTTCATTGATTTGCCCATAGCCACACCAGGCATCCAAGGGGGGAATTTAATTCAGGTTTCTTCTGACTGAGTTTCACTCCTTTACAGGACACAGAACTCCAAGGATTATTAGTCCCTGGTAGGGCCAACCTCCCCAGGGCAGGGACTTGAAACAGTGTTCTTGATGCATTTTTGTTTTTCACACTGCAGCCATGTCTTGACCTTCACCTTGCCCATCGTCTCCCACAAAAAAGTGCTGCTAGGAATATTTTGTTAAATATCACCTTTCTGCTGTTATAAATTTTTTTCTAATTTTTTTTTCACAGTTTTAGTTCATGTTTTGAGTTCCAAATTCTTTCTCCCTCCTTCCCCTCCCCCCTTCCTAAAGCAGTAAGCAATCACATGTAGGTTATATATATGTAATTATGTAAAAACATATCCATGTTAGTCATTTTGTGTAAGAAGACTTCAAGAAAAGAAAAAATGGAGAGAAAGGAGGTGAAAAATAGGCTGCTTCAGTCTGTATTCAATCAATATCAGTTCTTTCTCTGGAGGTGGAGAGTACGCTTTCTCATTAGTCCTTTGAGATTATCTTGGATCATTGCGTTGCTGAGACAGCTAAGTCATTCATAGTTCTTCATGGACAATATTGGTGTTGCTGTGTATAATGTTCTCCTGGTTCTGTTCACTTCATTATGCATCAATTCATGTAAGATTTTCCAGGTTTTTCTGAAATCATCATGCTTATTATTTCTTATAGCACATGAATATCCCATCACAATCATATACCACATCTTGTTTAGTCATTCCCCAATTGATGGGCATCCCTTTAATTTCCAATTCTTAACCACCACAAAAAGAGCTGCTATAAATCTTTCTGTACAAATAGGTTTTTTCCCCTTTTTTTGGATGTTTTTGGGATATAGACCTAGCAGCAGTATGGTTGGATCAAAGGATATAAATACACACACACACACACACACACACACACAGTTTTATAGCTTTTGGGGCATAGTTCCAAATCACTCTCCCGAATGGTTGAATCATTTCGCAACTCTATCAAGAGTGCATTAGTGTCCCAGTTTTCCAATATCCCCTCCAGTATCCAACATTTACTTTTTTTCATGTTATTTGATTTTATATATTAAATTAGACAGTCTCTAATCTGAATGAATTTTCCTATGAAATGTTTCATGTAGCTCTTTCTCAGTCATGTTCCCACCCCCAGAAAACCAGAAGAGGGCTCAATAGTGAGGTCTTTCCTTTCAAAAAACAGTGAGGCACTTACTCTATCCTCAGTATAAACCAGCCTATCTCCATCCCTATCAAGAAGAACCCTATGGGATTTTATCATGCCCTTGCCCTTGGATCTCAGAGTGGCACTGTTCTCCCCTTGCTATGCTTTAGGTCTTCTGTTACTGCAGTTGATAAATATCATGTTTACACTACACCATATCCATCAATCTGTCAGTCACAGAGTTGCAGTGCATTTATATTAAAAGAAAAGCACAACAAAAACCCAACCAACAGCACACATTGGGAGGGGGAGGCCATAGTACTTTGGCTGCCTTTATTTCAAAGTTCCGCTGGGCCATGTTGGGCTTTTGATCTGTGAGCTATTTGAATCCCTGGCTGCTCCAGATGAAAGGAGTTAGAAAGTCCCAAATCATAACTGCAGTCCGATCGGTAATTCACTGAGCAGGTAATTTGCAATGACTCGCCAAGCCTTTGATTGCCCAAGGTTTATGGCTATTAGCAGTTTCCCCTTTCAAATTTGTATGCTTCCATACTTCCTTTCTGACCCCTTTTTCATCATTTATGGTCCAATTTGGGAGTGAAAAAAACTAACGGCTTGCCTGGCGTATGGCTGTCATTCAGAGTGCTGGGGCTTTCTGTAGCACTTTGACATTTGGGATGATGAAAAAAATGCCAAAGCAGGTGTACCAAACACTAACCAGGTTCTCTGAACAATGGTTTATGGGAGTCCCACCGGACCCGTGGGCTGTAAACTGGTTCAGGCTTGAGTTTTCTCTATCAATTTAATCGTCCATCCAGAGAAGCAGCCCAGAAATTCAAGTTAGAGACACCATAACGTTTTCATCTTGGCTGGCCTTCATCCATTGGAATACAGGAAGAGTAGCCACTGCCAGAGCCTCTGCTCAGAGGGTAATGATGTGGAAGCCTGGCCCTTAGATAATGGCCTTTGACACTAGACTATGCCCTATAAATTTATAACTAAGCTTTTGTGATGGAAATAGACAGATAACTGGCATGCCTCATTCCCTTAGTGTCAGATACAGGCATACCTTCTATGCAAGAAATGTACACAGGATTTTTGTAGAAGTGGTTCTTTTTACTTCTAGAATTTCTCATCTGTCGGGCAGGTGTGCATCCTCTCCCTGTCCTGCCCCACACTTTTTTTTTTCTTTTAACTATGCATTTTTTCTGAGATCTTTGGAGGTCAGCAAATATCAGCAGGCTCCAATTGTCAAGCCAGTGCAGAACCCTGTTCAAGGAAAGTCACCAAGTGGTAAGTCTGTCTGGCAGGACTCCCATAAAGCATTGTTTAGGGAACCTGGTTAGTGTTTGGTACACCTGCAATTGGTAGATGGCAAACTTAGCCAGTTGGCCAAGTATTATAACGAAGGGGAACAATGGTAGTTACTGTACTACTGAGATTCCTATTATTCATTTTGAGGTGATTTTCCTCTCTGAAAGACTCTGGGATATGAGAAAAAATGCATACAGGAAAATAACGATCATTAATGAGGAAGGATAACCATGCACTATTGATAATCATCTCTAAAAGCTTTCCCAGAATGGCAGAGGTGCCTTGGTGTGGTAGCCAAGAGGCAAACATCCCCTTCGCCAACATATTTTTTTCATGGGGGAAGAAAGTTGATTCTTCAGACCAGTGAACTTTGAGTTCATTTTGTGTGTGTGTGTGTGTGTGTGTGTGTGTGAAATTCTAGCTGTATTAATAAAAGGGTGGTTTATATGGCCTTAGGAACAGAAGATCACTAGAGCCAGCATGAGTTTACTGAGAGCTGGTCATGTCAGGCTAATTTCACTTGCTTTTTAGATTTTTTTTTCTCTAGATTTACAGTGAGCTCGGGGCTTTGGGTACATCTATCAATGCTGGATTCCGTACAGCACACTGAACTTGTCTCTGCCCTGGCTGATCCACTTAGACTTTCTAAATTGATTTTTGAGGTCTATAGGCAAAATTTCCTTATTATCAGAACTCTCTTAAAGTGTTGCTTTAGGAAATAGGGTTTTCTTCATATTTGAGATCTCCTGAGTATATTATTGAAGGGATTTCTGATTAGACATGGGTTGAACTGGGTGGTCGCCAACGGTCCCTTGGGATTCTGTCATTCTGAGACGATCATCTGAAGGATGCTGTCTATAGAATAGAAAACAACTGAATTGTTTTAATGGGCATGATTACATTATTAAAAATATCTATGTAGTAGAGTAATTTCATAGATTCATTCAGTTCAGCAAGTTCCTGAAGTGCCCTCTATGTGCAGAGCCCTCTGTTCATTGTGAGTCCTAATAGATGGTGTTGATAAAGCACTTTAACATATTCAGGGTACTTTGCATACACTATCTCCTTCCCATGATGCAGACATGCTTCTGCGCCATGAAGAAGAGGAAGAAACCCCCACTTAGACTGGATGACATTGACCCCTGGGAAGCAGCAGACCCAGCTGGCATGTCAAAGACCTTCATGGGGTGATTCAGGTGGAGGTGACGTCTTGGAAAGCCAAGGTCGCAAGGAGATGAGGCAAAGCTGTGCCCCATGCAGGGAGGGCATCACTTGACATTTACTGGGCTCCTCATGGACTGCAATGTGCTTCATTCTCAGTCCCACTGGGGAAGATAGAGACATTGCTGTCTTTGTCATCATATGCATCATTCATGCATGTCCCACAGAGGAAGAAGATAGAAAATGTGTGTAAAGTGCATTATGACCTTGTAGAGCTGGATCAGCTTCTGTGTCCATCATAATATTCCCTTTCAGGCCTTCATTGGTCCATGTAGGTCATAGTGAACTTGAGCAGGGAGGAGCCTCAGTGGCCACCAAGTCTAACTCTATCTTCCCAGTGGAGAACCTGAGGCCTGTAGAGGGAAGACAGAAGGAACCGAGAATTTATTAAGCTCTTACTGTATGCCAGGCACTGGGCTAAGAGCTTTACAAACATTATATATATATATATATATATATATATATATATATATATATATATATACAAACATTTTATATATATATATATATATATATATATATAAATATAAACCAGGGAGGTTAGCATTCTTATTATCCCCATTATACAATTGAGGACACTGAGGCAGAGAGAAGTGCAGTGGCTTACCCAGGGTCACCCAGCCAGTAAGTGTCTGAGATTGGATTGAAACTCAGCTTTCCCAACTCCAGGCACTGTATGTGCTACCTACCTGAAGCAACTTGTCTGAGGTCACACAGATAGTGCATGAGGAGAATATTTGAACCCAGGTCCTGTGATTTCTGACTCTCCTGCTGGCCTTGGGGTAGCTTGTGTGTCTGTCCTCGAAGACCAGACACATCCCCATGTCTGTCCAGTAGTGAACAAATTAGTCTGGTTCCACTGGCAGAATGGTTCCTCCCACCACTGTCTCCATTCCTGCCTCTTTTTTTATTCATTTTTTGCAAGGATTAAGTCACTGGGTGATGGAGATGAGAAGAATATGCTGGAAAATGAAGGTGACATAAAAACAGAAGATGGCAAGAATGAGTTTTTCAGTTCTATAGCAGTTCTATAGTCGTGAATGGTTTGTAAGATGGTTTGCATATGATCTCATCTGATACTCCCAACCTACAAAGTAGGTACTACAAGTATTGTACTTATGAGGAAACTGAGGCTCAGGGAGATTAAGAGCCTTGAGCAAGTTTACACAGCTGGCAAGTAGCAGGTGAGGACCCCCTGTTCTCTCCCCCCACCCCCCATCTCTGGAGCTTTGTTGCTCTCTGAAAAGGTAGGCCTGATTTCCCCTCCACTGACCAACATGACATGGACCTGAGTTTCTTCCACCATCCTTCTCTAGCAAGCAATTTCACAAGGGTGTGTGGTGTCTGCCTCCCACATGGGTTGGACACTACGGGTATGTGGCGATCAGATAGAATCAGAAGGTTCCATCCTCACCCAAGGCAAAGAGGACAGGATACTGGACTTCATGTTTGAAAGGCCTTGCCTCTGACACTTTTTGCTATGAGACCCTGGGCAGGGCCATTTCATCCTGTTGTGACTTAGTTTCGTCAACTGTAAAAGAATGATATTGATTTCACAGGTTGCTTCAAGTTCTCAGTAGAAGACGCTATGATGTGGCAGGCTGTGAGTTGAAAAGATGTAGTCAGTCATGTTCTTCTCCACTGTGTTCTGTGAGCTATGTACAATTTCAGAGCCAAATGTATTTGTTCTGGAGAAGAGATTTTTTTCTTGATTTGTTTATCAAACAGGCAATAAATCTTGGAACTGAATTTCATAGACACCCTCCAAGAAGTAGAAGACTGTTCTCATTTTCCCCAATCCCCTCCTTCATTTCTAGGAATACAATCTTGAGATGTAATTGTCTAGAACTTGATACACAAACTCAATCGAGGAAATTCTCAGACTCCCTCACATTTATTAGACACTTTACAGTTTACAAAAAAACATTCCTCATCCAACCTCCTTATCCCCCTTCCCACATGGTCTTCATGTTATGACTCGCATTTTAAAAGGAAAGAGTCTTCTAGTCTCTGTGTTCCTACCCTCTTCAAAATAAACCTCTGAAGCACCTGGATTTATAAGGAAATGCTGACAGACCATTAACTCGGAAAAACCAGCAAACACTTCCATAATAAAAATAAATCGTGTGTCCAGTAATCGATGCTCAGGCTGGGCCCACCTTATTTATAGATTCATGAGGTTGGGATTAAAGTGAAATCAAGGCTGATGCTGATCAAATTTGTGTGTGTGTGTGTGTGTGTGTGTGTGTGTGTGTGTGTCTTAGCTGAGCAATAAGAGTATCTGGGATCTTACAGCCCAATCAATAACATTTAAAGTCTCCACCAACTCTAACCCATACCAGGTCCTTGTTTGGAGAGCTGACTGGAGAAACACATGTGCCTTTAAGAGGTCTTGAAAGAATTTACACCCATGGCCCATTACCCTTCCCCAACACCCTGCCGCTCTCCCAGGCCAACATGTGCTGCTCACATATATCACCCTGCCCCTCTCCCCAAAGCTCTCTTGACTAGAGGGCTTTTAATGCCCACTTTTCTCAGCTGAGCTCAGGAGTGATTTGTTTTACATGCCACATTAATCCTTTCCACATTTCCAGGAGGAGGCGACCACAATTCCACTTGTGAGGTGTTTCCCAAACACAGTGAGAGGAATAAAGCAGCAGGGTCCCAGCCTTGACAACTTCCCTCCAGGCAGCTGACAAAGTGGGCTCTCGTGACTGGTGCCCGACCATCAGGGTGGGCCAGCTCTCAGGTGGGCCGGGGGGCCAATTATCAGGCTGCGATTTACCGACAATTAAAACATGCCGCCGGCCTCTTCATAGACTCGCTGTCCAGTCAGGGCTAATGGGGATTAATCAAATGAAATGACTTTATAAGCTGGAGTGGAGATACAGAAGGAAGCAACAGGACCTAAGGTAGGCATTGCAACTTAGGGAAGGCAAGGAAGTATGTGCCTTACACCTCCATAATTGTAGGACTAGAGCTTTTTAGAAATGGGCAATTAGTGTTCAAAGCCTGGGCTTTTATTATGTGGTAATTTTACAGTTTTGACTTTAAAGGCAACCCCCAAAATCAAAAGACCAAATGAATTTCTGTCAAGCACTCAGGCACTTTTTGCCTTTAAAGTGTTCATTCCATGTTACCAGAGTAAGATTTGGAAAATTGAGTGTTGTCAACAGGGCTAAGGGAATGGACCCACCAATTATCAGACTGTTCATACATGTCAGCACGGGGCTGATTTTATTAACAAGTTCATATTATACAGGCCTTTCTGCATGTTGAATCCAACTGTACAAGCCACTAGAAGATGCAAGTTAGGCACTAACTAGATTCTAATTTATGGCTCTTCCTCCATAAATTTTACTTGTGGCCTTGATGGGCTGAAGCGAGCTGTAAATTAGAGCATGGTGAGAGGAGCATGTCTTCATCGAGGCTCCTAATTTCTGCATGACATTGATGAATCCATGGTCCTCTCCAGACCATCTCTGTTGGAATCATGGCCTCAGGACAAGGCAAGCCACTCAGTTCTGCAGGGACATTTTTAGTGCTCTACTGAAGGCCTAAGTATCCCTTATGCACGTGGAAACCAGTTGCTAAAATCACAACATCTCTCCCTTTGCATAACCTTAGACAGAATCTAGTTTCACCTGCTCATTTTTTTCAGGTGAGGAAATTGAAGTTGATAACTGTTAGATGATTTGCTCAAGTTCATAGACTCAGGAAGTGATAAAGATGAGGTTCACACTTAGGTTCTGCAACTCCCAATTCAGTGTTCTAGGTTCAGCAGTCTTTCTAAAACCTCATGCAGGGTTTACACCCATTTCTTTTAGCTCCTACACTTGGGACCCAGGCGAACAAGTAGGACATCTCTTGCCCCAGAGAGCCCTCCCAACATCATGTCACCCCTTTGTCTCCCGCAGGCTAAACAGCACCATTTTCTTTAATCTGGACTTCTCTAATTCATCATTATGCTTCCTAAAAGTCACTGCCCAGTAATGCAAACAATATTCCAGCTGTGGTCTAAGCAGGGGCAAGTACAGTGAATTAGCATAGTGTCATTGTGTTAGAGCTGGAAAGGACCTCCAAAGCAGTGTATTCCAAGTCACTAACACTGGTTAATGCTTCCTCACTCTCCTGGGGCCATGATGCTTCTCTTAATGCACACTAAGATCAACTTTCTTGGCTGGCATTCCTCACCTTTGTCTCAATTGGGAGAATTCCTATGATGTTCATAGTCCTTAAATTAAATGGATTGCCCAGGGAAATGTCTTCATCCTCACTAGATGTCTTCAACCCAAGGCTACATGACCACTCAGCGTGCTTTGTAGAGTGGATTTTTCAGATTTTGCTCAGCCAGATGACCTCTTAGGTTACTCTCACCTCTGAGGTTCCCTGGCCTTTGCTCCTGCCCTAAATTCTTTTTAAGCAAGTATAGATTGAATTACGTGTCCATTGACCAGTTTTGGTCAGAACTTCAGCTCCAGGCAATGGACTATTGTAATTCTGAGCTATCAGTGACAAATGGTGGTCACTGAATTCTTTTTCAATTTTGAAATTTTGTGATTCAGTATCCTGAGTTTAAATTTTTTTTTTTCATGGAAGGAGGGAAAAGAAAGCTGTAAGTCCCTTTCATCTGATTATCATTACAGTTCCTGATAGGATCTCAAGACTGAGTCAAGATCTTGGAGCAAGACCACGAAAGACAGGGAGATTTCTATTCTCAAACTTCCCAAAGAAATAAGCAAGGGGGAAAAAGGTCACTGTTATGTTTTAGAGAATCAACTAAAATACACACACACACACACACACACACACATAAGAAAAGAAAAACCCAACCAAAATGTAAAAAAAAAAAAAAAATAGCAAAATTTAGTTCTGTTACACTTTAAAATACTTAGAAGTAATGAAATTACCTAAAATATCAGAAGCAATGATGATGAAAAAAAGAAACTTCCTAAGGTGTACCAAAAGATATCTTCAGGGAGATAAAGGGTGCGTATTGTTTCCATTCAATGAAATCAAGGAAGGGCAGGAACACTGGAAAATTAAATAATCAAGCAGAAAGAAAGTAAAAACAAAAAAAATTGAGGACATTGAATGGGAATTATGGAAATATTCAAAGGGTCTTTCATTGTCTGTTTGGGGAACACCCTGTGTCAGAATGTTGGGTGCCAGTTCTGCTATCAGAGATGAACACACCCTCTAGAATTAGCAGCAAGCTGTAGGGAAACGTCTAGAGAACCCATCCAGGATCAGCCAGCTGTTAATGACCAGAGGTAGGATCTGAATCCCTGTCTTTCCTAACTGTAGACCCAGTGCTCTGTCCCCTTCTCCCAAGTTTCTTCTCAAGGAAGAAGTAAAAGCTGGAAAACATAGAATCTTGCCTATTAAAGGCAAAAAACAACCACCTTATTGTATCTTGCTTACTAACCTAAAATATGGCAATAAAAAGCAGTCACAACTTAAGACAAATGAGAACGTGGATAGTTATTACTCAAAAGTAATGGGAAATTTACATATTAAAGCCACAATCAATTTAAAAGATTGCTTTAATGTAAAGCTATAATTTTGAAAACCTAAGAGATAAATTCCAATTAATCTGTGCATAATTGAGAATGTAAATGTGGTCCCATTTTATCTACTCTGTGTGTTCTGTGGTTTACTGGTCTTTTTTCTGAACCTGACTGAGAAATTACTGGACATTGTGCTGCCGTATTTAAGTGAAATATTGATTACTCCTGAATCTGTGTTTTAATATCATGTATTCAATCCTGAAAAACAAGTCAGTCTGCTTTCATCTTCTTTTCTTGATTCTGCATGTTTGAGGGGATTTAGTCCCTTTGGGCTAGTCTGGCTCCCCATTTCTGCGGAAGACTATTTATTTTTGCCTATGATTATATATAGACTTTTATGTCAGTGTGGTTTGTTTTCAGATTTAGAAATATCCATTGAAATGACTAACTCCTCTTTCGCCTTTGGGTTTTTTTTTTTTTTCAATTTCAGTAAAACCCAGTCCTCAATATTGGCCTCCCGGCAGCATTCCAAGTAAATGAACAGTTTTAAAGGAGAACAACTTTGGTTTTCAAAAGGCTAACATTAAAAATGCTAATAATAATAGTACTAGTTCAGAATTGAAACCTCCAATCCTTCCCCCCTTTTTCTTTGCTTATAGGCTATAAGAAGCAAGCAGTCGCACAAAGGAATACATCTGGGATTATTTTCAAGCTGTTATCCCCCACCAGGGAAAATATTTAGAAATAAGACTCAGTTTTTTTTTTTTCCTGCAACTACAAAGAAGCCAGCCATCTTGTTGCTTTTCCAGATATTTTAATGACTTGCCTCATATTGTATGGTGACTTTACTGCCCTTTTTCCTATGCCCTCCCAGTCACCATTGGGAAGCATTTGTGTTGGTTGGGTTTTATCCAATTTCTAAATCTGTTTCGTGGCATTTCTACCTTATGGCTAATAAGGGCATTCAGTATTCTCTTGTTAAATATTGAAAAACACCCGGCGCAGTGAAAATCTTGAGGAAATGATTCAAAATTAAAAAGCAGCCTCACAAAAAGGGAGGGAAACCTTGACTTTAAACGCTGAAGTGAGGGGGAAAGAAATGGGTGGAAATCTAGCCTTCTCTTCTCCATTGCACATGGCACAGAACCCAAACTCATGAGTGAAGATGTGTGTGTGTGTGTGTGGATCCATGTGGGTACATGTGTGTGCCTTTCATGAGTGTGTGCATGTGTGTGTGTGTGTGTGTGTTTAGCTATGAACTCCTAAAGAAGGAGGGCTTGTTTTGTCTCATAAACACTAAGTGCTTGCACCAGATGTCTGACAGGTATCCTGGAAAATACCTGTATCTTGGAACTTTACTTAATTCTGATTATCTCCTTGGTTTTGGAGAACTTTCTGGATGCTATTTTTATGTCTATTTTGTAGAGGATAAAAAAAAAAGATACAAGTTTAAAGACCTTCATACAATTAGGAAGCAATTCCAAATATGGGAAGGTTCTAGGATTTCAATGATGGGCGTTTCTTCCATGGCAACCTCTCCCACCTAGGGAGGTCCAGGAAGCTCAGACAAGTTAAGGGACTTACCCAGGATAACACCACTGGTTTAGACAAGATTGGAACCCATTTTTCTCACTTAAGTCTAACACTCCATAAATAGATTCGAATGTTTGTCACTTAAGGATCTTCACAACATGATTCCAGTGTCCTTTTTCTGGCCTCCTCATCCCTTCACACAGTTTATGGTCTAGGCAAACTGGGATAAAGTTATCCTCTTAAAAAGCTTTCCTTTCTGTATTTTTGCACAGTCTATCTGTTCACTCCTCATGGAATGCTCCCTCCCCCTTTCTCTCCCTCTCCCTCTCTCTCTCCCTCTACCTTCCTCCCTCTTCCTCTTTCTCTCTCTCTCTTCTTCCCTCCCTCTTCCTCTTTCTCTCTCTCTCCTTCCCTCCCTCTCCCTCTTTCTCTCTCTCTCCTTCTCCCTCACTCCCTCCCTCTCTCTCTCCTTCTCTTTTCCTCTCTCTCTCTCTCTCTCTCTCTCTCTCTCTCTCTTTCCCTCTCTCCCTCTCCCTCCCTCTCCCACTCTCCTCTTTATCACTCTCCTTTACATTGTCTTCGATCCTGGGGAGAGTGGGCTAAGATTTGACCCAGTTCCTACATGGCATTTGTCCCACCAAGTTCACTTCCTTTTTCTTTTTTTTTTTTTGGCTTTTCTTGGAGGGCAATTGGAGTTAAGTGACTTGCCCACAGGGCCAGTTTTTGTGTCAAGTGTCTGAGGTCAAATTTGAACTCAGATCCTCCTGACTCCAGGGCCAGTGCTCTATTCACTGCACCACCCAGCCACCCCACCAAGTTCATTTCCAAATGTGCCAGATACAATGGTTAGAGGAATCTGGACTGGACTAGGAGACTGCTTGGGATTTCATTCATTAACATCTGGCTTCTGGTGAATCTAGGCATGGACTCCATCTTCTAAACTTCTTTTGGTGACTCATTCTACTGATCTCTTGAAGCACACAAAGTCATAGCTGTCTCCCTTATTTGTTCATCCCAAATGGAAAACAAAGTTGATGAGGCAAAGAATAGAGGTCTTCATTCATGGGTCACAAATCAGCCTATTCTTATTCAGACATGCTAATGGTATGTCCTTCCCGATGCCTCAAATTTGTTTTATGCTGTCACCTTTCATATCTATATTGTGTACCCATGTGAAGCTTGTTGTAGCATATGGTATGAAATATTGACTGACATTTAATTTTCACTTTTAGCAGGAGATGAGTCCAAAAGTGAGTTTTGCCCCCCACCTCAATGGTTAGTGCCTCTGGATTTATGAAACACACATCTTCCAAATTCATTTGCTTATATGTCTTATGCTCCTAATCTGACCCACTGGTCAAGTTTCAAGTTTTTCAATTTTAAACCAGTAATAAATGGGTTTAAAATTGTTAATATAAAATTTTATTAGTATCTTTGGTTTTAATATTGCCCAAAATTTCCCCCATATACCTTTTTCACCCCTCACCGTGGATTATTCCATATAGCAAAGTATTTTAAAAAGACAAATAGGGAAAAAATCAGCAAAACTAATCAATATATCAAAAAAGAAAAGAAAATATAAACAATGTCCCCACCTGTGGACCACCTGTGTAAGGATGTGTGTGTGTGTGTGTACATGTGTGCGAGTGTGTGTGCGTGCATGTGTGTGAGTGTGTGTTTGAGTGTGTGTGTGTATGTGTGTGTACGTCTGTGTGCGAGTGTGTGTGCGTGGTGTGTGTGGTGTGTGTGTGTGAGAGTATGTGTGTGTGTGAGTGTGTGTTTGAGTGTGTGTGTGTGGTGTGTGTGGTGTGTGTGTGTGTGTGTGTGTGTGTGTGTGTGTGTGCGTGCATCTGCATATGTGGTGTGTTCAAATAGCTCTTCTTTGTGGCCACATTTGTTCCTTTACATTAATTTTCAATTGTTTTGTGGTTACCATTGTCATTGTAATACTTACTGTGTTTACTGTTTTCTTTTCTCTGTTTACTTTAATTTGCACCATCTGTTCAAATATATATTTATAAAATCTTCCCATGATTCTCTATAGTCATCAATTATGATTTCTCACAGCATAATATTATTCTAGTATGTCATGTGCCTCTATTTGTTTAGCCATAGTACAATCAATGAGAATCTAATTTGTTTCCAATTTGTTGATGTTACAAAGAGGGCTGCACCAAATATTTGCATGTGTCTGGGGATTTTGTTTTATCAATGACTTCCTTGGAAGTAACAAAGAGCTTCAATGATTACTGCTCTCTAGCACATTTTGAGATCTATTAATTCTAAGACTACCTTTCCTCCATTTTTTCATTAATTTTTTGAGATTCTTTTTTTCTTTTAGTATCTCTAAATGAATTTTCCTCTAAAAAATAACTCTTCATTAGATTAATTGGCAAAGCACTGTAGAATCAAATTAAATTTTATTTTTAATTAAATTATTTTTATTATATCAACAAAGCTCCACCATGAATAATTAATATTTACCCCATTATTTTGCTCTGTCTTTCTTTATGCAAAGGTTGTTTTGTAGTACAATTCAAATAATTTTCCTTTATGTGTCTTGGTCACTAGGTCCCCCCCCCTCCCACATATATATTTATCTTGCTACTTTGCTGAAGTTATTCATTTAATTCAATTTTATGGAAATCTCGAGTTTCCTGAATAGAATGTCATATCATTGGTAAAAGCAATCACTTGTTTTCTCTGTGCCTTTGCTTATTCTCTCAATTTCTTTTTTCTTATCTTATTTCTATAGATAACATCTAGAATTGTACCATGTAAGAGTTGTTCTCATCAACACTCTTGTTTTATTCTTGATTTTATTACAAAGAACACCAGAATGTCTTTATTATATATAATGCTAACTTTCAGTTTCGGATAGAAACTAGTTATTATATTAGAAAAAAGTCAATTTATTCCTTGTTTTTTTTCAAATAGTGCTATACTTCGTTCCAGACTTTTTTCTGCATAACTTGATGTTTATGATTTTATATTTTAGGTGTGTGTTTGTGTATGTATGTTTGTATGTATGCATGTACACATGTAGATATTGCTATAGCCTCTTTCCTAATGTTATATTCCACATTTTCAAGTCAACATTAATTGGGGATATTGGTCTAAATTGTTCTTCCTCTGCATTCTCTCTCCCCCTTTTAGAAATAACTAGGTGGCATAATGGATAGAATGCTGCAGGAAGTCACTGTGTAATCCTCGGCAAGTCACTTAAACACCATCTGCCTTATTTTCCTCATCAATAAAATAGAAATAATACTGAAGTTTATCTCTCAGGGTTATTACAAGTATAAAATGAAATAATATTTGTAAAAGGCTTTGCAAATCTGAAAGCATTGTATAAGTCTCTGTGTCTGTTTCTGTCTTTGTCTCTATCTCTGTTTGTCTTGGTCTCTCTGTCTCTCTCCAT
The DNA here is from genome assembly GCA_028646515.1 of Pseudochirops corinnae. NCBI lineage: Eukaryota > Metazoa > Chordata > Mammalia > Diprotodontia > Pseudocheiridae > Pseudochirops > Pseudochirops corinnae. Next base: position 546,606,848 of record CM053585.1, read on the forward strand.
CTGTCTGTCTCTTCCTGCCGTAGAAGAGAATTGGTAGAAGAATCACTTTCTTTTTGCAATTTATGTAACATTGGAACAAATTCACCTTGAATGTTTGATACAAACAACTTGTAAACCCATCTGGTCTTGAGAGTTTTTTTTTTTTTTTTTTTTTTGCTTTTTTTTGTCCCTCTTTGCTAGTTTATTTTTGAATCATTTTTTCTCCTATATTTGGTTATTTAATTTTCTATTTCTCATCCTGTTAATCTAATTATTTTGTGTTTTAAAAATATAAATCATTTAATTTCTGAATTTTTGGTTGTATAATTAAGAAAAAGTTTCTTTGAATTAAAAAAAAAATACATATTTTGTCCTTCCATGGATGGAAGTGTAGTGGTTGCTCATGGGCCTGATGCGGTCACTCTATAAAGTTTCCCATAGGCTTGTTCACATCTCATTAGGCATTTGGATGGCTCCCTGCTTATAGTGATACCTCCCCCATTGCTTTAGCCCTCCTTACTTTGGGGCTTCAGAGCTCAAATGAGTGATCATGGGATTGGGCCACCATTTCTGGTAAACAAAACCATTTCCTAAATTTTCAGAAATCTCCTCTTTGTTTGTTTTTAATTCTCCTTTAAACTTATATGGGAGAAATTCGTTTTTGCTCTCTTTTAAAATTTAGATTAGAAAAGTTTCTCTATTTTTTTTTCCCAAAAAATCTCCTAATATTATTCGACTTTTTTTCCAATTTTGTTCATCTCTTCTTTGACTTTAAGTATTTTTGTTCTTTTTACTTATTTTACATGTGGTTACTTTTCTAACTTTTTAATTGTATGCTCAGTTAATTGATCTATGTCCTCTCTTTTGTTGATGGAAGTGTTTAGTGATAGGCATTTTGCATGACAGGCTGCTTTGTCTATCTCTCAAAAGGCTTGCCGTGTTGTCCCACTGTTGTCACTTTTTGTTGATATATGCTTTGTGCTACAATAAATAAAATGCATCTTTAATATTTCAGCTTTTCTATATGAGTTTGCGAGACTTTTATGCTTTACCTCCTGGTTCAGTTTTTTAACAGATGCCTTGCACAACTAAGAAATATATAGATCCCTTCCTACTCACATTTAGGAATCATCCTAAATATTTCAAATCTTTCTTTCTCTAAATTCTATTCAGATATTAGCTTCTTTCTTATTTCTCTTTTTAGTTATATATGTCTCTGTTTGAAAGGGACACATTGAGGCACACAACTATTATGGGTTTGATATCCATTTCTCCTTTTAATTCAATGAACTTTCCTTTAAGGAATCAGATGCTATGCCATTTGATGCATAAATATAAAGCACTGATTTTTTTTTTTTATTATCTACAGTTCCTTTTAGCATGATGTAATTTCTTTCTTTGTTTTAATCAAGTGCATTTTTTTGTTGTTATTTTATGAGGGATTATGATTGTTACCCCTGACTTTTTGAATTTATCTAAAGCATAATACATTCTTCTCCTTTCCTTCATTTTAGCTCTGTGTGAATTTTTATTACAGATGTGATTCTTTTATGTGGCACATTATTAGATTCTTATTTCTAATTCATTTAACTCTCTTCTACATTTTATAAGTGGGTTCTTACTGTTCACATCATGGTTATGATTGTTAATTGTGTATTTCTATCTGTAATATCCTTTTTTCTCTTATGTTCCCATATTGTCTCTTCACAACAAGGAAGGAATGAAAGAGAAGGAATATGAACAAGATCATTGTCTTGTAACTGAGGCAATTTGCTTCTACTCTATCGCCCCTTACATAGACCTCAATCTCTAATTCTTGTGTAGCACATACGAATTTTGGAACAACTCCCATTGGTACTGAGTCTGGGGATAGCCCTGAAGAATTGGTGGCTCCTTTGCCCTTCCTTAAAATCTCTTCATTGCTAGGTATTGAGTAATGTATTCTGAATTACTTTCCTAGTTTTATACAGGCTTCACAGGGTAGTACTATGTACCCCATTTAATCAGAATAGACTTCTGGTCTAATGTCTTCTCATTTTATCCAATGGCTATCAAAGACAAATGGACCAAGATCTTTTCAAACTTAGTCTAAAGCCGTTGATTGATTAAGGCTTGTTCTCACCATGTTAAGACATCCAGGCTTAGCATTTTAATGTTATTTTAATTAGAGTAAAGTAACTTGATTGATTTCTTCAACATTTACACTTCTAATTTCTTATTCAGCTCCGATCTTCTCATTAGAATTTCTTGAAGTACTCTTATTTCATTTAAGGTTTATTATTTCCCCTACAGGATAAGACTCAGTCCTTGTAGGGACAAGTTATGGACCTTTGTCTTTTGCCTTTGAGAATAATATGTTCCAAAATTTTCTCTCCCTTAGAGCAGGAGCTACCATGTATTTTGAGATCCTAACTGTTGTTCCCTGATAGTCAAATTGTTTCTTTCTGGCTGCTTGCAATACTTTTTATTTGCCATGAGAGCTCTTGGTTTTGGTTGTGATGTTCTTATGAATTTTCATTTTAGAGTTTGTTTTAGGAGATGGCCAGTGGGTTCTTTCCATTTTCACTTTGTCCTTTAGTTCTAATAAATCTAAGTGGTTTATATTTATAGATTCTTAAAATATCCTATCCAGGCTGTTTTTCCAGTATTGTTTTCAGGGAGTCCCATTATTCTTAAATTATCTTTCTTTTGCCAGTTTTCTAAGATAGTTGTTTCTGAGAATAGATACCTTACATTTTCTTCTGTTTTTCCAGTCTTGGAATTTTGTTCTAAAATTTCAGTGGCTGGCACATAGTAGGTGCTTAATAAATATTTATTGACTGATGGATTTATTTTTCTTGAGTTTCTACTCATGACTCTTTTTTCTAGGTTTATCTCTTGGGCATCTGTTGACCCATCAGATTTATTCCTAGTGTCCAAGGGTTGTCTCCTCCCCCCTGCCCCTGCCACCTTCCCCCCAGTTTTCTCATATCTTGAGCTTCACTTTCTGATTTGGGATGTTTTTCCAGGACCAGACTTTGTCCCTCCTCTTTCACTCTGACTGGACTCATCAGGCTCTGTTTAGTCTAATTTTGATTTCTGGGGTTCTGGCCACTGACTTCCACCTCCACTAATTTGTTTTTGCTCTAAAGGCTTCCAGGATTCAATATCCCTGCTCAGACCCCTATGATATGCCATCCACAGTCAAAGGTGCTTCTGGAGTCGTCTAGTCTGTTCACTATGCAGTTCTGCTGGCTTCCTTCTCTGGAATCTTCTTCCAGTATCCATTGTTTCTACCTGTCTTTTTGTGCAATCCTAGACCACATGAAAGAGTTTTCTGATGTTTCTTTTTCCTTTCTTTCCTTTTTTTTCAAATCCATTTTATTTTATTTTTAGTTCAGAATTCTTTCCCTTCCCTTTTCATACAAAAATGAGCTTGGACAGACTTCAGGGCATAGTAGAGGATAGAAGTGCCTGGAGTTCTGTGGTCTGCAGAGTCATGAAAAGTTGAAGACAACTGAACGACAAAAGTATAGTTTGAGACTTGGTACTTCTAGACCCTCTCATTTCCTGCTTTTTTTTCTTCATGAATTCTCTTTTTATTCTTGACTTTTTGTTTTCCAGATGGATTCTTATTTTTTCTAGCTCTAGAAAGTAATCCTTTGTTAGGTTGATTGGTATGACACTGAATATATTAATTAACTTGTTTAATATTGTCTTTTTTATTATATTGGATCAGACTTCCCCTAAATAATAAATATTCCTCTGATTATTTAGATTTGTTTTTATTTGTGTAAAGAGTGCTTTGTAATTATGTCCATATAGTCCCTGTACATATCCTGGCAGGTAGACTCCCAGGCATTTTGTACTGTTTGTAGTTATTTTAAAAGGCACTTTTCTTTCTAGCTCTTTCTGTTGGATTTTGTTGGTAACATACAGAAATGCTAATGATTTTGGTGGTTCATTTTATACTGGACAACTTTGCTGAAATTGTCAATTGTTTCAATTACTTTGTAGTTGGCTTTAAGTTTTTTTTTTTTTTGTTTTGTTTTTTTTTAGTAAATTATAAGATCATTTGCAAAAATGTTAATTTGATTTTCTCCTTGCTTCTGATATTCTTTCAATTTCTCTTTCTTGTCTTACTAGCATAATTAGCATTTCCAGCCCTATGTTAATTAATGGCTATAACGGACATCCTCGTGTTACTTGCAATTTTATTGGAAAGGTGGTGTTTAACTTAACTGAATTACTGATAATGCTGGCTATTAATTTTAGATACTTATGAGAAAAAATATTATTTATTCCTATGCTTTCTAGTGGCTTTCACAGGAATGAGTGTTATACTTTATCAAAACTTTTTTCTTCATCTATTTGATGTCATTTTATGATTTGTTTCTTTGTTTTTGTTATTAGTATGATCATTTATGGGTTTTTAGTGGCCCAGTTGCTAGAGTGCTGGGTTTAGAATCAGGAAAACTTATCTCTCTGTGTTCTAATCAGGTCCCAGACACTTACTAGCTGTATGCCCTTGTGCAAGTCACTTAATCCCACGTGCTTCATTTTTCTCATTTGCAAAATGGACTAAAGAAAGAAATGGCCAACCACACCAGTCTCTTTGCCAAGGAAACTCAAGTGGGGGCACAGAGAGTCAGCCATGACTAAACTGACTCAAGAATCGGTGGTTCATTTTATTAATAATTTTCCTAACACAGAATTAGCCTTGTATGGAGGGTGCAAATTCAGTCTGGTAATAGCATATAAGGTTTGTGTTGTGTTTCTGTGGTCTTTGCTAATATTTTATTTAAGAGTTTTACATCAATATATATTTTTCTGTAGTTGTTTTTTCCCTCTGTTTTGACTTTCTTTGGTTTAAGTATCAAAGAGAGTGTTTTTGTCATAGGAGGAAATTCAAAGCATCCCTACCCTACTTTTATATTTTTTTCAAATAGTTAATATAGTATTGGAATTGATTGTTCTTTAAATGTTTGGCAGGATTCACTTGTAAATCCAGCTGCTTTGGGGGCTTTCATTTGTGGCCTCTTCGGTATCTTTTTTTCTCAAATAAGGTCACTTAAGTGTGCCATTTTCTATGCTGTTGGCCTGGACAATTTACATTTTCTTAAACATTCACTCATTTCATTCCCAAAGTTTCTCTTTCAAGCTTTTGATGATTCTTTGATCTGATGCCCTTTTCCAGTCATTCCTGGAGTATGTATGGGGCAGCTGAACATTTTCATGTCTTCAAATCGTGTTGTCTTGTCCAGAACCCCAAGATCAGTCTTCAAGCACAACGTTACTCTACTCTGGCCCAATGTCTATGATCCCCCTTCTGACGCTCAGTAGATATGCAATAACAGGAAAGTCAATGAGTTATCCTGAGCTTCCCTTTCCTCATGAGAGGCCTCAGTGCCAGTTTGGGTAAAACAAGTGATTTCAACAAAAGAAAGACATATTGCATATTAAAAGAGCTTTTTTTAAATGTGAAAACCTGTGAGAGTTATTGTAAGTCAATGAATTTAATTATGTTACTTTGTGCCAGTGAATCTACACAGCACTGTGTTTGACCTCCCTGCCTCAAGTGTCTACACTACCATCCATTCCTCCCATGGCTGTCCAAGTGACTTTCCTAAAGCCCTGATCTGATCATTAGAAATCTCAGTTCCTTCCTCCTGCCTCAAATGTAGCATTGAAGCTTTGCTTTTACATCAAAAACCTTCTGCAATCTAATTTCAATTTCTCCTTCCAAACGAATTCCCTTCCTTGTGTCCCATATACCACTTCGCAGGCAAATTGATCCCTGCTTGGTCTCTGTACCAGTCTTTCTCTCTCTCTCCTTTACTTCTTCACTCTCTCTTTTGGTCTTCCTAGCTCCCTTCATGGCTCAATTCAAGTGTCACCTCCTAAGGGAATTTTTCTTGACCCCTCCCCCAATTGTTGCTATGCTACTCCCTCTAATTCCCTACTACCTTGCCAAGGTACTGTGGTATCTTTCATATTGTTGCTTTTCTTCTATTTCAAAGAGCAGTAATGATATCACAAGAAAAGTCCTGACTCGCATGTGACTTGGATTTAACTGAGGCATGATTGCACAAAGGCATCAGCCTCTCTCTCTCTTCCAAAGTCATCAAAGTCCAGTAGCAGGAAAAAAGTCAAGATGACTAGCCATGACCCAGAACACAGTGGATGACCTTGGCATCTTTGATGTCTGACCAAGCTCTGAGCCCGCCTTAGTTACCTTCATGGCCATTCTCATCTACCCATTCTGCCAAGGAAAGTCTTCATATGCTTGGGATAGACACCCCACTAAGTTATCAATGGGTTTGAGGCTTGTTAGCTACCCTTAACTTGGTTTAGCCCATCTGCTGAGAGGGTTTTCCTGGAGTGTGGCCACTGTGCATGCTACAGCTTGTTGGAGCCACAGATGACAGTTGTGTCAAGGGTGGATGGGAGGCCCTGAAAAGTGTTGGGAAGCTCTCACACCAGAGGTGCTAGTCTTCCCTGGACACTGTGTACACCCTGCTATCTCTCATAATATGTACATAGGCTTGAAAAGAGGTAGCAATCCTTCCATTCTATCAAAGAACCAGGAAAGGTTTTTTTAAAAGCAATACCATCTTCTCTTGTCACATGACATGAATGAAATAAAACCATTCTGTGGGATCATCTTCAAAGACCCAATATTCCTGGACTCAAAGGTAAATATTCCCTTTCTCATCCAGATGGACATTGGGGGAATAAAAGCTGCAACTTGGATATCAGAGCCTATTATCCTATGATGACATAATGATCCATTGACAGTATCTCCTCACAGTCTCACATTGAGCCCATTCCTGCACCAGAGGGATTCCACAGGCAGCTTCCACATCCCCTCAGCATCTAATCCCAAGAAGGTGTTATACTCTTTGAGGTTTTGGCTTTCCGTTTTTAAATACCCTGAGCTCAAGCCCTGCTTAAGAATGCATCCACAGAGATGCCTGTCTTCTTTGAAGTTATTTTCTGCGGAAATCACAGCCACTGACCAAAAGGTTTCCAGAGATTAAATTGTGCTTCTTTTATGGCACGTTCTCCCGGCAGGGTTAAAGGCTGGGCCTTCTGCCAGACACTCAGCACCCACACTTTCAAGTGAAGCTGTCAGGCCTGGCCACAGAAGGATTCTGGAGCAGAAATGGGTGATTGTGTCATTCTGGACAGCAGAAAGAATTTTTAAAGTTTGAATGCATTGAGGAAAGGATAATGAAAATATATTTTATAAGCATACCAAGTATATAACAGATTTCACAGGCTGAAAAAAGGTGAATTTACAACAAGGTTTCTGTGGTTGGTGGAATTTCCTTTTTTATTTTGGAATCAAGTAGCTCCTCATCCACTCAAGTACGGTATTCTAGTCTCTGGGCTAAGAGTGTCCCAGAGAGGGGCATGAACTTAGCCACTTTTTTATTGCTAAGATACTGCTGAGCTGATCTCAGCTGTGGTGGCAACAGTCTGCTCTTGTAAAGAAAATTCTAAAGAAAATGGATACTATGGAACAATGACTAACATTCCTAATATCTCAGCATCTCAGTGATTCATGGGTCCATGATTTCAACATGTGCTTCTTCCAACCAATGCAGATCCCAAGCCCAACATGACCTTTGAAATGGTCCTTGAGAATTGCTGAAAAAACTTTCTCCTGCAACCACTGTAGAAACTGAATGTAGCCTGGCTGGGCCTCAGACAGCAGGCTTCCAGTCTTTCTCACAGAGCTCATCTTGAAGCCTTCCCCACTGGGAATATTAGTCCTAACTAGTGCTCCACTGGGATAACTTTGAAAAGCAAAGGTTAAGTTTAATTCCCACAAGGACTTAGGGTTAGGTATCACTGGGAAGTACCATGAAGTAGTGTAGAGATTATTAAATTTTTCTGGTTTCAGGACCCTTTATACTCTTAAAAAATTATTGTAGAGTCTAAAGGACTTTTGTTTATGTGTGATACACAAACATACACACATTTACCTATATACATACATAGTTACACACATATACATATACACACATACTTACACGTGGATATGTTTTGTTGTTCCTCATTCTGTTGTGTCTGACTCTTCATGACCCTGTGGACCACAACACACCAGGCGCTTCTGTCCTCCACTATCTGTCAAAGTCTGTCCAAGCTCATGCTCATTGCTTCTGTGGTACTATCTTTCCATCTCATCCTCTGTCACCCTCTTTTTTTTGCCTTCAGTTTTTCCCAGCATCAGGGTCTTTTCCAATGAGTCCCATCTTCTCAATGTTTGGCCAAAGTATTCAAGCTTCAACTTCAGTATTTGATCTCTTGTCCTTCCAGTGAGAAGTATGAACTGATTTAAGCATTGATTGACTTGATCTCCTTGCAATCCAAGGGACTCTCAAAAGTCTTCTGTAACAACACGATTTGAAAGTATTGACTCTGAAATGCTTGGCTTTCTTCATAGTTCAACTCTCACAGCCTTACATTGCTACTGGAAAAACCATAGCTTTGACCATACAGACCCTTGCCAGCAAGGTGATGTCTTGGCTTTTTAGTCTGCTGCCCCGATTTACCATAACTGTCCTTTCAAAGTACAAATGTCTTTTAATTTCATGACTGCAGTTATTGTCTCCTGTGATCTTGGAACACAAGAATATAAAATTTGACATTATTTCCATCTTTTCTCCCTCTGTTTGCCAGGAAGTGATGGGACCAGTTGCCAGGATCTTAGTTTTTTTGATGTTAAGCTTCAAGCCAGCTTTTACACTCTGCATTCACCCTCATATGGCTATTTATCCTATTAGAAATGATAACTGTTAAAATTTTAAAATAGTTATTTATGAATTCATTTACAAACAAGAAATAATAAACATATTACATGTTAACGGAAATTATATATTTTATGAAAAACAACTGTTTTCTAAAAATAATGAGAAGATTGGCATTGTTTTATATATTTTACAAATTTCTGAAATGTCTGGCTTAATCGAAGACAGCTGGATGCTTCTGCATTCAATCTGCTATGATATATTGTTTTGGTTGAAATATATTAAGAAAATCCAGCCTTGTTGAGATTTGTAGTTTGAAAAGGGAGGAGTATTTTAATAGGGAAATGACATCTCAGTATTATAATGAAAGTAATTCTGACTTTGTTGAACCCCTGAAAGGATTTATGGGAGCCCTCAATGGTCTGTGACTCACACTTTAGGAACTGCTAATTTTTTGGAAAGAATGTTAGATTTCAAGTTAAAGGACCTGAATTCAAACTGGGCTCTGGCATTTTCTATCCATATGACCTTGGGCAAGTCTTTTCTCATTGGGCATCACTTTTCTTATCTGTAAAACAAGAAGGTTGTAGTAGATGGTCCATCTTTTGACTTGTTAAAATATGGAATTTATAGTAAGAAAATCAAATTAATAAAGTAAGAGTCCATGTCAATTAATCTATATTACCCAAATCACACTAAAATGTGAGTCCTTCTCTCCAGATCATGATGAAGGGTTTAATTTTTAGAAAGTCTAATTGGTTCATTTAATGCAATGAGATTGCTTCACAGTGATTTTATTCATTTAGAACATATTTGCAGTGCCTACTATCAATTAATTAGGGATAGGGTCATGCTTTGGGGCTGGCTCTATGATTTCATAGTACAGGGAACTTCCAGGAGAGGAACCTCCCTTCATTAATGCAGTCAGCAGCTACTTTGAACATCCTGAGGTTCTGTAATGTTCCCATGGTCAGATGGACAGGCCATTTAGAGAAAACCTGCACCTCTGTGTAAGAGGTGGGACTTTAATCCAAGTATTCCTGATTTGGAGACCAACTCTTTATCCACTACATATCCCTCTCAATAAACCAGTCCCATTAACAAGACTTTATGAAGTGCCTACTATGTGCCAGGCACTCTATGGGGTCCTGACGATTTCGTTGTTGTTGTTGCTCAGTAGTTTCAGTGACGTCCAACTCTTTGCACCCCCATTTGTGGTTTCCCTGACAAAGATACTGGAGTGCTTTCCTCCTCCAACTCATTTTACAAATGAAGAAACAGAAGTGGAGAGGTTTAAGTGACTCACACAGTTAGTGAGTGTCTAAGGCTGGATTTGAATTCAGGTCTTTGACTGCAAACCTAGCTGCCTTGAAAAACATTTAGTGTTTGGATTCCAGGTGAATATAAGTGAAAGGAAGTCATTCTGGGTGGGGAGCACAATTTGAAGAAATACCAGGCCCCCGACCCCGCTTAGCTTCTGAGGTTAGACAAGATCAGACACTATCACTGTGGTATGGTCGGAGACTGAGTAAAGACAGAAGGATGGAAACATACTTGGTATTTTTGGGAGGTGATACTTTACTCTTCTGGCTGGATGGTGGAGAGGGAGGTCAGGGCCATCCTGGAATGGACTCTTGGAGCTTGTCACCCTGGGGGAAAGGAATGATGGACTGGACAGAGAGCAGGCCGTGGACCAGGAAGACCTACCTCTAACATTCTGTCTATCCCCTCAAGCAAGTCACTTAACCACTCAGCATCCAAGCATTCTCTGAAATGAAGTGGCAGGGCTGACATGTTGGTAGAGGTTTCTTTACCTGGGAGTTTCCTAAGTCAGTAATCTCACAGGTCCAGTCCTTCTCCCAAGTCAGTGTCAAATGCTTATTATTCCCAAGCCACATGGAAACAAAAAAGAGAGAGCTCGGGCAAAGGTGATCAAAGTCATGTGGAAAGAGGATGAGATACAGGACTTGTATGTTATTAGAGTCCTGATGTGGATGTACATATCCTAGTGCCTTTAATCACCTACACAAAGTAGTTGTTTTATCTAGCTAACAGTCTGCATTTGCAATGGAACAATCGTGGTGGAATGGCACAGCAGCTCTTCTTCATACCACATCTGTCTAGCCCCCATGAAAAAGAATGAGAACAAAATTAATAATAATAACTCTGCATAAGTGCCACTTCTAAACGTTTGTTAAAAAACCTTTTCCATTCATTATTTCATTCAATGCTCAAAAAACCTTATGAGCTCAGTGCTCTCATCATGCCCATTTTGAAAATAAGGAATTGAAAGCTCAGAGAAATAAAATGGCAGCATGACCATAGTGTCTGGGGGGAGAATGCACCCCGGGGCTATCTGCCATACCATGTTACCCTTTGTAGATTAGTCACTGTAAGTGTGCTCTGACTCTTCATGAGCCTCGACAGGCAAAGAGCCCATCAATACTTACCCGGTGAATGAATGTCTGTGATTTGAGAGTGAGGTTTGGCAAAGTGAAGGATTACTTTACTGAGACAGGAGACTTTCATGCATGAGGTTTTAAATTTCCTCCTGACCCACCCTCAGCTGGATTGTTTCAGGCATTTCTTAATCCCTAATCACGTTGGATTCCAGAAACTGGTGTAATCTGGCTCCAGACCATCATTCCAGGTTTTCCCAATGTCTCATTTTCTAGATGCAGATGGCCTCTGACCCAGCTGTGAAAGTGAAAACTTCCACCATTCTCTGGCCTGCTTCTGTAGCTGTCCCCTTCCTTCAAGACCCCAGAAACTCTGTCCTGGGTATAATTTGGGTCCTGGTCCCCCCTGCCTGGGGGTCCTGCTGTCCTGATTGGTGAGCCCTCACTGTGTTTGGGTAGACCAAACCTCAGTGTTACCCTCTATATCCTTCCCCCCCTTACATATATTATTTTGGGAATTGCTATCAAAATGATAGTGTTGTTTCTGGAAAAATATTTCTATCAACATTGAGCTATTTTTATTATTTACTAAATATTTTATGTTTCAGTTTCTGGCAATATGGTAATTGGTAACATATAAATGAGAAATATACCAGGAGGGGCTCTGAAGTTACAAGTATATGAGTTACAAGTATATTCTTATCTGTAAAACAAGAGGGTTGTAGTAGATGGTCCATCTTTTGACTTGTTAAAATAGCAGAAGTATATTTCCTCTGATATTAATTATTATTCCTAGGTCACCAAGAAAGACTTGTGACTGGTAGCCACATGATGAGAACTCCTGACCTGCCAACATCAAGTTCAGGTTCCACTGAGTGGGTGAGCACAGAAGGTAAGAATGGAGGTGCACATCATGTCCACACCACTCACAGAGTGTGTTTTATATTATACATATAGGAGACATGATTGTCTCCTTTGGTAGAAAGACAACTCCCTGAGGTCAGGGGCTATAATTTCATTTCTTTCTTTTTTATCTCTTTCTTTCATTTTTTATTTTTGGTGGGGGTCAGGTAATCAGAGTTAAGTGACTTGGCCAGGGTCACACAGTTAATCAGTGTCAAGTGTCAGACTGGATTTGAACTCAGGTCCTCCTGACTCCAGGGCCAGTGCTCTATCTACTGCGCCAACTAACTGCTCTGAGTGTATTCATTTTTAACTTTGTATCCCCAGTGCCAAGTATGTCGCCTCACACAGAGTAGCAGCTTAACAAATACTTTGTTGAATTGAATGGGATTGACTTTTACCCGAAAATGTTAGGATTTCTCATGAAATCAAGTCCCTGTTTTCCATAGCACTCCCTGTCCCATTCCTTACCAGCCCCTCCATGTGCTACGAGCCAGAGATGGGTTAAACTCGTTTTCCACCCCAGTGGAAGCCTTTCCAAGGCATCTGGAAGAGGCTGCTCGATTCAGGGCTGGAGATTTTCTCTAAATGGCCCCTGGCCACCCGCAATATTGTTATCGTTGTTACCTTCCATTAACGTGGATGGAACATAGCCTGTGATAACTCTGATCGGCTCTCATTTGCTTCAACATTTGTCTTGTTCGTTTCACTTCTTCCCAAATTATTTCTGACGGTCTGGTTCCCGTTTGAGAAGTGAGCAATCCCCCCTTCCCAGGGACATGACCTAATATATACCACATGTACCGGCCCATAAGTAAACACCGTTTACTACAAAACAGGGTAATGTCCCTATGAAAATATTGTTGCTCTCGTCCTGCAGAGTGTGCAATTAGCACCCAAATATTTTTATAGCAATTATCTACATTCATTCCTGGCTACCAGGGACTAGAGGGCCTCAAGGGGGGATTAACACAAAATTAAATTTGTGTTAATCTATGTGGAGAGAGGAAGCATTAGCCCCCTCTCAGTGGCAGCTGCCCATTTTACCCACACACGGGAACACTTAGGAGCCCAACTGGAATGAACACATTTGGACAGCCAGGAAAAGTGTAAACATATATGGCTTAAAACAAATCCAAACAGCAGCACACATTCCAGTGAGTGCTCATTCGGGGCTCCACAGGCTTTATTTTCTTGATGATTTACACTCACAACCTTTGAATGAAGTTTCTCAGATGAATAGTAGATCTTTAATGGCAACAACACACATTTATTTGGCACCTACTGTATTCCAGGCACTGGGCTAGCTAGGCAACAAATGGAACACATGCAAATACAGATACAGAAATAAGAATGATGCATTCTTTGACCTCAAGGACTATACAATCTAGAAGGGACTATAGGACATATGCACAGATAACTCTATATAGGGAGGGAGATAATGGAAAAATCTGGACAGAATACACTAGGGAAATTTGTGGAGAGAAAAAATGTTTTCATATTTCAGAGAGATCAAGAAAGCTTTCCTGGAAGAGGGGGTAGCCTAACTCCTGAAAAAAATAAAAAGATAAAAATGAGGAAGATGGAGACTTCAGGAAGGCCATTACAGGCATTGATACATCCTCTGAGAAAGCCCAATGACAAGAGATAGATTGTCAGATTGGGAGAATAGCTAGTATTCCCGTTTATCTGGAATGTAAAGTTTGTGAAGAGGAGGAAGCTAAATCAGGATGGAAAGCTAGGTTGTGGAGGGCCTTGTGAATCCCTCTTCCTATTTTCCCACCCTCCCCCCACCCTTGAAAAATAAGTCGGATTTTGTAAGACACAGGGAACAGAGAGGGTAGCATCCCTGGAAGGGGGAATAGTTTGAGCTGTTCTGGGTGCATGAAATGTATGTTGTTTATCTTCAAGGAAGTTCAAATCATTCCAATGTAAGGAAGACAATAGACATTGTACTTATTGGAAGGCAGATTTTTCTTTCTTTTTGGGGAGCAAGGGGGCAGGGCAGGGCAATTGGGGTTAAGTGACTTGCCCAAGGTGACACGGCTAGTAAGTGTTAAATGTCTGAGGTCAGATTTGAACTGAAGTCCTCCTGACTTCAGGGCTGGTGCTCTTATCACTGTACCACCTAGCTGCCCCTGAATCAAATTCTTTTCTAATCAATAAACACAAGATCTGGAATCCTTTGCATATCCCAGTCAGTTATGGGATAGTGAAGAAGTGAACTCTGAACAGGGCTTAGGAAAACCTGGCTCTGCTGTGATGTGTATCCTCTGGAGAGATGCCTTTGGTGCCAGAGGAGACCATTCACATAAACCCTTTACGTAGAAGGGAAAGTCAGCACTCAGATCGAGTGTTTTTGGTCACCTTGTTCAGAGTATTTATAACACATGAGATCTTCCCCCCCCGCCCCCATTAGTATTTCCCTTTTTTTAGATACCTCAGGAATTCTTTGTCTTTTATGATCCTTCCTGAGAGCGTTGATTATCATGCTTTTGCTTTCTCTCAATGCTCTTAGCAATTTCTCAAACCTTCTGGAGGGTTTTTTTTTCATTGTTTTATTTGCTGCTATTTCTATATTGGGATGTATGGAGTGTTCAGGGAGGACTGACTTGAAACCCAGTGTGACTTCAGAAAGGACTGGGGAACAATTGGCATGGATGGTGTTTGTGAACTCCAGGAGAAATGCCAGGAGCAGAACAGAAGTCTGTACACAATGTTCATTGATCTGACTGAGATGTTTGACACTGTTAATCATGAGAGCTTGTGGAAGACCATGGCAAAATGGGGTCGCTTGGAGAAGGTCATCAGGACTCTGTGCCAGTTTCATGATGGGATGCTTGCAGGGGGTTTGGATAATGGATGATGCTCTGGTGCTTTCCCAGTCACCAAAGGGACAAACAGGGCTGTGTGGTTGCTCCCATGCTTTTTAGCATGACAATTTTGACATCTTCAATGAGAACAAAAATAGCATCAAGATAAGTTACCACACTGATGGCAAACCATTCAACTTGAAAAGGCTGCAAGTCAAAAGTAGGGTGGCAGGAGAGTTGGAATGTGACTTTTGGTTCACAGATGATTGTGCATTCAATGCAACCTCTGAGACTGAGATAGAACAGAGTATTCTCTGGTGCCTGTACTAATTTTGGTTTGACAATTAGCACTGAGAAATCATGAGTTCTCCCCCCAGTCAGCACCACACCATCCATATGTGGAACCATTAGTTACAGCAAATGGAGAGATTTTGAACGCTATGAATAATGTCACTTACCTTGGCAGTATACTTTCCAGGGATGTCCACATAGATGATGAGGTTGAAATATGCATTACCAAAGCTAGCTCATGGTTTGGAAGATTCCAAAGTAAAGTGTGGGAGAGAAGAAGTACCAGGCTGCTTACTAAACTGAAGGTCTAACAGAGCCATGGTGCTGACCTCATTGCTGTATGCCTGTCAAACCTGGACAGCCTACCAGCGCCATGCCAGGAAACTGAATTGCTTCCATTTGAATTGTCTTAGGAAGATTCTGAAGATCAACTGGCAGGCTAAGGTAGCAGACACTGAGGTCCTTTCTCAGTCTGAACTATCAAGCCTTCAAACTCTACTTCAGAGAACACAACTCCAATGGGCTGGCCACATTGTTTGAATTCCAAACACGTTTGCCTAAAAGACTATTTTACAGAGAACTTGCTCAAGGCAAGTGCTCACATAGAGGTCAGAAGTGACACAAGGGCACTCTCAAGGTTTCTCTGAAGAATTTTGGAATTGATTGTGAGACATGGGAGATGCTGCCACAAGACTGCCCAGCATGGCATGCCTGCATCAAAGAAAGCACTGTGCCCCATGAGTGAAGCAGAATCACAGTAGCACAAAGGAAATGTGAGATGCATAAATCTAGAAACATCTCTATTCCAAATGTTCTAATGGAACTTGTAGGGGTGGCTAGGTGGCACAGTGAATAGAGCACCAGCCTTGGAGTCAGGAGGACCTGAGTTCAAGTCCAGCCTCAAACACTTGACACACTTACTAGCCATGTGACTTTGGGTAACTCACTTAACCCCAATTGCCTTCCAAAAAACAATATAGAAAAGAAATCTAATGGACCTTGTGCTCAGCCTGGGGTAGAGTCTTCTGAACTGCAATCAACCACAGTCAAACACACTGTACCTTGACCTTAAAATTATGATGTCATTGATGTTTCTTATGAAAGCGCTTTGCTTCAATCTCCATTAGCTTAAAATTTAATCCTCAAAGGCCATTTAGTCAAGCACACACTTATAGCTGAAAAATAATTTTTTCTTCAATACTATCTATGAGTGGTCATACAACTCTTACCTGAGTTGCTCCAAAGAGAAAGAACTCAATTCCTCTCAAGCAGGCCCATTCCACTTTGGGTCAGCCCAGATTCTTAGGGAGGTTTTCCAGACCTCAAGTTTTAAGTTTCCTCTTTGAAACTTCTACCCTTTGGGACCAAAACCTCCTTTCTGTTGATTCACTGATTTTTTCTTGAGGGTTACCTTAGAATTACTTCTATTCTTACTTGGTTCTTCATATCCGACATGTTTCTTGTGGTTCTGAGGGGATAGAGGCTAGGCACAGTCTTAGCCATACAGCTATTTCATTTGATTTCTTCTCTGGGCACCATTTTGTAAGCTCTCTCTTGCTTATGAGAGACACTGTGACAGTTAGACTAGAATGTTGCCTTGAAGTCAATAAGACCTGCATTCAAGACCTATCCCTGTTATAGACTGGCTCTTTGACCCTGGGAAAGTCATTAACTTCTTAGTGGTCTAGGAAATACTTTAAGTCTCTGACTTATGGATGAGTTATCTATATGTATTAGTAGACATCTTCCCCAGTGGGAGTTCCCTAAGCTGATGACATCAAAGTCCAGCTGTAAAACCCAAACCAAAATATTTCTCACAGGGTTGTTCTTATTTAATGTTTAAAAACCCCATATTATTGCATACCCCCTATCCCACTGAGCCTCAGTTTCAACACTTTCTTCATATTAACTCATCTCTTCCTTAATGGTCCTCTAAATACCCATGCTTTTGGATAACGATCACCCAGAGAGTGAAAATTATATTTAAAAAGGAATGCATTTCTTTTTTAGCCAGCTATTGTAGGATCTGAGAGACATAACTCACAAGATAGCTTGAATTCATGGAGTTTCATTCATCTAGGGAATTGTATAATAGTTTAGAAATGCTCTGGTTTGAACATCCTCTTGGCTGCCATAAAATGAAATATGTCCTGTAAAAATGAAAGAAGTAGCATTGCTTGAGTGTTACTCACAAGCAGTCAGGAAGCTGCTTTAATATGAAATGACAAGGTATGTCTACTTAGCATAAGTAACTACGATGTTCCATTGGAACTTTCAACCCTTCAGGTTTGTTTGTGACTGTATTAATGAGGCATGGGGAGCAGGAGCAAGGGAGTTAGGATGGCTCATCTTTGATTGCTTCTTTAGTACGGCTGTTCCAGCTCCATGCCTCGCTCCCCACCTCTCAGTAGGGTTCTCTTTTTGTTTTTTTCTATATCCAATGTAAATTCCTTTACATCTCTTTTTTCACACCTAAAATCCTCTTTAAGTCTCCAGTCATTCTCTTCCATTTCAGAGAAAAAAGAGATTGACAGTTGCTTGCCCATTGTCTCATTGATTAAATTGTGGACTCCTTGAGAGGATGGCTTGTCTTTACACTGTCGGTATCCCAGTGACCAGCACCCAATCCCATGATGTCAGTAGTCAGATTGCTATGATTCTCATTTTACAGATACTGAAGTTTTATCTCAGAAACTTGAGTGAAGAGACTTACTTGAAGTCAGACAGTTAATAATTGTCAGCATCCCCTGTTATTGCTTCTAGATTTGGGGAAAGATTTCTCCTTTCTCTTCTAACTCTAACCAAACTACTAGAAACTGCTTCGCCACTTCTGAATCCCCCAAACCAAAACCTGCAATGACACAACCTGGTCTGAACTGTCTGATGAATCCCTAAAGATTAAGGAAAAGACCTAGGAGAGACAGCTGTTAGATTGGCCAACAGTGATGACCAGAGAATGGGGATCTGGCCCCTGAGCCCCTGGCCCCTGGAAACAGAGGAAGCACACGGAAAAGTTCAGGGGTGCAGGGCTGCCACCAGAGACAAGGGCTTGTTCTGCAAGGCAGGTAGGAGCCAGGGACTCAGACACATTCTTTTATCGCAACTTATTTTTTCTGGGATGCTGACCAACCCCCACCCCACCCCCCAACAGAAACATCGCATCAGCAGAGAATTGCAATGTATGTAAAACACGCGAGAAGGGTATCTGATGTTTTACAGACATTCTAACACCTTCAGGAAATCTGAACTCACACCAAAGGGCCTGATGTTCATTTGGATCTGCATCTGCAGCAGAAAACATATGTACATACTCACCACACTGAACCACTGCAGAGGGGGGATGGGGACCATGGGGAAGTCTGGGGTCTGAAATGCTAGCTGCCCTGTGTCTTTCTTCTCTAAACCGAGACTCAGGCGGTTTGAAACATCCAGGCATCTCTGGGGGAATCTGGCCTCAGAGCTCGGTTTGATTTGAGAAACCCTGACATTGAACAGTGATGGTGCCTGGAACAAAGATTAATCAACTGGAACAATCGGACCTATTAGTTTTCACGCAGCTTGGCATTCCATTTCCCGCCTTCCTGCCTTTGCGCAGGCTGTCCCTATGCCTGGAATGCCCTACCTCCTTCCCTCTACTTCTTAGATCCCCAGCTTCTCCCACTTCTGCTGTCAAATTTTCCCTTCCACCCCCTCTTCTCTCCAGTTATCTCTGTCTCTGTCTCTCTGTCTCTGTCTTATTTCTGTCTCTCTTTGTTTCTCTCTCTTTCTCTTTCTCTTTCCTCATTCCCACTCTCCCTACTCCTTCCCCTCCTCCCTATTCTTTCTTCCTCCCTTTCCCTCTTTTTTTTCCTGTCCCCCTCCTCCTCCCCTCTTCTCCTCCCTCCTTCTCTCTCCCCTTCCCCTCTTTTCTTCTCTTTCTCATCTCTCCTCCCCTCTCATTTTCTCTCTGCCTTTCCCCTTCATTTTCATCCATCTATTGATCTGGTCACAAACTTGTTGGGGGGAGGAATTGACTCCTTTTTCTCTTTGTCTCCTCAGGCATAGTCATCTAAAGAGGGTCTGTTAAGTTGAATGAAAGGATGCAGCCAGTGGACAAGATAATTCCTGAGCCAAAGCTTTTCTAGAGGGAGAGCATCCCGGCACTGCTGGTTCTGATTTGTCTCAGGAGATGCTTGACATCTCCTACTTTTCCCTAGTTTAGTTCAATAGTCATTTCCTCCCTATTGTCAGCCCCCTTTCTTTCCCCTCCCCCAGCGCTGGGGATGTGCTGAAAGGGACTTCCATCTTTTCCCTGTTTGGGCCATTCCCAGTGGGCAGGGCAGTTGGGTTCATCAGCCATCAGCAGGCTGTGGCCCCAAAACGCCAGCTGCCAAGCCCTTCTGCCATTTTTTTCTTTAATGAAAAGGGATTTTTGTTCCCTCTTGGATTGTTTACATATCCCCTGAAAATTGTGGGATCTTGGGCACATGGCCATTAACCCTCTGATCCTCAGTTTCCTTATCTGGGAAATAAATAGAGCCGTTATAGGGCCTTCCTCCATGGGCATTTACAAAGGCTGAGTGAGATCCTGACACCAAGTGCCTTTACCCAAAATGTGCACAGAAACCTCTTGATAAACATGGGCAAATTTCGGGCTATGGGAAAGGTGGCCATGTTCAGGGCTCTGCAGGCCTGCTCTGTATTGAGGCAGCTAGGAGGGAGAACAGGTCCTGCTCAGAACAGAGCAGGGCAGGAAGAGGCTGGTGGTATGTGCTGACTCAGAACATTTTCATTTAAACATTGCCCTTCCCCACCCCAGCCCCCCAAAGCAATCTGTGGCCTGACATCCCAATTCATACCTAGGCCTGACATCCCAATCAATATCTGGGTTCTGTCTCCCATTTCCGCAGCCTGGAGGCTGCCTCTCCAAGCTTCCCAGGGAGCTCATGCCTCAGTTCCCATTACCGGCTTATCTCTCCTTAAGCCAACGTCACTTGTAGGTGTGGGGTAAGAGCCAAAACTGGGAGGGAGGCACTCTGAGGCCTGGCCTGTGGAAGAGCTCATGGCTCAGGGTTCTGAATTGCCGGGTTAGACTTGAGGATGCAGGGCACAATCCTGCCAGTGCATCTGGCAACTCTCTCTCCTCACTGATGCCTCCACCCCACTTCTCTTCCTGGCTTAAGGCCAGCAAATTCTTCCTTTGTTTCAGAGAAGGTGTAAAGCATTTTTTTTTTTTTGCTCCGGGTATAAACTTTGAGACTTCCCCAGAGCCAGAGCTTTGTGGAGCTGTGGAACCTCAAAAAAGCCCAGTTTGTAGAAAGGACCCTTGTGGCAACGGGAAGTTTTCTGAAGTCTTAAGTATCTCTGACTTTCCATAGACAGGCTGTTAAACTAGGAAATCACTATGTCCCCCATAGGAATGACCTAGTTCTGATCCTACTTTTGATAATCAGGCAATTTCACCCAATTCTACACCACAGTTAGGTCAATGTTGATTCCTTCAGACCCTCACAATTAGTGGAGATGTACTTTCCAACCTGTGTTTCTCATATTCAGTGAGTTCTGACCCTAGTTTTGTGGCACCTCCACTCCAATCCAGTGAACAACTATTAAGCACGTACTGTGTGTGTGCTAGCACAGTATTAAGTGCTAGGGATGTAATTACTAAAAGGACAATCCCTGCCCTCAAGAAGCCTACAATCTAATGGGGAGGAGGGAAGACAACCCACAAAAGGAATCAGGAAAGGGAGGAGGGAACCAGGAGTATCTTGTTCTGTAGAGCTGGTGGAACAGGAAATCCAGAGTGGAGTGAGTGTCTGCTTTCCACAAAGGAAGATGTTGGCAGGAGTTTGGGTTTCTACCCTCCAGCGCTCCAATCAGAGGGGTGAAGAGCCTGAGGGAGGTGGGGTCACTTGGGCTGGAGTTAGCTTCAGGGTGATGAGATTAGAGGTGACCCCTGTAATACAGAGGGGCATGTTGTTCAATGTGCTAGAGGATTTCCTTGGGGGTCGCCTGAGCTTCCAACAAAGCAAGCCACTTTTCATGCAATAAAAGTAGCTTTCATATAAATGTGATTGTTTCATGTTCCCCTTTTGGGAGTTGGAACAGGAATGGAGTCCACTCTGTATCTCCTGCTAGACCTGTTTTGTTCAGCTCCCTTGAACAAAAGCAAATGGACTGACCATTGGTTTCTCCTTTCCGTTGTTATACAGCCAGCCCATTTTTCATTTGCTTCTTTCTGGCCATACACTCCTTGACAATGTCCTTCACACTGCTTCTCATGGATAATTTTCACTTGTAATATATTACAATCTAGCCA
Organism: Pseudochirops corinnae; assembly: GCA_028646515.1. Classification (NCBI taxonomy): domain Eukaryota; kingdom Metazoa; phylum Chordata; class Mammalia; order Diprotodontia; family Pseudocheiridae; genus Pseudochirops; species Pseudochirops corinnae. Next base: position 546,628,266 of record CM053585.1, read on the forward strand.
TGGCCACCACAACTCTCTCCATTGTCCTTTGGGCCATCCTACACTTTAGTTCTTTGAAAGCCACAGTTCCATGACTCACAATTGTTCATCACCAGAAGAATATTGATGTCAACAAACATGGATTTTTTGGACTTCATGTAGTGCTTTGGTAAAATTCTATAAATTGCCACCCACAGCCTATCCCAGTGGTTCTCAAGCTTCCTAATTCGACCCTTTAATACTTGTATGTGGGCGTATCTTCATGTCGGTGGACCCTCCCAGAGACAGATAGAAAAACAGTGTCTCGGTTCCTAAGACCACTGGAAATATGTGTTTTCTGATGGTTTTAGGTGACCCCTGTGAAAGGGTCATTCAACCCCCAAAGGGGTCGCAACCCACAGGTTAAGAACTGCTGGCCTATCCCATGGCCTTCCTCTCCAACCTTCTCCACCCAATTGGGAAACCTGGACTCTTCCTCTGACTCCTCCTTCTCTTACAGGTGAACTTACTGCCTTATGTTTCCAGGGCCTATACCTCCACCCATTCTCCTTGCCATGTCCCTGCACCAGCGCACTACTCCCTATGTGCACACCTCTAGATTCCAAGACTCTATTTTGTGTTGTCTTCCCTCTTTCAAAGGTATTCTTTTTGATGTCAGAGATTGTATTTGCTTATATTTGTGTCTTCGGGGTTTAGCTTAGTGCCTGAACGAGAGTAAGTGCTTAACAAATTATCCATCCATCCCTCCCTCCTTCCATCCATCCATCTATCCATCTATCTATCTATCTATCTATCTATCTATCTATCTATCTATCTATCTATCTGCCTGTCAACCTATCTCTCCATTTGTCTGTCTGTCTTTCTGTCTGTTTCTCTGTCTACTTGAATCAGAGAAATTCTGCTTCACAAAGGTATGTGGTAGGGAAATCCCTGGATTTTGAGTCTGAGGACCTGGGTTCAAAGCCTGACTCTATCCCTTAGTCCTTTGGGTGACCTTTGGAATGTCACTTGTGGGGGCCTCAGTTTCCTCATTTGTAAAATGAAGAGGTTGGACCCAAAGGCCAGGCCCTACATACTGTCACCCTCTAAACCAGAGTGTCCCAGTGCTAATGAAGGCTTCCTCTAGGATTTGGAGTCAACTTGATTACTGTCTTCCATGATTTCTCTTTAATTCCAACTAGTCCTTGGTTCTGTTCATACCTTGATGGGCTTCTGGACAGCATCTGTAGTCAGTCTGGGTTTCTTCTTCTACTGGCGATGATTAAATTACTTGTTCTGGAGTTCCAATGGCCTTACTGGCTCTAAAGAGCAACTAACAGAGAGACTTGAAGAAATCCAAACGCTGTCAAACAAATGAGAAATTAGCAGAGAAGAGAAGGGAAATGGGAAAAGGAGCCCCATATGAATGTGGGCCTGGAATTCTATGCTGCCTATTCTAGGGGCTCCATCAGTGACCTTACTCTCCTGCCAGAAGCCATGTAAGTTGGAATCGGAATATGGTCTGTTGCAGAGAAAGGAAGAGAAAACCAAACCCACTCCCCATGTGTCCAAGCACAGAGCTGCTTTTTATCTGTGGCTCAAAGCATCCATTTTTTCAGGGTCCTCTGACCCTGACACAATGGCTCTAGCCTGACATATAGTACTGCCTTCCCCTTCAGTTGCCATGCTTCCTTTCAAACCAGATGGAGCAGACCCTCTCCTGAATATTCTGTCTGTGCTACTCCACATGTTGACACCTGCCACTTGCAAGTGAGGAGGCCTGTCAGCACTAGGCTCTTTCTCCTCCACTGTCACTGGTCTAATGACATCTCCATGTTTCTGTGATTTTCTCTTCAACATGGAAAGAACTGCAAATATCTCCTAGTGTCTTGGTGTAAGGTTCTTCTCTTATAGTTTAAGCATAAAAAATTATTTGACTTAAGGACTGATTGTATGCTGGGCAGGTGAGGAATGTGAACCTTCCCTTCATTAGATGGGGATAAAGCACTTGGAGACAGATGCTCCTGGCTGAGAAAGGCATCCTCTGTGATGACTGACAGCAAAACAAGGTAATCTTTCTCAACAGATGCTGGGAGTATGGTCAACATTTTTAAAAGTAGCTTAATTTAGGGGTCTACAAATAAATAGTTATTGCCATTGTATACATTTTGAATTCAAGTCTTAGAGACTGAATACCTCTATGGAAGTGTATACACATTACTCTTTGGTTTTAAATGTCCTATTGGGGCAAAAGCAACCTGCCAGGTACAAGATTTGGGATCCAGGGTTGAAGAACCATTGCAATTCCAAAGATCTGAGGGCTTTGTTGCCCTGCAAGGGCCACACAAGTCAACATGTGATGTGCCAGTGAGACAAGCTGATGGTGTGAACTCAGGCTAAGAAGTCATTCCAGTGATTAAGGAATGGGAGACAGGCATAATCCTTATCAACATGGAAGCAAAAGTTTCTTCATGTTGTCCCTGTTGGTGCACATCTGGAGCATTCTGTGTAATAGAATACTATTATTCATAAGAAATGATAAGCAGAGAGATTTCAGAAAAACCTGGAAAGACTTTTATGAACTGATGCTGAAGGAAGTGAGCAGAACCAGGGGAACATTGTCTCTGTTGAGACAATCAATCACATCACACAGGCTCATAACCCTGGAATCATTTGTGACTCTTCCACTCCTGCCATTATAATGAGTCAGTTTCCAAATTCTGTCCTTTCTACCACCCCACCCCACCCATCTCTTGCATCTGTCCCTTCCTCTCTATTCATATCACAGTCACTCCTGTTCAGGTTCCCTTCACTTTCTTCCAGATTCCTACTGCAGATGTCTCTTAATTGGTATCCTGGGTCCTATCCCAGTGCATTGTTCACATGAGTTTCCTGAAGCACAAGTCTTGCTAAAAAGCTACAGTGGTACTCTGAAAATGAAATGCAAACTTCTCTGTTTCTCTGTAAAACATTTAATACTCATGATTCCAGACTATCATTCCTGGACTGTTTACATACTATGTTACAAAAGGCTGACTTATCTGTGGTCTTAACCTCTGTACCTTTGCCCACAGACACTACCACATATTTTTAATGAAGGATTTGATGGGGGAAAAGCAAAAATAATAATAATAAAATAATACTTCAAAGGTCCTGTCATGTGGTTTTATGAAGCCCCTTCACGGGCTGAATTGGTTTGTCAGCCCTGTGTGGACTGGCACATAGTGACAGTAAATGTTTGGTAATTGATTGATCATTTCTTTGTATTCCCAGCACTTAGGACAGTGCTTAACATGTAGTAGGTTCTTAATAACCATCTGTTGACTTGGTTTCTTCAACTGCATCCATCCACTAAAAATAATTTATAGATCATTCATTGTAGACTACAGAAATGCAAAATATCACATGTTACCTGATGGTTATAGGAGTCATCAGAGCCCTAATATCCCACTAGTTACAAGAATGGCTATCCAGACTTCTCCTCCTTCTCCTCCTCCTCTTCCTCCTTCTTCTTCTTCTGCTTCTGCTTCTTTTTCTTCTGCTTCTTCCTTCTTCCTCCTTGCACCATTCAGCACAATCCAAAAGTTGAGTTACTGAATTTTGTGAGAAACTGACCCAATATGCTTTTTGGAGGTAGGAGAGTTTTCTTTCCCTCTGAATTTGGGCCAGAGTGAGAATAAGGCTGTAGTTCAAGCTTGAGAATGTGTGCCTAGAATATGAAGCCCTTCCTTGTACACTATTTTCCTTTGGTCAATTGGTTACCGCCATGGCTGGGTGGTGTTCATATGGTAAGAACTCGAGTACAGCCTCTGCCCTGGAGCTGGCCTGCTCCTGCAAGCTGCATTCCACTCGTGGTCAATGAACTCAGGCTCAGGAGAGGTGAGATTCCCACCCAAACTGCCCACCCAGGCGAAGGCTTGAAAATAACATTTCTTCTCATGTCAATTCCGCCTTTTTTCCATTGGCTACTTTCCATCTCTGGTCTACATTGAACCCAGCCTAGCCCAGCCCAACCCAGTAAGGTTTTCCCTTAGTTAACTTCTCTGTTGTTCTAGGCATCAGGGTTGCTGTGAGCAAGGTTTATTGGATACCAAGAACTCCTTCTGCCAGTGGGGAGAAGAGGACTAGCAAAGTAATCAGAAGACTTGGAGAACCCTCCTTTCTGGGGCTTGGCTCACCAGCTCAAATGAGCAGGGTTTCTGCTTTTATTAAAAGGAGATGGGGAAAAGAAACAAACAAAAAAAACCAACAACAACCCAGGTTACACAAGATCAATTTTAGAAGAATTCCATGGTTTGGGAGACGATGTCATTACATTAAAACTGAACAAAATACTGAATGAGTTAACTCCCCACTCATTATGAAGTCCATTGGCTTTGGGAACCATGAGATGGTGAAGCACTTTCTGATACTGGTTTGTTTTGTTTTTTTTTCTGATAAGGTTATTGCAACATATTCTCAGTCTGTGCTAAACACTTATTTGTTAATTTAGTCAAAGAATCTTAAAAGAAAAAAAAAAGTCAAAGACTTTCAGAGTTGGAAGGGTCCTAAATTGCTATCTGGTCCAACCTACATCTGAGAAAAAGCCCCCAGTGGGCATTTCTACAGCGCTTGGCAAAATGCCTTAAATGGATTATCTCCTTTGGTCCTCGCAACAACACACTGAGGTAGGTGTTCTTGCTATCCCCTTTTTACAGATGAGGAAACCAAGATAGAGAAATAAAGTACTTGCCCAAGCTCACCCAGATAGTAAGTGTCTGAGGCAGGATTTGAAATCAAGACTTCCTGATTCCAGGTCCAATACCATATATTGTACCACATAAGCTCCTGCTCCATCTTAGAATATCAATCAATGTTTATTATCAACTTATTTATTATTAATAAGCATTTATTACTTAGGCACTATGCTGAGTGCTGGGGATAAAAAATAAAGAAGCAAAACACAGTCTTTGCCTTCAAAGGGCCATCTGGCCTTTTGTGGGGAATTGTGGGGAAACTCACCATCTCCTGAAACACCTATGCTACTTTGGGATAGCTTCATATCTCGAAGAGTTTTTCTTTCACCAGAGCTACAATCTGTGCTCATATGAAATGAATTCAAGATTGAGGCTTTACTGTGTTGGTTATTCTCCTCTGGACTCTTCTTCAATTTCCCAGTGACCTTTTAAAATTTCAGTCCCTGGAAATGAACAGAGTCCTTCACATGTGCTCTGACCAGGGTAGAATACTTTGGGAATTCTTATTTCTTATAGCTATGCCTCTTTCTTAATATTGCCTTAGGTGGTTCTAGTGTTCTTGGCTGTTATACCATACCATTTATTCACAATTCAGCAAACACTTATAAGTGTATTGTAGGTGTAAGACAGTGTGGTATAGTAGAGAGAAAGCTGAGGTTGGAGTCAGGTGACCTGGGTTCTAGTCAAGCCTTTGACACAGGCTGGTGCTGTGACCCCAGGCAAGACCCTTCATTTGTCAGGGCTCTACACCTTAAGAAATAGACTAACTCAAATGGCAAAAGAAGCCCAAAAAGCCAGTGAGGAGAAGAATGCCTTAAAAAGCCTAATTTGCAAGATGGAAAAGGAATTTCAAAAACTTGCTAAAGAGAATAACTCCTTCAAAATTAGATTGGAGCAATTGACTAATGACTTTATGAGAAATCAAGGTACTATAAAACAGATCCAAACAAATGGAAAAAATAGAAGGCAATGTGAAATATCTCATTGGAAAAACCACTGACCTAGAAAATAGATCCAGGAGAGATAATTTAAAAATTATTGGGCTACCTGAAAGGCATGATCAAAAAAAGAGCCTAGAAACCATCTTTCAGGAAATTCTAAAGCAAAATTGCCCTGGTATTCTAGAACCAGAGGGCAAAATAGAAATTGAAAGAATTCACTAACCACCTCTTGAAAAAGATCCCAAAAAGAAAAATCCTAGGAATATTATAGCCAAATTCCAGAGTTCCCAGGTCAAGGAGAAAATACTGCAAGCTGTCAGGA
>CM053585.1:546634722-546661429 GCA_028646515.1 Pseudochirops corinnae
AAGACAGGGAGAAAAATAGTTACTCAAAATCTTGTAGAAATGAATGTTGAAAACTAAAAATAAATAAATTTATTTAAAAAATGTAATTGGGAAAAGTGTAGCAAAAAGAAATAAAAATACAGTACAACATGAAAGAAGAAGATGAGGGCAAAGGTCAGGCCTCCATGAGAGTAAATGAACCAAAAGGCCAATTGGGAGAGATAGAGGACATGTGAATTTGAAGCTGAACTCATTCTGCCTGGGACAAGCTGGACAAATGAGAATATTGAGGAAGGAAGATCGTAAATGTCTTGATCGACTTCTTGGAACCTTTGGAGGTCTGACTTTGACTTAGAGTCTGGGATTAGTAGATGCTTGGTACTCACTTGCAATCAGAAAAAAAATCAGAAAAAACAAGATCAATTGATGCTCAGAAGAAGCATGAAGAAGAAAAAGAAGAAGATGATGATGAAGATGATGAAATCGCTACTATCAAAGATGCCAAGAGTAAAGTAATTTTGCCCAATTATATTGCCATAAATTTACCAATTTAAATGAAATGGAAGAATACTTACAAAAATATAAAATTCCTAGATTAACAGAAGAGAAAATAGAAAAAAAAATCTAATTCAGGAAAAAAATAAAATAAACAGGCCATAAATGAGTTTCCTAAGGAAAAAGCAATAGAACCAGATGGATTTACTAGTGAATTCTGCCAAACATTTAAATATCAACAAAGTCTAATATTAAATAAATTAATTGGAATAATAGGCAAAGAAGGAGTCTGATCAAACTCCTTTTATGAAACCAATATGGTACTGATAACTCAACTAGGAAGAGGAAAAGCAAAGCAAGAAAAGAATGGACCAATTTCATCAATGAATATGGATGAAAAATCCTAAATAAAATATTAGCTAGCAGATTACAACAGTATGTGGCAACGATTAGACATCACGACTAAGTGGGATTTATACTGGTAATACAGGGATAGTTTAAAACAGTGGTTCTCAACCTTCCTAATGCTATGACCCTTTAATACTTATATGTGGGCATATCTGCATGTGGGTGGACCCGCCTGGAGACCAATAGAGGAGCGGTGTCTCCGTTCCTAAGACCATCGGAAATATGTGTGACCCCTGTGAAAGGGTCATTCAACCCCCCAAAGGGGTTGCGACCCACAGATTGAGAACCATTGGTTTAAACAGGAAACTATTAACGTAATTTATTGTTCACCTAAAAAAAGTAACAAAAATTATGTATAATCATATAGATTCTTCATCAATAGATGAAGAAAAAGCTTTTGACAAAACACAACACTCATTCCTATTAAAAAACTCTTGGAAGTATAAGTGGATTTATCATAATTAAATGGTAAGAAGTATCTGCCTAAAACCATTAGTAAGTGTTATTTGTAATGGGGATAAGCTAGAAGCTTTCCCAATAAGATCATGAGTGAAACAAAGATGTCCATTGTCACCAATATTTTTCTATATTGTATTAGAAATGTTAGAAATAGCAATAAGAGAAGAAAAAAGGAATCAGAATTGGCAATGAGGTAATAAAACTATTTCCCTTTTTTTCAGATGATACAACATACTTGAAAAATCATAGAATTCAACTTAAAAGCTAGTTAAAATAATTAATTTTAGCAAAGCAGCAGGATATAAAATAAATCAGCAATATTTCTATATATCATCAACAAAATCCTGCAAGAAGAGATAGTAAGTGATAACCCATTTAAAATAAGTATAGACAGCATAAAATACCTGTGAGTATACCTGCTAAGACAAACCAGGAATCATAGGAACATAATTATAAAACACTTTTTATACAGATAGAGTCAGATTTGAATAATTGGAAAAATATGATTTCTTTATGGGTGGGCAGAGCCAATATAATCAAAATGACAATTCTAACTAAATTTATCTACACATACAATGCCATCCCAATTAAATGACCAGAGAAAAACATTTTATCGAGCTATTAAAAACAGCAAAATTTATTTGGAATACCAAGAGGTCAAGAATAGGAAAAGAATTAAAGAAAAAGTGAAGTAAAAAAATGAGGTTTTGCACTACTGGATCTTAAGCAGTATTACAAGGCAGTAATTATGAAAACTATCTGCCATCAGTTAAGAAATAGAAAGCTGAATCAGTGGAACAGAGTAGACATACAGTGCACAATAAAAGATGATTATAGTAATATTGTGTTGACAAATGCAAAGATTTCAATTTGTAGGATAAGATTTCATGATGGTTTTATTTTTTTGGAGGACAAGGCAGTTAAGGTTAAGTGACTTGCCCAAGGTCAAATGGCTAGTGCGTGTTAAGTGTCTGAGTCTGGATTTGAACTCAGGTCCTCCTGACTCAAGGGCCAGTGTTCTACTCACTGTACTACCTAGCCACCCCAAGCTTTTACTATGGGATAAGAATTCACTATTTGGTAAAGCTGTTGGGAAAACTGGAAGCATTTGACAGAAATTGAGTATAGATCAATATCTTACACTATTTACAAAGATAAAGTTCCAACAGATACATGACTCAGATACGAAAGGAGAAATACAAATAAATTAGAAGAGCCTGGAACATAGTATCTATCAGAATTATGAAGAGGAGGAAAATTTGTGAATAACTAAGAGAGCTAGAGAACAGCGTTAGTTCTGCTGAGAGTATAAAGCCATGCACAAACAGTCTTATTCCACACTTGTTAAATCTGGTAAACAGCAGACAGAGGAAATCTAGAATTCCTCAAGAAGGGATTGCAGCCACCACACCCATTTCTAGGGACTAAGAGCTTTTTCAAAACCACCACATAAAACTTACTCTTTCGAAAGACTTGGAAATATCTTATAGATGTTAATTTATGCATTATTGCCTCTCAGTCTAGGAATAACCCCAAAACATTTCCTGCTGGATGTGGATAGTTCTTGGTCAGTTGAGGAGAGGGGTGAGTTGAACAAGCCAGGAGTGGCGTTAAGGTGTCACCCAACCAGCCCTCACGTTTACAACCATTATTCCTGTCAAACTCCTGAATTATTTCCATTGTAAATTCTATTTGTAACTCACTCTTCCAGTATAATTAGAAACTGTCCAGTACAGTGGAAATCAAAGTCTGTAGTCAACTGGCACATGCTCCACACTGGGTGGACCTCAGCCTGCATCCGTACTGGTTGATTCACTGATTTGAAGCTCAGCCACGGGTTCAGTTCACTGTTAAGTTTAATTTCATATTGTTCTTGGCTCTTCTGAACACAATGGGTTTCAGATCTATTCTTTCAACTTTCTTAGAGTCAAACCATGTCAACAAGTCTTTATTAAGTACTTACTATGTGTAAGGCCATGTACTATAAACATTGTCATTCATTCATTCAGTCAAGAAATATTTGTTTAGATGTGCCAGATACCATGTTAAGGCTGTGGATATAGGAAGTCTTTGAATTCTCGATCAGTCAATGAGCAAGCATTTACTGTGTAGACCCTATGGGCAAGGCACTTTTTAGGGGTTTACAAAAATAAGAGTGAAGTCATTTTTCCCCATGAACATGGAGCTTATATTCTATAGGGAGAGACAACGTGGAAAGTGATAGTCCTAATTTTGTTTTTATTTTGTTAAGGAATGGGGGAGAGGGAGTCAGATATTTTAAGCCATGTTGACTATTAAAAATGAATCAGTAGAATATTCACTATATAATGTGATGTTTAAAAATTTTCAAGAGACATAGTTTCTGGATAATTGAATAATTTTTTAATAAGGTCCCAGGTTATTAATGAAAGCATGGTCACTTAGCCATCTCTTTCAGGCCAAAGACCATCATAACTGTTGAATCAGTTTATATACCCTTCAAAATAGTAGGTGGTCCATCAAACAGCAATCAAATCTAATTGGTTAACAGGATTGAGATGAGCCATATTAAAATGAAGGACTGATCATCTCTAAGCCACAACATCCATAGTTTTAGCCTATCAGTCCAAAGAATGTATAACCTATCCAAGCTTGAGCAAAACACAATGGCTTCCCCACCTTAGATTAAATTTCTTGCAATTTTGGGTGGGATATGATCAAGGTAGAAGGGAGTTAATGTAATCACATTATCAGTTATGTCCTTCTGAAGAAGAATTGAACTTTTAAAAGACTTTAAAAGAAGAGGCGGGCTCTGAATCTCCTCTTAAATTGTTGGTTCTTAATAATTATTTCTCACAATAATCTGCATCTCTTCATCCAACATCTGTTAACTGCTGTGCATGTGTGGAGCACTCTATTAGCACAGGGGAAACCGAAAGCCTAGATAAAAAAGATAGCCTATTATGAGCTCCTGCTCTCTCTAGTCTCCCAGTATAGCAGGGACTTACAACACAAAGAGAGAGAAGTCTAATGTAGGACTTCAAATGGCCTAATGATAAAGCAAAGCTCCCATGAATGAAATCATGGCTGGAAAGTCCTAAGCAAGGGGGAGATTCATGCTAAAGTGTTGGAAGAATGAAAAGAAAGACAAGATTTTCGTTTGTTTCATTCCATTGTCTTGAGACTTAGCAGAAGGAGCATTGGACTTGGTGACTGGCCACACAAGGAAGTGGGGAACACAAAGAGGCTGCATTGCTTCAGCTAATGTCAGATTGGTCTCATTTCCATTTGGTGTCGGGTTATTTATTAGAGTGGCAGATCTGAGGAAAGCTGGGGCTGGAAATTACCAGGATTTTAGCGAAGTATTTGATATGTTATTCTTATGGAGAAGAGGGAGAGGCGTAGGCTAGATGATAATACAATTAGTAGATTCTGAACTGCAGGATTTAATGCATAGCTATCAATAATTTGGTAATGAGGTCTCCAGTGGAGTGCCTCAAGATCTGTTCTTGATTCTATGTTTGTTTGTTTGTTTGGTTGGTTTTTTGTTTGAACATTTTAGCAATGGCTTAGGCAAAGACCCAAGCAGAATGCTTAAATCTGCAGAGGGTACAAAGTTGGGTAGCCTAGCAAACTAACTAGATGGTAGAGTCAGAATTCAAAGAGACTTTGACATGATAGGGCACAGAACTAAAGCTAATAAAGATGAAATTTAGTAGGGACAAATGTAAAATCTTACACTAGGGTTCAAAAAGTCATTATCACAAGTATAAGATGGAGGGCAAGCAGTTAAATTGCCCTTGGAAGAGCTCAGGCACAGTCACCATTTGGTCTGGTGGCAGAGATCTGATATAATCCTAGGCTTCATTAAAGGAGACCCAGCTACCAGGACTAAGGAGGTGACAGTGTCATTGACTAAGTCACACCTGGAGCTATGCATTCAGGTCATTGATAACCTGAAGTGTGTCAAGGGGATAGTGACCAGTCCATTGGAATGAACCAAACTAGGAGAGATTGAAGGCATGGGGGAGATTTGTCCTGGACAGAAAAAAAGATATGAGGGGCATGATAACTGCTTTTAAGATCTTGAAACAATACTAATATTTGAAGTATTTAAAGAGTTTTCACATGGAAGAAGGAAGAGTCATGTTCTGTTTGGTTCTAGGAGCCAGAACAAAGAGCAATGTGAAGAGGTTACAAATAGACTAATTTGGGTTTGTTATAAGGGAGTACATCCCAATCATTAGGGTTATTCAAGAGAAATGGGGGCTGCCTAAGGAGGCAGCATGTCCCCTCCCCCCAGCCCTGGGACATCTTCAGGGAAAATATGAACGGCCCCTTGCCAACCCCCAGCAGGGTGAGAAGACTTTTGGGCAGATGTAGGTAAATGGCCACTGAGGTCCCTTCACACACTGAGATTTTGTGAACTGAGTTCAGATACTGCTTCTCCTGTATACTACTTGCATGATATTGTCAAAATCTCCTCCTTTTTCTTGGCCTCAGTTACCTAGTCTATGAAAAGAAGGAGGTAGGATGGAATACTAGATTAAAGAGTCCATTCTAGCTGGGAATCAATGAACCTCATCACCCTCATTTTCTAACATATTCATCACCCAATGATAATCTCAGGATTCACAGACATAGCTCCTCCCCATACCCCTTTGTGATCCTTCTTCACAACCATGTCCATGAATCAAGTGGCCTTACTGTGGCCAGCTTCTGATTTAGGACAAGGTATTTTCATCCAAAAACAAAGCTCAGAACCTTCACCAAAACGTTCCTGAACACGAAAGTGGAACCTTCACTGAGATGCTCTTTCTCTCCTAGACTGGTCCCAGAGTTATGTCTTGTTTTTTTTTTTTCCCCGTCTCTGGTTTGAGGTAGATTGTCAGTGTCCAAAAACTGGAGTTGTTTCCACCTCCCTGTAAACATGGGGCACGTTGAGAAACAGTACATATCCAGGAGTTGTTATTTCCCAAGTTTAACTTTCAATGACATAAAGTGGTCACAGACCTTCCTCTGTCCTTCCCCATCCAAGAATATCCCCCACATTAGGTAATGGACAAACAAGAAGCTTGGCTTAAGTGAGCCATATTAACAACACGAATATTGTAAATCTTGGTGATGGGGGCACACCATGCTCTGGGGGTGATTCTGGACTGATAGCAGAGTGATGTCCATAGGCATGTTATGTGAACCCAACAGAGACAAGTGGAATTAAAGACCTGCCAAATGCATAAACTCTAGAGTCGCCAGGATTCACCTTAAGGTGAGCCCAGTTCCATGCTGTGGTGGATGTGGTATCACCCACAAACCTCCAAGACTCTCTTAGAGTTTCTTGGGAGACACATTGGAACCATGAATTAGCAAGCACTTACTAAGTGATGGTCACTGTGACAGATACTGGGGATAGAAAAGAAAGATGGAAAAAAATCACTGCTCCCAAACAGCCCCCCTTCTGACAGAGTTTACCTTAGGTACTGCCTTCTGAAGGAAGTCTTTTGTGACCCCTTGCCCAGTTTTGAAATTCTTTCATTCCACAAAAACTCTTATTTATCCCTCTTTCAGAATGGAAGCTGTTGGAGGGCAGGCATTGTATTGCATTTTGACTTTATATCTCTAGTACTTATATCATTGTTGTTTGTTGTTCTTTTTATTATATCAAGGTGCTCCTGATTCCAAGGCCAGGCCTTTATGTGTTATGCCAAGCTACCTCTCACTGTGCACATAGTAGGCCTTAGTTAGTGTCTGTTGAATGTTGAATTAATGAAATGAAAGAAATGTTTATTGCTTACTCAAATCATGAGAAATCAAAAATAAGAAGAAAGATTGAAGCCTGTTTGGGAGTTATGTTTGACCACATCTCCTATTACAATTATTTTGGTCCCACTGAGAAGGTTCACCTGGCCTCAATGTGGATAAATGAAACTTTCCTTCTTTTTCACTAGTAAATCCAAAGAGAAATGAAAGGAGGTCAAAGGAAAAGCCCCTGAATATGTTCTTGTTTAAAGTTCTTGTTTAAAGGCAATAAGGGCCTTCTCTGCAACTGAGTTGAGGAGACCAGAGTTAAAACCACAGACTTCGTGCTGAGGACAAATGCACCAGACTGCTATGCAGGAGGAAGGAAGCGATCTAACTCTAGCTGCCTTCACACATTAATGAATTATTTTCATTAAGTAGGTGTTAAGCTCTGCCCTTTCTACACCCCTGCAGAACATGGAAGTGCTGGCAGTGCTTTCTAAATTTGATGCCTTGAGACAAAGCCCCAGTCTCCCTACCCTAGTTTCAGCTCTAGGAAAGAGCTCCAGGACTCAATGATTTTCTCTCACCCTCCACAAACACCACCAATCTGCTGTGGAAACTGTCACCATGTAAACAAACATTAGAGACTCTGAGAACATGAAGGGTTTTCTACAATGAAATCCCATCTGTCAATTGGCCTTTATTCTCTGTGTTCTTGAAGACCTTCCAAAATGGGGAACTTACTACCTTGCAAGGCAGCCCCCTCCACTTTGGGGAAGCTCTGGTTGTTTGAAAATGCCTGCTTTCTGTCTCTCCCAGATCTCTGTCTCTCTCCAGCTCTGCCTCTTGCCCCGAGATTTAGAGAGTGAGGGGGCCTTTCAGGTTGTCTAATCTAGCTCCCTCCTTCCCCAGATAGGAACTGAGACCCAAAGTGTTCATAGCTTTGGAATTGGAAGGATTCTTAGGAATTTGGATCCCACTCCCTCATTTAACAAAGTAGGAAACTGAGGCTTAGGGAGGTGATGTGCTTTTTTTCAAGGTTGCACGGGTTGTAAGAAGTAGCCGCTACTAACCTTGAATGTTCTTTGTGTATCACACTTCCTCTCTCTGGATCCTCCCCTCCCCCATGTTGAAAAGGAATTCCTGAATCAGGGAAAGTCTCTGCTCTAATCAGGTACAGCTGAGAGGTGTTTCCTTAACTGGTGATGTCCTTTGTCGGAGTTTGTCCTGACTCTTATTTTTGACTTTGAAATTAAGAAACAAAACTGGAACCTTGCCTTTCTTTGTTTGTGGCTTTCTAAAGCACCATAGGTATGGGCAGGTAGTTAAAGACAATTTTCTTTGGAAACCCAAATGACCTGGTCAAGTGTGAAAACCTGGCCACCAGAAAAGTGAGTTGGATGGAAAGTGAAGACCCAGAGTCAACACCAACATTTCTGCATAGCTGGGCAGGATTGTTTTACAGGCTTGATAAGATGAAATGGTCCAAGCATCTGACAGTGTGGGCACTTGGCACATTCAGGATGAAATTCCTGAAGGGAAATTTTTCCGATTGAAAATCTCTGAAGAGCTTTGGCTGGAAAGAAAGATCAATTGAAAAGCCAGGACATTCTCGGAGCTCCTTCAGCTGGCTGAAAAATGAGGCCCCGGATTCTCTGCTTAATGAGAAATTGACTGTTGTTTTAGGGCACTGGTCTTGAGGGTAATTTAAATGAAAAAAACTTTCCTGTCATCACTTTCACTGTGTGGAAATAAATATGACACCATATGGAAAGAAGTTATTAGAGCTCTGTGGGTCTAGAGTGAGTGTTCCAGGGTTCGAGATGAACTCCCTCTAACCTCTCTTTAATGATGTGGACACTGCCAAATGGCCATCCCAAATCCCAAATCTGAATGACTGTGAGGCTGAGAGTCCAAAGGAGAGGGCTCCTTGGCTATGCTCGGACACATTAAAGTCAGGGTGTTTGCAGTGGAGATTTCCATGCTTCTAAATTATTGATCATACTGGTCCAACCTTGGGATCTGTGTACAGCCCCCTCTGTTGTCTTTCAGTTGAGATATTTGTACAACAACCAGTCCAACGACTGGCTTCTGATTTTTCCAAGCTGACCACTTAAGGTATGTATTACATAGGACTGAATAAAAGCAGCTGTAAATCATGGCGTGCTTCAAATACTGGAAGGGGACAGTGAGAGCTGCTTATTCTGGGTCCCTATGCCACATTTGCTCTTTATTGGATTTACTTGATTCCTTTGTGGAAGAAATTCGTGGGGTAGAAGGCCGAACTCCTTCATTAGCAGAGAAATAAGGATTCAGGGGTGGGGTAGAGTGTGGGTGGGTGCTGCCTATTCTGCCAAAGGAAGGTCCCTGAAGCGCAGGGCTGACCATACCATTTTCCTGCTCAAGAAGCCCCATTGGCTCCCTGTTGCCTCCAGGATCAAAAAGGAATGCCTGTTTTGTATTTAAATTGCAATCTGGCGCCAGTCCCTCTTTTGGCTCAGCTTTCCAGCCTTGGTCCTTCTACCCTGGTTAGAGAGACAAGGAGGACACTTCTGACCTGTTTTGCACCATAGCCCACTGCCTCTCTTCTTAGGGGTGGGGAACTGTCCAAGTTCTATTTTCAGTCCCATTCACATCCTCTGCCATACTGCCAAACCGGTTTATCCACTTCCCATCTGGATGCCTTTGCAAACAATGCATCCCTGCGATGTCCTCCTTCCACACCTCTGCCTTTAAAAATTCTTAGCTCCCTTTAAAGACCAGGCCAAATACCACCTCCTCCAGGAAGCCTTCCCTGGTGTTTGTGCCTCCCTCCCAGTTACCTCAGATTAACTTTGCACAGATTTTGTATCTGTGCAGAAAATGTTTCATTAAAAAAAAATGTTTTATAGTGACTGGCAAATAATATTTAATAAAAGCTTCTTGGTTGATTGTCCAGCTCCACATCCGTCAATACGTCCTTAGGAGGCTCTGATTTCAGAAAAGCACTGGCTATTCAGATAAGGTCAAACCAAAGGCTTGTTGGTGTGCAACATATAATCCCATTCATATCCTATCGACTTACCCAGTTTTGAATAATTTCCTAAACCCTCATTGAAATAAGTCTTCTCTCTCCCTTTGAAGCCTGGACCAACTTTTGGGACAATAGGGCTGGACTTGGGGTCAGAAGCACAGCTGTAACTAGGGCTGGGCGACTGGACTGTGATAGAGACTATCAACATTTACCAGGTATGGATGGCTACACTTGTGTTCCTTCTGCAGGGGGAAACAGTGGACCTTTACAGTTTGTTAGCAAGAATAGTAAGTTCAATTAGATAGCTAGCAGAGGCACCTTCATTAATGCCTTTTGGTAATTGCACTCCAGGTGTCTTTCTCCCTTCTCCAGCCCTGACTCCCTCCTTCCCCACTCCAGGAACAGATACATGGAGTCTCAGGATGTTGGTCTCTCCCCAAGGACCTGTGGCCCAGACTGTCTCCTGCACACAATCTTCTTTCTGGGGACTGAGTTCTTTCCCTAGAGTATCCCCTTTACTTCCCATCATTCGTATAATTGAATTTGTATAAAAAAGTTGATTTGAAGGAATCTCACATGCTGCTTTTCCCAAGTCACTGTGTATGTATCTGTGTGTATGTGTGTGTGAGGTGTGGTGTGTGTGTCTGTGTGTATAGTGTGTGTATGTCTGTCTGTGTGTGTGTGGTATGTATGTATGGTGTGGTGTTTGTGTGTGTGTGTTGTGTGGTGTGGTGTGTGTGGTATGGTGTGTGTCTGTGTGGTGTGGTGTGTGTATGTGTGTGTGGTGTGTATGTATGGTGTGGTGTGTGTCTGTGGGTATCTCTGTGTGGTGTGGTGTATGTGGTATTAGGAGAGTGTGTGTATGTGTGTGTGTGTATGGTGTGATACGTATGTGTGTGTGTGTGTGTGTGGTGTGTG
This sequence comes from Pseudochirops corinnae, assembly GCA_028646515.1. Taxonomy (NCBI): domain Eukaryota; kingdom Metazoa; phylum Chordata; class Mammalia; order Diprotodontia; family Pseudocheiridae; genus Pseudochirops; species Pseudochirops corinnae. The sequence continues at coordinate 546,645,716 of CM053585.1, forward strand.
GTGGGTATGTGTGGGGTGTGTGTGTGGGGTGTGTGTGTTCTTGCCTGACTTTCTAAACCTGCTTAGAAAAGACTTGGTTTTAAGTTGACAGGGACCACTTGTTTAAATTCAAAGCTTTGTTTTCTCATATGTAAAATGGGGCCAGGGCTGTTCTTTTTTACATCCAAGTCTGTTTTATTCCTGATCATACCTATATTTTGTCGTGGCAATTCCATAGCAGCTGATGTCTCCTTTTTATTTTGCTTAAAATGTTCTTTAATATTTGACGGCAATTTTCATTGTTAAACTAAATTAAAAAATAAGCATATAAATAAATAAAGCAAAATAAGTATCCTTCTCTGATACTGCCCCCAAAAGACACAAATCTTGATGTTCTTCGTCATCATACTGGAGAAAGTGGAGACACGCTCAGTTACCGGGATAATTTTAAAAAACCCTGCAAAATGAAGTGAGAAGCTCAATCCCAAACTGGACAGGATGAGTCTTCCTCTTCTTTGAGATGAGAGGGCCACCATGAACCTCGGACACTTTAGGGTTTTGCTACCTTAGGATTTAGCTTTAGATTTCCTAACCTTCCTAGGAATTTCTTCAGTCATTTAAGTAGAATGCAAGTAGCCAGTTGGAAGGACAGTCTTTAGAGCTCTGCCTGCTGGCTGAGGGCAACTTTCAATAGACACTTCCTTGGCTAGGCCTGGCTTGGTTGCTCCCAATGCCAGCTTTAATCATCTTTAGCGTATCTGGAGTTCCTCATTCTGGACCGTTTTTTTGCCGGCCTTGTCTTTCAATCTGACCCTTGAGAAGGCATGTGGCTGAGTTTTCAGTGAGCTTCTGCCAATAGGTTAAAAGAAGAGTATTTGAACACCAGGCTTCAGTGGGTGGGACCTTCCTTGCTCACTGGCATCTTGTTTTCTTCCCAACTAGGTTGATGCCAACATTCTGCCTATCTGTAGGGACTACAGACCTAACCCTCTGCTTGCACTAATTGAAATTGTACATATTTTATTTTTACTGAATGTGAAAACTGGAATCCAGATTCCCTCTCAGGGTATTTGTGATCCCTGCTGGTTACTTTTTTCTCTTCCTTGGACATTCTAAGTGAACCCTTTGGTTATTCAACAGTGACTGTTTTAGATCAGAGGAGTCAGGAGAAAGAACATAGTGTGTATGATGTGGAGAGGATGGGAGGTAAAGAATTCCTGGGTTCTAATCCTACGTCAGACACTAATTATTTGATGATAGGCAGATCACTTGAACTCTGACCCTCAGTCTGGTCTAGAAATGGAGATCCCAGTCTATGATTCTTGTTCATCCTTTATTTCAAAGATAGCCAATGATATTACATGGTGATGTTTTGACTTGGGCATGAATTGTATTGAAGTGGGGGCAGAGTTGCACAACGCCAGCAGTCATCTCTTCCAGAGGCATTGAAGTCCAGTGGCAGGATAAAAGAGCTGACTGATAAAAGCCTCAGGGATGCAGTGGCTGACCTTGGCATCTTCTAGTTCTGACCGAGCTCTACCCCCTCCATGGCTCCTGCTTCATGGCCATTGGAACACAGTGATCTTATCTGCCCATTTGGCTTAGGGAAAGTCTTCACACGCTTGGGGTACACACCCCCTAACTCACCTGCAGGCTCGAGGTCTTTTTGTTACACTGGTAATGGGTTACCATGTTTTGTAGCCTGGTTTCACTCATCTACTGAGACAGGTCTACTGGGGTGTGGCCCTTCCGCTTTTTGGAGCCAAATGGAAGAGTGAGGTGAAAGGTGGACACCAAAGGTGGATGAGAAGCCTTGATAAAGGTGTGGCAAGTCCTCACACCATAGGTGCTTTTTCCTCCATGCTACCCTCCCATACATTTGTAGGCAGAAGAGATGGGTTCATAGCATGGCTCTGTCTTTTACTTACTTGTGTAGCCTTAGGTGACTAAATATTACCTCTATGACATCAGGAGGGTCGTTTTAGCACTCTGGGACTCAGTGTCCTCATCTGTAAAATGAAGATCTCGGACAACCAGGTTCAGAGAGGCATTCCAACTCAGTGATCTCCTGAGTCCATGCCTCCAATTTAGGGCAAACATCTTTTCCCCTTGCTGAGGCAACTCTCTCCCTCTCTCTGTCCCCAGGTCCAGGCTAGTGAGAAGCCCAGCCCCTTTCCAGGGAGTGATCCATGGGAACAGGCTGCAGGAAGTCCTGAAGCAGAGCCCCTCTCTTCATTCCCTGGGCTGCATGTCCAGATAGCCTGGTACAGAAATCACAGAACAAATTTCCTCTTCAGCAAAGGAGCTCCTGATTCAGTTCCCATGTGAAAGAAAACCTAAGTTAGCTACTGATGCTCCCTGGGGCTTCTCTTCACCAAGGTTAATCTTCCCTGTCACAAGGAGGATGTGCGTAGAGAAGGGGTGCATGGTGGCATGAGGAAAATGAATCCTGTGTGGGGTGAAGGGCTAGGCAGCAGCAGCAGCCCTAGGGGACAGGGCAGGGACTAGTCAGAAGGCAAAAGCCTGAGATCTCAGGTCAAACAGTCTTTGGAGAAGCCTGTTGGGAAGAAAGTGGACTTTAAACCATGAGTTTGATGTACATGTATTCTATGTACATTGGGCACAACTAAGAAAACCTCAAAGAATCCTGGAATGTCCAAGGTGGAAGGGACCTCGGACTCAGTCAGTCATCAATAATCATTTATGAAGTGCCTGCTGTGTGCCAGGCCACTGTGTTAAATGCTGAAGACACAAAGAAACCCAAAGAAAAATTTACATTCTAATAAGAGAGACAAAAGGCAGATAACTACATGATACCTCAACACTACAAACGAGCAGTCATCGGAGAGGAAAGAGGGGCAACCATCCTTGTAGCAGAGCCCCTTCCACCAAGGACAGGGGGTGCTAGGGAGATCCTGGCCACTGGAGGTGGCCCAGACATCACTGGTGGGAAATGGCTCTCGGCATCCTAGACTTAAGGGTTCTCCGAGGTGAGTGAGTCTGACCACCTCATCTCACAGAGGAGAAAGCTGAGGCCCAGAGAAAATAAGGGGATTGCCCAGTTTCTGAGGCCAGAATCAAACTCAGGCATCTTATAGAAGAGATTCCATGCAATCCAGTGCAGGTCAGCAAACATTTATTAACCACCTTCTGTTGGGTGGATGCTCAATTCTGGGAGTATGGAGATCTAAAACAAAATCGTCCCTGCTTTCTGGGAGTTAACCAGTGGCAGGAAGCAGGTGGACAGAGAGAAGAGATGAGTGGGTGAGTGGGTGAGTGGGCAGAGTCAGTGCAAGGGGTGTGGCCCTCAGCTAGGCATCCAGCTTGGCCAGGCTGGGGATGCCAGGGCAAGGGCTTCAATCATTCCCGGGGGCCCCTGGCACAGAAGTCCAGCCCAAGACAGGGCTATTGTCCTTCCCAACCCAAACTGGAGAGCGGGCTGCTCTGTCCTCTGTCTCAGGCAGCTGGCCTCTGTGCAGGCCAGAGGGAGAGTGAGGACAAGGACATTGCCTCCCTGGTTCCTTGAGCTTTCCTGGTGCCACTACACTCCAAAGAGACTGGGGAAGTTGGGGTTCAGGTGGACTTCTTGTTCAGGGTCTTCTGAACCCCTTTCTTAGCATGGCTCCTCCCCAGACCAGGCTACAGTGGCCTAAGTATCCTGGGTGTAATTCAGCACACCTTTGACAGGGGCCTTTCCAGTGTTGGGTGAAGAGGAAGAGAGGGAGATGAGCCTCACCTGGCCCCAAGCCTTCAAGGGTAGTGCCAATCTTCCCTGTGATGAGGAGGATGAGCCCAGAGGTAAAGGTGGAGTGAGAGATTGTGATAGCAGCAGCAGAATTGGAAATGCCAATGGGAAAGGTCATGGATAGGAGAATTCTGGTGCTGGACAGGGACAGAGGAAAGTAAGTGCTGAAGGGAAGGGGTAAAGGATGTGTGGGTGAAACCTGAGCAGGGAGGGAGCAGTTGGACACTGGAACTCTTGAGCAGAGACCTCTGGGGCCCAGCAAGGCTGCTCAGGCATCAGGGAGGTCATGGGTGGGGTGGCCTCCCATAGACAGGGTCTCACATTGTCTACTGGGTTTGGCTTGCAAATCATTGCTGTGGATAATTGAGATGAAGCAATGTGTTGTATGTAGAGGGCTGGCCTTATACTAAGTATCTGCTATGTATCAGCACTGTGCTAAACCCTGGGAATGCAAATCAAGGCAAAACCATGGCCCCTGTCCAAGAAGCCCATGTTCTGATGGGGGACACAATAGTCAGATAACTGAAGCCAAGATACGTGCAGTGTCAGGGGTGAGTGAGAGCTGTGGGAGCTTGGGAAAGGCCTCCTGGAGGCTGAAGGATCTGAGCTGAATCTTTAAGGAAGCAGGGGGTGGGGTGGAGGTAAGAAGGGAGAACACTCCAGCCATGGGGCATGAGTCAAGAGGAGGGAGATGGAGTGTTCTGTATAAGAAGTAACCAAGAGGCCAGTGGAGCAGTATCAGACAGTCCTTGGAGGGGAATAAGTATAAGAAGGCTGGGAGGGCTGTGAGGGTCCACATTGATACTCACAGGCTGAGAGTCCTAGACCAATCACTTTATCTCTACATAAGTCCAAGTAATAAGTCATAAAGGGGTCACTGGTCCAAACCTGGCTTGCTAAGTTCATTATTTTTGCACTTACTGAGTATGTGTCAGCACCCTTTGAAGATAGGTACTGGGGGGGAGGGGGTCCTGCTGCCCTTCCCTAGTTCTGACTCCAGAGAAAACTCTCTTCAAGTACACAAAAAATGAGCAGATTATTGCCATGGCCAGGACTGATTCAGGATTGAAATGCTGGCTGGAGAGACATTCTGGTTTACTTCAGAAGTCTTTCTTTGACTGCCCAAGGAGTTTATTTGGATCATTTTAGTTCACATATTTCATCAACAAAAAGCCTAATTCAGAGTTGTATGAGCACACATGGTGTGTCTGTGGGAGGCTGTCCATGTGCTCGTATCCTGGAAAGCAATCCTTTCTCTGAATATGAACAGAACTATGCTAGCTTGAGCAAAGGGTGTGTATGTGTGTGTGTGTGTGTGTGTGTGTGTGTGAGAGAGAGAGACAGAGAGAGAGAGAGAGAGACAGAGAGAGAGAGAGAGAGAGAGAGTGTGTGTGTGTGTGTGTGTGAAGTGTGTGAGATCTAGTCTCTTCTGCCTTTTATCACCAACTTCTTAGATAGGACCTCTCCTGGCCTTCACAAGGAAAGGAATGAGGGGATCCTCAGTCCAAGTCTGAGTGGTCTCTGTAACATTTCAACAGGTAGGGGATGTGGTGCTGCTCTGTTAGTGAGGAGAAGCTGAAAGGGTGGCCTGGACCCTGTGTGAGGGATGGTCTGTTGTAAAGGGACAGAGGGCTGGAAGCCTAAAGCTCCTACACTGAGAAAATCCTTGTACCTCCAATAATCCTTAATTTCCTCATTGGTAAAATGGGTTAGTAATGGTTTGCAACAGCTCTCATGTGGTTGTTGTTGAGTATGGACAGTATGGATGGAGCTGGTGACAATAATGGTGAAGACTCCCCTGGGGCACAAGCTTTCACTAGCTCTCATGACACTTTTAGGGTCATATGGATTCATCTACTTGTAGCATTGTTTCTTAATCACTAAAATGTGCTACTTTATGAACAGGTAGAGCTTTGGATGAAAGGAAATCTTATATCTTCGTTATATACTTATTCCTTCCACATCATGACTTTCCTTATCATGGTTTCGATAAACTGTGAGTTGGCATAAGAAACTCAATGGGAATTTGGGGGGGGAGGGCTGTACAAGTCACAGATGATACACAAAGGCCAACAGATGACACAGAGTCTATGACCAAATACTTCAATTTTACAATGAGGTACTAGAAACACCCCATAAAAAAAAGAAAAAAAATCAGACTTTTCTGTTACAAGATGAGGACTGAAGAATTTTCCCTAGATTTTCCAGATCTCAGGGGTGCCATGCCCTTAGCCCCCTTGATGTGGGAGGAATGATGGTATTTAACTTGACAAAGATACACTAAAGATCTTAGAACTAGAAGGAAGCACTGAATCCATTGAGTTCAACTTTGAAGGAAGCTAAGTGGAGCAATGGGTAGAGTGTTGGGCCTGGAATTAGGAAGGTCTGAGTTCAAATCTAGTCTCAGATATTTGCTGTGTGACACTGGACAAAGCACAATGTCTGCCTCATTTTCCCCTTCTGTAAGGTGGGGATAATAAAAAGTACCTACTTCCCAGGGTTGTTGTGAAGATTAAATGATATAATATTTGTAAAGCACTTGGTGCAATGCCTGACACCTGGAGGTGCTATGTAAGTATTAGCTATCATCATCATCATCATCATCATCATCATCATCATCATCATCATCATTATTTTATTGATGAAGGAAATGTGCTCTAATCTGTTGACACCAAGTTTCCTAACAGTCATCTTGCCTTGGGGCCACCACTTTTGTTGACTGAGAATGTTTAACTTGGAGAGGCTAAGTCTATGATCAGTCTAGCCCTCTGCAATACTCAACACCTTCTGTCATTCTAACATCCTGTCTGTCTCTTCTCCCTAAAATGACATAGTATATTAAATGCCAATATTTGTCATGAGGGTACATCCATCAAGTTTTATTGTATTTAGGTAAATGAAAGACAGTGTTGGTGATGAGAAGGTTGTGAAATGCACAAGTGTTCAGTAGTAAGTGTCTATTGTTATTTCTGACTCATCCTACTGTGGACTCTGCCATGTGTGATATGTATCTCCTATGGCATTGAAGTTATCCAGAATGATAAGCTTGTCTCTTTGGACACATTGATAATGAAGGTCTCTAGGTCTTCATATCATTTTTCTTTGACCTAATCAGAATTTTTCATGGTGGGAACATAGGCACTGATGATGGTAATGTGCCACTTTTCTACAAGTGGCAATCACATTGTCATGAGTCTGTCATTCATTCTTTTTGGGGAGCATAAAAACCTGTTGACTAGATTAGATCTGATTGTGAAACCTACACCAACTTCATAGTACCCTTCATCACATCGACTATTCCAGAAAAACATGTATCCAGTTCTGACTTCAGTGAACTGGGCTTCATTTGTCAGCCCTGTTTCACTCAGGGTTGCTACTTGGATTAAATACCTGATGAGTTCTCTTGCAAAAAGAGATTTTTGGATTTTGTATTGTCCATAAGTGTGCTTACATTCCATGTACCAATGGTGTATGCATTGGCAGAGCTAGCTCAGTGTTTGGGAGGCTCCAAAAGAAAGTGTTGGGGAGAAGGGGTATTAGGCTGCCTACCAAACTGAAGGTCTACAGAGCGTTGTGTGCCTGTGAAACCTCGGACAGTGTAACAGTGCCATGTCAGGAAACTGAGCTGCTTCTACTTGATTTGTCTTAGAAAGATCCTGAGGATCACTTGGCAAAATGAGTTACCTCAAAACTACAAAATGAGTTACTGAGGTCCTTTCTCAAGCCGAACTGACAAATCTTCAAACTCTGCTGCAGAGAGAGCAATTCCAATAAAGGGTCCACATAGCCTGAATGTCAAACACACATTTAACCTAAAAGACTATTTTATGGAGAACGTACACAGGGCAAACCCTCACATGGAGATCAGAAGAAGTGATACAAGGACACTCTCAAGATCTCTCTGAAGAACTTTGGAATAGTTTGTGTGATGTGGGAGACATGGGCACAGGACTACTCAGCATGGCATGCTGTGTTCTATGAGCAAAGCAGAATTGAAGTAGCATCTAGGAAACGTGAGATGCAGGAACCTAGAAACGCCTTCATCCCAAACTTCTAAATAACTCTTTGTGCCTGACCTGTAGTAGAGACTTCTGAGCTCTTACTGATCTGGTCAGCCATGGTCAAACACACTGTCCCTTGACCCCAATATCATGATCTCATACATCCTATTAGAGTATGAAGCATGGACAATTGACGAAGAAATGAAATGAAGTGACATACCTAAGGTCACATAGGTAAAAAATGCCAGATAAGAGGGTCAGATCCACACTGCCCATAGTGGACAGTGGAGTCAGAAGGGCTATGCAAATCCTAGCTCTGCCCCTAAGTCATATGCCTTGAATGTGGGCAAATAAAAACCAAAACCCCTAGTGTCTCTGGGCCTCCATTCCTCAGCAGAAAGACCAGAGTAGACAGATAATCTCTCAGGTGGCTTCCAGCCCTAAATCTCCTCTCCTAGAGCTCTTTTCATGATGTCAGACTAGTCTCTTCTGTTCCCATCATTCAAAACTGAGCATGTGGAAGACAATTCTTATTACTTGTTTTTGTTTCTCTAACAACCATTTTTTTCAGCAAATATTCTTAACATGGTATTAATGCCTTCCCCCCCCCCCGCCCCCGTTTAAAAATGTGATAACTATTTCAATGAAATTTAAAAGCATGATTCTTAGAAGGGGTCCATAGACTTCATTAGACTGTGAAATGGGTCCATAACACACCCACACCCACACCCACACCCACCCACCCACCCACACACACACACACACACAATCACACAATCACTACTCTAAGTGAAACCTTTTCTCACTGTCCTTCCCAACTCTTTCCACCCTTCATCCCAAACGACCTTAGATTTAACTACCTTGCATTCTTTCCCAATTTATTCTGTACCTGCTTAGGTATATGCTTGCTTTGCTGAAGAAAGAAAAGGGCTCTAATCAGCTGACATTGAGTCTCCTAGAATTGTTAGAAAGTTAGTTCCTTGAGATCTTGTTCATCACTTGTGTCTGTGTCTTTCCCGCTTAGCATGGGGCCTGGCACATACTCAGTGCTTAGTAAATGTTTATGAGATTCTTTCTTGAGCCTCGACTGCCTCATTTAACTTATGATGAAACTGGGAGCCTCCGAGAATGACTAATTTAGTCCAGACCCCCCAGGAACAGAGCTGGTTTCCTTGTTTCCTGGCTGGTATGAGCACTCATCAGATGAAGAATTTATCTCACTTTTCTCATGGTCTGAATGTAAAATTTAGTGTAGTATTTTGTATTATGCTTATATTTAGACATGCCAATGTCCTTGCATAACCACCTAGTCCTATTACATATGATTGGGCACACACACACACTCAATTAACACCAATATTGTATGAGTAAAGGTATATGGCTGCAAAGTATAGAATGCCATCTTTGCCAAAGAATCAAGATAGCACACATGACCTAGATAATGGAGCTATGTCTAATGGCCATAAATAACCTGGAGCAAGCTGCTTACAATGACTTCCTTGAAGGCATACTGGAAAAGGAACAGTGAATAGAGCACCCACCCTGGAGTCAGGATGACATGAGTTCAAATCCAGCCTCAGACACTTAACACTTACTCACCGTGTGACCTTGGGTTGCCTTGCCTTCCCCCCTCCAAAAAGCAAAAAATAAAATGAAATAAAATAAAGAAAAGAAACAACATAAGGAAAAACAACTTTGAAAGATTTTCCAATTCATCAATGCCATGCTGATACCTGAAGATGAAGGACACACCACTCACCTCCTGCCAAAGAAATGAAGGACTTGGGGTGCAGAATGAGGTGTATGTTTCTAGACATGGCCAATGTAGGAATTTGGTTTGCATGTCTGGGGACATTTGTTGCAGGGGTTTGTATATGATTTTTAATGGGGAGGAGCCAAGAAGGAGAACGGACTAAGGATAGGATTTTAAAAATTTTGAGTAGAGCAGGAAGGTCATAAAGAATCATGGGCAAGCAAGATAGCTTTGAAGTAAAAGCATTGAATTTGTCATATATGTTAAAAGAACAGTAAGCTCTTGGTAAAACAAAGGTGCTCACTCTCAGATACAGACTTCTCATTTCCCATAATTATATATATATATGTATATGAAAATGCCCATTTTATTTGGTGTTTATTAAGTTTAGAGTAAAAAAAAATACATAAAAGATCCTATTGAGAAGATGGATCAGCAGAAAAGGTGGTGGCCAGTCAGGTAATAAGAATGAGGAGTGACAGAGAACTAGCCCAAGGGCTGACTCTCACCATAGAATTTTCGGTGGCTGGTTGGTTGTTGTCCTTCATTCTTGAAAAGGACGAAAATGACATTACTATGCTAGAGTCCAGTTCCACTGTGTCTGACTGTGGCTGATCAGACCAATACAAGCTCAGAATGCTCTCCCACAGGTTGGGCACAAATAGCCCATGTGAACATTTGGGGTAGATTCTCTAAATATGTGCATCCTGCATTTCCTCTGAACTGTCTCAATTCTGCTTTGCACCTAGAGCACAGAGCCTTCTCTGATGCAGGCATGCCATGCTAAGTGATCCTGGGCCAGAGTCTCCCATGTCACGTAATCAATTCCAAAGGTCTTAAGAGAGATCTTGAGAGTGTCCTTTATTGGTTCTTCTGACCACCATGTGAATTCTTGCCTTGTGTGAGTTCTCCATAAAATAGTCTTTTTGGCAAGTGTACATTTTGCACTTGACCAATGTGGCCAGCCCATGGGAGTTGCACTCTCTGAAGCAGAGTTTGAATGCTTGGCAGTTTAGTTCAAGTAAGAACTTCAGTGTCTGGTCCCTATCCTGCCAAGTGACCTTCAGAATCTTCCTAAGACAATTCAAAGGGAAGTGACGTAATTTCCTGGCATGGTGCTGGTAGACTGTCCAGGTTTCACAGGGATACAACAATGATGTCAGCACTACGGCTCTGTAGACCTTCAGTTATGGATCCTGAATGTGAAGGACCCTGAAAGAGGCACCAGCCTTTTGTGTGAAGATTCCGGGAAGGTGATAGATAAGAGTCACATAGGATCTCAAGACTTGCAGCCTGCCCCCTTCAAGATAACACCTCCATCCATGAGATGCTAAAGTTTACTGGGCATATTAGTTACATACTCTGAACCCTGATATAACTTAAGTATGAGCAAACCATGTTGTAATAGCTAAGCAGTGAGGTGGTGCAGTGTCTAGAGTACTTCACCTAGATGAAGAAGACCCAAATTCAAATCCAACTTCAGGCACCTGCTGTGTGAACTTATATGAGTCACTTTACCTTTTCCTCATTTAAAAAATAAGACAATATTCTTAAAGCATTTTGTAGATCTAAAAGCACTATATATATATATATATATATATATGTTTATGTATATATATACATATACTCACATATGTATGTATATGAATACCATTATTTCTGTAATCACTGTCATTACTATTATCATAGCTACTATATACACTAGAATTCTAGTGTATATTTAGACCAATTTAATGCAACACTCTTTAAACTCATGTTAAGTCATTTAGCCATTATTTAAAAATAAAGCTTTTGTTCAAGGAAGGTAAGAAAAGTAGGGGGAATGACAACTGTGATGATTATTAATTCCCTTCACGTGTTCTTATCAATTCAGTCCATGAATTTCCCTAGATCCGCTCTGCATGCACCAGTCTATGAAATCCTCGTACCCAGATCAGGGCAAAGTCCCTCAGAAGCAATATCTATCTCTTGACAAGATAGCAGACTTAATGATCAAGATGACATTTCTGAATGTCCAACATCCGGCTTTCTTACCCATTAGAATCAGGCTCGGCTAAATTCTGATGTAGTTTTCCATTGCTGCTCCTTTGTGATTGCTTTGGGATGGCCACATATTGGATTCCCAGGTTGAAATTGACTTTAGTACCTCCATAGGCAGATTTTGGTCCCATTTTAAATAATAACAAAGGAAATCATAATCATAAGGACAGCAAACAGTAAGGAGCATCATAAAGGCATTCACTTCCCAATATGCCCATAAATGGTTGGTCAGTTTTTTAGAGAAATGCAAAACAGTATGCCAGAAATTGGGAAGGCACCCAAGAAAATCAAGTTCTCAAGATTAGAGAATTGACTGGGAATGGGGGTTGGGAGGGAAGAGCCCCACGAGATGAGATGAAATGAAAAACACTCAATGAAGGAAATATTGGAACCATCCCTGAAATGTCACAAAATCCTAGTGCTGGGAAGGAGAAATATTCTTTAATTGATATGAGAAGAGGTCCCAGGGAGTTTTGATGGTAATTTTAAAGAAACATTTGATTAAAAAAATACCTCTATAACAGGCATTGTTCTAATTCCAGATGACATTTATGCTTTAAGTTTTACAAAGTTCTTTCCATGCATTGTCTCATGGAACCTTGTGATCTCATTAGTTTTCTAGGTGAAGATACTCACCCATCCTTCAGGGATCCTCTGAAGCTCCTTCACCAACACCCGTCATACCCTGTCACTGATGGTGGTGGATCTCTGCTCTGGTAACTGTTGTGGTTCACTGGGGCCAACTTCATGAAGAAAACATTCCACCCTTAGGCAATGCATTCCAGACTGAGTTAGTACAACAACCATCACCAATCCATCAACAAGCATTTATGAAGTGATTATTGTGTACCAGGCAGGGTACTAGGGAATGGAGATGCAAAGTCAAAATGAAACATCCACTCTTGTTGAAGGTTAGGGTTAGGGTTAAGCTCCACACAAGCATCTGGCGTAATGAAGAGAGCAGTTGGCTTCCAATCCTGCCTCAGATACTTGCTGGCTGTGCAGCCCCAGTCAAGTTACTTTACCTCTCTATGCCTCAGATTCCTTATCTGTAAGAAGAGGGTTGGACTCAACCTCTGAGGTCCCTTGCAGTCATGAATCTATGGTCCTCAAAGCCAGGAACCCCTGGGTTCAAGCTGCTACTTTTCTACTCCTCTACCCAGAGTTGAACCTTTGATACACATGGGGCTCTGTAGGACTCTGGGTGAGTCACTTAACTTCTTGGCATGCTAGGTGACTCTCTAAAATGGTAATTTTCAGAGAAGGTGCCAAACTGTTAGGAAAGAGGATTTCCTTTTCTGACAGTTTTCTCTACCAATGAAATAATATGTGTATTTCTGTGTGAGTATGTATGTCTGTATGTATAACTTAAATTTATATAAGTGTGTGCATGGATATATAGATACATACACATATATGTATATACACCTACACACAAATTTACACACATACATTGTGTATTATTTGTGTGTAATAGGTGTATACATACATGGAGAGATAGAGGGAAGGGGAGGGAAAATACAGGGGAGGAGAGAGGAGAAAAGGGGAAGGGGGGAGAGAGAGAGAGAGAGAGAGAGAGAGAGAGAGAGAGAGAGAGAGAGAGAGAGAGAGAGAGAGAGAGTGTACTAGGGAGAGAGAATATGAATAAATGTAATATTAGGGTAAAGAAAGTAGCAGTTAGGAAGATCAGCAAAGGTTTCCTAGGCAATTATGTTGAACTGAGATATGAAGGAAGCTGGGAACTCTAAGAAGGGGAAGGTTGGAGTGAATACATTCCTGGAATTGAGAATTCTTGTGTTGAAGCCCAGAGATGGCCAGCATAGGGTACATAACAGGAACAGAAGGCCAATTTGCTTGGATTGTGTATAGTGATAAGGCTGCATTTGATCCCAGGGTATGGGACCTGTGTAGACTTGGACTCTGCTGAGCTTTCCTGACTCTCCGAGGGTCAGAGAGTACTTACATGGAGGATGCACTTATAGATATCTATATCACCTTTTTCACAGAGCCAACCTACCAGGGGAAAAGCAGTACTGGGGTTGGAATCAAGATGTCTGGGTTCTTAGTCCAATTTTGTCACATTGGGCAAACCACTTGAACTCCTAAGGTTTCTGTTTCCTTGTTGGTATAGAGGGCACAATAGTATAAGCACATTTTCAGTTTACTGGAGGATTCAGCAACTTGAAAGATCGGATGTCCTGGATATTGGCTCTTGGCAAAGTCTTCTACAAATGCATTCACTAAAAATCGCAAGCTGTTAAGAAAAGATGAAAGGAGACTGGATGACTTGCTGTACTTCCTTCCTCATAAAGCTCATGTGCATCTATACCAATTATTAGCTCAATGTTTGTTTCCCTTATGAAAGATATTCTGATCAGCCCTAATTTTTAATTTCTCCTTGAGCAAATGCTCACATTCTTTCCTTGAAAAGTCATAAAAGTGGTTACTTCTAAATAATGAAAACCAAAGTCGTTTCTCCCTTTGCGTTACCCGTCAGTCCCCCTCCTACTTTTTCCCCTTATGTATCACCTCTTTTAACATGCTCAATATGAGGGACTGAGAATATAAACCAGTCCTGTCTTAGGAGAAAATATAAGGAGGCTTTTTCCCTCTTTCTTTTTTCTTTTGCATTTTTTTTAAGTTTCCCTATTGGGATCTGGGGTGCTGTAAGTCAGGTATTCTGTCTGATGGCACAGAGCCCACTGCAGAGGAACGAAGTACATAGAAGCAGAAGGACGTTTCCTTTGTAGCTCTGAAATGGCTTGCACAAAGACCTCATATATGAAGTTGGCTCACCTCTGCTTTTCGTTCAGCTACACACGAGAATCTGAAACACATCGGGTGGATATAAGGGCAGAGTATGGCCCTGAGTAAAAGACATGTATTTAAGTGGGGGAAATGTGGAAGTAATTATTACCTTGATGTGTTTACCAGAATGCACAGAATGCCTTCAGGATGGCTGGTTGGGGCGTAGCACGTTTTTCAGCATTCATGTCCCCAAGACACGGAGGAATCCGCCTCCATGAACATTTAACAATGGTGGGAGATACACCAATTGGACTGGGGTAGTGATGCTGGAAGGGCAAGGACAAGGAAAAGAGCAGCTAACTGTGGATGACATAATTCCATCAGCTGCATTTATGAAGTCCTGCTGCATCGTGGGGGTGTCTTGGCTCCATTATTCTTCTTAAGACTTGAGAAGATAATATGAGAACTTTTATTTCCTTCCATTTAGAGAATGGAAACAAAAGACAAAAGGAAGATTTCTGAGTGACCACAGGAAAGCCACCCTTATGTCACAGTCAATCTAAGGACTGAACACATTATCTAAAAGCATCGCTTGCCCATCAACCTCTTACTAGTCAGTCTTTGCACAAAGGTGTGGTTTTTGGTAAGATTGTCGGTTTTGTCATTAACTTATAGGCACTCAAGATATTCTTTACTTCTCTAGATACTCTGATATAAAGCTCCTAATCTTTCCCCCGAGGAACCCATTTTCCATGGATCCACTGGTCCAAGTGAGAGGGAAGGTAGATGGGGACTGATGTCAGTTTTGAGGTCTGACCTGTGACCCTACCTCTGTAAGCCTAGACTGGGCTCATGATCTGAATAGACCCTAGCCTCAACTATGATGCCCATGATTGACTTTTCTAGTTGAAATTGGCCCTGGGAAAATTAAAAAAAAAATTGAGGTGCAGAGATGGGCTTCAATCTCCATTCTTATCTCTCCCCCTTGTCCCTTTGGTTTTCAGAAACCAGGAGGGAGTGACATAGAGATGAGGGGAAAGGGGAATTAAAGTCACTCACCACCCAATTGGGGCTAGTCTGAGGAACCAGATCGGATGATTTTGACAATTATATTAATGTATTCTTTGAATTGGGACAGCCTGGGTGGTTTTTAGAAAGTGTTAGGTGTTGTTTGGTGCAACCAAAGTCCTGTGACTATTGCTAAGCTAGAAGCTTCCAAGGAGAGTTACAAAGGTAGATGAGCTAGAGAATGGTTTGGATTCATTCATTCTCATTCTCCCCCCTTTCTCCCCTCCCTCCCCTCTCTCCCCTTTCTCCCCTCTCTCCCCTTTTTCCCCCCTCTCTCCCCTCCCTCTCCTCTATCCTCTCTCTTCCCTCTCACTCCTCTCTCTCTCTCTCTCTCTCTCTCTCTCTCTCTCTCTCTCTCTCCCACTCTCCCCCTCTCTTCT
>CM053585.1:546661929-546703846 GCA_028646515.1 Pseudochirops corinnae
CACACTCCCACTCCTTCAATACTGAAAATTGAAGATAAAGGGGAACCATAGCAAAATTAGAAGATTTGGTAGAGCTTCAAATTTCTTTTTTATTTTTTTAAATTTTTCAGCATTCACTTTTAGAAGATTTTGGTTTTAATTTTTTTCTCCCTCCCCTTCCCTTCTTCCCCTTCCTGAACATGGCAAGCAATCTGATATAGGCTTTTTGTGTACAGTCATAGTACACACATTCCCACATTAGTCATGGTGTGAAAAAAAAAATGATCAGAACAAAAGAGAAAAATTACAAGAAAGAAAAAAATGAGAGAGAGAGAGACAGAGAGAAAGAGACAGAGAGAGAGAGAGAGAGAGAGAGAGAGAGAGAGAGAGAGAGAGAGAGAGAAAGAGAGAGAGATAAGTATACATCAATCTGAATTCAGACTCCATAGTTCTTTCTTGGGATGTGGCAGCATTTTCCATCATGAGTCTTTTGGAACTGTCTTAGAGCATTGTATTGCTGGAAAGAACTAAGGCTATCAAAGTTGCCGTTACTGTGTAAAAGGTTCTCCTGGTTCTGCTTGCTTCACTTAGCATCAGTTCGTGTAAGAAACCTCTAATTTTGCTAAAAATTCAAGTTGACACTCCACTTTTGCGTGATGACTCTCCTGGGTGTATATTAACACTGCTTGCACCTGATGTGTCCAGAAGCTCAAAGGCTCCAACTATTTTTACAGTCATTCGGCATACTTGTCATGTGTTGGGTAGCCCCTCAAAGTCAACATCCTTTCCTGGTTCTCTAGGGTGATCTGCAAATTATAATATTTCTGATTAAAAGAAACAGTTCATGCTTCAGACATTAATTCTAACCCTTTAAACTTAAACAGGCAACATTGCACATGACATTTTACACTTTGTAGTACAATGGAAAATAAATCTAATAGCTACATCATGTCTGTGGCAAAGGAAATATCACCATTAAGAACACGATTAAAATGGAATTAGATTTCACTGGGAGTTTGGGCAAGCAGGGGTTGTGAAATCACAGCTTCAGACCAATTCAAAAGGCAGTTTGTTGTGTTTTTTTTTCCTCACAGATTCTAATCTAACGAGCATTTGTTAGAAACCCACAAGAGGCAAGGCATCAGGCGGGTAGCCGGGGACACTAATAAGAAGTCCCCAAAGCTCCTCTTCTAGGGGAACAATATGGTCAGACTTTGAGATTATTTTGACAGCTATGGGGAGAATAGTTTGAAGAGGGGAGAGAGTAGGATTCAGGAGCCTAATTAAGAGAGTGTTTCAGTCATCCAAGTGAGAGATAGTTGAACTAGGGGGGTGACCATTATGGTGGATAGAAGGGAAGAGCTCAGGATAGCTCTAAGGCTGTGAACCTGAGTGAGGAAAAGGATGTAGATGCTCTCATCAGAATTTGGGAAGACTATAAGGAGACTCACTTGACATCAAAGAAGATGCTTTACCATGATGGCACATGGATGCCTCAGGGCAGAACTCTGGGGAACTTTCTCTTGCCAGATCCCCCAAAGTTTGCTGCTTGCACCTGGTCTTTGAGCCTTATAACATTTTATGAGGGAAATCAAAGGACTCTCTTATTTAGTATAAGACCTTTCCCCTTTTTTTTTTTTTTGATAAACGTCTTTCTGGAACTGCTGAGGAAGACTCAAAGAATGTAATTCTCAGCATCAAGATGACTGAAAATAGACTTGTGTGCCCAAGTTGAGAGCTCATGGGAAGATAAACAGAAGCCAGAATCTCTCTGCTGTTCCTAGAGTCTCAATGACTATTACTGAAAAAAAGCCAAAGCAAATGTTGGGTTCTGGGCTTTGGAGGCCTGTCCAGTTCATTGAGAAATTACGGCAATTATTTCATGGGCAGACCTATTGGAACAAATCCCGTTATCCTGGGTTGAGAGAGCTGTTTAAAGAGAGGACCAAGGATGGAAATATCCCAAGTCATGGCTATGACTGTTTGAAAGGACCATTGTGGTTATGTTGGTGACATTTTTCCAATCCACACACTTGGATGGGTTTTTTCCCCCTTTGATCAAGAATACTTTGTCAACAGAAAATGAGACTGAGAAGTCTTTGTAATTTGAGCATGTCTATAAAATTCAGAGGATCACAGATTTGGAATTGATCAGGAAGCAGAGCTAGAAAAGTTGATTAGCTTTCCCAAGGTGTCCCAGGAGGAAGGGATGGAAAGGAAAGAAGTGTGGTGCAGGGGAAAGAGGACTGGATGTGGAGATGAGGGAGTGAGTTTGAAATCCAGCTCTGCTCTTTCCTGCTTGAGCATGTTTGGATGTCACTTAACCTCTCTGGGCACACTAGCACCATGGGAGGTCACTTCCAGCTCGAAATCTATGTTCACATGTCTAGCTGTTCTCACTTTTTATTTCTCTCCCATTCAATGGTCTCATTCAAAGTTGTGTAAATAAGAATAATACCGATACACATGCACATGGATTTAATGTTTCCAAAATGCTTTACAAATATCACATTTTGTCCTTTTAATCCTTGGAGGCAGGTGCTTATTATCCCAATTGTACAGATCAGAAAACTAGGGCACTTCTCTAGGGTTATGCAGCCAGCGAGTGGTTGAGGCTAGATTTGATCTCGGGCAGGTCTTCCTGACTCCAGGACCAGCACTCCTTTTATTGTGCCACTTAGCTGTCTCCAGCTAGCAATCTGTGACTGCATTGCATTCTAATCATTACTAATCTTATCATACCTTCCTTCCCTGCTGCTGAGAGGTTCATGGAAAGACAGTGTTGGAGAAATTTATGGACTACATCTCAAAAGCACTAGATTTCAAAGAGCCCAACACATACTACTGGCAGTTAGATGGTTCAGTGGATAGAGAATTGGGCCTGGAGTCAGGAAGATTCTCTTCCTCAGTTCAAATCGGGCCTTGGACACTTTCTAGCTGTATGAACCTGGGCAAGTCACTGAAGCTTGTTTGCCTCTCTTCCTCAACTGTAAAATGAGCCAGAGAAGGAAAGGCAAACCATTCCAGTATCTTTGCCAAGAAAATCAAAACCCCAAATGTATTCATGAAGAGTCAGACCTGACTGAAAAAACAACTCAACAAAAATATATATTAGGGGATTATATATTCATTGAATGAAATTGAATTTTATTCTTAATTCTTTGGTTTATTGATTATGTGTCCTTGTATAAGTCCCTTAACCTGAGCTTTAGTTCTATCACCTATGAAATGGGGATGATATATAGCACCTCTCATCCCTTCCATGATGTTTTTGAATGTCATTAGGGATCAGAAAAATAAAAGTGTCATGAGTGATGTTGTGATCCCATCTTCCTGATTACAGCAGAACTGCTCTGTCAGGCTGTCAAGAAGCATGCATTAAGTGCCTACTGTGTGCCAGACACTGTGGTCACTGCTGCACATACAAAGAAAGAGAACCTTGACCTCAAAGAGATTAAATTTTCATGAACGCATGAGGATATTGAGCATTAATGGAAGATAACATCATGAATAGTGATCTCCAAATTCTTCCTGTGGGTGTCCAGACAGGGGGTAACTTGGCAAAGTGGCTTCTGTCATTTCTCTTTGTTGGGTGTCCCTTTACTGATTCTACAGGGAAATAGACGCAGAAATAACTTTCCCAGAAGTCATTTCTCTGTGGACTAATGACTGTGGAGTATTCTGCCATTTACTAGAGGATCTGACCTCAAAATACTGCTTATAGCAGGGCAGGAAATGTATCCTGTGCAACTGAGTGGGTGGGGGCTCCCTTGGCAGCCAGGTAAGAATTTGTCTGAGCTTGGGAGAATATTTGTCTATTCAAAAAACCAACTTTGGTGAAAGAAAAATCCATGTATTTGCGAGCCATTACGGCCTCATACAAACTCAATTGACTTTCTGTTTTGTTTTGCTTTCCTTTTCCTCTTTCTGTTTGTTTGCTCTTATTTCGCTGGCCGCAGTGCCTGAGTTTTCTGCTGCTTTTTCCATGGTCCCTGGGGAAGCCTTGAATCCACTTGGGGGAGGGAGAAGCAAGGAAGGAGCTGGCACAGTTCAGCCCCATTTTGTTCTTTTAAAGTAGAAGGAGGCCTGGCCTGAATTAGCTAGGGGCGGGGAGGGTCTTTCCCTCAAACATACCAACCTTTATGGGACTTTGAGTACACGATTTCAGGCACCCAATTTCTAACTAAAAGAAAAGGGGAAAAAAAACCTCTTTCTAAACAATCCAATGTGTGTGTGTTTCCCCCTTATCGGAAGCAAAAGAAATGCAATCCATCCCAGTGCCACACTTACAGCTCAATTTCTATCTAAGCGTTATCGGGCAAACATTGGGGTAAACCGAGGTCTTACTGAAACACTCCTGGGACAAAAGAATTCATCCCACCTTCTTCCACTGTAGCTGCCAGTGAGGAAATAAATTCTCCTCATCACCTTGGAGAGTGGAGGGGACCGTGGCTGCCCAGTCCCTGGCACATGTGCTTACTTTGGCATGTGGTTTAGCTGATCTGGTTTTCTGCATTACAAGTGAAGGTTCACAGGGTGGGGACAGCTAACCAGAAATGACTGTGATGCAAAAACAACAAAAAAGAAGGGGTATTAATCAAACTTCAATTTTAAAAAGTGAAACGATGAATCCCAACTGACCAAATTCTCATTCAGCAATGGAAACAGGCTGGAAAGCACAGTAGAAGATGAAGAAGTGAAGGTTGGAGAAAACCTTCCAACTTGCAAATGTATCATTTTTCTCTGCTTGGGCCAGAGCCTTCTCTGCATGCTCACATTGAACAGACCAGGATGGATGGACCCCCAGGACCTTTTTCTTTAATGTGAACTGCTAAAGTAAGAGCCATCAGAACACAAATATGGCTTCAGCATCACTAGAATCTGATAGTATTTCTGAGACAATATTCTCTCAGTTCCTTCAGTTGTTTTCTTTGGCTAGCATACTATACATGAGAATATATAAAACATCTAATTATATGGAATACACACACACATATACCTGTGTATATGTATATGCATGTGTATGTTTGTGTACATATATATACACACACTTATATGACTATATGCATGTATATACATATATATGACTATATGTATATATACACATGTATATGACTATATTATATATGTGTATACATATATATATATATATATATATACACATATATATGTATGACTCTCCTCTCTATTTCTCCTCTCCCTTCCTCTTCCTTCTCTCTCTCCTCTCTTTCTCTCCCTTTCTCTCCTCCCCCCTCTTCTCCCTCTCTCCTCCCCCTTCTTCCTCCCTTTCCTTTTCTCCCCTCCCCTGTCCTCTCCTTTCCTTTTCCTCTCTCCTTTTCTCTTTCTTTTCCCCTCCCCCTTCTCCCTCTCTTTTTCCATCTCTCCTTCCTCTTACCTCTCTCTCTCCTCCTCTGCTTAACCCACTCCTCATCCTTCTCCCTCCACTCATCTCCCTCCCTCCCTCTCCCCTTCTCCTTTCCTGTACTTCTCCTCTCCTTGCCCTTTCTATCCTCTCTTTCCTCCCTCTTTCTCTGCTCCTATTTCTCTCTGTCTCTTTTCCTCTTCCCTTCTTTCCCTCTATCTCTCTCAAGTGACATTTTAAAGGAAAACTATGAAAGAAAACAAAATGTTTCTTATTCTTAAACAGGCATACATCTTCCACCAAATCTTGGTTTCTCAGCTGTGTAGGACACCTCAGGGGCCATTGTATTCCAACTAAAACCTAAAGAGACACTCCTTTGAACTGCAGCAGACACATGGTCCTCCTTTGTCTTCCATTGGAAGCCCTTCAGGGAAATGAAATCCATGAGTTCTTTGGAGGAGCACTTTCTCCTTTGAGTTAGACTTCATTGTTGGAGAGATTCCCCCTGCCTTCAAGTTTGAATTGGCTTTCCTTTGCTTTGAAGTGATGTGTTTGGTGTAAATGATGTCTAAGACAGAAGGCTCCTAACTTGAGCTTCTGGAATTTAGGCAAACACCATAAAATCCCAGTCTGGGGAAGCTGAAGTAGAGATTCCTTGGACCTTTTAATACAAGGCTGGATGGTTGGAAAGCCCATTCGTCAGTCAATAACTATTTATTAAGCACCCACTATGTGTAAAGCACTGTGCTAAGTGCTTGGGATACAAAGACAGGCAAAAGACAGTCCCTGCCCTCAAGGAGTTCATAATCTAATGCTTACCAGACTGTTGGGAAGAGAAGTAGAAGGAGGTGGAGGAGGAGGAAGAGGAGGATGAGGATGGGCATTTCCAGGTGTGAAGGAAAGAGGAAGAGGAGGAGGGAAAAGAAGGGGGGAGAAGGAAGAAGAGGGTTTAGGGAGAGTGACCGTGATGGGGGTGGGGGTATGGATCAAGACTTCTGGTAGTTTATATTTTAACTAATCTTGGTTAATTTAGTGTTGATGCCAAATACAACTCTCCTTCCTTAAGTGGTGGCAACAGTTAAAGGCCCAGCTGCCCCCCACCCGAGAGGCAGTTCCTATTAGGTCCTCACCACCTCTCAGCCCTCTGACGGTTCTTGGGTTCAAGTCACCACTGGTAATAGGACAGATACCGGATTATGAAAAGTTGATCGTTAGAAAGAAAATTCTCAGTTTCCCTCTTTAGTTACTCTCTGGTTTTATTTTGAGTTAATTATCTGCTGTGTTAGTAACTAATGAGTTTAGTGATAGGGAAATATTTTTCAGTTGTTAGTGATGTTTCACATGTTGGACCTGGAAGAGATCTTAGTGATAGCCTACTCCAAATGTGGAAACTGAGGACCAGAGAGGCATATTGAGTTGCCGAAGGTCACCCAGCAGGTTGGCAGCAGAGCTCAGGACTTAAACCCGTTTTCCAAATCAGCTCGCAAGCCTTGGCCATGTCCTTCAAAAGAAAATGTCGGGCAGTGGTGAGATCATTATTCTTAATGGAGAAGTGACTTCTTTGGAGAGTGCCACTCTAGACGGGAGAAGCAGCTGGGCTGGTCAAAGGCTCTGCATCTCTGAAGGCGCTATGGAGGCCAGGGATTGTTTGTTCACCTGGTCTTTGGCGAACTTGGAGACACATGGATTTCTTGCTATTTGGTTGGAGAGTGTCAGGCTTGTCAGGGCTATATTGATATTCTGTGGGCCCACCACAAGTCTTTCTTGACTTGTGGCCTGTTTTCCTTGGCTCCTTCTCTGACAGACCTCTTTCCCTTTACTCTTGTAAAGTTTTTCTGCCTACATTAATGAAACAGTCAGCTGGGTTCTTCAGAAATATTGAATTCCTCTATCTGGTAATGTGTGATTTTAATGAACTTTAATATATCTATTGAAACATTGTTTTCTCTGTCTGGGCTGACAAGTTTCCATGAATTCAGTTTTCATTATTCAGTCGCCATGAATTTCATATTCATCAGTTGTGCCCCTTCCCTATAACCTGGCTTCTCCACCAAAAGTTTCCAATTACTCTTGGATTGCCTGATACATAGGGTCTTTTCCAATCACCACCTTTCTTTATCTTTTTGCAAGATTTAATAGCAGTGACCTTTCTCTCCTTCTTAATAAGCTCTGCTTCTTTGGTTGGGTGACTCTCCTGCTTCTTCTATTTCCTGACTTCTCTGTTTCCTTAACCGCATGAGGCTGGAGAATGTGTGTGTGTGTGTGTGTGTGTGTGTGTGTGTGTGTGTGTGTCTGTGTATGTGTGTCTGTGTCTGTGTCTGTGTGCATCTGTGTGTACATACATACATATCAGTATCTATAGGTCACACTATGGTAAAATATTCCCCCGTTTGAAAATTCTTCTTTACCCAAGTAAGCAACATCAGTTAAACCACTAGATGAATGTATGTGTTTGTGTGTGTGATGGGTGTGTGGATCATGCTTGGGAATGCTCTCCTCCCTCATGCCAATTTTCTGGCTTCCCTGACTTCCTTCGGGTCTCAGCCCTTCCCAATCCTCCTTCCTCTGAATATCTCCCTCTGAAACTAGCCTCAACTTATCCTGTCTGTGTCTTGTGGCTATGTAACTCACTAGACTGTGAGCTCCTTGAGGATAGGTATTCTCTTTGCCTCCTTTGTTTCCCAGTGGCAGGCATGCCCTCCTGTACTGAAGGAGGCCATTAAAAAAAAAACAAAAACTTACCCCTGCTCTCAAGGAATTTATCATTTATTTCTCAAATCTTCAACCACAACAAAAGTCATTGCTTTGGTTTGTTTTAAAAGGTAAACAATTCCCCATCACTAGAGGTTTTCCCATAAAAACTGAATTGTGGTTGTTAGCAATGTTGGAGAAAGAATTCCCATTGGATGGGGCTGGGTACGTGGTGAATTAGGTGCCCATCCAGCTTGGAAGGGCAGTGAGGTGGTGTAGTACATAAAGTGCTGGGCCTGGAGTCATGAAGACCCATCTTCCTGAATTCAAATCTGGCCTCAGAAACTCACTAGCTGTGTCAACCTGAACAAGTCACTTAATCCAGTTTACCTCAGTTTCCTTATGTGTAAAATTCAATGGAGAAGCAAATGGTAAACACTGCAACCAAGAAAACTCCAGAAGGGTCATAGAGAGTCGGACAGAACAGAAAAGTGACTCAGCAACAACAGAAACAACAATCATCTCAGTGGTTCTGGGAGTCTTTGCCTCCCCAGATTGCAAAGATGCTGAGTTTCCTTGAGGCTTTTCTCAGAGAGCCGAAATCAACCTTTTCTGGGTGAGTTTGGAAAGTGGATTTCTCCTACGATGTGACGGTGCCATTCCAGTATGTCCAAGTTGGCTGAAGTGCTGGCCACATCTTCACCTCTACTGCTAGCAGACCTCAGAGATACTCTGGCCCAACCCCCTCATTTGGCAGATGACAGAAAGATCCAGCCTTGGCAGAACACCAAGACCATCTGTGGATAGTCACTGGCTGATCCCATGCTGTAGAGGGTTCTCTTTGTGAGGCAGAAAGACTTGATCTTCCAGGACAAACGGAAGCAAGCCTTTCCCTCTAAGAACTCATCAGAGCTTAGGAGATGCAATGATTTCTCCAGGTTTAAGCCTTGTTGAAAGAGGAGGGGAAGGAAGTTAAAGTCTCATGACTGCTCTGTTGTCAGTGTGTGTGTGTACTCCTGTGTCAAGGGTTCCAACTAAGTAGTTATGTAATCTCAGTGTTCTTTCTGTGATAATGAAGCAGATTTCTATTTTACCATGTAGGGTATGGCCAGCATGGACCCTGGCTAAGAATGTGGACCGAGAACTGGTCTGTAAGGTATGGTTTTTGAGAGTTACTGAGGGCGCTAAGAATTTAAAGTATTTACCCAAAGTCATACATGATAAGAACACAGGTCCAGACCCACCAAATCTAAATGTGGTGTGTGTATGAGTGTTTATTTTGTGTATGTGCATGCACTTTTGTGTGCACAAATGGAAGAATGAGGTGGCCTCAGAGTCAGAATGACCTGAGTTCAAATCCTACCTCTGATGTTTTTTAGCTGTGGCTGCCTGAGCAATTTAAGGTCTCAGACTTGAATAGCTGCTATTGACTGATATGCTAAATTATGGACGTATTCTAAGCTACAAAGGGTGGAAGATGTCAATGTGTCAAGAAAATCACAGGATCATTGACTGACACTTGAAAGGGGCCTCAGGGGTCATCCAGTTCAATTGGGCATTTAATGAAGGCCAAAGGCCAAGGAAGTCAAGGGTCTTGTCCCAAATCACAGAGATATGAAACATCAGAAGCAGAATTTGAACCCAGGTCATCTGATATGACTGCTCACTTCACTGTTAGAGTTGGGCAGTCAGTCCACAAGCATATATTAAGCCCTTACTATGTATGAGGTACTGGCTAAGCAGAGAGAAGATCAAAGCAAAACGAGCCCCTGCCTTCAAGGAATACATGTTCCCATGGGGGAGACAAACCTCAAAACAAGTGGGTGTCTACGAAGTATGTACAGGATGAACTCCAAGGAAAGGTGCTAGTGGGGATGGGAGGGGTGAGACCACTGGGATATCAGGGCACATAATGCAAATAAGGAGCAATTGAATTAATCAATTATTAAAAACCCCCTGATGACCACTCAGTCTCCAAGCAAGCCAACCGAGAAACACAATTAAAGGGCAAAAAAAATTAATTTGGGCTCTCAGAAAGACAAGATAAGAGAAACCTCAGAATGGGGGCCAAACGTTGGGCCTGGCCCCTCAGTGTTGAAGCCCCAGGGGCTTAGTCTGCCAATTGCTAGATGCTAATTTACATTTCTTAGAACACATCCTTCCTTTCTTCACATCAGCTCAGGTGTGCTGCAGATGTAAGCCACTTCCATTCAGAAGCCTTGGCTTGCTCCAGAGCTTGAGGCCATCAGATAACCTGACACCCAAAGAACATGGAAGCTAATTGGCTCAACATGAGATGCTAAAAATAGCAATGCCTTTATCCTGTGGGGATGGGGGAAAGAGGGTAAAGTCCCCTGTTGCACAGAAAGGGAGAGCTCCCTGCACCCTGGCCCTGGGCAGTAGAACTCAGGGGCTGCCTGTTGGTAGAGGGAGTTTGGATGTCAATGGAGAGAGACCAGCTGGGCATCTGCACATCCTATAGTATCTTTCACTTCTGTGCTGGCACCTTCTCTCACATTGTCTGGCTAAACCCTTCATCTGTGGGCAACTGTCAGACCCAGCTAGCTGGAGATGGAATGGAAATGCGTGGAGACAGTTGAGCCAGCGCTCCAACTCCTCCTTTCATGCTGACAGGGAGGAGGGGAAAATGCAGGAAGCAAGGAGAATCCTACAAGAAGAAAAGCCCCTTAAGTCAATAAGCAAAGACTCTGAGGGAAGCTGGAATATGATAAGGTGCCACCTGCCGAGAAGGGAAGACACCATCCCAGATGCTGACTCTCACCTCTGCCTCATAAAGACCACTGATGTGAACACCAGATGGAGGCAGGTCATGGGGGCTGACCTGTCTTCTCTTGTGATCCTTTTGCCAGGCTGCAGGTGCTCTTAAAATACCTCCCAGGGAGTCCTCTCCCTTCATGTGACCCTGCAGAGGGGAGGTGATGCCTGAGACAGGGGCAGTTTGTCAGCTTCAATTGCTGCTGTGGGCAAAGGAGATTCCTGCTGGGGCCATGGACTCATCTGCTCTTCCCTGCCTGTCTGCATTGGATCAAGAACATTCTCTCAGGGACACTGGTTCAGAGATCTCTTGGCAACGGTCACTCCAGGCTGTCCCCACCCTGCCCACATACCAGGGAGGGCTGGAGGAGGGCAGTAGGGCGTATTACCTTCTCTTGACTTTGTGTGAGCCTCTCTGTCAGCACTGCCCCCATTAGCACAGAAAGCTTCCAGAACCCTCAGTACCAGGCGATGCTGGGGATCCAGGTAAAGGTTTAGCTCCAGCTAACTTTATTTCTTGTAGAACTAGCCTGCTTTGAGGTGAGCCTGGGATCAGAGCTGGAAGAGAACTCAGAGAAGGAGGGGGAGGAGGAGGATGGTGGTTATTATTGTTAGAGATGAGGAGACTGAGACCAAAAGAGGCTGTGACTTGCCCAAGGTTAGTAGTAGTAAGTGGAAAGAAAACGGCTATGTGCTAGTAACTTAGTGAGCCTGGATGGCTTTTGGTAATCACGTCATTCATTTATTTGATTGATTCATCATTTGCTAGGGGCCTGCTATATGCCAAGCAGACAGTTCTGGTGTAGGGGCCTTTGGAGCCAGGACAGTGCTGAGGATATAGACGGAAACAAGAATTATTCTCCCATCTAGGACTGGGATCATACTGGAGGGCATGACACAAGCTAGAAGTAAACGTCAGAGACAGACCGAATAAATACAAGATGACTTTGGGGGTAGGTTTGGGGAGCGATGCCTAATAACTGGGAAGGATTAGGAAAGGTCTTGGGTAGCCAGTCATACCTGCAGGGAGGTAGAGTACCTGAAGAGCTGGCATGAGGCATAGAAATCATCCCAGGCCTGGAGACAGTCTGGTCAAATTTATGGAGGAGGGAGATGGGATGTCCCTAGGAACCAACTGAAAAGGCATTGGAACTTGGCTCTTTCTCACCAACTCTAGCGTTAATCTCTCTTTTCCCCACAGCCCTGGTAGATAGTTGCCATGGCTGGTATTGTCAGCCCAATTTTATAGATTGCCAAACTGGAGTTTAGAGAGCTGTATTTTACACCAGGTCAGTGCTGGAATTAGAATTCTAACTGGGCATTTGGGGCCCAAGAACAGTGCTGTTTTCATTGCACCATGCCCCAAACCCCAGGTTATGGGCCCATCACAGGCAGCAAGTTTTTCCTCCTGCCTCAATGGGAAGCTTCTTGGAGGCAGAGATTCCCCACAGCCTGGAATACCATACAACTGGCCTTACATTCTTGGTGATCTCTCTCATTCCTTATCTCTTCAGCTTACTGGACGTACTTGGCAGCCTGTTTAATATGCCTGAAGCAGAAGGGAATGAAACTGTCTTTATAATCACAAATTCATCATCTCTGCATCTCTTCACCATTGAAGCCAAAACCAAGGTCACTTAAAACTCATGGACAGCTGGCTGACTTGGTGGATGGGCCAAAAGGCCTGAAGTCAGGAAACCCTGAGTTCAAATCAGGGCTTAGAGACTTACTAGCTGTGCGACTCTGAGACAATTACTAAACTTTAGTTTGCCTCAGTTTCCTCACCTGTAAAGTGAGGATAATAATAACGCTTGTGAGAATCAAATGAGATAATATATGTGAAGCACTTAGAACAGGGCCTGGCACACAGTAGGCACTATGTAAAGGCCTAGTCCCTTCCACTTTGACCCTGATCTATTAGCTGACCTTGTAAGAGAATGACAAGAGAAAACTTTGGAGAATTCTTAGGTATTGCAACCTTGGGAACTAGACTTGACCATCTCCCAGGCTCAGGGAATGACTCTGAGATAGGTGCTAGTGTGCCCCCAGTTGGTACTTGCCCTTCTTGGAGCATTAATCCAAAGAACACAGACACTGACTAGCAGCATACATAAGGTGGCCGTTGACTTCAAGACGCCATTGGGGAGAAGAACCCAGAAAGAAAGTCCATTGTCTGCCCAGATTTATACCATCAGTCTTCAGAGTTCTGAATCCAGCATCATGCCTAATGATTTCATTCTTCATGGCTGAAGCGGCTCACGCAACACCATTTGTGCTATTCTTGGAAACATCTAGAAAACCACCATAATATTAAGGCGTGTTTCACAATGGAATCCTGTCTAGCACCCAGCTACCCACGAGTAGGGCCAAGGCTCTCAATTCCTGCAGTCTGCACGCTGCCAGTCGTCCCTGGACTTGTTGGCACCAGGCCTCTGCCTCCTCCCCAGCTATGGATCTGGGCCCAATATGCTTGACTGCCGGATCTCATTTGGACCTAGTATCAAGAGCTAGCTGTATAGACTCCAGGGACCACCAGCCTTCATCATCTCCAAGTCCATTGACCTCACTACTATTAAAAAAAAAGAAGAAAAAAGGAAAAACAAGTTTATAAAAGCCACTTAACTGAATTTGAATTAGTACATAGTTCGTATTTACTAAGCTGAACTTTCACAACCGAGAGTATTTTCACATAAAGAAGGGGGTGTTATCTTTAATTTATGTTTTGTGATAAGAGCCATTATGAACATTTCCAACATTGTGGTACAAAGGCTGTTTAATCTGTAACTTCTCCGAGGATTAATTATGCTGAACAAGACAAACTTAAGAAGGGGGGAAAAAAAGGAAGGATGTATTTGTGTAACTTAGGTTGCAAAATAAACACCAGCATAGGCATAGTGCCCGCTGCCCAAGAGTGTTGATGGGTGCCCAGAGGGACCACCCTTGTCATTTCTCTCTGCTTGCATAGGCTATGTCTAGAAGCCCCAGGGCATACTGTGAGTAAGACAAAAATGAGCATTAGCAAATTCCCCATTTCAAGATTCACAAATCTGGAAAGGCAGGATGCTGAAATCAACAGGGCTGAGCAAGATTTATCTTCTTCTTCTGTTCCCTCCAAAGGTGGAAGGTCCAGTTGGACTTAGATTTAACTTCTTGGATACTGAAGTGTGAAGGGATTATACTGAGCCAAGGGAGGTCAAATCAGAGTTGGCATCTGAATGTGAATTGTGTCCATTTTAGTGACTTCTTTGTTTTGGAGGATTCTTTACTTTCCACACATAATCAGGCAGGCATCTACCGAAGTCTGAATGCTGACTCAGACCAATTCACTTCAGGGAGCGTTTATTAAATCTACCATTTGCTAGGTGCAGTGCTCACTACTAGCATTGCAGGGATAAAAATTAAACAAACCCTCCTCAACTTTAAGGAACTGACATCCTGTTGGTGGGAATGGGAAGGTGGGGGAGGAGGACAAGCAGATACATGCATCTATCAGATCCACAGGGATATAATAAGTACTTACTACCCTTCCCAGGGGGGTGCTACCTTAGAGAGGAGAGATATATAGAAGGTAATAGTAACAATGGTAACAAAGGGAAACAGGAGATACACAGAAGAGTAATATTAAGAATAAAAAACAATAACAATGACAATAATGATGTAGCTCCCTATCCTCAGGGATCTTGTATTCAGTTGCAGGAAATTCCATGTTCACACCTAAGTTTATTAAAGCATCTACTAAGTAGTTGGGTGTAAGGAATGACCTGCTCAATTCAGGAAAGGCCCCCTGTATGATGTGGCACAAGAATGAAGCTGGCAAGGTAGTTGGGCATTTCAAGAAGCCAAGACAAGGGCGTTCCAGGCTAGGGGTCAGCCTATTCCAAGGTGGGAGTTGGGAAAGGAAGTGTGTGTGTGTGTGTGTGGGGGGGGGGGGTGTACATGTATCAGGGGGACAAAGGGGTGAGGGGGAGTGGCCAATGACTAGGAATCAGCCTGGAAAGCTAGGAGGAAACTGGAATATGAGGCCATTTAACAGCAAAATATTTTCTGTTTTCCATTTCTAAGTCTCAGGTTCTATTATCCTTTCTACCTGTAATTTTATCAAGTAAGTAACTATTAAGGTTTCTTGAGCTAGAGAGTAACATGATCAGACGCACACTTTGGAAGTAGTTCTTTGGCAGTTGTGTGTTTCATGGTTTGGGGAAGGGTGAGGATTGTATGATAAGATAAGGCTGGAGTTGAGAGCAGCTTAGCCCTCCCAAAGTCCTAAATAAGTTATTTTTGCCTCGCTGATCTTTATTAGCATGCTATTTTTGGAGAATAGTTTTGATAAGTTTCATGTTGAGCAGTTATGGGAGCTCTTTTCTCTATGTTCTTCGTAAGGAAGGGCCTGTTAGGGCAAGAAAGAGAAGCTATCTAGCAAAGAGCAGCCCAGTTCACCCCAAGAAGCCACTTCAAGTGGAGCCAGGATGTGAGAGCAAGTGTTTGGACAAACACATGTGTTAATGTAAACATCCTTAGTCAAACCCTCCCACCTAAGGGGACCTTCTGTGGATTTTGGCTACTCATCAGATCACTTTGATTGTTAATAAATATTCATTAGAAACTAACTGAAGCAGGGAAGTTCATAAGTTAGACCGCCAACACACATCCATTTTGTTTCCTTACATGGTCATATCTGTATGGACAGTACATCCATGGGACTGTGATAAAGAGTGGATTTAAAGGCGTTGTTCCCTTCAGTGAAGCCAATAAAAGGCAAAGGAGTCCAGGGGGATTGGCTGAATGTGATGGCTCCTGATAGACACTGATGCCTATGAAACTTATATTTTTCTTTTCAGGGAGTCCCTGGGACCCAATCCTTTCTTCAGTAGGGCAAGGCAGGAGAGGTTGTTCAGTATGGCCTGCGAAATTTGCAACAGCTCTTTTCCTAGGATGGCCCAAATCTTTCAATATCCTGAGGAAAGGGGTATTGGAAAAAGGAGCTCAGAAGTGATTTTAAAGTTAGCAAAAATGAAGTCACTTGCTGTTGCTCTTTGGACAACTTCAAGTGGGAGCTTGCTCAGTATGCCAATAAGGGAACCTCTATCAGCTAGTTCTAAGTCATATTCTTGGCAAAGAAGCTGGCCTTGGTCCCAAACCCAGCATCCCAATCGACTGAGCAGCAACTTTGAACAAGTAGGACCTTGCCCAAATGGTCTGCCATATGTGGAATGTGATCCATTCTAACACTTGCTTCACTCAAGTCCAGTCAAGGCTCCACTAAAGGGCCACCCCCTACACAAGACCTTGCCTGATGTCCAATTCCACTCTTCCTCTCATCAATACATTCACTCTCTTGAAAGTGTTTTGTAGTATGTTGTCTATAGTGGATGGAATTCCTCTTCTCATATACTTCACATCCCCTCTACTGGTTACAATATGCCCCAACTGCCTGATCTACTTCATGTTTGTCTTTGTATAGCCAAAGACAGTGCTTGGCACACAGTAGGTGCTTCATAATCTCTTGGTGAATTGAATTGAAACTGATGTTATGATGTCTATCTAACAACAAAATTGCTGTGTTGGGCGCCCATTGAGCACATGAGCTTCACAGGATTCCCAACAGCTAATATACTTGAGCTGGACTAACGATTTCATGCCTTATTCCATATATATATGTATATATACATATATATGTACGTATATTGAATATATATTGCTAAGGTGGACATTGACTCAAGACTTATTTGATCACAGGAGCTGTCTAAGCCCTTCTTCTGAATCCAAGAGGGGCTTGGGACCCAAATTGGGGCAGAAGGAGAGAGGGAGGAAGGGAAGGCGTGAGACAGAGAGAGAGAGAGAGAGAGAGAGAGAGAGAGAGAGAGAGAAGGAATGAATGAATTGCTATTACCTTTACTTCAGGAATTACTTTAGGAAGCATTGAAGCTAAGGGAAGATACAAACACAAATACATAGTAGTTAAAATTAAAATGAGCTTTAATTATGCGCCCACACATACATATGTATATATACACTCATATTATATATGTGTAAATACATATGTGTATATGTATGTGTGTGTACAGATGTGTGTGGTGGTATATATGTGTAAATGTATGTGTATACACACATATATACACATTTTCTTCAGCTCAGTACATGAAGTGTGCACCAAATTATAGAGAGTCTGGTTACAACGATTAGACTTTCACTAAGTCTGTTGCATCACTATTCACTATTGTACTAATAAAGAGCATCCTTGGTGAGAATCCTCCTTCCATCAATGCAAATCAATGTTCAGAATCTTTAGAATCTAAGATGTGGAGGGTTGCCTGCGGCACTAAACAGTTAAGTTACTTGCCCAGGATCACACAGTATGTGCCAGTGCTAGAATTTAAAGTGGTGTCTGTCTAATAAGGACAAAATTCCATCTACTATGCCACAGCACCCCACATTAACAAAACAGAAGCTGTAAGTAGGATGTGTCAATGCTTATAACTTTGCTGCTAAAGAGAGAGCATTACATAAGAAGTTTTGTCAAGAACAGACAATAACTTTACCTCTAAAGTAGAAATCTTAAACATGAGGCCTTCTGAGTGATTATAACTTTACTATTAAAATAGGAACCCTAAGTCAGAAGACTTATGAAAGCTCCTAACTTTACTATGAAAATAGTAGCCTTAAATAAGAGAACTTGTGAATGACTAGCTTTACTATTAAAGTAGGAAACTTAAACAAGAGGATTTGTGAATGACTGGCTTTACCACTTAAGTAGGACACTCAGGAGAGCTTGTGAATAACTGTAATTTACTATTAAAGTAGGAGATTTAAACAAGAGGACTTGTGACTGACTAGCTTTATTTTTAAAGAAGAACACTTAGGAGGATTTGTGAATGACTGTGGCTTTGCCATTAGAGGACTTCAAAATTAAATCTAGTAATAGATGATGTGTTAAAAGCTGGATCAACAGGACTGGGGGGTTTCATAGGCCTTCACTGAGTTATTAGCCTCCCTTGTATGAGAGTCACTGGAGAAATGACTGCTTGGCGGCGAGGAGCCCTTCAGCTTTATTTGATAACTAAATTCACAGTGTGATTGGCCAGTTGGATGGCTAGTCCAGAGGGATCCTTTCATCTTTTGTTAATATGAGAGAGGCGCTGGCTCTCAATGGAAACACCTGCATTGTTAAAGATGAGATTTAGAAACATCTGTCAAGAAATTCATCGCGAAAAAGCTTGGCTGGAGACAGAATATTTTTATTAAAACTCCAACTGGTGTGCCAAGGGCCTCTGTGGCCCACAGATCTTTTATCGCCTTGAGGTCTTCCTCCTGATCAATTGCCTGCTCAAATGGTCGTTTTTGTTTCCCCCCAGAGAAGGCATGTTCATTTCTCTTGGAAACAGCTCCATTTCCTGCCCTGTGGCCTGGGACCGGCCAGCAGACAGCTTCTGATGCAAGGATCTGAATGGGGCCATTAATTCTCCAGCGGTTGACAGCTGGGCTCCTCTCCCCCAGTGACAGTGAGGAGAGGAGCCCAAGTTCCTTGCTCTTCTCCCTGCTGGGACACACAATTTCCTGGCTC
Source organism: Pseudochirops corinnae (assembly GCA_028646515.1). Lineage (NCBI taxonomy): Eukaryota > Metazoa > Chordata > Mammalia > Diprotodontia > Pseudocheiridae > Pseudochirops > Pseudochirops corinnae. The sequence continues at coordinate 546,680,298 of CM053585.1, forward strand.
CAGTCCTAGCTGGACTTTGCTAGAGCTAAGTTTGATGGGACAGTAGAAATAAAGTCAGATCAATTGTCCCTCTTTTATCCTAATAGAGCCTAAACTGTGAGCCTGTCCTCATATTAGATACCGACCCCCTAGGGCACCTTCAAAATAAATAAATGAAGGATTACAAAGAATGTGCGATTGATCACCAGGGAAAGTAAAGGCCTGCCAAGTCAGGTGGTCTGCACGCCACCTACCACATGGACATAAAAATAATACAGTTCCTCCTTTTGTCAGAATTTATTTATTTTTTGTTTTCACCGTTCATTTTCACAAGATTTCAAGTTCCCAATTGTCTCCCCCAACCACCCCCAGTATAATTCCTCTTCCTGGGCCATTGTGGAGTCCACACAGACAGCCTGTTCTTAAAATAAATTTGATATAATGATAATAATAATAACTATCATTTAGAGTAGCCACTGCACACCCAATGCTGTGCTATGAGCTTTGTACATACCTCCTTTGATCTTCACAACAACCTGGAGAAGCAGGATCCCCATATTACAGACAAGGAAACTGAGGCCAGCAGAAGTTAGAGCACTTGCCCAGGGTTCCACATCTGAATTCCAGTCTCTCTGATGCCAGGCCAGAGTGCTGAATTTTAAACAAATTAAACCAATCACTTAAAACTCAAGGACAGAATGGAAATCATAGGGCCTCAGAACTGGACAGAGCATCAGAGTCCATGGACTCTACACTGGGCCTGGACAGGAATCCCCTCTGAGTCATCTAGCCTCTATTTGGAGATCTTTGAGGAGGGCAGAAAGGCTACCACCTCCTAGGGAAGCTCCCCCAGTTAGGAAGCATGGCCTGGCATCAAGCCTAACATTCTTCTGCTGCTGCTCACCTGATTCTGCATCAGTTCATGCCTATCTTATGGTTCTTCTCTGAAGCTGACAGAAGGCCTTTCTTAATAATCAGTAAAGTTCAATGATCCCAATATTCAGCATACTCATAACTCTTTTTTCATCCATTCTCCATCAATGCAGGTCTGTTTTTTTCTGAGGCCTTGATCACCAATTTGGCTCATATGAGGGCCTCCTTTTGGTTCCAGTCTCTTTAGGAAATATGACCAAGAGTGAGATTGCTGGTTAAAAGGTAGGAACAATTTAGTCATATTTCTTACTGGATTCCAAATCATTGTCAAGGACATTCGGACTAATTCACCACTTCACTAGGAGAGGATTACTTCCCCCATCTTCCCCAGACTCTCTAGCACAACTTCTACATTTTATCATCTTTGTCAATTTTGGGGTAAGGGCTAGGAGCCCAGAGTTGCTTTATTGACATTGCTTTTGTCACTAGTGGTGTGGAACGATTTCCCTAGAGTTTCTAAACATGTGCATTTCTTCTTTTGAGACCTGCCTACTCAGATCCTTTATCCTCTTGTTTCTTGTGTTCATTCAGTACATCCTGGACACCGGTTTGGTGCAGGGCACCAAAATAGGTGTGGATGATGGGATCCAAAGGTGAAATAGATCTTCTCTCTTCTGCCTCCCCCTTCCCCACCATGGATTTGTTCTCTAGCTTTAAAAATTTTCCTGAAGAATTTTGCCTGGATCCCCCCATCCCCATTTTTGTGGTTGTGCATGTAGTGTATCTTCCCCTGATCACCTGTAAGCTTCTTGAGGGCAGGGGATAGTACAATCCAGCACAGTGCCTTGTATATAGGTACTTGTTGAATGTTTACTCAATTGAATGAAAATGCATGAAGAACTATAACATAAAACGGGATTCACCGGTGGACAACAAAGGAGTGAGAAGAGCATTAGAGGCAGTGCAGCACTGAGTGTTGGACTGGGGATAGAGAGTGGTGCAGTGGGTAGAGCCCTAGGCCTGAACTCAGGAAGACTGATCTTCCTGAGTTCTAACCTGACCTCAGACACTCACAAACTGTGAGACCCTGGGCAAGCCACTTCACCCTATGTGCTGTAGTTCCTTATCTGTAAAATGAGCTAGAGAAGGAAATGGCAAACCACTCTAATATTTCTGCTTAGAAAATCCCAAAATGTGATCACAAAGAGTTGGAGACAATTGAAATGACTAAACAACAACATAATAAAAGGCCTGAGTTCAAATCCAGCAACACCCTTAGTGTCTATGTGACTAAAGGACTTAATAACAAGTCACTTTGCCTCTCTCTTCCTCAGCTCCCTTACCTTTTGGTGTTTTAAAGAGGATCAAACAAGGTAAAAATGGGCTTGAATTTGACAACCTTATACATGCTAGGCTGAGGGAAGGAATCAGCATTCCTTGGCTGAGCAAGATTAGAGAAGTCTTACTTGGGTAGGGGGGCTTCAAAGACTGGGTAGGTGTATGGTAGGCAAAAGTGGGCAGGTGGAAGTCATCTCTCCCCATTGAACCGGGTGAGAGATGCTCCTACCTTAAAAACATGCCTATTTTTCCTAAGAGGCCATGGTAACGTCTTCCCAGGGTTCCCACACATATGGAGCCACACGGGTAATACTGCACCCGATGGGCCATGTGGCTGGGGGGGAGGCAGTAAAACCCAGCAAGGGAGGAGGCGTGAAAATAAATGGCGATCCACCAGAGCTGGCCATGTTCCATCTAGGTTCAGGTCTAGACTACTGAGGGGCTTCTGGGGGCTTTTCCTCAGTTTTTCTGCTTTATATTGCACCCTGTCATTTATACCCAACTTTTGCATTCACACACACAATAATACTATGGGCTTTTTCTCTGCTTGGTTTGGGATGTACCCTGGAGTTGAAGACAAGGGTGAGAATGATGAATGATGCAGAGTTGGATGAACAGAATCAGGCCAACAATGTATACAAGGATTTTAACAAGGTTAATGAAAACACCCCTTATGGTAGACCAGGTCTTTAGAGGAAGAAGCCTGGACCAACAAATAAATGTCTAAGGAGTGGGGAGGAGCAGCACATTCTGGCTTTGACCTTGGTTGAGAGGAAAAGGAAGAGTCCCTCTGGTGAACTCAAAGCTCCTCAGCCTCTGGCTTTGTAAGGCTGTTTTGGAAGGGTGTTTCCCCACCCATCCTCTGAGGAGCTTTTAAAAGCAGCATCTGTGAGGTGCATTTCCTAGATAAATGTGACCTGCCCTCTGACTCCTTCTGAGATAAGAAAACTTTGACCCTTTAAACAAAGTTATTTATGACACTCAGATAATGTGGAACAATGCTGAGACCCTGTGGAGGAGGACTGAGAGGAACAGCAAGGGGCTGGATCTACTGTCACTCCACCCCCAATCCGGGAGAAGTTCCCCCTCTCCCACCATGGAGAACAATACCTAGGGATCCCATGGTAAGTAGGGGGATGACTTCAATATAGCTCAGATCCCAGAAGGTCCCTAGGGAGCCTACTTGGAAGAGAAAACCAGATGGAGGTCCAGGGCAGAGCATCCAAGGAGCAAGTGAGGAATGGACATCCTGGACTGTGGGAGAGCTGAAGAAGCTTGGAAAGATCATTTATCTTCTCTCATCATTGTAATGAAATTCCTTGGTGACTCCTTCGTGTTGGAGGGAGGGGGAGAAAAGGCCACTGGGTGTGAGAAGTCCAGCAGTTGCTTAGGAGCTGAGACTGTTCTGAAGACCTCTCAATTAAAGGCCGCATATCGCATTACGTTGTCTATATTTGCATGTGTGTGTATGTTTGTGTGTGGATTGCATTTTAATGCTTGTATTTGTCCACATTTGTATTTCATTAGATGGTGAGCTCTTCGTGGGCAAGGCCAGACTTTCTCACCTGTTTTTGTATGATCAGGGCTTTAGCACAGGGCCTGGCATGTATCAGATGCTTAATAAATATTGATTGATTGGCTTTATCAACTTTACTTTTATGTTGGGCATTTCAGCTTATGTCACTGTACTTATCTCTCTATCTATCTATTATGTTCATCTGTCTGTCTGTCTATTCATCCATCCATCCATCCATCCATCCATCTATCTATCTAGGCAGCCAGATTGTATAGTGCGTAAGAACTGGACTTGGAGAAAGAGCTGAGTGTGAACCCTACCTCCGACATTGTGTGACCCTAAAAATTCTCTTAGCTTCTCCCAGACTTTTTTCTTATCTATAAGACCAGGTTAATGATCATACCTGCCTGATAAGGTTATCTAGTAACTAGCTACTACTACTACTACTACTACTAGTACTGGTAGTAGTAATAGTAGTAGTGGTAGTAGTAGTAGTTGTCACAGTAATAGTAAGCAGTAGTCTACTACTGGTAGTTCACTACTTACTACTTCTACCATTATTAGCACCACCACCACCACTACCACCACCACCACCACTACCACCACCACCACCACCACCACTACCACCACCACCACCACCACCACCACCACCACCACCACTACAACAGCTACAACTACTTCAGGGACCCTAGATGTGAGCCTCTGAACAAGAGATAGAGAATTGATTCCACAATCATGAACAAAGTTGCAGAAGCTCTGTACCTGGCATGGGACCAGACAATGGGAAGACAAAGTTAAAAATGAATTAGTCCATAACCTCAGGGAATTTCTATTCAAGTGGAATGTATGGATCCTCAGGATCTTTCTTACCTATTGCTTCCTTCCAGGTTTTCTTCATTCTTCTCCAGTCTTTCTCTTCTTACCAATAGTACATTATTCTACCCTCCATCCCAGCTAGTCTACTTGCTATTCCTCATGTATGGTCCTCTATCTCCTACCTCTGCACCTTTGCCTAGAATGGGCTTCCTCTTCCCCTCCATTTCTGGCATCTTTTGCTTCATCCTTGGCTCAGTTCCAGGTCTCCCTCCAATTATAGAGCTTGCCTGTCTCCATGCCACACACCCTAGTAGCTGTTGTTTCCTCCACTTCTTGAAATCACCTTATGTTTCCTTTTTTATGTCCCACTGGTTATAGATCATAACATTCTAAGGGCACAGCTCAAGAGCTGAGAGCAACCCTAGAGGTAGTTCAATCTAGCCCTTTCATTGTATGAGGAGACTAGAGAAGCTTCACAGGATTTTTTATCAAGGATGCTTTGACTCTATGTCACAAGCTGCTTAATACAGAGACTGTTCCATACTAAGTGCTTCATACATGGCTTCTCATTCTTTCCTTGCATTCACATGAGTCTGTGCAGTAGCATCCTTCTGTATCACCTTACTGTGGTTTGGTGGTGATCCTTGAGGACTAGATCAGCAGAAGAGCAACTTTGGCATATTTTTCCCACTTAGACAAACTGTGTCCACTACCCAAGAACCAGAAAAGTCATGAGCAAAATGGTTTAGCCCCAGATTGGAGCAGGAAGGATAGGTTTGGGGGCTGTATCAATTCCCAAAGATCTTTGGTGAAGACTTAGAACAGACATTGTGCACGTAGCTCCCTAAAACTTGCTGCTGTTGTTCTAAGTTGATAATTGAATCCCAATAGAATTATCTCTTTTGTCATTCTCTGTATTTTATTTTATGCATTTAAAAATGTGATTCTGGTAAGGGTTCAACAGGTTTCATCAGGCTGTCAAAAGGGCCAAAGGCTCAGAAAGGGTTAATGTTCCCTAGGGTGGTGGCATCATTAGAGAAAGCACCCACATCTCCAAAATCCTGGGTGCCTGAAGAGTTCTGCTGGAGCTGGTGAGCACAAAGGTAAGCACAGACCTTAAGACCAAAGGTTGATACATTTTGACTAAAAAATGAGATAAAAACAGAGAAGGAGATTCTTATTTGGATCACTTGGAAAGAGACATCATTGCTGTCTAATTTCACCAACTCAGAATCTAAAGGTCAGTGGTATTCCCAAGAACATGGTTTGGGGGAGGGGTATTGGCTAGGATCCTTCTAAAGATTCTTTGATTGTGCTCAGTCTACCCTTCCAAAGGCTAATCTTTCTTCAGGTCATGGTTCCTTCTATCAGAAAGCCTCTGGAAAGAATCTTCAGACATCCATCCCTAAACAGAACAAATGAGGCAAGAAAGGAAAAAGACGGGGTTCCCAATGGGTGCTATTGTGCTCGGACTGAGCAAGCAAACTCTGCATCCTGAGGAGGAAATGGCCAATGCTCAGTGCTTGGAGAACCACACGGCATTCTCACATAACGTCTCTGATGAGGTGTCACCTCTTCCCATCCAAAAGCTGTAGTAACATGATAACACCTTTGGGAGAAGGCTTTTTTTTTTTTTCTGTCTGTGAAATTATTGAATGCAGGCCTTATTCACCTCACTCCAATGGTCTTGGATGCTCAGTAACCTGACTTAGGGCCCTGCAGAATGAAGAGAGGCATCCAGATTGCAAAAGTCTTCCATCTGGAAAAACCCTTAACGGGGAATGGATGAACGGCATGATCCAAGAGTTCTGCCTCATCTTTATTTTTCATGATGTTGCTGAGGAAGGTCTTTGCAGCTTTTCTACCCCAAGGCAGAGAGTCCTCTCCTTCCTAAGGGATGTTTGGCAAATAGAGAGGGGAATGAGCTACCTGTGATTATTGTAGAAGGATAGAAGGATGGGGTAAAGCCAAGCAAATTCAGCCCAACACCACCTTATCTTGGTAAAATATTAGAACAGGGGAATGGAAGGGCAAGACCATCAGTTTCCTGATTTGTCTGGCAATGAGAACCTGTGTGTAATTATTTGAAATGGAACAGGCTTGTTTTCTTCTCTAGGGCGCAAGACTGGTTTTGACATAAACTGGGCAGTTAGGGCCATCCCTTTGTGTTTCCAGCCACTGTTTTCATTTGAATGTAATTTCTAATCTGTTTTCCGTTAAGTGACTCTAAAAGACAGAAGAGCAACTGGTCCCAGTGTGTCCTGGGGGAGACTTCCATGAATCACTGGCAGTGTTCAGCACTGGGCTGCATCTTAACCATATGAGGAAAGGAAGAAGGAACTGCCTCCTACGCAGCACCGGAAATGGAAACATGAGGAGCGGCATTCGACAAAAGAATAAAGATCTGCCCAAAGATTTGAGAAGGGTTAAGGGGGTTTCTGAGCCACACTTAGGTCAGATCCAGGCAGCCATAATTGCCCAGGCAGGAGGAAAAAGGTATTTTTTCCTGAATTCAATCATGAGACTTAAAGCTGAAAAGATCCTTTAGTTTAAGACAATGCCTTTAATTTTCAAATCATTAAACTGAGACCTAGAGTGGGGAATGATTGGGTAGATCTGAGCAGTATTTCCAAAGTTTGCAAGAACCTGATTTTCCTAAGGTCACTCAATATTGTTCTTTGCTTTTTGCCAAAAGAAGTAGCACTGGGTAGTGAAAAGGTGGCTGGACCTGGACCAGGAGGGTCTGGATTTCTTTCTTTTTTAAAAAATTATTTTTTATTTTATGGAATAAAACAAGCATTTCCATAACTTCAAGGGAGTTAAATTCTCTGAAGTTAACTTTACTTATCAGTGAAATGGGTGCAATGACACTATAATTGCTATCTTGCATATAGAACCAGCTTCTGTCTGGCGATGCATCTTTTTTTTTTTTTTTAATCTGAGGAAGAAGGGAACAACCAGTTTATTAGCAAAGAAAACAACGTTACCTTTGGCAAAGATCTGAGTAAAAAGCACCTTATGGGACAATGGCATCTGAGAACTGGGAGGGAAGGAGTTTAACTTGACTAACCCCTTAATTTTACAGATGAGGAAACTGAGGCATAAAGAGGCTGAGCACTTGGGCTAAATAATCATGAGGGGCAATCACTTTTATTGAAACAAGTGTCTTATCTGTTACTAGAAAATTTTTTTTTCATGAAAATGATAATCAGTGTTTTTCATATTCATAAAAAGTTAATGAGTGGAGACCTATAGGGTTCCCACACATCTGTTAAACAGAAGACAAAAAAAAAGCCCCACAACCTAAAAAGGAATCACATTTGGAGGTAACATTTGCAGAGCAGACCAATCATTGTGTGTGCCAAAACTGAAAGTTCCTGGAGCTTTTGTAGGCAGGGCTGTGGTGGGCAAGACCAAAGGGTCGTGTGGACATGGTTCTCTGTCTGTGCGCCTGGGTACATGTGTATTTGCGCCGGCTTTCTCTAGACTGCTCCAGTCTGATATTTATTTCCTGTGAATGGGACCAATTAAATCATGATAAAAATTCTAGGGAGCTTCTGAGAAGTAGGCTTGCAAACCCAAGAAATGTGCTTTGTATTAAGAGACAATGAGGAAACAGAGAATCATTAATGAATATATTCCTGGTCATTCTCTTCCACAGCTCAATGGTTCATCCTGAACATCTTGGCAGGGTGGGGGTGGGGACGTTTCTTTTGCTAAAGTCTTTTACTTTCACCCCATAATCACTTCTAATTAGAACTTTACCCCGTCCACTCCTCATGTGGAATCTTACATTGTAACAAAGGAAAAAATATCAAAGCACACACTGATATAATGATTGCATATGAAAGTGCATGCAGCATTTGGCTCCCATAGTTCCCTACCTCGCTACCCAGAAGAATGAAGTAGGTCTATTTCATTATTTGTCCTCCTGTACCAGTATTTCTCATTACACTTATTCTGAGCTGGACTTCCTTTTAGGTTTTTTTTTCCCCTTTTCATTATTGAAATCCTTGTGATTATTGATCTCCTGGTTCTGCTTATTTTTGATATAAATTACATATAAATCTTTCCATTTTTCTCTGAATGTCATTTCTCATTACTCAGTAATATTTTATGACATTCATATACCAGCAAGTTTTTTGCCATTCCTTATTTGATGGACTCCTCCTTTGTTTCAACACACACAAATCTGCTGCTACAAATATTGTAATATATCTGTTTCTGAAGGACCAGTGTTTTTTTCTTTGTGCCCCTATTCTCTAATAGAGAGAATAAAGTTTAAGACTGTAAGTGCTTAATATGTCTGGATAGTAAGTATTTGATAAGTGTTGTTGAATTGAATAGAATAAAAGAGAATGGACCTCATTGGGATTTATGCCCTTCTGATGGATCCAGTGGGTCCAAGGACATGAGGATTACCAATTACTATTCTTGAATAATTTCCGATGGTTGGAGCACTTCACGGCCTCTGCAGCCATATATTTGGGCATGATCTTCTGGTCTCCTCTCTACACTTTTATCATCTTCCTGAAAGACTTTACAGATAATTTTCAGACTTGTCTGAATCCTAAACTCCTTTTCTGTTTTTCAGGCAAAATCTTTATAAATCACCGATTGCTCTAACTAGGATATTCATAGAGTGATGAGAAAGTTACGGCTTCAACTCTATATTTCAAACTTTATTCTTGATTCAAAAGGTGAAAAAAGGTAAAAGTAGGAAGGACTTTAGAAATGCTTCGAGTCTACATGTAGTCAATCAAGTGTGCCTACTATGTGCCAAATATTAACAATACAAAGACAATCGAAGAAACAATGAGCTTGCATTCTATTAGGAGAGCCATAAAGCACATACATAAAAAATGTACAGTATAAACGTAGAGCATAATCATAAATGTAACATGGTTGCTTTGGCTTTCTCTTGCAGAGCCAAGTTCTTCCAGGTACTTCTCATGGTTCCAGAGGATACAACGTGGGTCAGAGGGTTGGGTGTTTCTCTTCTTTTTTTGTTGACTCAAGCCTCTTTCCACCTCTCTTCTTTTCTCCCTCTCCCTGCAATGAGCTCTTCACCCTCCCCCTATGTTAGAGACCAGTAACAGTCCTCCATTTCCATTTAAACACTTAACTCTGATTCACTTTCACCTTTTAGTGGGGGATATTTACTTTGAAAATATAGCAGGAACAGGGTGCCAACATTTCCCCCAGTATCTCTAGGGCAGACTCTCCTTTATAAACCCTGGTGGGGGATGGTGGAAGGGAGTTCAGAATTAGGGTTAGATACAGAGAAAGGGGCAGGTTCATAAGCCAGGCTCCATAGCTTTGGTCACATCAATTGCACATTCAGATTAGCATCTCTATGAGATAAGATCTTACCTCACCTTCCCTGAAGCTGGCGTCTTGAAGGTGCTCCTGAACTTATTATCTACTCACTGGGTCTTTAGTACTGGGGTGACTGTAAAATCCTGCCTAGACTCTAATCCCCAGAGTTATGCATTTCACTCTCTTGTCCTTTTAAACCTCTCAAGGTTGCAGACTCGTCCACTCCCTTCATAGCCCTGACTCACTAGATACTATGAGAGAGTCTCAGAGATCTGCCAAGAGTGAATAATGCCAGAATAGAAGGTGGTTGATGCTGAAAGGGCTTTGTGGATGTTTCTGTAGCCAACCAAAAAGCTTTCTCTTTGATATTTGTCAGTTAGGTGGCACAATGGATAGATTCCTCTTCCTGAGTTCAAATCTGGTCTCAGACACTTACTGGTCATGTGATCCCGGGCAAGTCACTTAGTCCTGTCTGCCTTAGTTTCCTCAAATAAAATGACCTGGAGAAGAAAATAGGAAACCACTCCATTCTCTTTGTGAGGAAAGCCCAAGTGGAGCCCCAGAGTCAGACATGACTGAACAACAACAACTTAGACACCAGCTGTGTGACCTCGGTGGTTCACTTCTTCTCTGAGTGCCTCAGAGCCTTCACGCATTCCTTCATATCTATCTCAGGGTTGTTGGAAAAATAAAATGAGATCATATGTGTAAATTCCTTTGGAAACCTCACGTCAGCTAAGTGACACTAGAGTGTACAGAGCATTGGGCTTGGAAACAGGGAGACTCATCTTCATGAGTTCAAATCCAGCCTCAGACACTCACCTCACTCATTCCTGTTTCCCTCAGTTTCCTCCTCTGTAAAATGATCTGGAGAAGGAAATGACAAATCTCTCCAGTATCTTTGCCAAGAAATCATCAAATGGGGTCATGGAGAGCTGGCCACGACTGGAATGACCCAACAACAACACAACTGACAACTTGCAAATGCTCTGTTATATGTTGTCACTGTTATCACTTCTCATTGGCACGTGTCTGTATGTGTATATTTCCCACAAGCATGCAGATACACAGATGCGTATATATACACGTTGTATATGTTTTCTCTACATACACATATTTGCACATACGCGTGTGTGCATGCATACATTTCTATGGCTCTATCCAAGTCCTTTAATTGCCTTCTTAAGTACATGAGTTATTTTTTTTAAGGAAGCCATAAAAAAACAGATGTAAATCCATATGAAGTAACAGAAATCACAGTCCTGGCTGCAGACCTCTTAAATAAAAGGACACTTAATGGTGTCTCAGTCTGTCACATAGGACTGAGCCGAGGAACTACCGTTACTCACAGACATAAACAAGGCCCATAAAAGATCTCTTTTTTTCAATGGTGAAGTGGTGATATTGTCCCCCAGAACCTTTTAAAACCACAAAGGTAAAATATGAAATTTCAGTTTTTGCCAACCAATTATAACAACTATGTTATTCTGGTAGTGGGATTTCAACATTGGAAATCTGGATTCTATCCACAATTTTTTTTCCCCTTAAGGAGAAAAAGAGTATAGTGTATAAAATGAAGAACATTTGTCCTGCTATTTTAGGCCTAAGAATGATTCCTTTCTCAAATATGTATTTAGAAAGGTTGGTAATTTAAGGAAGCTTGCACATGGCCCCTGGAGACTTGACAGCTATTGCTGAGACTAGACGTCTGCCCTCCACTGGCCAGGCTTTGCCCACATTCAGGTGGACCATCCTGAGTGCAGGCAGCCTGCCTGTTTTTTTTTTGCTTTGGGTCGTTAGGTCTCAATCAACGACTTTGCTCATATTATTAATTTTCATGCATCCTAGGCAGGACAGATGTACCCAAGGATCACAACTTATTAAAATTTCTTCTCAGTTTCACTGGTGAGGGGTAGTCACGGTATTTGGGCCTTATGGCTCTCTCTTACTCATAAAGTCCAAGAGCTGACCTCTACCTAAAAATGCAAATTACTCTTAATGACAAGCAGGAAAGAGAAAAATTAGCTCTGAAGAGAGAAGAACTCCAAACAAGGATTGCACCACTATTATTACTTTTTATTGAAGCATAGAAAACAAAACAAAACAAACATTTTGAAACCCTCTTATGAAGCAAATATCCTGAAGAGACACCTAAGCAAAATTTGAATGTCACAAGAGATATTGAAAACTGATCAGGAAGATTTTAGATGCCAACTTGACATTTCCACCTTAGAAAAGGTTTACTTGGAAATAATGAGGACTGAGAGAAAATAGATTCTCCTCCAGAGAACTCACCAAGGTCCCTGAGCACACTCATCTCTAGGAAACCCCCCAAAGTCATCCAGGAGGTAGAAGTGACCAAAGTGAAACTGATCACCTTCAGGCTGAAGGTGACAAATTCTGCAGGGGCCATTGCAGAGCACACTCAAGGCTAGGGGATGACCCCCTTTGCGCAGTGGCCTAGCCTTGTCAGAGCCACTTTCCTGACACTTCCCTGGCCATCAGCTATTGCCCATCTTACCCTTTCTGAAAGTCACTGTCCGGCATCAGTCCAGTTTGCCAAACCAAGTCCTGTAGCCATTGAACTCAGGGAGCAGCCAGCTTAGACTCTCCCTGAGTGATCTGTTTGAGGCAGGACTAGTTATTGATGGGTCCATTTAGTCAAGGCACCAGAATCTACACTGACCAGGTCCAGTTGGGCCACCCATCCAGTAGAGGGTCAGGAGGCAGCCCGGCTTGGCAGCAGAGAAACTGGTCCGTAACTGACTCCATTCCTTGCAGCCTGCATCATGAAGACCTAATGGAGAGAAAAAAGGCATTCAGGCCCTATAGCTTCAGAATCTTGAGTTGTCTGGGCCATTTGTGCCCCTTGTACACTGTGCTTCAGTACTGTTAGACTTTCTGTGAAAATGCTTCTTATTCTGAACCTCTTATGCTGCCTTAGACTACAGATATTTGGTGTGTGGTAAATAGACATAATCCTAACCCAATACTCATTTTGGAGACAGGAGAGTGGATGAGAGGCCACCTAACCCCTGAAATCCTGGATTCTACCAGTCTTACCTTCACTAGACATAGCCCTCTTGTTCCTTACAAAGGCAGATAGCACAGCTTCCCTTGGAGATGGGGTGGACCAGATCCAGACCAGTCAGATCTTGGATCACATGGCTCAATCACACATATTGTCCATATATAAAACGTGGCAGATTATATTTGGGGTCATAGATGCAGAGATGGAAAGAACCTCAGAGATGAACTCATCAAGCCTTTTCATTTTACAGATGAGGAAACTGAAGTCCAGAGAGTTTTACTGATTTTCCAAAGTCACACCAATAGTAAGCATCACAGGGAGGATTTGAACCCAGGATATCTGACTCCAAGGTTAATGCCCTTTTTTCAGCACCATCCTGCCATTGCTTATTAATTTATCCTATCTCCTATTCCATGTCTTCTTTCTTCCCTTTCCCAGTGGTGCATGGCCTTTTGTACTCCAAATTCGAAGACTAAGTACCATTTCTTCTAGTCAGCTAACGAAGCAGAAAGCTTAGGTTCACGCTCAAACTTTGACATTGAGTAAGTAAGCCAATGCGGCAGCTAGGTGGTGCCATAATAAACAGAGTACTGGGCTTGGATTCAGGAAGACCTCTGCCTGAGTTCAAATCCAGCCTCAGACACTTACTAGCTGTGTGACCCTGGGCAAGTCACCCCAGTTTCTTCAGCTACAAAATGAACTGACTGGAGAAGGAATGGCAAGTGACTCCAGCATTTTTGCCAAGAAAACCCCAAATGTGTTCATGAAAAGCTGGACAGAACCAATTGATTAAACAACATCAGATTCCTTCCAGGGCTCTCCCTATGATCCTAGAGCCATGAAGCTAACTCCTTTAGACAAAAGAGAAGAGGTGATATGGAAATAGCATATTAAGCTTGGTCACACATTCTTACATGTATTATCTCTTCCTTAGCTGAATTCCCATAACACTTTATATTTCTTTTAATGTAATTTTACATTCTGACTTGGAGTCTCGTTTTACCGGCTGGTGATGTATTCTCCCTGGGCAACAGGCTCCATGAGGGCAGTCAAAGGCTAGATTTCATATTTTTATACTTGCTTCAGGGCATCATATCTTGTGTAAAATGGGGGTCTGGGAGGTGTGCAATGAGTATTTGATGAACGGCCATTTCAGCTTGGAGTATGGGAAAGCCTTTCTCCTACCTTTGTGACCTACATCCATTTCTTCCTTTGCTTTGACACTTCCATTCCTCTGGTGGGGACCCTCATCACTTCACTTACTTAACTCTAGAGCCTGCTGGTTGGTCTCAATGCCTCAGGTCCCCCCACTTCCATCCATTCCCCACTTGGATGTCTAATTGATCTTCCTAAAAAACAGGTCCAACCATAACCTCATTCCCCCAATTCCATAAATTTCAATGTCTCCGCATTATGTCTAGGATCAAAAATAAAATCCATCATTTGTCTTTCAAAACTCTTTATATGCTCCTCCTCTTGTCCACACCTTTCTATCCTCCTTATGCCTTTCACTCCAAATACCCTGTGACCCAATGACATTAGCCTTGCTCTTCCTTGGTCATGATACTTCATGTCCTTATCCTTAGTATTTTCTCTAGTTGCCCCTCATGCCCAGAGCATTGTCTCTCCTCTTCTCCCTATCCTTGCTTCCTTGGCTTCCTTCAAGTTCTGGCTAAAATCCCACCTTCTGCAAGAAGACTTTCCTAGACTGCCTTAATCTTAATACCTTTCCTGTGGAACTGTGCCCATTTTGTCCAGCATATCTCTTGTTTATACATTAAATGTTGTCTCTCCTGTCAGACTTGTGAGGTCATTGAGAGCATGGATGGGGTTATGTGTGTACGTGTACATGTGCACATATGTAAGTATGTGTGTAATATGATTTTTTTCCTGCTTTTGTTTATATCCCTGGCACTTAACACATTTCCCAACCCATAGAAGGAGCTTAACAAATGATAGTTGACTGATAAATGGAAGTCTCGATAAATAATCAGAATAAAAATATGGTGTTTCAAATCAATTTCTGTTGTTAAACTATTTTTTTCTTCTAGTTACCAGTGAATTTAAAATTCTTTATTAAAACAGCTAGCTGGCTTGGAAATCTCCTTGTCAGAACTAAAGATTATTTAAATTCCTCCCATCTTTCCCTTCCATCCAAGATTAATTGGTAAAAACAGAAGACGGAGGAAAAAATATTCACTTCCCACACTTTCATTTTCTGATAGAATGCCTTTAAAAAACATCAGATAATGACACCATAAAATCAGAATTTGGGGGTCTCAAACAGGAACTTGGACACCAAATGGGAGCATTTTTATTGATCATAGACTATGGAATATAAAATTATTAATAAGACAAAGCAGAAAATGACAGTGAAAGGTACGCGATATTTCAGGAGATAGTCTATTTTGATTAACCATCCCTTGAAGAGAATTTTTTCTTTAAATTATGTTTGACTTCTGGGGCTAGAGAGCTGAATGATTTTTACATTTGTGACTTTTTTCTCCAATTAATTTTCTATGATTGATGCTCATCTTTAGAATGGTCTGGAAAGTTTCATGATATCTGTAGATTCCATGTCCTTGTAAACTGCATATTCTGTGTAACTTTCATGTCATACCTGGGGTTGCCTCTCTTTGATTCAATGTCAAGATTTATACGTTACGGTAAAACTTTATTGAAAGCTAAATAACAGGAAATATTTTGAACTGGAATCCTGAAACTTTTCTGAAGGGGAATATATACATACTTGAAGGCTATTCTCTTGGAAAATGCCTGTGTACCTGTGTGCTTTGGGGACTAACATCCGTCATTAGGATGACCCTGGTGAGGTCGTGAATTACATTTTCCTGAAGATTTTCTTTCTTCTTATTTTGATTAGACTCTTTGGATGACATTCATAGAAACATTTTCCTTGTCATCTTGATTTTTAAAGCTTTGGAATAGATGTGGATTTTATCTATCCTTCCTTCCTTCCTACCTTCCTTCCTTCCTTCCTTCCTTCCTTCCTACCTTCCTTCCTACCTTCCTTCCTTCCTTCCTTCCTACCTTCCTTCCTACCTTCCTTCCTACCTTCCTTCCTTCCTTCCTTCCTTCCTTCCTTCCTTCCTACCTTCCTTCCTTCCTTCCTTCCTTCCTTCCTTCCTTCCTTCCTACCTTCCTTCCTTCCTTCCTTCCTTCCTTCCTTCCTTCCTTCCTTCCTACCTTCCTTCCTTCCTTCCTTCCTACCTTCCTGCCTTCGTTCCTTCCTTCCTTCCTTCCTTCCTTCCTTCCTTCCTTCCTTTCTTCTTTTTATTTCTTTCTTTTCTTCAGTTAAGCTTTGTTAGCCTCTATACCTATTTGTTACCATTTCCTTGAAATTGTTTTCTCCAGATGTTAGGAGTTAAACGGCCCTTGTTATTTTTTCCATTGTCACTCTTTACTACTTTCCATACATAGCAATTGCAAAAGCCAAGCACTAGAGGAAATAACAGACGTGTGAGCCACAAATTATGGGCACAAAAATAGCCTTAATAAAATAGGTTTTAAATGACACCACTTTCCAAAAATTCAGCTCTAATTGACTCAAGCCTAGAAAGCAGGAACTCCGGGGAAACTCAGCCTCTCCGAGCCCACTGATGGCAGAAAATTCACTGGAGCGTGGCAGTCGCTTGGAAGATGGCATTCCCAGATTGCTGTCAGCACTCTCAGAGTATATTCAAGGTGCCACTCTGGTGGGTCTCGTTCTGGCTCACTGTTTGTTCTGCAACAACAATATTTGTATCATTTGTACTCTGCATAACATCTGTATTCTGCCTGCATCCATTTTCTATTTGTACTTCATTCTGCCTAAAGACTCCAACTCCATGATCTGCTCCCAATAGAAAAAAAAAGAGGGGGGAACCAAAGGTGGGGAAAAACCACACAGTTGTTTCTTTGATTCCAGACAGACTCGTCACCCTGGGTTTACTCGACTTCCCCAGGCTTTGGGTTCCTGCTGTTCATAGAATGCTGCAGATGGCGGCCTCAGCAGGAAACCCTTCCCCCTTCTTTAATGGTACTCAGGGGAACACGAGGAGCCTGTATTGAAGCTCTCCTTCCCTTCCAAGCCTCCTCTCCAAACCCCTACTGAGTCAAAGAGAGAGAGAAATACCCATATCCCCCTGGAAGCATTTCTACCAGTCTGTTTTTTAAAGGGAGAAAAGGGGGGGGGGGATCACCCTTAATTTAACCCCATCGCTCCAGATTAACATCACAATTCATAACTGGACTTCCCTTGGATAGATGGAGTTTTTTCCTCCAGCTAGTTCCTGGAACACCCCCACCACACATTAGCCCCACTGAAGAAGAATTCTTAGGAACAAGTTGGACCAGATAGCAATTTGATAGATTCAAATCCAGGTTTAAAGATGATTTAACCCACTAAGATGCTAGTTGTAGTTAAATAATTTACCTCAATATTCAAAAAAATATCCTTTACTTGTAGGCACCCCCCCCAATACATCTCTTATTCAAAATTTAAAAAAATACAAAATCTCCCAAATCCCCCACTCAAAAAAGGATTAGACATCTCTGGCAAGGGTTGGGAACTAGTGAATGAAGGGGTTAACTCCGGGACTACAGTACACCATCTATCATTTGTGCTCCAGCTCTCCAGTGCACATGTGAATGAGGGGTGTCTTATAGGGGGTGTTTATATTGGACTGGATCTAGTTAAGAGATTCAACTTATGTGGCACCTCCTCTCCAAGAAGCAGAAACCAGGAGAGGTTAGTTGGATGGGTCAGAGCATAACAGACAGCATCACTTCTAGTTGTGTAGACCAGGGCCAACTACAGAAGAATTAATCTCTCAAACCATTGAACAAATGCAAAGAATGTGCTTTGGGGGAAAACAATGATTTTGTTTTTCATCACATTTTAAGGAAATGTTCATCATAGTTCATCAGCGATCTGAGGAGATTTCACGGAAGTTAGTGTTAAGAAGACCTCAGAGATAATGTAGGACAATACTGCTACTACTACTTCTATGACTATCTTTGCTGCTGCTGCTGCTATTACTACTACTACTACTACTACTACTACTACTACTACTACTACTACTACCATTACTACTACTGTTATTACTACCATTATTACTAGTACTACTACCACCACTACCACTATTAGTACTGCTACCAGAAACACCACCACCACCATTACTACTGCTACCAGTACTACCACTGCTGCTGCTGCTGCTGCTGCTACTACTACTACTATCACCACTATTACTACCACCCCCATTAACACCACAACCACTAATACCACCACCACTAATATCACCACTACTATTATTTCTATAATAGCAACTTACTTTTATATAACCCTTTAAGGTTACACACATATACATACACCCAGTCCCATTTGGAACTCCCTAAAATGCTGCAAGTAGATAATATCATCTCTATTTTATAGATGAGGAAACTGAGTCTGAAAGAAGGCTTGCACAGAGTCACATAGACAATAAGTGTTTAAGAAGGGGTTCCTGTGATGGAATGTGCCAGAGTATAAAATGCAATATGCATCTTCATCATTTCTGTCTCTCTCTGTCTCTCTCTCCCTCTCTTTCTGTTTCTCTTTGTCTCTTTCTTTGTTTCTCTCTCTGTCTCTTTCATCTAGTATCTTAGAAGAGTTAATGTCTCAAAATATGACATGCAAAACTATGCTTTGGGGAAAACTTGTTTTTCTTCATGTATTTTTTAAAATGTTTATCATCTTCCAGCAAAACTTCAAACTGGTTTCACAGAATTGTTGAATTTTTGAGCTGGAAGAGACCTTGGGACTCAGGTGTTCCAGACCCTTCATCTTGGAGAAGAGATGATTCGGC
Source organism: Pseudochirops corinnae (assembly GCA_028646515.1). Classification (NCBI taxonomy): domain Eukaryota; kingdom Metazoa; phylum Chordata; class Mammalia; order Diprotodontia; family Pseudocheiridae; genus Pseudochirops; species Pseudochirops corinnae. The sequence continues at coordinate 546,699,013 of CM053585.1, forward strand.
CCGAGTCCATTGTCAGCTTGCAGGTAGCAGAGGCAATTTGATCCCAACTTTTTCCATGCAATGCTACTGCTTGAAATCAATGGAAAATTTCTCTCTTCCCATCCTATAATGCCATCTACAAGGCTCATCCCCGGGAACTGTGTGGTAGCTATTAGTGGACCATAAGTTCTGTGAGGGCAGGGACTGGGCCTTATTAACCTTCATATACTTCATAGTTTCCAACATATTGAAATTGTTCAATACATTTTTATTGACTTGAGTTATGGGCAAAGTCTGAAAGGAGGCCATATCAATGGAAAGCCTTTGTTAATTGTAATGTGATGTCTGAGAAGATGGCCGTATCTGTTGAAAAGGACTCCAAGGTGGGTGACTGTAAAAGTTCTGGGAGCAGTATTAAGGATAGCAATTGATGAACATTTAGAGGCTTTCCAGAGGAAGGCGATCAGCATAGTGAGGTCACTATCAATGGGGGTAGGCGGGTGGAAGGATTCAGTCTGTTTATCTTAGAGGGAAAGAGAATCCTAAGGGTAGGGTAGATGTTTGTCTACAAGGGCTTGTTCTGCTTGGCTCTGGAGCGCAGAACTTGGGGCAAAAGGTGGAGGTTAGAGGAGGAAGACTTAGTAAGAATAAGAGGATGCTTCCTAAATACCAGAGGTATCCTCAGGTGGAATGGGCTGCCTTGGGAAGTTGGGAGTTCCCTAGGAGACTTCAAACAAACATCATCTTTTTTTAGTGGAAACATGACATGGTAAAACCTGTGCCTTGGGAAGGTAATTTTGGGACAGCAATGAAGGATCTATTAAAGGGAAAGAGACTGGCAGTGGGGAAGTCAATTGGGAGGCCATTATCAGAGTATCTGCAAGAGATGAAGAGAACCCAAAATTGGATGGGGGTCATGTGCGTAGAGAAGAAAATGGGTGTGAGAGGGGCTTCAGAGGCAGAATGCATAAGACTTGGCAGATTTGGGGTTATGGAAACTGAGGGAAGTGGGACAAAGTATCTTCTTTATCCATGAACCAAGATGCTGTTCTCTATGTGACCCAGATTGTCCCTGCCCCTCTTGATTATATTTCATAAGTGTCTATCCCCTAGACTCCTACTTTGACAGTCTGTCATAGCATGGAAGTGATCCTGAGTTCTCAGAGACTAAAGTAGCATAATACAGAATAATACAGATCTGGTGTGTCTTAGCATTCAGTGAATGCTTTCAAAATGAACTCTATGAGTCAGTCCCCAATTAATAAGTGGTCAAATCATATGAAACAGGCAGTTTTCAGAAGAAGAAACTAAAAACTATCAATAGTCATGTGAAAAATGCTCTAAATCACCAATGATTAGATAAATTCAAAATAAAACAACTCTGAGTTACCACCCCACACCCTTCAGATTGATTAAGATGACAAAAGGAAAATGACAAAGATGGGAGGGGATGGGACACTACCATACCATTGGTGGAGTTGTGAACTGATCCAACCATTCTGGAGAACTATTTGGAACCATGTACAATGGGCTATAATACTGTGTATACCTTTTAATCCAGCAATATCTCTACTAGGTCTGTATAACAAAAAAGATCAAAGAAAATGGAAAAAAGGTCCTACATGTGCAAACATATCTATAGCAGCTCTTTTTGTGGTGGCAAAAATTGGATATTGAAGGGATGCTTATCAGTTGGGGAATGGCTGAACAGGTTGTGGTATATGGTTGTGATGGAACATTATTGTGCAATAAGAAATGATGAGATTGGTTAGTTTTGGAAAAACCCAAGAAGAGTTTTATGAATTGATGCAAAGTGAAGTAAAAAGAACCAATATATCATTGTACACAGTAACAGTAACATCAGAAAGCAAGTCAGCTAGGTGGCTTAGTGGTAGGAGATCTAGATCTGAAGTCAGGAAAACCCAAGTCCAAATCTGGCCTCAGATATTTAATAACTGTGTGACCCTGGGCAAGTTACTTTATGTCTGCCCCAGTTTCCTTATCTATAAAATGGGGATTATGATAGCACCTCCCACCCAGGTTCATTGTGATGATCAAATGAGATATTAATTGCAAAGTGTGTAGCACATTGCCTGGCACATAGTATTATATAAATGTTAGTTTATTATTGTTGTTATTATTACTATTATTATTATAATCAATTCTGAAAGACTCGGTAACTTTGATCAAAACAATGATCCACCACAGCTCCAAAGGACTCATGATATGAAATGCTATCAACCCCAATATAGACAATTAATGAACTCAGAGTACACATTGAAGCATTTTTTCTTTTTCTTTATTTTTCTGACTCTTTTTTTCTTTGGAACATGGCTGATGCAGAAATATGGTTCGCATGACTTCCTATGTATAATAAGTATCTTATTTCTTTCCTTTTCAATAAGTGGGGGAGGGATGGAGGGAAGGAGAGAACTTAGGACTAAAAATAAAATTAAAATTAACAAATAATTTTTAAAATAATGAAAATGATATAAAGGGAAAAATGTACCAATAATTTTTAAAGGACTGAGACTGGGATGGATTAGTTTTTTGTCTTTTCATATGCAGTGCCTAAGGCAGTGCATACACTAGGCACTTAATGAATGTTTGCTAAATGAAAACAATGGACTCTATAATGAATTAATTATCTGTTTCATCAGAGGACTGGTCAGCAAAGTCAAGAAGATGCTCCTGGGGAATAGAAAGCTAGGGGGTGTTTCTGTGTTTCTGCACAGCAGCTGCCCCATGCCATCTGTGGGGCAGAGAGCATTCTATACCAGGAACAGCCGCCAAACCCTTGGAGCTTTGCACGACTGAGGGTTTTTACTCTAAACACCATAGTTTTAGAAAGGGAAAGATGCCCAATGGCCCTTCACTTGGTTCTCTCCTTTGCCAGAGGAGGAAGAAGAGCCCTGAGGAGAGGTGAAGCTCCTGGTCCAAGTCCACATAGATATTCCACTGAGAACAGTTGGGATTCAAACCCAAATCCACTGTCTCCATATCCAAAGGTTTTTATTTCTTCCATCATCCTGCACCTCTGCATCTGTTGATTATGATGTTGGGAACAGTATCTAAGCTATAAATGCACTGTAAAAATATCCCACAGCCAAAAACCCAAGCCCCCCAAACCAGAACGCAACAGTAAAGGGATGATGCAGCTGCCTCACCCAAGACAATTCCAGGCCTCATTTCATGAGCCTGTGAAATTTCCCTGGGAGGAAAGAATGAAGAGGAATTGTGCAGTGGAAAAATCAATACCCACCAAGGCTTCAATAGAGATCACCACAGAGCACCACATGGTAACTCCTGGATGCCAGCTTGTCTTAATGAAGGGGCACAGCCTGGCTCAGGCTCCTGAAATGGTGTCTCAGCGAAGGCACAAAAAAATCCAGGAGTTTCCCATACCTGGCCAAATCTGACTTAATTGATTTTTATTTTAACTCTTATTTCTGCCAATAGTGCAATGAGCAAAGATGCCATCCAAAGGGGAAAGCCCCCAAGTCCCACCAGGTTTCATCACTGTTGAGGAACTGCTAGTGTTGCCTCCTGGGGAAGAGATGTGCTAAGAAAGCCTCACTGGACCTGTTGGCAGCATCTCACAAACTTGTGAGCCAGTGCCCATCATCTTCTATCCTGGCTGAAGACACCAGCCACAGAGAGTCTTAGAGTGTGCAGACAGACAATTCCCAGCTCTCGTTGATGCGGAGTACCTACTGACTTCCAATGGCTGTGCATGGATTGGTCCTTGCAACACAGTTAGGGAATGGAAGTGGCAGACAGTGGTGTCTTATCATTAGACCGTTGGGACTCATGGTTTTTAAAGAGAGCAGTTCCCTACAGAGACGAGACAAAGTTCTATAAGATTATGCCGTGGGTTTTTTAAAAATAAGATTTGTGTGAATGGCATCATTTACTGTAACAGAGCAGATAGAATTCTAGGTCTGGAGTCAGGAAGACTTAATTTCAAACATGGCCTCAAACACATACGAGCTATGTGACCCTGAACAAGTCACTTAACCTCTGGCTTCCTCAGTTTCTTCAACTGTAACATGGGGAAAATCATAGCATCTACCTTCAAGGATTAGATGAGATAGTAATTGTGAGGTGTTTAGCCCAGGGCCTGGCACAGAGTAAACCCCATATAAATGTTGGGGATTGTTGTTATTGATCACAGCTAGGTAGCTCAGTGGATACAGTGCCAGGCCTGGAGTCAGGAAGACCCACCTTCATGAGTTCAAATCTGGCCTCAGACACTTACTAGCTGTGTGACCCTGGGCAAGTCACTTAACCCTCTCTGCCTCAGTTTCCTCACCCGTAAAATGAGTTGGAGAAGGAAATGGCAAATCCCTCTAGTATCTTTGCCTAGAAAACACCAAATGGGGTCAGGAAGAGTTGGATGTGACTGAAAAATGACTGGCCAACAACTATCATTATTATTCAACCAGGAATGAAGCAGAGATTCTTGAAGGCCCGAGAAAGAGCCCATGGCACTGCAGTCTAATAGACAAAACATGAAGTGTGCTTCAGAGAGCAAGCAGTCCCCCTGGAAGTGCCTTAACGGCCAACATGTGGAGGGGCCCAGCAAGGCCCTGCTGGCTAATGATGGTGGTTGCTGTGTGCTCCAGAGGAAATCCACTGCCTTGCCCTGCTCCTCTCCAAGTCCATTAAGAAATAATGGTTGGAAGATGAAAGTCATGTTAGGGTTTCTATGAAAATGTTTGGCACACCAAGATGAAAAGTCAACAATGTGCTTTTAACGAGAGACACTGGAAAAAAACTTTGGTTACCATACATACCACTGCAAATATTAATTCCCCTTAATGGCAGGATGCAACACGGCTTTTTATGGGTTTTG
>CM053585.1:546704346-546731122 GCA_028646515.1 Pseudochirops corinnae
TGACCTTAGACACTTAACACTTACCAGCAGTGTGACCTTAGGCAAGTCACTTAACCCCAATTGCCCTGCCTTCTGCCCTCCAAAAAGCAAAAAAAAAAAAAGAAAAAGAAAAAGAAAGAAAAAGAAAAAAAAAGAAAAAAGAAAGAAAGAAATATTATATCTAGGCTTCTTTTTTTTAGGTCATGGTTTTTACATAGTCCGGTGATTCTGAATTTCTTTTTCTCTTTGATCTGTTTTCCAGGTCACTTTTTTACCCCTATGAGATGCCTTATATTTTCTTCCTTTTTTCAGCCTTTTGATTTTGAATATTTCTTTTAGTATCTCTTCAGTAGTTTTTTTGCTGTCTCATAAAATCATTGACTTCTAAGATTTTTGCTTGGGCAATGTTTTGTACCAAGTTGTGAATTCTCCTTCCAATCTTTCTTCTTGTACAGCTCTCACTTCTTTTCGATTTTTTTCTATCCCTTTTATTTAATTTATTAAAAAAAACAGAAAAATTTCAACATTTTAAACTGTTTTTTAAAACTCTGGTTTCATCTCTTTCAGGAATCCTCACTCAATCTGAGTCCAAACAGGATTTTTCTTTGAGGTTTGGCTTGTAGAATTTTGGGAGTCATTCTCTTCTTCTGGGTTTGTTTCTTCAGAGTTATTACTACCAAATTTTAAATTGTGAGATTTTTGTTTGTTTGTTCATCCTTCTAGAATACTTTCTGACTTTGGGCTTTTTGTTAGGGCAAGACTCTGTCACCCTTCTGAGGGAATGTCAGGCTGATTCTGTTGCGGATTTCTTGGGGATATCGAGTGGTATGTTATTTCAGACTTTCAGAGACATTTTGGTCTGGGGACAAGCTAGCCTTTATTGTTCCCAAGGTGGTCCAATTTAGAGCATAGTCAGATTGCTTTCCCCGTGGTCTGAACACTGCAAGCAAATGACATATATTTTAATCTGAGCAATTCCTCTGTGGATTCAGATTGGGTTAAATGCTGAAACTGAGTCCCTGTTCTTGACCTGGGGTAAGAACCATTCCTTTATTGTTTGCATCCGAACTTGGTCACAGATCAATACACAGTCTAGGAGTCATTACCATTCCACACCTTAGAATAACACCCATGGACATGACTCCCTTTTTCAGTCTGCTCTGGATCTGTAACCCAGAACTGGTTGTTGCGGCATGTTATACGTCTGGGACCTCATCTTGTCTCTGGGCACAGTCCTCAGGTGCCAGAATCCTTTGCTCTGTGTGCTCTTAACTAGACCTTTTCTCTGGTGTCCACAGACCTCTATATCTGTCTCCATACACCAATATGAGCTGAAAAAATGATGGACTGTAATTTTTTTTCCTTGAATTTCCTAATGAGAAATAAGTCTGGTGCCTTTTCTACATCTGTTTGGAGTAGTTTGGTATGGTAGGAGTGGAGCTCACTCTATTTCTATTATTCTGCCTTTTTGGATCTTCCTTGTGATTTCATTAAGATAAAAAAAACTCCTAGTCCATTTCTCACCCTTTCTTCCTTATCTGGAACTCCCTCCAAACTCAATTCTGGGATTCCTTCTATCCTTCTCCTTCGACTCCCACAGTCTTATAGGGAGGTGTAGCTATAACAGTGACCTAGTCCTTCCTCTCTTAACCAAAAGAGCTAAAATTAACACTTGACAGGAAATTCTAACTGTGAATACCACCAACTTTTCTTCATTAGCAAATCATCTCCCTCCTCTCACATATTTTCTGTTTCACACAGAGACACAGATCTTAAGGAAAGAACTGCCAAAGAATATTTTGGTATGACTCCTGTTCATTTTATCACTGATGACTGTGTAATGGTCAGCAACTCATTGGGTGTTTTTTTGGTAAATTGTGGTAAGGATCCCAAGCATTAACAAAATGGTCAAAATAGGTAGACCAGGGCCCATGATCCTGTCTTCCCACTTTGAGAATGGAAATAGCAGCAAGGAAGGGGAGGAAATTATATGAGTATTGTTTTTTTTTTTAATTTTGTTTTACTTTTTAAAGGAAACATACACCATAAAATTATAGGTATGGGAAAGAAATTAAGAGGTTATCTTAGTTCACAGTCTGGTCAAACAGCATTTGTTTCGTTAAATTTAATCCTCACTTACTCAGCACTTAGTGTATGTTAGTCACTATGGTTGGTACAGGGCACTACAGTGCAGTGAACAGAATGCTGGGCCTGGAGTCAGAAAGACTCATATTCCTGAGTTCAAATCCAGCCTGAGACACCTAATAACTGTGCGACCCTGGCCAAGTCTCTTAACCCTGCTTGTCTCAGTTTTATCATCTGTAAAATGAGTTGGAGAAGAAAATGGCAAACTACTCCAACATTTCTGCCAAGGAGACTTTAAATAGGGTCACAGAGAATTGAATACAACTGAAAATGACTGAACAACATGATAGGTGCAGTGCTTGGCACATGGTAGGGGATAAAAAATGTTTGTTGACTGACTCACTAGACATCAAGGTAAAGGTAAAAATATTTAAAAGTGAAACAAAAAAATAAATAGTCCTTGCCTTCAAGGACTTTAAAACCTTGTAGAATCAAGTATTCCAAGTTGTAGAATTCAAATCTATGTTAATAATAATTTTCCTTTATTTCAAAATGAGGCAAGTAGGAAGAACAGTCCTGCTCCTCTCCTGACCTACCTCCTCCAGAGCTGCCTAGAATGCTTAATGGTTTCTTTCAAACTTGAGCCCTCACTCTACAAATTTCCTCTCTATCTTTAGACTTTCCCCCAATGTTCTTTTTACCTTCTAGGTTTAACTGAACCAAGAGTCTCCTCTGAAGACACCACATGTTTTGCATGATCACTGCTTTTACACCCAATTGTGAAGTTAGGGAAATGAGTTATCACAGTCCTTACTTTCCACAGCTTCTTTTAGACAACTTCATTAGCACCATAGCATGACATCCTTCTGTTTCAGCAAGTCCATTTATCTGTTCATCACCTGCTTCCCCCACCCACACACCCTTCATTCATATTACCACATCTACCAACCTCCAAGTCATTCTCTCAATTCACCGAATGTCTTTCATACCTGGCTGATGGCCTCCACCTTCATCCTACTTCAAGTTTTTCAGTATCTTCTTCTTCTTTTTAATAAGCCTCCTTCTTCACCAAACTTTAGACTCATGACTTCACTATTTCAGAATGACACCATCTCCACCACCCTGAAGTTTTAAATCCCATTATCTGACCACAACCTGTTGTCTTTACATGTCTCCCATTTCAACACTCACATCGAATCTACTCTTGATTATCAATTGATCTCTCCCTGATCTTTCACTCTTCCTTTTTCTACCAGTCTATCTCTCTCACTTGGATTCACTTACCTTTAAACATTGCATGACCTTATGACTTGGGGTATTAAGGGAGGACTAGCCCTTCTGGAGTAGGGGCTTGCTGAGCCCTTTTCAGGGCTGCTCATCCACCTGTGATATCCACCTTCAACCAATTCTCCAGGAAGCTGACTCCAAGAAACTGTAGCCTGCTCAGAGATCACACATTGGTCAACCATCTCAGCAGACAGGCTAAACCAGGTGGAGGGTAACTAAGACATCTCAGATCTCTCAGTGAGTTGAAGGGATGTCTCCCCAAAGGATGTGAAGAATTTCCCTGGTGCAATGGGTGGATGAAAGCATTTTTTCCATTGGTGATGAAGACAGCTGAAGCAGGATCCATGGAACACTTAGGGCTTTCTCAAGCATTGAAAATGCCAAGGTCATCTACTACATCCTGGGCCATCACCAATCATCTTGACTTTTGTATTGATACTGGACTTTAGTGACTCAGGAAGAGAGAGTGAGGTAGATTACTTAAATGCAATAACATCACCCATGATGTTACTGGTCCTCTTTGAAATGAAGGACAAACAACAACCAGATTTCTCACCTCTGAACCTTTGGCTATTTTTGATCTACTGATTCTTTTCCATGGATAATGTATTTAAGAATATTTTGGTTTTGAGCTACCAATGGGACATCTCAATAGAAATATCTCACACGCATGTGGATATGAGGTTCTAGATCCTGGGACGAAGACCAGTTTTGGTTAATAGATATTTGGGAGTCACTTTTGTAGAGGTGGAAACTGAGACTGTCACAGCAAATGAAATATACAGATATATATTCTTTTATATGTGTAAGAAAGAGAGTAGAGAAGGGGGAAATCAAAAAGAGAGGGAGGGGAGAGGAGAAGGAGGAGAAAGAGGAGGAGGAGGAGCAAGATGGAGTCAGGAATCATGTAATCTGAGATTTGGGTAGAATGTATTTTGAACTGTTAAGAGGAAGCATAGTTAGGATCAGCAATGTAGAATTCTCCAACTGAAGTTAGATCTAATGGCACATGATGCTTTCAAGAATATTGAAAACAACCACAAATGTTTCCTAGGAGGAAGGAAAGAAGGAGCTGCCTGAATACCCTAATGCACCAGGGACTCTCTCATCAATTTTAGTTTTAAATTGTAGTGAAAATATGAAAATAAGAGCAAGTAACTGAGGACAAATTATACCCCAAATGACATGGTCCTATAAAGGACTTTAATAACTGTGTCAGTTGTCCTTTGATGTCTTGGTGAAGAATGAACTGAGGATGGTAACAAATGCTAAGAAAAAGAGAGCTTTTAATCCCATTTGGGGGGAAATGGAATGATCAGCTAAAGTATAAGATTCCCATTCATACATGGGTTGGATTAGTCAACTGGGAAGTTGTGGAATTCCATGAGTATCTCACAGCTTTACCCATGATCTCACAGACATATTTTTATATAAAGAGATTAGACCATACCATTATTGTGTTCAAAACCATTCAGTGATTCTGCAGTAGCAATCAAGGAAGGCTCAAACATCTTTGCCTGGCATTTGGAGGTTTATAGGATCACAGATTTAGACAAGAAAGGGTCTTATATGTCACTGTTATGATAGACTTTGATTCATAAGATCTGGATTCAAATCCTGGTTCTCTGCCTTGCTATCTATCTTTCTGTTTAAATGAGGGGGTTAGAATCATTGAGTTCTGAGGTTCCTTCCAGTTCAAAATCTAGGACCAGAGATTCCATACTAAATCTGAGTTGTAGCTGGAAGGAACCTTGGCTATAAAATATGTGAATTATGTAACCACACTGAGCCGGTTTTCTCTTTTGTAAAAGTAGGGGTTTGGATCAGGTGACATCTAAGATCTCTTTAGGCTGTAGATATATGTTGCTACCATTTAGTACAACCCATTTTATAGATGAAGAAAGTGAAGTACAGAGAGAAAAAATGATTTGACCTGAGGTCACAAAGTCCATACACAACAGACGAGATTTGAAACCAGATACTTCTGCTTTAATTCCATTTCACTTTTTACGACATCATATTAGGGAAGGGATGGTATGAACCAATACATAGAGGAAGGAGAGGGTAAGGCAATACTGGGGAGTGTCTAGTCTGCTGGTTTGACTGAAAAATGGCACATGAAAGGAAGTGTCATGAAATAAGGTAAGAAAAGGTCCTTGGGGTCAGACAGTAACTTTGAAAGTTATCATCACAATTTTAGATTTGATATAATACTCAGGGAGGTTGAATGGCTAATGTGTGGAGAATGTTTCAGTCAATGCTCTAAGGGATATGCAAAATAAGAAACTGATAGTTAAAGTTTCTGTCAAAATTTATGAAGCTTCCCCTCACAACACTCTTACAAAGTGGACAGCACAATTATTATCATCTTCATTTCCCTCAATTATGCATTTATTAAGCACCCAATATATACCAGACACTGTATTAAGTGCTTTATAAATATTAACTCATTTTGTAGTTGTAGGCTGTATGTCTATTTTCCAAAAACTCGCCTTACTAATCTCTGAGAACTACCTTGAAGTCCTGTCACATGAGGGTTTGTTTAAGGGAGCTAGGCATATTTACCCTAAAGAAGAGAAGACTTGGAGGGGCACGCAATGGATATTTTTAAATATTTGCTGGACTGTCACAGAGAGGAGGGATGTCCAAGAGGACACAACCAGGAGTGATGGGTGGAACTAACAAAGAGGCCAATTTAACCTCCCTAACAATTATAACCTCTAGACGGCACCATAGTGCATAAAGCACCAAGACTGAAATCAGGAAGATGAATCTTCAGGAGTTCAAATCCTTCCTCAGACACTTACTAGCTGTGTAATCCTGGACAGTTGCTTAACACTGTTTGCCTCAGTTTCTTCACTTGTAAAATGGGCTGGAGAAGAAAATGACAAACCACACCAATATCTTTGCCAAGAAAACTCCATATGGAATCATGGTGAGTAAGACACAATTGAAATGACTGAACAATTAAAAAAAAAATTCAGACAAGTGGTGTGGGTTTCCTTGAGAAGTTTGATGTAGCTGGATTAGGAATTAGGATTCATTTGCTTAACATATGACAACAGAACGTAGAGCAGGGGTGGAAACAACAGAAGTGATTATTCATTATTAATATATCACTATTCTGTGCTCTCCATGCCATGCATGGTTCCTTCTCATAAGGATCACACAACCCATGCACATGTCACAAGTTAAATAACAGCCTATGAAGACTGTGCAAGAGATGTCAGCTAATCAGCACTATGATTTAAACACCAAATGAAGGGTAAGGACAAAACATCAAACGAAATGTACATTTAGCAATTACTAAACACCTCCTGTGTGTCAGGTATGGTGTTAAGTGCGAAAGATGTAAAGAAAAATTTGAACATTGGTTCAAATGTAAGGAAGTGCTAGGGGCTAGAGTAGTCACATCAGCTCTCTAGAGGTTGTGTAGATACATAAAGGTAAGATGGATGTCAAGTCCATTGGTTTGCCTGTAGAAGTTGATCAGTCGATCAACTAATACATATTTATAAAGTTCCTGTTTGGTGTTAGATGCTGTGCTAAGCACTGAAGACACAAAGACAAAAGTCTCTGCACTTGAGGAATATATGTTGAAGGTGGGAGTGACAACTTGTACTTATGAAGGTACAGATCAAAGAGATGCAAAATTATTTTAGGGGAAAGGCGTTAGCAGCAGGGGAGACAAGAAGAAGCTTATGGGAAGGTATCCCTTGAGTGGTGCCCTAAAGCCAACTCAAGATTCTTAGAGGTGGAGATGAGAGAGTAGAGTATTCTAGGTATGAGGGACAGAGTGGACAAATGCAATGAGGTAGAAAATGTAGTACAATGTACAGTAAACACTAAAAGCTCATTTGGACTGGACCCTCGAGTATTCAGAGCTATACTTAGGTGTGTTCTAAGTTTGGAAGGGCAGCTTGAGGGCAAGGTGCAAACGATTTTACATGACAAATAGAGGGATTTGCATTTGATCCTAGAAGTTGAGGAAGGCATCCAACACACTAAGCAGACCCTGTAAGAAGGACCATGGAAGGATGTAAAAAGACATAGAAGAGAAGGTATGGGGGTGGCCACTTACATCTGTGAAGGGAGTATGCACAATGCTAAGAACGTGGATCTTTTGAAGACTTGAGGTAGACAATTAATGGAGGGCATTGCAAGGCAGTTTGAAGAACACTAATTTAAGATGATCCACGATGGGGAATTCCTATAAGCTTTTGAGTAGGAAGCTACATGAGAAATTGTTTTTAAGGAAAATTACTCCAGCAGCTGTGAGTAGAGCTAATTAAAGCAGGAAGAGCTGTAAAGTCCAAAAAAACAAGATAAGAGATCCTGACAACAATCGAGCAACGAAGAGATGAGAAGCTGGGGGCAAAGAGAAAGTTGAAGGGCAGATTTGCAAGAGTCAGACCCAAGAGATACTTCATAGAAAAATCAGGGATCAGGTATGGGAAAAAGGAGCTAGAAAAATCTTTCCAAACTTTGAACTGAAGAGAATGATGGCTTTAGTGATAGAAATTGAGTAGGAAGAAAGAATCGTAAATCTAACATTCTCTCTGAGATTCAGGTGCCGGGAGGAGGGGATCCAAGTCCAAACATTCCCTACCAAGGAAATTGGACTCTGGAGCTGCAAAATGCGAGAAGGGTCAAAGCTTCAAGTGCAGAATTTAGAGGATTTGGAAGAACTGAAACTTCTTGGAGAAGCAAAATGAATGAACTGCCCCAGAAGTGACAATTATCAGAGGGAGGATTTAAGCTTACATCTCTCTAGAGAGTCCAACTCTTTTTAGAATTCAGCTTTAAAAACACCAGCTTATAAGAGATGTTATGGCACAGAAGAGGGGCAGTGGAATGACCAGGGCTAACAGGTGGGACAAACTGCAGGAATCAATCATCTCAGACAGCTGGGAGTCTAGAAAATTAGAGAGAGGATATCACTCTGAGAGCCATGGCACTAGGATGCTAATCTCACCTCTGTCAGCAAAAAAGGGGGCATGTCCAATTGTGACTCAGCTTAGTTTAATGGGATGCAATGGAGGAGTTACTTCATTTTGCTGGATCTCAGTCTCCCCCCTCCTTAAAATGATGGGACTGAATCAGTCAGTGATATCAAACTCCAAGAGATGGTGAGGGCCACATATTGACTTAGAAAACTTCAAATTGACATCATCTATGTTGTATTGTATTTTTTAAAATTTTCTTAAACATTTCCCAATTACATTTTAACCTAGTTCAAGTGTTGCATTGCAGATGTCTGTGACCTTTGGGCCAGGAGTTTGCCACCACTGCACTTGATGGCTTTTAAGATCCCTTACTAGTCCCACATTCTTTGATTGTGGAACTCTAATTCAGTTAGTTCACCTTTTTAAGACCCTTATATTAATAAAAGACAATTGTCTCTCAGGTCATGCAGAGCTCACAGCTTCTCCAATATAATTTTCTGTCTTTTTTTTTTTTGGGGGGGGGGGGGGTCATTATCTTTTTCCTATTACTGAACTGAATTGACACCAGGGATGATGAAAGCCAAAGGTACTTTGACAATGCCATTTCTATATCCCCTCTCTCCACCCCACCTCCAGATGTAGTATAGCATATAGTACTACATGCTGGATCAGGGTTCAAATCCTGTCTCTTACTTTAACTATGTAACCATAAGCAACTCTCTTGATCACTTTTATGTTCAGTTTCTCATTAAATAAGATACTGAAAGTAAAGTTCCCTGCAATGTTTAAAGACCTATATGAGTGTCTGTTAATCTTACAATTGTTACAATTGTCATTATTGCTGCTACAACATCTTTGGAGACACATTTCCTGAGTTACTGTAGATGAAAACCTTTACTTGGTGGGCAGCCTACTGGTGGCTTGTTCTTTGACCTTTTCATGTCTGGTCCTCGGAGTTGACCACCCCACTCATTGCCAGATTGGTTCCCACAGCCTTGCCAGCCTTAAAGAAATCTCAAAAGTTCCAGCTCTGCCTTCTCTGGCTGAGATCTTTGAGCCTCAAAATAACTCTGTGAGATATTACAGGAGTTCTCATTCTTATTCTAGAGATGAGGAACCTGAACCTCAGTAACGTTGCCTTTCCAATGTCACACAACAAATAAATCTCCAAAACAAGATACCAACCCTGGCTTTTCTGACTCCAAGTCTAGAGACCTATCTGCTACATTAAGCTGTCTTCAACTTCTCCCTTTCATCCCAAGAAGGAAATCTCTCTCTCTCTCTCTCTCTCTCTCTCTCTCTCTCTCTCTCTCTCTTTCTCTTTATCTCTGTATCTCTCTTTCTCCCTCCCTCCCCCTTTCTCTCTTTCTTTTTTCCCTTCCTTCCTTCCTCTCACTTTCTCTCTTTTCTTTCAATCTTTTTTCTTTTTCCTCTCTTTCTCATTTTACTACTTTGTTCTTCCTTCCTTCTTTCCTTTTTTCCCTCCTCCCTCTTCCCTGTTTGCCCCCTTCTTTATTGCCTCTCTAACCCAATCCTTTTAGTCTTATAATCATTATTCTAAATATTCTTCTCCTTTTTTCCATCCTTTATTAAGCCAGAACAATCAATCTTCTCTCAGAATTTAACTTCACATCTTTCCTTATCACTGAGAAACAAAAGACTGTCCATTACAAACCCTATTGCTATTCATCTAGGTCCTCTCCTCTCCTCTCCTACTTTCCTCCAGTCTCAGAAAGTGATGATGGTAAAGCACCTTGTAATCAAGACCTACAATGACAGGTTTGAAAGCAAACGGGGAAAACAGAGCCCAAAGAAGAGAAAACTTGGGGGATGGTAAGATGTTATTGGAAATTCTCAACTTTTTATTTTTCTTGATAATCTAATTCTTAATAATCAATGCCCTGCAGCTATGTGCTCAGCTTCACAAATCTCCAGAAATGTTAGAGCAAACCGTTGGGACTTCCCAGTTGTCTAGGTGGAAAGGGGGTGATTGAATACCTCACCTCTTTGTTTCTGCTAGCACGAAAGCATACCCCAATGTCTAATGAAATTCAGGAGGTAGCTTTCTATTATACAATGGAGTGCAAACATTTTTATCCCAAAATGTGGCTTCTGAAAGTCATGTGGACCAGGCTATCAGATCCTCCTTATAACACACTGACTCCTCCTGGCACAGCTTCTAGTGTATGTAGGTACCATATAATCTCATCAGAGGTAGATCTGAGCTCTTATCTTGGGAAGAAGATAAATGCCAAGTAATTGTGGTTCTCAAATTGATCAAGAGTAGTGGACTGAGCTCTGTCTCTTCTGCCTTGATTTCCATCCTGTATAAATTCTGTTATGGAGATGATCTGGACATAATAATGACCTGTAAAGTTTAGGAATAATGTTTTCAATAGGTGTTGCCATAGTGAATACTCATAACTCCTAACCTCATGGAATGAAAAGATTTCAAAATTCAGAGTCCTAGCAGAAGAGCTTCGGACCATGACAGGACAGAATTGGGTGAATGACATTCCCACTGATGAGATCTTCCCCATCATTCTTTAAGTTATTCCAAAGATTGATAATCTTATACACCTACCAAAATATCCAGTTACTTTATTCACCTGCACAATACCCTCCCAAATACTGAATATACATTAACAATGGGTAATAAAATTGCTCTTTGCCTTTGGACTGTCCACGATACATCAATAAAATGAGAGAAACTAGCTAACAGAGAATATAATAATAGCTTGACACACCCCTCCTCAAGATTTGCAAAGCACTACATAGAGGGTATTTCATTTAGTTCTCGTAACAATATTGTGATGTAGATTCAGTTAGTATTCCTGCTTTACAGATTTGTAAACTGAAGGCCAGAGGAATTATGTGAAGTACTGTGTTGATGCAGTTAGGATCTGGGATGGGATTATAGCTGGTCACAAATGTTGAATTCCACTCAACATCTATTAACAATCTTTAATAGATTCTAGGTATTGGGAATAGAGAAACAATGGCTTGGTTAAGAGTGCTTTTCTCTCTGTGTCTCTGTAATTACCTGATTAATTTGAATAGAACAATAATTGATCTCTCTATTTGCAGTATCTCCCTTCTCCAAAACATCCTTCATGAGATCACCAAAGCGACCCATATAGTGGCTTTCCAACTGGAGAAACTGTAGGAGCTCCTTATTTCATACAGGGAAGAGAAATTCTTTCTTTTGACCTTCTGAAGCCCTTGAAAGCTTTTAATCCATTTGGAATTTTAATCAACAAGAAAAAACAATATCAATGTGACCAATGGCTATTCACCTCAATTGAGCTTACCTCAAGTAACCTCCTTGCTGACTTCTACTGATGCATCCGTATGTCAACCTGACGATGGGTAGGGGTCATATGCTCTCTCCTCAAAGCACAGATCTGGAAGATAATGAACAGCCTTCAGAGGTTTGGTAGCAACTATCTATCTCCTGCCATTTTTATGGAAGCAAATGACACCACAGTCCGAAGAAGCGTTGTTAAGGATTATGAAACTCTTGAAAATTGATTGCATCCCTCAGCGATGGAGGCCATAGTTTTCATCTCTCCTACCAACTAAAGGTAGAGACCTCAGAAGAGAAAGTAGAACATTTTTAAGGAGTCTTTGGTTAGAAAGATGAAAAGCCAAGGAATGAGATTTGTTACTTTGAACCAGGGCTAATATGCAGAGTTCACTCTTGGTTAAGGATGATGAGAGCCCAACAAATATCTTTTTTTTTTTTTCCTGGAGATTTCCAGAGCAAAAGAGAGGGAGAGGGTTAAGACTGAAAATGAAAGGGGAATGGAAAAAGGTTTTTCCATATAAGTTTACTAAGAATAGCAGATGTGATGAGTGAGGAAGATTATTAGAGAGTGTGTCTATAATTTACAGAATAAAATATCCAAAAAAAAAAAAATAGAAACCTATGATCTTTATGAGATCAGGTGACTACATACAAATACAGAAAGTCAGGAAATAAAAATAATACAATAGAGAACATAATGCCAAGAAGTATACTTGACTTCATTGGTTTCATTAAAACTCAGTTGGACATGAATCATAACTAGAATATGGCAAGTGAAGAGTATGATTTTTTTAAAAGGAACAAATGATATAAAATGACATATACAACTTTACATCAGAAAAAAAACATATATTTTGGAACAAAGAGGGAAGAAGAACAGGAATAAGTACAGCTGATATTTCCCCCATAATTCCTCCAAACAGATCTAGAAAATATAAGAGATCAAGTCTTGACTGGGAAATCAAAGAAAAATATCATAGTGAGTCATTTTTTCCAGTCCAGTTTGGAAAAGGCAGCTAGACAGAAAGGTCTGGGGATAGTAGGATTAGGGTCTAGCCAGGAATAGTTGTGGGGATGATTGTAGTGCTGAGAGTGGATGTTCCAGGGTGAGAAAATGGAGAAATAGCATAGAGGGCCTGGTCTTGTGTAGGGTACAGCAACAGGTTCCAATTGGTATATCTATTACTGACTATCAAGTTCTGGGTAAGGCATCCAGGGCAGACTGCAGAAGGGACCTGCACTTAGGCATGGCATTACATGGTAAAAAGTCAGAAACCCTAGGCTATGTACTAAGCAAAAAGTGTATTTGGCATCAGGCAGCAGTTAAGTAATTATGTGTATCTGACACCAGAAGAAGGACAAGATGTCACTTCCAGCTTCCAGTCCTATAGAAAGTCTGCAGGGAAATAACCAGGGCAGGAATCTCAGACCAAAGAAGAATGTGTAGTTTTGGCCTTTTAGAACTCCAGAACTTTCCAGATGAACAATAACAGCTGAGTCCAGAAACAATCTACTGGAACTCCAAACAACAGCAAATCCACAGGTGTCTTATAAAGCCCCAGATCCAAGTCAGGAACTTAGAGAGTTCAAAGAATAAGATTAGCTATGGATCAGACCACTTTGGGAGCACTGAAAGCTTGCTGGTCTCAAGCTTGTGTTGTTTCGGAGACACCAGGAAAACAAAACAGTCAAACATTCCCTCCCCCTCCCCCCCCAAAATAATCAGCAGGGTTCCAAAGAACATAAACCTAGCTTAAACATTCCCTTGAGAGTTGTGCATAGACTGGATTTAACCCAAAGTCTGAAATCAGGAAGTAGGCTAGAAGAATGAGTGTAAACAGAGACAGACACACAAACACATACACACACACACACACACACGCACACACACACACACACACACACACACACACACAATCCCACCATTAAAAGTTGTTATAATGACAGGGATACTCAGAAGAAAAAAACTCATAATAATAGAATTATTCTAAAACATCTTCAAGCAAAGATTACAAGAAAAATGTAGCTTGGTATCAAGTTCAATTAGGTTTCCTAAAAGACATGAAGCAAGTTCCCCACCCCCAGGGGATATTTGATTTATTTTTGAATAATATTTCATGTTTTCCAATTACATGTAAAACAAATTTTTACATTCTTTTTTTAAAATTTTGAGTTCTAAATTCTCTCCCTTTCTTCCTCTCCTCTCCCCACATGTAACAGTAAGTTATACCAAGTAAGCAACTTGATATAGGTTATACATGTGCAATCAGGCAAAACATTTTGATATTAGTCATGATTTGAAAGTCTTCTTTCTCCTTTAACCCTGTCTCTCTTCACCAGTGTTTTGCTTCTGAGCACCATATACCCCAATCTGCTCTCTCTTCTAACTGTCCCCCCATCTTATCCTCACTCCACCTATTTCTCCATAAAGTAAGATAGATTTTTGTGCCTAATTAAGTATATATGTTATTTCTTCTTTGAGCCAATTCCAATGAAAGTAATGTTCAAATGATGCCTAACCTGTTCCCATCTTTCCCTCCTCTGTAACAGATCTTTCCTGCCTCTTCATGGGAAAAAACTTACCCCTTCTACCTTTCCCTTCCCTTTTCTCAATGAAATCCTTTTTTCTCACCCTTTAGGGTTTTTTTTTTATAATTTTCCATCAAAATCAACTTATATCCGTTCCCTTTATATATTTTTTTTATTTTTTTAAATTTATTTTTAGTTTTCAACATTCATTTCCACAAGATTTTGAGTTACAAATTTTCTCTGTCTTTGTCCTACCCCCATGCCAGGATAGCAAGCCTATGGAATACCTCTTCCCCCAACCTCCTCTCTCTCAGATCTTCCCCCATCCCCCATCTAACTTTCTAGTAGGGCAAGACAGATTTCTATACCCCAGTGCCTGTATATCTTATTTCCCAGTTGCAAGTAAAAAAACAATGTTTTTAACATTTGTTTTTAAAACTTTGATTTCCAGATTCTTTCCCTTCTTTGCTTGTTACCCACCCCCACTGGGAAGATAAGCAATTCAATATAGTTTGTACATGTGTAGTTTTACAAGATATTTCCATAGTAGGTATATTGTGAAAGACTTAACTGTATTTCCCTCCACCCTATCCCACCCCTCACTTATTCTATTTTCTACATTGACCCTGTCCCTTTTCAAAACTGTGTGCTTCGAACTACCCTTTTCCCCAAAATGCCCTCCCTTCTATCATCCCCCCTCTTATCCCCTTCCCCCTTACTTTCCTGTAGGGTAAGATACCCAAATGAATGTGTATGTTATTTCCTCCTTAAGCCAAATTCAAAGAGAATAAAATTGACCCATTCCATTTCACCTTCCTGCTCTTCCTCTCCACTGTAACAGTTCTCTCTTGTTTCTTTTACATGAGATAATTTACCCTGTTCTCTCTCTCCCTTTCTCCTCCTCTCATTAGATTACTCTCTCACCTCTTGATTTTATTTTTTAAATATCACCCCTTCATATTCAACTCATCCTGTGCCCTCTGTCTATGTATACATGTACAGATATATGCACACACTCAGATATGTATTTATACACACATTTACTCTCCTATACATAAATATATAGTGTGTATATATATATATGTATGTGTATATATATTCCCTTCAACTATCCTCATACTGAGAAAAGTCTCATGAGTTATAATTATCATTTTTTCATGTAGGAAAGTAAATAGTTGAACTTTAATAAGTTCCTTATGATTTCTTTTTCCTGTTTACCTTCTCATGCTTCTCTTGCTTCTTGTATTTGAAAGTCAAATTTTCTGTTCTGTTCTGTTTTTTTTCATCAAGAATCCTTGAATGTCTTCTAGTTCATTGAATGACCATATTTTCCCCTGAAGTGTTATACTCAGTTTTGCTAGGTAGGTGATTCTTGGTTTTAATCTGTAACTCCAAGCATGAGCAGCTTTCCAGAGGACTGCTGCTGGGAACAGCTTTCAAGACTCTGATTACATGCATAGTGAACTCTCCATTTATTCAGTAACAAAGTAAGACAAAACATTCACAGAAAATCAAAATACAGCATTCACTCTGTCACAACTCAACAACCTGACACTAAAATGGCCACGCAGTTATCACCAAAAGTGGTCACATAGTTTTAAACAAAGTACATTAATTTAGTAACTCAATCATTTAGTAAGTCCTCAATTCAATCACAAAGTACCCAGGTTAATGTGCTCTTTGCATTCACTTAGTCAATCACAAAATCCACCCCTATGTCATACCATCTTAATCTCTTTGATCAAAAGTCTTCCTTCTTAAACAAAGTACATTCATTTAGTCAATCACAAAGCCCAAAGCCCATCCAACCATAGGTCACAACTAGGTTACAATATCATCAGTCAGCATGAAGTACCCAAGGAGAGGTCTTTTCATCATGACTCAAGGCATATTCTCAGCTTCCATGGATAACCTTCCCACAGTTTCTGTTCCTGGGAAGACAAACCTTACCAAAGCCACAACAAAATTCATGCACATTGCTAACATCCTCATCAATTAACTTTCTGCCTGTGAAATCAACCTAGACCCAACAACAAAGTCTGAGGCTTCTATCAACAAATGAATCTGACAAAGTAACATCAAAACAGCCAGTAACATTAAAACAGACAAAGTACTGGCACCACAGACATGCCTCCTCAGTTCCTGGCAGCTCCTGGCTGGCCCCCAAAAGTCCTGGGCAAATCCAGCTAGCCCTCAGAAGTTTTAGGCAGCTCTGGCTGGACCTCACAAATCCTTGGCAGCTCCCAGTAGTTCTCTAGTTCTCTCTCTCTCTCTCTCTCTCTCTCTCTCTCTCTCTCTCTCTCTGTCTCTCTCTCTCTCTCAGCAACTCTGGCTCCTGGAAGTTCTTTCTCTGCCAGCATTCACATTCCTGGCACTTCTTTTTCTCTCTCTGCCTCCACAGTGCTGCTCCCAAAAGTTCTACTGGCCTCTCTCAACTTGGGCTTTTCCCTATACATGGCACCAGCTCCTCCCTGCTCAGCACCCTCCCATCATGTCAACAAATCTATCCCACTTTGGGATTCACAAGTTGAGGGTTAGCTTGCCAATACAAGGGGATCTTCAAATTCTATTACCATTACATATTCCTAGCTCCTTTGACCTCCAGAATATCATATTCCAAACACTTCAATCCCTTAGTGTAGAAGCTGCTAGATCTCGTGTTATCCTGATTGTGTTTCCACAATACTCAAATTGTTTATTCCTGAGAGCTTATAATATTTTCTCCTTGACCTGGGAACTCTGGAATTTGGCTATGATATTCCTAGGAGTTTTCTTTTTGGGACCTTTTTCAAGAGGATATTGGTGAATTCTTTCAATTTCTATTTCGCCCTCTGGTTCTATCATATCAGGGCAATATTCCTTGAGAATTTCTTGAAGCATGATTTCTAGGCTTTTTTTTATCATGGCTTTCAGGTAGTCCAATAATTTTTAAATTATCTCTCCTGGATCTATTTTCCATGTCAGTGGGTTTTCCAGTGAGATATTTCACATTGCCTTCTATCTTTTCATTTATTTGAATCTGTTTTATAGTATCTTGATTTCTGATAAAGTCATTAGCTTCCAATTACTCCAATCTAATTTTGAAGGAATTATTCTCTTCAGTGAGTTTTTGAAATTTTTTTTCCATCTGGCCAATTTGGCTTTTAAAAGCATTCTTCTCCTCACTGGCTTTTTGGGCCTCTTTTGCCATTTGAGTTACTCTATTGTTATTTTCTTCAGCATTTTTTGGGTTATCCTTTTGCAGGCTGTTGACTCATTTTTCATGATTTTCTTGCATCACTTTCATTTCTCTTTCCAATTTTTTCTCCACTTCTCTTACTCAATTTTCAAAATCCTTCTGGAGCTCCTCCATGGCCTATAACCAGTTCATATTTTTCTTGGAATCTTTTGATGCAGGAGTTTTGACTTTGTTGACTTCTTCTTGTTCCACATTTTGATTCTTTTTGTTCCCAAAAAAGGATTCTATGGGCTGATTGTGCTTTTTCTTCTTGCTCATCTTGCCAGTCAATTAGTTGACTTTTGAGCTCTTTGCCACAGTAGAATTCTGCTTCCAGAATGGAGAGATCTGTGTCCCAAATTTCTGGGGTTTTCACAAATGTTGTCAGAGCTATGAGGAGGGCACCCTCTCTACAGACACCCCAAGCTTTGGTACACTGGGCATACATCCCAGGACCACCACCCAAGAATGTGAACCAGATCACCTCTGAATGGTTGCTTGGTCCCCCTATGATCTATAGGCCAGGAGCTCTCAGCCACTGAACCTCCACCAACTCTCACACCAGGGGCAGCAGCCAGACTGCACTCTTCTGTCACCCAGTTCCAACAGAGTTTCCCAGTGACCTTTTACTTTATCTTTGGTTTTTATGTGTTGAGAAGTCTGGAAACCACCACAGCTACTGGTGGTTCAATCTCCTGAACTCTGCTCTCGCCAGTCTGTGCCATTGGTCAGGCCCACTCTGGGTCTCGGACTGGGTGGCTCACTCGAAACTGCTTGGCTCCCAGCTTGGTGTGATACACCCTTCCTGTAAGCCTACCAGGCTGTCTTCAGAGGGAGATTTGTTTCTGCCAGTCTTTGGGTTCTGTAGCTCTAAAATTTGTTTAGAGCCATATTTTACAGGTATTGAAGGTGGTTGGAGCAGAAGCTCAGATAAGTTCCTGCTTGTATTCCACCATCTTCACTCTACCCCCTCCATATTTTTTCAAACTGACCTAATAATGATAAATTTATTAAGAAGTGAAAGTATCATCTTCCTATGTATGGATGCAAACAGTTTAACTTTATTGAATTTACTATACTTTCTCTTTCCCAGTTGTCTTTTTATGCCTCTCTTGAGTCTTGCATATGAATATCAAGTTATCCATTCAGCTCTGGCCTTTTCATCAGGAATGTCTGAAAGTTCTCTTTTTCTTGGAATATCCATTTTTTCCTCTGAAGAATTATACTCAGTTTCATTGGGTAGGTAATTCTTGGTTATAATCCTAGCTCCTTTGATCTCTGAAATATCATATTCTAAGCCCTTTTATCCTTTGATATAGAAGCTGCTAAAACATGTGTAATACTAACATGATATTTAAATGGTTTCTTTCTGGCTGTTTGCAGTATTTTCTCCTTGACCTGGGAGCTCTGACATTTCTCTATAATATTCCTGGGACTTTTCATTTTGGGATCTCTTTCAGGAGATGATGGGTGAATTATTTCCTTTACTATTCTACCTTCAGTTCCTAGGTTATATGGGTAGTTTAAAAAAAGGGAGGATTCTGTGAAGATGTCATAGTAGGTCAGAAAATTCCAAGCTCTAAAGATTTTCCCCCACAAAAGTGTTAAAATAACATCTTAGGGTGAAAAAAGTATAGGTGGAGACAAATAAGAACATGAGCATAACCAGGGTCATTCTGGGACAAATTTGAGAAGACCAGAAGAAAAATCCCAGGACAAGGCTTCGTCCCTGTGAAGAGTAAATATATCCAGGCTATGTTCTGTTTTTAACAGCAAGCCTCTTAAAAAACAAGCCACAAGTCCTGGGGTTACTTTGTTTGAGAGGCTTTTAACCCCAGGATAGTGAGGGGAGTTGGGTGTCTAAGCCAGGGAAGATGAAGGGAACCTCTGCTGACAAAGAACACTAGACCCAGATGTGCTGCAAAGAGCAGCAGGAGTGAGAAGGAACCAGGACATACTCAGTGAGTGTACAAACAGTGCGGCAGAAAGCCCCTGGCTGTGGGCACTTACAGGAAGCTGGAGGGTTGGCTTTGGCTTCAGGTTAGAGGGAAGAACTGAAGATCTGGGGCAAGAGGCACCATTTTCCATACCCCAGGGCTAGAGGTTTAGATGTGTTTCTCTATAGCTATAGATATATACATACTCATGTACATACATATGTAGACATATACTTTCCCAAACCTAGAAATCATATTTCAAGAAATCATAAAAGCACACTAACAGTATCTCCTAAAACCAAAGAGTAAAGTGGGAATAGAAAGGATCCACCAGGCACCTCTTGAAAGAAATCCCATAATGAAAACTCCTAGTTAAAATCCAAAGCTTTCAGGTGACAGGAAAAAAAAAAAAACCATATTGCAAGCAGTCAAAAAGCAAGAATTCAAGGACACAGAAGCTACAATCCAGATCATATAAGATTTAGCAGCCACCAATAAGAAGGAAGAGAGAGTTTGGAACACAATGGCTGGAGAAACATAAGCATAAGTGGCAAGAGGAAAATATAGATCACTTGGCTTAGACGAATTTGATAAAAAGTCTAGCATATAGGTACAAGGTTCTAGTGATGGAGATTGCAACAATTTCTTTGCTATAGTTATAACTTATAAACTCAATTTAACTGATTCCTGTATTCTTCAACATGTGGGAAAAATTGCTGAGAGAACTGTTAATCTGGAATTAATTAAAACAAGGAAATGGTAAGATAAGGAGAATGGGGTCATACCATATTAGATTTTTGTGACATTTAAGGAGAGTAAAGCCAGAAATTATCTAACATACATCCTAGAATCAGGGAGAATGTATTTCAAGAAGTTAAAGTGAGTGATAGCTAACTTCAACAATGCAATTTTTAGGAGCAGTCAGTTTCATGGGTCAGAATGTTCTCAAGAACAAAAATTAGGCAACTCAATCCCATATGATTCCAAAAATTAGGGAAAGAGGGAAGTTATGTTCAATGTCCTTATGCACAGAGAACTCTGAGCAATTTAAGCTTTTTAAAAAGGAGCTTCACAAAGTAGAAATGAGAAGAGATCATTCAAGATCAGTGCCAACCAACGCTATGCTCCCGTAAGGGCCATTAAGAAGAGTGTCGTCAAGGACAACGTTAGAATGAACCGAGAATGGCAACAGATGCTAGAAACAGTTTTTCTTGTTCATTCGTTCAGTCATGTCTGACTCTTCATGACTCCACAGATCGCAGTTACCAAAGTATAGTAGGGTAGATACTGCAGGGGTTTGCCATTTCCTTGTCCAGTGGATTCAGGCAAGCAGAGATTAGGTGACTCACCCAGCATCACGTAGCTAGTAAGTGTCCAAGGTCAGATTTGAAATCAGGTCTCACTGACTCCAGGCCCAGTACTCTATCCGCTGAGCCAATACAATAAGAAGAGGGTCTTTTTTTTTAAGTTTCAGTAAGAAAACATGAAGATCAAATAACAAGGAGTGTCCATTTTCAGCTCTGGTTGGGATGAGCCAACAGGAAGAATATGGGATATTGTGCTTCTTCAATGTTTAAAATGAGGAAATAGCAGAAAAGACTCCATGTTTGGGGAAAGGAAGAAATAAAGGAAAGAGTAATCCTATGATTCCACTTTTCTATAATTCTAAAAAATTCTTTCCAAATACCCACATCTTATAGAAAGGAGGAATGGAGCCTCAGCAGCATTGGGAAGGAAAAGGAAGATATTCCAGCAGATGCCTAATTAAATGAACACAATCCTGGGACTTTCCTTCTGGGGATTCAAATCATCAGAATAAGTCATGGCAGACTCTCCAATGAAAACTAAGCTCTTTGAGGGCAGAGACTTTCTTTTGTGACTTCGTGTCTCCAGCTTTTAACACATCTACAGTAGATACTTCATCAATGTCAATCTAATAGACTTGTGGAAATGGGTATCCACAAGTATTCTATGCTAGTAAAGTCATATCTTTCTGCAGGTTTTTCTTTCCACTATCTGCTGTTAACACTGCACTGGCTGTTTTCACCTAATCTATTTAGGTTCACCATGGAATCAAGTTAAAGGTCCTGGAATTGTTCTTGACAGTGATCCCTGTAATTCTGGTAACTGCCACTAGGGGGAAGGAGGCGTCTTGAATTCTGGAAACTGGCCCAGTGCCAAGGCTTTCTCTGATGGATAACTGATTCTCTGCACATTGAGTCCTTGAACCAGGAAATTATGCTTTTCCTATACAAAAAGGTCTAAAAATAATAACAACACACATTTGGAATTTAATATTCCCAATTTCATCAAAATCTATTCTTAAGTGGTAAAATAATTTAATAAGTTAATACATCTATGAAGTAAGTTTTTGATTAAATGTATATTTTAATAGTAAAGAAATATGATGAAATCTGGACTAATCAGTCAATCTCAATCAAAATTGGTAAACATGGTGCAATGGAAATTGCTGTGTATGCACATAAAGTACACTAGCTGCCACCACATTAGGACAATAAAAAGTAGTCAGCCACAGGGGGATGCCTCACAGACACAATAAAGTGTCAGGGCTGAAAAGCAAATTCATTGGCTTCATGTTCTGATCTTTTGGAAAGAGAACTGAATCAGAGTGAGTAGAAGCACAAGCCATCGCTATTCTTCCCAACATGTATTCACATTTTTGTACTGCAGCATAGCCAATGGGAAGGGGATAGAAGTATGTCCCTTGTCATGAGGTCATAGATTTAGAGTTTCATAGAGAGACCTAGTCCAATACTCTAATTTTACAGAGACGGAGACAGAGACAGAGACAGAGACAGAGACAGAGAGACAGAGAGAGAATACGTGTATGTGCGTGGCAGATGGAGATAGTAATGCTTTCTTCCTCTGTTTGGTTTTCCTACAAGGAGTTGGAAGGATGTTAAAGATAAGTCAGATGTCAAAGATAAGGACACTGGCAGCCAGTCCCAAGAAGCTGATGTTTCTGGGAGCCTAACTGAGCTAGTGGCTCCAACTTTGGTACCCAAAATTCCCTTCAATTAAGGAGAATTGAATATCAATGAAAACTGGTTTGAATACATTTTTACCTTAAGAAATCAGCACTCAATTTCACAGAGACTATATTCCTTCCAAGACTTTAGTTTGCCATTTCACTGCATGAATACTTCATCAAAATTTATTAATCAATTTTCCAGAATTTATTAAATAACTTTATGTACCTGGCACTGTGTTGGTACCAGGGATACACAAATGATCTCCATTACTACAACTAGCATTTATACAGCATCTGAAAGTCTACAAAATACTTGACATGTATTGTTTCATTTAATTCTTAAAAGAACACTGAGAAGCAGTGTTATTTTTATCTGCAATTTACAATAAGGAAACTGTGGATAGGAGAGTCTATGACTTGTTCAGGGTCACACAGTAAGTATCTGGGAAAAGATTCAAACCCAAGTCTCTGGATTTCAAGTCCATTAATCTATCCATTGTGCCACCTTGCCTCCCCATCTTCAAAACGGTCCTTGTCTTCAGAGAATTTTCACTCTATCAGGAGAAAACAATAGATACACAGATAACTAAATATAAAACATATGCTAAGTAATTTTGGGATTTGAGACAGGGTGAACAAACCTTTCTCAAGGCCAATTATACTCTGCTTCCCTTTACACATTCTATATTCAAGCTAAATCCATCTACCAACTGTCATACTGTGTCCCTGTCCAGACTGTCCTCCATGCCTAGAAGACATTCACCACTGCCCTTCCTTCCCTTCAGTGCTCAGCTGAGGTTCAATCTTTCTTCTACAAGATACCTTTCTAGACAGTCTTAGGGGTTAGCCTCCCCTGACCACCAAATCACTATACATTTACTTTATGTATTTAAATCATTTCACAAACCTGAAATCATGATATAAAAAAGTTAGTAACCATATTGCCATCATCATCACTCATCCCTTCTATCTTCTTGTCTGTCTGCCTGTTCTAGGTTTACTTATCTGAAAAGGTGGTATATTCCCCTAAGAGGAGAGAAGGTCCCTGGGGTCTGACTCTGGGTCTTGTTTTTGTCTTTCCCTCCCCAGGGGCTTGGCACTATGCCCATCATATAGTAGGCAGATAATAAATGATTGCTGAACTTAATTTAATTGAAAAGTTTGATGTTGGAGGTGGTACATGAGGTTAACGATGTATTTTCCCTTTGTATTCCGCTATTTTCTCTACATTTTACTAGATTTTTAGGGGATTGTATCTGCAAATGCACAAGTTTAACCCACCACAACTGCCTCTTAGTGTACAGCAAATCAAAGTAGTCAGGAATGACACCCTCATTAAACATGAGCTTCCTCTCAGCCAAATGGGACAAAGATGAACTTTCATGTGGCCATTGGGGCATCGTCCAGGATCTGGAGCAAAGGATTTTTTCTAGGAAGAAAACAGGTTAATAAATAATGCCCAGCCTGCAGTTTATTGGATCCTTTTGTCCTTCACCTCCAGTGGGAATCAGGGCAGGGAGCAGCTGCCCTTGTTAACCTGTGGACATTTTTCACAGGGGTAGGTCACTGACTCTGGCTCTGGGATACAATTTTCCTTTCATTCATTAAGCACATGGGGAAGTTGAGTTCCTAACCCTTTCCATTCTAAATGTGGAACAATCACATTCCTTCACAATCAAACGCCAACGGACAGAAATCTGTACATTTGTTTCACCGCGCGGTCTTGGTGACGCAGGTTTGTAACAATTGAAGGATATTAACTCCAAAAGTTGTTTTCTAATTGGAGGAGCTCAGGGGATTTCAAATAAGTGAGCTCATATGAACTGGAAGTTGGTACATGTGCCTTTCCAATTACCTTTGTCCAAATCAGGGGAGAGGGCACCGCTAATCTCAGAAAGCAGATTCCAGGAGGCACGCTCGGAAATAAGAGAGCTCTTGGGCCAAAAGCAGAGCTATTTGGAAAACTTCAAGACACCAACTCATGTGTCACCAAGTGGAGATACACACACCAGAAGGAAAACAATTAGGAAAAAGGACAGCAGGCAGCCCCGCTGATCTACAGAATTATGAATTATCCATTGTCAGACCCCTTGCCTGGTCTTCCTGAGATGAAGGAAGATGGATTGTTTCCAATTCTGCACAAGACTGGCTGCTCATTTCTCTTTCTGCCCTTTGATTGACCATAGTTTAAGGTCTTTTAGAAAGACATTGAACTGTCAATTGTACAACAATGATTACAATACCTCTTCTTTTGCTCAGGAGATTCATGAGAGGCACAGGATTTCCCCAAAGTCTTAGTGGAGTTTGAAGCTAGAAAAGTTTTTGTGACAGGCTGTGTAAGGGACTACCTATCGAAACAGGCACATAGTAAATGATTATTGACTGGCTCATTTCAATACCACTCATCTCTGAGATCATATCCTCACAGTTTTCAATGAAAGTGAACCAGCTCTGAGAGGCTGAAGAGTCAGAATGAAAAGGCCAACTTCTGACACTTCCTGGCTGCATGATCATGGGCACATATATGTGTGTACATGCATACATGTGGTATTCTAATCATTTTAGTGCTGGTTTAAGCTTTCATAGCTTATAATGTGTTTATAGATGTGCATAATACACATACGTGTACATATAGACACACATGCAAATATGTGGTATTTCAAAAGTTTTTGTGCAGTTTAAGCTTTAAAACAGCTTATGTATTTATATAAGCATATGCACATGCATGTAGGCATAGATACATGTACACACATGACTATATGCATACACACATATGGTAACCGAAAAGTTTTAGAACTGTTTCAAGCTTTAGTAGCTTTATAATGTCTGTATACATGTATATTTTTAATTTTAATTCAATAGTTTTTAATGCATGTTTATACATATATAAAGTGCTTTGTTAACATTAAAAATTTCTATAAATACCTGTTCATTGTCATTATTATGAATTATTATTATATCACCAAGTAGGTCATTTAGACAAAATCCCAAAGCAGCTGCTGCTCTCAAAGAGGTTTGAGCCCTGGGAGGAGGGTGGAATCAGCCAGAAGTCAGCTGTTTGGTTAATACAGGATGATATGGGGGGGGAGAGGGCACAGGCACCTCCAGGAGTTCAGGAAAGGCCTCAAGTAGGGGGTGGCCTTGAATGAAAAAAAATGAAGAAGTCTGTCTTAGAGACAAAGGGCAGGAGCAGGAGCTTTCTGGAACAAGAGACGGCCTGGGTGAAGGTCCTTGTCTCTTCTGTATACGGTGAATCATTATTGAGGGAAACACATGTGGGCAGAGAGTGGTAGGGACACCTCTACGTTTGAAATCATTTCCTGTTATTAGAAGAGATGGTGATTGTGGAGCTGCTGCTCGTGAGATTACCCCAGGGAAGGGACAGGATTCTTGGAGTTTCCCTGAGCAGAACTCGATGAATCATAACGACCTCAGTATCCTACTTCATTAGCCCAGCACATGAAGGAATTTATCGCTAGACCTTTCCTCTCAGAGGCAGCTAGCTGGCTCAGGGGATGGAGTGCTAGGTTCAGAGTTAAGAAGGCCTGAGTTAAAATCCAATCTCAGACACTTCTTAGCTGTGTGACCCGGTGCAAGCCATTTAACATTGGTTTGCCTTCATCCACTGGAGAAGGACGTGGCAGACCACTCCAATATCTTTGCCAAGAAAATCCCATAGATGGTATTGGTGTGCTATGGTCCATAGGATCACAAAGAGTCAGACATGATTGAAAGACAACAACAAACCCTTCTGTGGAAGAACAACAGGCTATTCTTTGTAGATATATCTTTAAAAGTATTTCAAATTTAGGAGTAGTAAGGTTCTATTGTACACAGAGAGTGTGTGTATGTGGGCCAACAGTGGACTATATTTCATAAAATGACAGATTTTGAACTAATTTCATGAAAATCTTCCTGGTCTGTTTCCTCTTGGGTGCTTGCTTGAGTCCACTAGCTGGAGTTGTTGGAAGGAAGGAGATGGCAATCAGAGGATGATGTGGACACTGCTGGTCAGAAAATAAGACAGAGCCTGTCCAAAGGCCTTGAGCATTATTCCATCTCCTAACATGACCCTCTTCAGTCCATCCAGTGACTGTTTTCAACTCTTTCCCCTAGATAATAATAACCTCTCCTGAGTCTCATAAGTCACTCCTTCACCAAACCACCAAGAATTTTGCCTTGATATTTGCCAAATTCTCCCTTTTCTTAACCATGGCCTGGCCCACCTTAGTGTCCATTTCCTCCCACTCTTCATAAGTGACAAGCTCTAGTCTACTCCAGATATGATAAAAGCTCTCTTCAGAGGCCAACCACTCCCAATTATGAACATGGCCTCTAAAGCACTCTCTCTGGAGCGCCAAAACCTCCTTCTTGCCTGAAAAAACAACTCTGTGAGGGGGCCATAATCATGACACCACACCTGCAAACCTGGAATTCAATCCAGAGGACCACAGTAAGCTTATTTTACTGCTTGCCAGCCTAATGATAACTGCATCT
>CM053585.1:546731622-546748514 GCA_028646515.1 Pseudochirops corinnae
CTGCCTCCTTCCCTCCCTCCCTCTCCCTCCTCCCTCTGCCTCTCTCCCCTGCCTCCTTCTCTCCCTCCCTCTCTCTCCCTCTCTCTCTTTCCTTCTCCCTCTAAATTTATGAGTTGATGAACTATATGAACTTACTTCTCTAGAAGAAAACAAACATCCCCCTGAACTGAAAATAAAAAGAAACACACCGTTATTGTTGAACAGTAGACCAATGACCAGACAAAGGTGGTCCCAAATCATGAAGGTGGCTGGTAATAAAACCAGGCCTCTTATTTTAGGACATCTTAACCAGAGCTCTGCTCCTTGGTTGTCCTACAGTTCATCTTAGCATTGTCACACTTGTCTCTACGATCCTAAGAAATACTTTGGAAGTAAAGAAAATGGTGTCAATAAGGTGCAGGTGCCAATGCCTTGAGATAGTTAAATGATTCCCACCATTCTTGAAAGGCATTTTCCTGCCCCAAGTCTCCTGTGAGTCAATGAGTCAAGTTTCCATCATTCTGACATTTCACACTTTCTCTAGTTTCCACTGTCTCTGTCTTAAAGGTAGAAAATAGATCTCAGAGCCATTTCCCAATGGATAAGTGGTCAATGAATATGAACAAATTGTTCTCAAAAGAAGAACTACAGACTATTAATAGCCACAGGAAAGAATGCTCCAAGTCACTAACAGCAAGAACATGCAAACCAAAGCAACCCTGAGGTTTCATCTCAGCCAACTGGCAAAAAATGACAGAAGACAGGACCAGTCAGTGTTGCAAGGGTTGTGGACAGAGAGGCATGTTAATGGACTTTTGGTAGAGCTCTGAATTGCTCCCACCATTCTGCAAAGCAATTTGCAATTATCCTAAGTGGGTAATTAAAATATCTGTAGCCTTTGGTCCAGAGATTATACTATTATTATGCATACTTGAAGGAGGTCAAAACTGAAAAGAAAGGTCCTATAGGCACCAAAATTTTCCTAACAGCACTTTTCTTAGTAGTAAAGATCTAGAAACAAAGGAGATGTCTATTGATTGGGCTATAGCTAAACATGCTGTGGTGCATGGATGCGTGGTGCATGGATGCGTGGTGCATGGATGCATGGTGCATGGATGCGTGGTGCATGGATGCATGGTGCCAGGCACATAGGCAAGCACTTGACTGATTGCTGTAAGAAATGTTAAGTATAGAGAACACAAAGGATCACGTGTTCACAATACATGTGAGCAAAAGTAAAATGAAGCAAGTCTAACTAGGAAAACAAGATACACGATGACACCAACGATGGGAATGGCAAAAAAGCAAACAAACAATGGGATTACATGTTCTATGTTTAAATGACCAAGCCCAACTCCATGCCAGTGTGAGTAAATGGATGCCCTTCCCTTCTTTGCAGAGTCAGGAAACAATGGGTGTGGAAGAGGGTATCTACTGGCAGACTTGGCTGAAACATTGGTTAACTTCATTCAAACTACTCTTTCCTTTCTCTTTTAAATTCTTCATTGAGGAGAAATGTGTTGGGAAATATAGGTAATCTCTAAATGAAAAAGAATATTTTTAAGCAAAGGAGTCTTTATACTCTAAATTGTTAGAACCGTATTCGAGAGGATGGTATCCATCGATAAATATTTATAAAATAAACATAAATCTACTATGGTCCAGGCACTGTTTTTAGTGTTTACTATCAAAATAATCCTCTTTAATTTAAAAAGAGAAGAGAGCTATATCTCAAATTCAAATCTAAGGCTTAACACCCTTCACAAAGAGCAAAAATAATCATTAGTTCCCAAAGAAGGTATGAATGACCTGACTTCTAAGAATCAATTCTCAAAAGAAAGATGGGGGGTGGGGGTGGGAGGTGGAGGATGGAGTTTATTAAATGTCTTAGAAATTCACGTGATAGAAACTTTTAGGCATAGTATACAAATCATATTGCCTTTACTATGATTAATTTGTAATTAATCACTGATATGGTCAGAGTGGCCCCTTTGTATTGAGGATTCAGCACTCTGGATTGGGAATAACCAAACCTGATGAAAGTGAATCCTAGGTCATCTTGGACGCATGACTTCCTTGCCTTGGGCATCAGTCTCTTAATCTGTAGAATAAGTCACTTGTATTAGATTGCTAGATCATGCTCTGCTTTGAGGAAATGATCCTACAAGCCAACCACACATGCCCGTAATTCATAGCTCCAAAGTCATGGAGATCATCTCCCTCTTCCTTTAATATCACTGGTATCACCATGGCTCTGAGAAGGGCTCGCTGGCTCTGCCATTGCTTTCTGGGGTCGGTGTTGATTCAAGCAGAGCCCCTCTGTGTTCAGCCCAGAACATAGCCGCCCTGCCCTGCCTACACACAGAGACTCTAATTGCCTTGCCTTCTTTCCCTAAGCCTATTAAAGTCCAGGATTTAATAGGTACAGAGTGAAACTTTGATACAACCAATTTCACTGGGTGATAATTGCCCAGCCAAGGGAGGTAATGAAGGCACAGGAAATATCAAAGTTGACTGGGGGTGGGGCAGCAGAGCTCCCCTCCCCCTTCACAGAGCACACTTCAAATGTAGGCCCAGTTGCCTAATCTTGCCAAAGTTCCATCCTGTGCTGCATTTTTTTACCCTGTAGGGCAGGAGATTCTTCACCCTTTTTGTGTCATGGACACCTTGGATATTAGGTAAAGCCTATGATCAGTAATCTCAGAGGCCTGTTTTTAAATGCAGAAAATAAAATATTTAAGATTTCAAAATAAACCTATCACATTGAAATGCAGTTAGAAAATAGTTTACTGAGCCCAGGTGACAAAAGGGGTGCTCAGGGGCCTTAGCAGGTCAGACTGGTTCCGTGCCATAGTCCTTCAGCTGGAGGCAAGTACAGGAAAACTTTCTATTTCCAAGGTTTGGTGCCTTTTGCAATACTGATACCCTGAAAAGGAGTGTACCCTTTGCAGCTGATGGAAATGTTTTTCTTCCCTCCTTCTTGATTTATGGCCTGAAGTTAACAGCTCACTCATCAGATCACACCTTAGCAGAAACCCAAGTTGGGGGAGAGAAGGGCTCTTTCTTCACATTAGAACTAACTAGAAAGGACTTTGAAACTTTAAAGATTATCGACCAGACTCCTAATCTCATCCACCTCCAACTCCTAGCTGACATAGGCCAAGGAGGCTAGACTGGGTGGTAGACAGAAGGTCTGATTGAAAGATCTCAGTAATAGGCAGATCACTTAACTTGTCAGTACCCCAAAGGGCCTTTTGAAGACTATATGTCATGGATCAGACTCTTAGAAAGAAGTATTCAAGCTGTGAGCCAAAGCAAAAACGTGGGGGGAGAAAAACTCAAGGGGAGATATGACTTGACAAAGGTCACACAGGTAATAAGCAACAAATTAAACCTAGGATTTTGATTCATTGCAATTCAACCAACATTTGGAGTTGCCCTACTATGGGTTAGGCATTGTGTTAAGGAAATGAGAGGATCAAAGAGAAAAGCAAAACTTTCTAGGTAAGGCCCCCTTTCTGGGAAGGGAAGGGAAGGGAAGGAAAGGGAAGGGAAGGGAAGGGGAGGGGAGGGGAGGGGAGGGGAGAGGGAGGGGAGGGGAGGGGAGGGGAGAGGAGGGGAGGGGAGAGGGACGGGAGGGGAGGGGAGGGGAGGGGAGAGGAGGGGAGGGAAGGGAAGGGGAGGGAAGGGAAGGGGAAGGAAGGGAAGGGGAGGGAAGGGAAGGGGAAGGGAGGGAAGGGGAGGGAAGGGGAGAGAGGCATGGGGGTCATTCCATCCAAGCCCTTTTCCTACTACATCAGGAAATGGAGGCATGCACAGACCTACAGACTGTCATGAGATGTGGGTCAGTGACTCTAATCAATGCGCTACAGGCCAGCCCCCAACCCTTCCTTGATGCCACTGTGTTTAGGAAGCCCCTCACTCTCTGCCTCCTTCCAAATCTCGTTTTTGTGGACCTAAATTAAAATGGGCCTTTTCTGCGTACATTTCCTGAAGTTTTTTTCCTTTTCCAACATATTTTTTTCCCCTCTGTCTTTTGTGTTAGTATAAAAAGGTCTTATTGTGCCCTAGTCTACATATTAAAAATAAAATGAAAGATGATAAAGTGTGTAAACTGGAAAATTGAGCCTCAACTAAGGAGCCCAGCACCCCAAAGTAGTATCTGAGTTACAAGGTTAAAAGGGAAGGAATGAAGATTTTTGGAAGGGGCATTCAGAGCTAATAACCCCTTGACCTTGGGGCTGGATCAGGCGCAAAGGGGTGGACTGGACCCAGTAAGGAAGGCAGCAGACTGCTGGAGATCAAGCTGAGCTAAAAAACAGCAGTGTGTGAAGGGCTTCAATGCAGGCCCAAGAAGAGGATTCTCTGAGGACCTGCTGGGGAGGAGATTTAGCATTACAACATTTTCCTGGCCTAGAAGCCTTGTGAGTGAGGGGAAGTGTAGAGAACCCAGACCCAGAGCCAGATCTCAGGCCTAACTCAGGCTGACCACCTGCCAGGACATCCTACGCTCTGGACACGAAGCCAACCCTACCTACCCCACATTTCTCTCACCATTGCGGAGTCAGGACCCAAGGGGCCTGAGCTGAAACTGACTCCTACAGACCCCAGATGCGTTCCCAGAGGATGCGTGGAAAACAGACATCGTCCAGTACCTGAAGCCAAGGCCAAGGACGATTGGGATGGCCAAGGCCCGGCTAAGAATTAAAGTGGTAGAAGGTTGGAAATCCAAAGATTTGTCCCTAGACCAGACCATGGAGTTTGGTTTTTACATTGGTCATTTTAGGCAGAGAAGGAATTCAGCAGACATATATGTAGGAGGAAGGCTTTCCAGGCATGCGAGAAGGTGTGTAAAAATGTGTGGATTCCAGAGAGAACAGAATGAGATCAGAAACCAGGCAACAGGCCAGTTCAGCTAGAGCACAGGACTAGCTCTTGAAAAGAGGACTAGCAAGGAATAAGGTTGCAAAGATAGGTGGAAGCTGAACTGGCCCAGGCCATGAAGTCAAGCTGAGTAGTTGGTGTTTATTCCTTAGATCATGGGGAGTCATTGATGGTTGTTGAGGAGAGAGATGTCATCATTAGGACTAAACATTGTGATAGATGGAATATAGAAAGGAGAGGTGGGAGGCGGGAAGACTAATTAGGAGGCTGGGACTATAGTCTAAGCAAGAGAAAATGAGAGAATGATCCAGGAGAGAGGAAGTATTTGTAGGAAGGAAAAGGAAGAGCTGTGAATTATTTAAATGCTATATTAAAAAGACTCTTTCATTGTTAATATTCAATAGACTCTTGTATAGGCCAAAGAAATAACAGCTTTTAATGGGCCCATTGACTTAGAGTTGGAAGAGACCTCAGAGCAACCCCCCACATTTTACAGAAGCCCAGAGTAGAAGGGTTTTACCAAAGTTACATCAGAGTAAGTGGTATAGATGGAATTTGAATCCAGGTCCTTTGACAAAGGAGCTCATAGTCTAATGGAAGAAATTTCATCCAAATACTATGCCATACATGCATATATATGCATCTCTCTCTCTCTCTCTCTCTCTCTCTCTCTCTCTCTCTCTCTCTCTCTCTCTCTCTCTTTCTCTCATAAATGATAAGTTGAAAATAATCACCAGAGAGAAAGGCAATAAAATTGGGGGGGGTGGATGTGATCAGGAATTGCTTCCTGCAGAAGTTGGGGTTTTAGATGGAACTAGAGAAGCCAGGGGAGTCAAGAGGAGGAAGTGAAGGAGGAGCAGATTCTAGGTTAGGAAGTCAGGAGAGCAGTGCTACTGAATCCATGATGACGACCGTTTGTACAAGGAGCGAGTAAGAAGACGGGAAAGTTGCGATACTGGGATGGCTTTTGAAGGGCATTAAAAGCCAAGGAAAAACTTCCCAACAATTCCAAGTAGTAGAAAAAGCTCTGCCTGTGGATTTTGGACCAAGGTACAAATGCCTCCCCTGTCATCTGCTGCCCATGGGACCTACAGCTAGTCCTCCAATCCCCTGGCTCACAATCCCCATCAAAATGAGGTTGGCCTTGATGGCCTCTGAGGTCCCTTCCAGCACAATCTTAAACTAGAAAATTTCCAGAAGGGGGATGGAACAGGGTGCCTCCTTTAGCAGTCTAGGAAAACCATAGTAGACAGAAGTCTTGCACACATTCACCCAGGCATCAGGTAGTAGAAACAGACCACAAATCTGGGTTTTCTGACTCCAGAACCATCTCTCTTTTCCCTGTAACATGGTACCTTGGAATTTCAGGTCCCAAGAGCATTTAAACCATAAGAAAGTTTGGGGAGTTCACAGGATTATGAGGCTTTTTACTTCTTAAATGCCTCATGTGATGATTTTTTTTTTTCTAAACAGATTTGATCTTACACATAGGAGCACACATTGAAGTCTTTGGAGCAATTTTAGTTATTCAATTGGGTCCAAGTATACATTTTTTATATACGACATCTTGATATAGGCCATTGCAAATGTAGTAAAGTATTATCCCCTCTCCCTTTTTAGGGACTGGGACCTATAAATTCTTGTGTGTAAAGAGTTCCCAGTGAGGCATTTCCACATCAACAGGTGACCTTCTCTCCCCATTGCTCTATGAACCCCTTGAGAGCAGGGATGGTTTTGCCTTAATGTTTTATGCCTGGAACTTAAAGGATACTTAATAAATTCTAGTTGATTTACTGCCACTTGACTCTTAGAGAATTATCAAAGTATCCTCCACTGATATGTAGTCTAAACATATGAAAAGAGAGTTCTCAAGGGAAGAAACGCAGGCTATTCATAGTCCTACAAAAAATGTTTCAAATCACTGTGAATTATAGAAAGGCAAATTAAAGCAATTCTGAGGTTCCACCTTGCATTTGTTTGGGTATCAAAGATGATAAAAGAGGAAAATGATCAATATTAAAGAAGCTGTGGGAAACTATGTGCATAGATGCATTGATGGGAAAGTTGTGAATGGGTATAACCAAGCTTGAAAACAAAGTGGGATTTTACGCAGAAACGGCACATGCCCTTTGACCCAATGATATTACTTCTAGAGTCTAGCCAAAAGAGATCAAAGAAAGAGGAAAAGATCTTTTA
Source organism: Pseudochirops corinnae (assembly GCA_028646515.1). Classification (NCBI taxonomy): domain Eukaryota; kingdom Metazoa; phylum Chordata; class Mammalia; order Diprotodontia; family Pseudocheiridae; genus Pseudochirops; species Pseudochirops corinnae. Next base: position 546,738,682 of record CM053585.1, read on the forward strand.
TATCATATACATGTACATACACACATATATAAACATATGACATATATACACAGTAATAACTGCGATGTATGTATATATAATATGTTAAAAAATTAAGACATATGTATGTATTTATTTTTGTGGTGACCAAAAAGAGAACTGGAAATTAAAGGGATGCCCATCAACTGAGAAATGGCAAAATAAGTGTGATTCTGGGATGTGTGGAGCATCAGTGGGCTGTAAGAAATGAGGAAATAAGAAATGATTTCAAAGAGTCACGTGAAAACAAAGGGATGCAGAGGGACGGGAAGAAATACAGGAGAATGATTTGTACTATCACACCAACATTATAAAAATGAAAAATTCTGAAGATTTTTATAATCAGATGAGGAATGAAGCGAGCAGAACAAGGAAAGATCTTGTACACTAGCAACAACAGCACAAAGACAAATAGCTTAGAAAGCAAGAGGGACTGTGATCAACACAACGGCCATTGGTGATTCTGGACAAACCAGGGTAGAGCTGCTGCCGCCCCCTGCCAGAGACAGCCTGGGCCAGGGTGCCAAGGGAGACGGATGCACACATTTGCAGATGATGGTGCTGTTTTTGGTTTTACTTAACTGCTTTACTTTGTTACAAGAGACCCTTACCAAAGTAGGAGTAATTTACAAATGCATATAATGTATGATGTCAAATCAAAATAGATTGTTAAAGTTGAAAGTGGCAAGGATGGGAGCAGACAGACAGATGGAGTTAGAGGAAGGACCAGCAGCAGGGACGAGGGAGAGGGAGAGGGACAGAGAGTTCCCTGGGGCAGCCAGATTGCCACTCCTGGGAGGCACATAATCAGCACACTCCCGGACACCAGGCTCTGTCTTTTCTCTCTTTTTGTGTCCCCAGCATTTAACTCGGTGCCTGACATACAGTAGGCACTTAATAAATGTTTCTGCATGTAAGTGTTTATCTTTCTGACTTCAAGACAAGCTTTCCACCCACTATTTGGCTCCACTTCTCAATTGCCCTATTATTTGATGCATTTTTAAAAACCTCCCTTTATAAAAGAAAAGCAAAGACCCCAAAAGTGTCAGCTGCTAAAGGGTTAAAGAAAAACCATTGCTGGTGAAATGGCAGGGGCAGGATCCGACCTACTGGCCCACCCTGCTTGGCTCAGGGACTCCGGTCTCTACTTTGGGGAGGCCCAGGCCAGACCACACACATTGAGCTCCCAGAGAAGACCCAGGCAAGGAAAAGCAGTCGTGGAAAAACTCCACTGGTCCTTCCCAAAGGGAGGTGGAGGCCAGGGTGGGGACAAACGAGCACAGCTTTAAGCAGAGGCCCAGTCATTGGACAGTCCACCATTAGCATGCTCATCCAGGCCACTGAAATACAAGGACCATTTACTGAGTACCTGGTACTGTCAAGACACTCTGCTAAAAACTGTAGGAGATAAGATAATGACACCACCACCACCCTGAACATCTAAGTGGAGAAAGAAAAACAGCAAAAGCAGAATCAGAAAGGTAGAAGAGCTACTAGCCTCATATGGCTTAGAAATCACATGGGGTGGGGGAGGGACTGAGTGCAGAGAAATGATCAAGAAGGAAAGGATGGTCAAGAGCATCCATTCATTTGCAGATAGGCACCTGCTGGTTTATTTATCTCATTGCTCCCAAAGGTGAGCAGGGAAAGTGAGTACAACTACAACACTAGAGTATTGTCAGTCCTCCATCTCTGGTTATAGTCTACATTCTCTGGAGGCACTGAGTGATATAGTGGATAGACTTGGAAGCAGGAAAAGCTGAGTTTAGATCCTGCCTCAGACACCCACTGGCTTGGGACCCTAGGTAAATCAGATAACCTCTATCAGTTTAAGAGAAATGATTATTTTTCTCTTATATTAAAAACCAATTATTGAATTAGGGCTACGGTTTTCCCCACTTCTATTTCTTCATTCCCTGTAGGCTATTCAGTCAGTCATTGAAGGACAGGGCTGATAAAGAGATGACATCTTGGGCAGAAGAACCACACTGGGAAAACTCAGATCTGATTAAAAGGTAAAGCAATTTTAGTTTAGATGAACTGGTAGATTCCAGACCATTGTATTTTAGTCAGTCAGGTCTTAGTGGAAGTGAATTCCTGCTTTTGATTAGATTACCCTAGACTGGGGTCATCTAGGAAGAGATACATCTCTTTGACCAAGACTGCGTGATCAGAGTCCCAATCCCCCAGACTCTCATTAGAATAAACCCACATGTCATCATAATATTCATTTTCTCATTCCTTGTTATCTAATCAGAATTCATTGCCACCCTCAGGAATACTCATCCTTTTTTTTTTTTTTTTTGCTTTTTTGGAGGGGGAAGGTAGGCAGTTGGGGTTAAGTGACTTGCCCAAGGTCATATGTCTAGTTTTTGTGTTAAGTGTCTGAGACTGGATTTGAACTCAGGTCGTCCCAACTCCAGGACTGGTGCTCTATTCACTGTACCACCTAGCTGCCCTTATTCTTCCAAAGGCATATACACGTTGAGTAGGTTCCATGAGGTATCTTTGGCATTTGAGGGTGCTACTGACTCATTTTATTAATTATCTCCTAGTATGATTAATAAAATGACTAATTATATGGAAGTAAGGTCTCTTGAACTTTTTATATGTCACATTAAAGGATATGAAACAGGAAGTTTTCAGAAAAAAAAAGCTATCAGTAGTCAAATGAATGACATGCTTTAAATCACCAATGATTAGAGAAATTAAAAATCAAACAACTTTGAGGCACCATCACACACCCATCAGATTGGTTGAGATAAGAGAAGAGGAAAATGACAGATAGATTCTGGAGATGTGAAACAATTGGAGCACCAATGCACTGTTGGTGGAGCTGTGAACTGATCCAACCATTCTGGAGAAAATTTGGTATTCTGCCCAAATGGCTACAAAACTGTGTATACCCTTTAACCCAGAAATACCAGTACTAGGTTTGTATCCCCAGAAAAGTTTTTAAAAAGGGGAAAGGCCTATGTGTACAAAAATATTAATAGCAGCTTTTTTTGTGGTAGCAAAGATTTGGATATCTAGGAGATGCCCATCATTTGGGGAATGACTGACCAAGATGTGATATATGATTTTGATGTGATATTATTGTGCTATAAGAAATGATGAGGTTGGATAGTTTCAGAAAAATCTGGGAAGATTTATATGAACTGATGCAAAGAGAAGTCAGCAGAACTGGGAGATCATTGTGCACAGTAACAGAAATGTAATGATGATCAACTGTGAGAAACATGGCCACTCTCATCAAGACAATGAACCAAGACAATTCCAGAGGACTCGATAAAAAAAATACTATCTACCTCCAGAGAGAAAACTGATAAATGCAGAGTACAGATTGACCATTTTAATTTTCTTTTATTTTTCTTGTTTGTGTGCATGTATATACATGTTATGTGTTTCTTTTGCAACATGGCTGATATGAAAATGTGTTGCATGCCTTCACACATATAATCCATATATTGCTTGCCTTTTCAAAAGGTAGGGGACAGTTGAAAAGAAGTGAGAGAATTGGGAACTATATTTTTTTTTAGAAATGAATGTTCATTTTTATATATATTATTTAGAAATATTAAATAAATTTTGAAAAGAAAGTGACCTTAATGACACTCTAGTCCAACTAAGACTTGACCAAGAATATCATGTAAAACATAAAACATGTGATTCCCCCCTCATAGAATGATGGAACCTAGCCCATACACTTGTGACCTCTACAGATGTGGTTACTCCTCAGTCTCAGTTTCCTCCTCTTTAAAATGACTTGATTGGACTCCTTTCAGCTCTAATTCTACAAAGGTCAGATGCTAGATCAGTGACTCTGTGATTGTTTCATGTTAGGCAACAAAGACCACTGTTTACCTCTTATTATTTATCACTGCAGGAAACTCCATAGGTTCTCTCTTCCCTGCCTCCACTGATATCAAGAAACCCTGGGATGATATATTCAAATATTCCATTTTGTATGCAATCTGCTTTGCGTGACCGGATTATAAACTCACCTTCTCTAGGCTGTGGAATGAGAAGTTCTGTAGGAAAATGGTCTCACATGGAAGATCTCCTTGGGGCAGACAGGTCCATCATGGGGAACCAGGCACTTGCCACTAAAATCAGAGAGCAAACTTTGGTCTTCACCTCAACACCTGGTGACTGTTGGCTTGGTAGACCAAGTCCCTGGGCCACCCTGTTCAGCTGAGTATAGAACAGGTTGAAGTTTTTTTTTGTAGTAACCTAATTTCTTGTTTTTTATTATTTTTCCAATGTATCATTTGTTTTTAGTTTTCACATTCGTTTCCATAAGATTTTGAGTTACAAATTTTTCGCCCCATCCTTCCCCTACCCCCATCCCAAAACATCTAGCCTACTTAATACCACTCTTTCCCAATCTGTTCTCTCTTATATCCTCTCCCATCCCTCCCCTAACTTTCTAGTAAGGAAAGCTGGATTTCTCTATCCTGGTGCCTGTATATCTTATTTCCCAGTTGCATGTTAAAAACAAATAAACAAACAAATACTTTTTTTTAATACACATTTGTTTTTAAAATTTTGAGTTCCCAAATTTTTCTCTTCCCTCCTCACACACCCCTACTAGGAAGATAAGCAATTCAAGATAGGTTGTACATGTGAAGTTATGCAAAACATTTCCATAGTAGGAATATTGTGAAAGACTTACTATATTTCTCTCCATCCTATCCCACCCCTCACTTGTTCTATTTTCTCCTTTGATCCTGTCGCTTTTCAGAAGTGTTTGCTTCTAACTGCCCTCTCTCCCAATCTTCCCTCCCTTCTATCATCCCCCCTCTTGCCCCCTTCCCCCCCTATTTTCCTGTAGGGTAAGTTACCCAATTGAGTGTGTATGTTATTCCCTCCTTAAGCCAAATTCAATGAGAATAAGGTTGTCCCAATTCCCTTTTACCTTCCTTTTCTTCCCTTCCATTGTAACAGTATCCGCTTGTCTCTTTTATATGAGATAATTTACCCTAATCTGTTTCTCACTTTCTCCTTCTCCCAATATATTCCTCTCTCACCTCTTAATTTTATTTTTTAGATATCATCCCTTCATATTCAAGTTGGCCTGTGCCATCTGTCTATGTATACATGTACATACATGTGCACACCCTCACATATATATTTATGCACACCTATACCCTCCTATACATACATATATATGCACAGATAAATATTCCCTTCAACTGTCCTCATACTGAGAAAAGTCTTATGGGTTACAATTATCATTTTACCATGTAGGAATATAAATAGTTCAATTTTAATAAGTTCCTCATGATTTCTTTATTCTTATATAGCTTCTCATGTTTCTCTTGCTTCTTATATTTGAAAGTCACATTTTCTGTTCAGCTCTGCTTTTTTCATCAAGAATGCTTGAAAATCCTCTAATTCATTGGATGACCATATTTTCCCCTGAAGCATTATACTTAGTTTTGTTGGGTAGATGATTCTTGGTTTTAATCCTAGCTCCTTTCACCTCTGGAATATCATATTCCAAGCCTTTTGATCACTTAATGTAGAAGCTGCTAGGTCTCGTGTTATTCTGATTGTGTTTCCCCAACACTCAAATTGTTTCTTCCTGACTGCTTGCAGTATTTTCTCCTTGACCTGGGGACTCTGTAATTTGGCTATAATATTCCTAGGAGTTTTCTTTGGGGATTTTTTTCAAGAGGTGGTTAATGAATTCTTTCAATTTCTATTTTGCCGTCTGGTTCTAGAATATCAGGGCAATTTTCCTTGATAATTTCTTGAAAGGTGTTGTCTAGACTCTTTTTTTGATCATGGCTTTCAGGTAGTCCAATAATTTTTAAATTATCTCTCCTGGATCTATTTTCCAAGTCAGTGGTTTTTCCAATGAGATATTTCACATTGCCTTCTATTCTTTCATTTATTGGATTTATTTTATAGTATCTTGATTTGTCGTAAAGTCATCAGCCTCCATTTGCCCTAATCTAAGTTTGAAGGAGTTATTCTCTTCAGTGAGTTTTTGAAATTCCTTTTCCATCTTGCAAATTCAGCTTTTTAAGGCATTCTTCTCCTCATTGGCTTTTTGGGCCTTTTTTGCCATTTGAGTTAGTCTGTTTTTTAAGGTGTTATTTTCTTCAGTCAGGCTGTTGATTTGCTTTTCTTGATTTTCTTGCATCATTCTCATTTCCCTTCCTAATTTTCCCTCTACTTCTCTTACTTGGTTTTCAAAATCCTTTTTGAGCTCCTCTCTGGCCTATAATCAGTTCTTATTTTTATTGGGAGCTTTTGATGCAGGATTTCTGACTTTGCCGTCTTCCTTCCATTCCATGTTTTGATCGTTTTTGTCCCTGAAAAAGAAATCTGTGATAGGATTGTGTTTCCTATGCTTGCTCATGTTACCAGTCAATTATTTGACCTTTGAACTCTTTGACATGGCAGAACACTGCTTTCAGAATGAAGAGAGCATTGTCCCAAATCGTTGGGGTTTTTGCAGCTGCTGGAGTAAATAGGAGGGTGCTCTTTCTGCAGCCCCCACAGGCTCTGGCACCTGGCTACGCACCCCAGGACCTCCACCCAAGACCACAATCCAGATCCAAGCAGGTTAAAGCAACAGTGACTAAAGCAACTCTCTGAATGGTTGCTTGTTCCCCCTTTGATCTGCAGGTCAGGAACTCCTGAGGCAGCCATACAGCACAGCCACTGCACCTCTGCCCACTTCTCACGTGGAGGGCAGGGGCCAGACTCTGCTTTTCTCTCCCCTCCTGTTCCAACACAGCTCCACCCTGGCCTTTTACCTTATCTTTGGTATTTATGTGTTGAGAAGTCTGGAAACCACCACAGCTGCTGGTGCTTCACTCTCCTGAAGTCTGTTCTGGCTGCTGCTGGTGGGGACTGCCCTGGGGCCAAAAATACTCATGCAGGGCTGGGCTCCCAGTGTTCTGTGATAGCCCTTTCCTGTCAGCCTGCCAGCTGCCTTCAACTGGAGATTTGTTTCTCTCTGTCACTTTGTGGGTTCAGTCGCTCTAAAATTTGTTTAGATTCATTTTTTACATGGAAGCTGGAGCTGTAGGGAGTCCTGTTTCTACTCCGCCATCTTGCCAGGTTGAGATTTAGTAGCTAATGAGGAGTTGTGTTTTCCACCTAAGTTGTAGGCATGAGGGAAGACCCTTGGCTCAGTCAGAGCTATCTTGGGAGGCCATGGCTGTTTTGTTTATTAAAAAGAGAAGGAAAAAAATCACACATTTCTTACTTTTGCACTGAGAAATCAAGAGAAAGCTCAGTACAGTTAAGACCACATGGGGGACCCTGGGGAATCACAGATCATTCATAGCATGCCCATAAGTAGATAATCTAGGGTAACATGTACTTTGACCAATTTGTGGGCAGATCAAGCATGAACAAAAACAAAGCTTGCGCTGAGCTTTGTTTTTTTTTTAGGATCTGAAAGCCTCTTAGGTTTACATCCCAATTCAAGCACTTACTATCTATGTGACTCTAGACAAGACGTTTCTCCTCTCTGGGCTTTAGTTTTCTCCTCTGTAAGATGGGGGTGGGGCTGGGCTTGATGGCATTTACTGCTCACTGGAAGTTTCCAAGAAAAAACTGGAAAACCAATTATTGAGAATTTGATAAAGGAGATTATTTGGGGTGTGGGGCAGTGTGCAGGGTATGATTTGGTCCTTAGGATTACAAAAGCAACCAATTTTACTGTCATAGAGTCATCAAAAAAATTTTAACCAAATTTGCCCACCCCTGGTTAAGAATTCTGACTCTAGAAGGCTGGGGAGGTCTCTTCCAACTCTGAAATACTGTGTACTTGTGATGCCAAAAGTTCCATGTTTTATGGTTCTATGACTTTCTTTAATGGCTTTAAAAATACAATAGATTCTTCCTTAGGTAATCTGGTTCTAGCAGAAGATAGAGAGCAAGCTTAGGTGACTTTTTGGTGATGGCACCTGGGCTGTAGGAGATACCCTTTCTGTGCCTTATTCTAGAAATAGTGACAGAAATTTGAGTGCATGAAAGAGGTAGTATAGTATGGTAGTGGCAGTCAGTTTATATTTCCAGCAATGAGGTTTGATCCAAAGCCCCGTCTTTACCATGACAAAATTCCCATCTTATAGCCAGAATAGCCTTCCTCTGGATGTGTGTATTACCTTCATTTTTTAAGATTTTTTTTTCCAATTACGTGTTAAAAAAAAACTATTTTTAACATTCAGTTAAAAAAATTTAAGTTCCAAATTCTCTCCCTCCCTCCTTCCACTCTCTCCCTGTTTGAGAAATCAAGCAATGTGATAGAGATTATGTAGGTGCAATAATGCAAAACATTTCCATATTATTCATGCTACAAAAGAAAACAAAGACAGAAAGGAAGGAAGGAAGGAAGGAAGGAAGGAAGGAAGGAAAGAAAGAAAGAAAAAAAGAAAGTGAAAAATTGTATTCTTACATCAGCATTCAGACTCCATCAGTTTTTTCTCTAGAGGGAGATAGCATTTTTCACCCTAAGTCCTTTGAAATTGTCTTGGAACATTGTATTGCTGAGAATACATACCGAAAGGATTCAGATTTGATGATGATACAATAATGATTCAATGTTGATAATGATACAATGATACAATAATGATATATTGTGTAGCAATGTTCTGGTTTTTCTCATTATATTTTGCATGAGTTCATCTAAACCTCTCCAAGATTTTCTGAAAGCATCCTTGTTGTTATTTATTATAGCATAAAAATATTCTATCATGATACCACAACTTGTTCTGCCTTTCCCCAATTGATGGACATTCCCTCTATTTCCAATTCTTTGCCACCACAAAAAGAGCTCTTTGAGATACTGACCTTGTAGTGGTATTGCTGAGTCAAAAGATATGCACAGTTTGATTGACTTTTGGATATAGTTCCAAATTGTTTTCCAGAATGCTTAGATTAGTCTTCAACTCCACCTACAGTGTTGTAGTGTCCCAATTTCCCCACATACACACCAATATTTGTCATTTTCCTTTTTTGTAATATTACCTAATCTGATAGGTTCAATGTGGTACCTTAATTTATATTCCTCTAATAAATAGTAATTTAGAATATTTTTCATAAAACTATAGATTACTTTGATTTCTTTGAAAACTGTTTTATTCCTATTCTTTGAATATTTATCAGTTGGGGAATGACTTGTATTCTTTTAATTTGACTAAGTTCTCTATATATTTGATAAATGGCGTTTTTATCAGAGAAACTTCCTATAAATTTTTTCATACTTATGATAACTGTATATTTCTCTCCATCCTATTTTCCCTCTGCTTAATCTCTGTCTCTCTGTCTCTCTGTCTCTCTCTTTCTCCCCCTGTTCCTTCTCAAAAAGATTTTTTTTCCTCCTGACCACTACCTCCCTCAGTACGCTCTTCATTTTAATGGGCCCTATTCTTTTATCTCTCTCTTCCTACTTCCCTTTAGGAAAAGATGAATTTTTATATGCAATTGAGTGTTTATGTTATTGTCTCTTTGAGTAAATTCAAATGAGAGTAAGGGTCAAGCACTGCTCTTCATTCCCTCTCTCCATTTTCATACCACTGTAAAGGCTCTTTTACACTATGTGAAAAAAAAATTTCACCCCTTTTCTACATTTTCCTTTCCAGTTCCCCCAATAAATTCCTCTTTCCTACTGTTAATTTATTTTTTAAAGATATCTCATCATAATAAATCCACACTCATGCCTTCTGTCTCTGTATATTGCTTCTAATTGCCTTAATCATAATAAAGTTCTTGGGAATTACATGCATTGTCTTTCCATGTAGGAATGTAAATGATTTAATTTTATTGAGTCCCATATGATTTCTCTTCCC